>CM065926.1:52178602-52924179 GCA_033439105.1 Magallana nippona | reverse complement strand
ATGCCGTGGCCCTCGTGGACGCGTTTGACTACCCCGACAAAATCCTTGACAGCTGTCTGGGTCGGTATGACGGCCAGGTTTACCAAGCCTTGTATGAGTACGCCAAAAACTCGCCATTCAACGAACAAGAGGTACGATAAGTGTACCCGTTTTAAGCATGTGCGAATGTATCTCATTCTTGCAGTTTGTCATCAGTATTATTGAAGTTTAATTAAGCCTTCTAGTATTTACCACGTGCAGTGTAAAATGTACTGAATATTGTCGTATTGGCTTATTTTATTTCGAAACATTCAAGTATGACTTTTTCCTTACGAGCCTGAAAACAAAGGGAAGCGACCAAAATAAAACTATATATAAAGAAAAAAGGAAAAAAAAAATAGAAAACATATTTGCTTAGAGCTGCATGCTGTGACACATTCTTATATTGAAGTGATGTATCTTGTAGGTTCTAGATTCGTATCACAAGTTTATCAAGCCAGCCCAGACTGAACAAAACCAACGGACCCCAACGGCGCGGTTATAAGGTTCTAACTTAAAGAAACAAACAAAAGTTTGCATCAAACATGCATGTTTAAAGGGTACATGCAGCTAATGACATCACCTTTTATTACTGATACGGATATATATATTATATATGCAGTGTCAGACAAAAGGATTTACTAATTAACATCGATTAATTGAATGTTATCATTCCAATGAAAATGGACAACACCCTATACATGAAAACTATAGTCAGTGTAGCAATGCAATCAATTCAATACACGTTTTAATTCAATTAGTTATGTATTTTGCTCAAAATATCCCTTTTGGGATTTTTTTTTTTTTTACATATTTTATGCAATATGGTCGTATTAAACATATTCCAAGTAAAACATGAATAAAATGTAAAATTGATTTTTTATTATATGAACCATACTATGTTATTGTAGCTAATATCAATTGGTGACCATTATAGACTGTAATAATTTTACAATGTATTTTGGATCATCACAATTACTTGTAACAAAATTATTTGTTTAATTACAGTATTGATATTATGTCAATTTATATAAACTGTTCATGGTGATTTTATAATATGATTAAGTTATCAGAAACCTGGTGATTTTTGTGTAAAATGCTTTTTGTGTAAAAGTCTATATTTGTTTGTGTGTAATAAAATTTAATTAAACAATAAACCATTAGTGGATTCAAGGGGGCGCCCTCGGCGCCCCCCCCCCCCCCCCCCTAAATTGTCAAAATAAAGTTAAATCATACTCCTTCTGGCAAAGAAAATGGACAAATTGTGAGTTTTAATTATCAACTTATCATGGGATTTCCAGATTGAACTCATTTCAACGGATTAGTATGAAGATAACCCGTTGGTTCAGTGGAGTAACGTAGAGTAGAAAGACTATTTATTTCCGCTCTCCTTGGGTTCAATTGCAAATGTGACCAGTCACCCAATTATAAGTAATTGGTTGTACTAGCTTGTGTTTTTAACTACTCTTTCGTGTTATTGTGATACAAGCTGGCATCGTTATCTTTTTTTAAACTTCATTTACATCGTCCCATTGAACTAGATTTTTTAAAATGATTAATTTACAGCCATTCGTAAGGAAGAAAAGGAAATGGTTCTTATATTTCTTCAAGGCATAAGGTTTTGATGGATTTCTGCAAGTCTTAAATCTACAAACCTTTAAAATTATAAATAATTATTTTACTTTTTACAAAAGTCTAAATGTGAAGACTACAATTTTACCGTACAAAATCTCTAGAATCCAGGAGCTTCCGGGGGGCTTCGATCGCCCCCTGGACCCCCATAAAAATAAAAGGAAATGTTTCTTTACATTTCCCAAGGCAGTGGTTTTGGATGGGGATTACTGCCGGGTCTTAAATCTCCAAACCTTTAAAAATTGAAAACAATTGTTTTATTTTTAAGTATACTCACGAGAAGAAAATATAACAAAAGTCTAAATTTGAAGACTTCATTTTTACCTTATAAAATCTCTAGAATCCAGGAGCTTGCCTAAAACTGGCGCCCCCTCTAACTTCAAATCCTGGATCCGCCACTGTAAACTGCTTTTTTTTATGATTCATGCAGGATTTGAAGGTAGCGACATCCAGTAAAAATTCATAACCCACGTTACTTGTGCACAAGTTAACCATTTTTTTACGAAAACTGTAAAGATAAAAATTTAAAAAATTGATTTCAGATCTGAAATTGTCTCAAGTGATCCCTTAAAATTTTATATCCGAAAAAAAGATGATGAATGTGGAGCATATATTGAAAGATTTTACAAACATTATTCTGCATAGTACCGTGATTTCAATAAGACATGGCTGAATGGACGATGACTTCATATTGCTGGTTAAAACAACTACCCAAAGCAGTTACGTACGGGGGGGGGGGGGGGGGGGGGGGGGGGGGGGGGGGGGGGGGGGACCTCATGGCCAAAGATATGATAAAAAATCTTGTAAAACTGGCTTTTTCTTTAGTATGATTTGTTAATTTTCACTGGTTTATAAGTTAAATTTACAAGATTTCATATCTTATTAGAAATGTGAACACAAAATTCGTTTGTAGTATTATCACGGAAAAATCTTTTTAAACAGGCTTGTAGCATCGTTTTTGAAAAGGGGGGGGGGGGGGGCAGACCCATTCAAAATACAAAAAAAAAAAAAAAAAAAAAAAAAAGAATTATTATAACAAAAAAAATCCCAACTTCCCAATATCATGAAAATCCTAATTCGTGGGGGGAGGGGGGGCGGGGGGGGGCAAGCAAACAAAATTATTATATTAAATTAAAAAATCCAAACTCCTTATCCGTGGTGGGGGGGGGGGGCATATTAAACTTTTGACCTCAATTCACTTTTTATTTCCTTAATATTTTCATTCCAAAATATAGTCACTTTTTATGTCCTTCTTTTCATTCTAGTTTGTTTACATACTCCCCAAAAAGTGGTGGGGGCGAGGGCAACTCTATCATAATTCATTTTTCTATATGTAAAATTAAGAAAAATGTTTGCTGCTAGAAAAAGTGGGGGAGCAGGCCCCTCCCTGCGCCCCCCCCCCCCCCCCCCCCCGATGCCTGTTAAAATCGAAGACACACCAATCTAGATTAGAATATTTTTGATCGTATTAATGATAAATATATCCCCAAGGCTTACCACCTCAACCCCCCCCCCCCCCTCAACCCCCCACGCGCGGAAGGTTACTTGTTGGTCGATACAATGGTTAAAGACACAGTCTGAGAAAGACATTTATGTGAATTGAGAATGTAATTCGCTATTTATGATGAAAGACCAACCAGGGGCTGGAAAGGCCAGTCGTAAGGTGGTAAAGTCATTCTATTTATCATGTTTATAGAATAAACATCCAAGAAGGCAGCGAGGTGTACCTTTTGCATTGTAAAGGTATATTTTTCAGAAAACAAATATAGCCAGTGCCTGTGATTTTAAGGCTATAAAGAGTTTAACTTAAAAAAAAAACCCAAACAAAACAAGTTGGTTCCAAGGACTGAGTTAGCAAGGGGGCGAGTTGCTTATGATTCACCCGAGGTTTTCCGAGATAAAAACCGGAAGTAAATATGTTTTGTTGTCAAACATCAATGACGTACAATGTTGATGAGTTTTGTTTTTCTCTCTGAATGAGTTAGAGTGGAACAGCATACAAACAATTATGATTTGTGTGAACCTTATAACAGTGTTGTGTATATCACATGATCATTGTCATTACATCTAAATTTAGCTATGGTTCTATTTCCGTGCTATATATAACTCTGAGGGAATTAATCCTTTCATCACTGGAAGATTTGGTTGGTAGAAAAATGGCATCGCGGGTGTACTGGGACGAAGAATCAGATGTCAGTAGTTCGTTAGAATCATTGGAAATTCCTCAGTTTGAACTAGATCCTGAGGAAGACCAACAGATTCAAAGGGAGATCGGAACCCTTGGCCATCTCGCAGAAGTAATGCAGAGTCTCGTGGACCCGTACTATGAGTATGATTCAGATGAAGTTGAAGAGGAACCCCCTGCCCCTGAACCAGTGGATCTCTTGCATCCATTCGGAAATGTTAATGTTACAGCCGAGTGTGAAATATGTCTGTCAAGAGATAGTCCAGTACGTAATCGTTCATGCTGCCAAATACCCGCATGTGATGACTGCATGCAGACATATTTTGTGTCCCAACTTGAAAGTGGCATAAAGAGAATGCAATGTATTTCACCACAGTGTTCCAAGTTTGCTCACGTAGATGAAATTATGTGTCGATTACCTGTAGATTTGAAAGATAAATACTACAAATATCTAGTTGATGCCAATAACGACCCTCATGTCAAAACATGTCCGAAATGTAGCTTTGTACAGCGCATCTCAAAAGAAGAGTTGGATACTTATAAAAAAAAGAGGAAGAAAAAGAAATGTGGTATTCTTGTAGTCTGTCAAGACTGCGAGTTAGAATGGTGCTTCATTTGCCATGCTCCCTGGCACCGTGAAGGCGTCACATGTAAAGAGTTTCAAAAAGGTGACAAACTAGTTCGAAACTGGGCCAAAGAATTCCATTTTGGAAGTAAAAATGCTGAGAAATGTCCCAAATGTAAGGTAGTGTATGTTTGAATTTAGTATGAAAAAAGTATTCAATGCATAGATATATGTGATATCCTTAAGGAGTTTGAATTTGACTTTTTATAATTGCTGCAATATTGATTTGTTTCTTAATTTCCTGATGTACATTATACATTCAGTCATTTATTTAATAAATTATTTTCCTTGATATTGTTGATGATTGATATAGATAAGATCCATATTTGATGTTAAATTTTGAATTGTCTTTTTGTTAGGTGTATATACAAAGGACAGCTGGCTGTGATCACATGACCTGCAGCCACTGTGACACCCATTTCTGTTACAAATGTGGGGAGAAGTACGTAGAAGTCACGTTTATTGGGAATCACTATGAGAGGTTCAGCCCTTTTGGATGCAAGTACAATCTACACCCAGACAAACCCGTGCTACGGAAGGTGATCCGAGGATCAGTGCTGGGTATTCATATACATAATGCCAAGTTGTGGTCTAAATAAGAACAGTCATGTATAAAGATTCATGTCTTTACTGATATATATATATATATATATATATATATATATATATATATATATATATATATATATATATATATACAGTCAAACTTCGTTATCTTTTCTTGTTTATAAACTTCAAGATATCCGGGTATTCGAGATATTGAGGGTAAAATAAAAGATAAGTGGTTTGGACTTACAAATCACTATCATTGTATTCGAGATATCGGTGTTCGAGATATCGCAGTTCAACTGTATATATATTATTTTAATATATTATGGTAATATATCAAACATTATTCAACAAAATAAATATTTTTTAAAAAAAATTATCATACTTGAAAATATATAGTACTGATTCTCATGGATATGTTTGTTTCCTAGTCGGTAAGTCCTGACCAGTGAAATACCCAGTGGCTTCATCAGAATGTTTTAACTGATAATACATGTACTCATATTGATCACATGTCTCTTAAACTTGCACTGCTAATTCTGATATTATTATTACAGGAGCTAAAATTTTGGGAGGAATTATTCTTGGAGGGCTTGCCATTGGGGGAGCAGCCATTCTTGTGGGTGTGAGTCCCATTGTTGTCCCAGCATATTTTGGGTTCAGGATCAGGAAGAAAAGGCGTCTAAAACGACGGACAAGAAAGACGCCTACATTTCGTGTAGTGTACACGGATGTCATCAATGGACCATCCCGCCGTACGTTTATAAGGCTAATTTAAAGTTTACTGTTGTGTTCTGTAAGTTGTCATTGTACAGTTCTATCCTGTGCAGTGTTTGTATGTTTATCACGAGGGATTGAGATCTGAATACAATTAGTACAGGAAGAAAGAAAGTACACTCATGGAAAGATAAGTGATGATAAGTGACTAGGCAGGGGTTGGGGAGGATGTTTCAACGGCTGAAACAGGAAGAAAAACACCTTAATATGTTACATTTGTGTTTTTTATTTTAGATAGTTTAATTGTTACTTAAGTACGTACAGTAATGTATATTTATCACAACAATAAGGGTGTTCAACACAATGCCTGGTGTGTCGTACATTAGTTGCTTGTAAGAAGCCTAACATTTTGTGTTTCTGAATCATCGATGGACTTTTTTTTAAAATTTATTTTTTTTTATCACAAGGGCTAATTTTAGGGCTCTCTATTGCATTTCCCTTTTCATTTGTCATAATCTGTCGGTTTCTCTGTTGGTTAGTCTATCAGTCTACAGACCACATTCATTCCAACCAATACTTTGAGAGCACTTTGCTCAACACACATCAAATTTTATGGGGATGGTGACAAGATGATGATCGATCCTAATTAGATACTAAGTCAAAAGGTCAGATGTTGCCAATTTCAGTTGATATAGTTAATTTGAATATTTCCTCAGAAACATTAGGGGAAAGGAGGTATATTTTAAAAAAATTCAAGAGTAAAAGTATTTTTATGCTCCCGCCATGAAATGGCTGGGGCATATAGTGTTACCCGTTCCGTCCTTCTGTCATTCCGTCTGACGTCATCATTTACTTTCCGATCATTATCTCAACAACCGTTGCACACATTCAACTCAAATTTGATATATAGATGTGTTTTATGAATATACAGGTTGAGTTGATGATTTTTGACAGAGTTGTGCCTTTTGAACTTAGAAAAAAATGGGGAATTCACTTTCCAATCATTATCTCAACAACTGTTGCACACATTCAACTCAAATTTAATATATATATGTATCTTATGAATATACAGGTTGAGTTTGAATTTGGTTCAGGTCCAATGATTTTTGATAGAGTTGTGCCTCTTGAACTTTGAAAAAAATGAGAAATTCTCAGTTTTCACTCTCTAACTTTTGAAGGGATGCATATATAAAGCTGATATTTCATATGTAGGTTATTTACAAGAAAATACAAATCAAGTTTGAAATAAGATTCGGTCCGATGATTTTTAAAAGAGTTAATTTAGCGCCTCTTGAACTTAGGAAAAAATGGGAGATTCTTAGTTTTCTCTCTCTAACTTTTGAAGTGATACATATGTTAAGTTGATATTTCATATAAGGTCAAATTTGAACTTGGTGCCAGCCCAATGATTTTTGACAGAGTTATGCCCCTTGAACTTAAAAGAAAATGGGTAATTTTCAGGGATTTATAACTTATTCTGCAATCAAACAAATGTTATACTTAATTTGGCATTTGAAATTTTGGTCGCCTGCAGGGGCATTCATGGCGTAACAACACATCTAGTTTATTATATACAATTCAAATAAATGTATAACTGATGTATGACAATTTATTAGTTGTAGAAGAAGAAAAATGGGTTTTTTGGGTTGGTGGGTGATGAAAAACCTAGTTTTAATATCATCTCTTGTTTTCTCCTCCACAGTGACTTTTGTTGATGAAACTGGAAACCCTCTTCCAGTGATAATGGCTGATGAAAGTGAATCATCATCAAATGAAGAAGACAAAGAAGAGGACGATGGTGAGCTGGAAGATGAAGAGGTGACAGAAAATAGGAATGTGGAAGCGATCATCCATAAACCAGATGATGAGGCCACTAAGTCTTCCACCATGGTGGAAGTTAAAGAAGAAAACCAGGTGTGTGTCAGTGTGAGGAATAAGGACACCCAGGTCACCTCAGCTGACCTAGAAATGCAGGACAGTGGACTAGTGGTGCTTCATGTCAGAACCACGCGTAAATCTCTGGAGGACGAGAAGCAGCCACAGGAGACAGAGGCAGAAGAATTCACTGTGAAAGAAAACGAGGACTCAATCAGTGACAAGGGCTGCTTTATCAAAATTCTTAAAAAATTGCCCTCGGTGTGGGAGAAGGAAAAAGATGGAGAGAAAAACCAGAAGCTTGAGAGTTTGGAAGACATTAAAGGTGTCAGAGGATTGGTCACCCCTACCAGTGACCATGGCGAGGGTGAACTTTTGACCCCAAGAGAGACAGGGGACTACTTGAAGCAATTACATGACGAGAATGAACTAAAGGACCCTTACTGGGGTCTTGTGTCGACCTCAGACGAGATAACTTATCTGTGATACATAGTTTGCCTCCCTTTGTTTGTTTGAGTTATGTAGACTTAGACCAGTTATTCCCCTTTAACAATGCTCATGAAAGATTTCTCTTTATGCATGTAAATTTGTTATGAATCATCACCATTTCAGACATGCTTTTGCATACAAGAAGTATGGGACTTGGGGCAATTTCCATTGAAAATTTGTGTACATGTGTTTATATGCATTTTCTCAGTGAATTTGAGAATGTACCTGTATTTTGTATCAACAAAGCTACATGTACTGTCTTAGATCACAGGTATGAAGCTTGCTTATATATTATCTAATATTTGACCCTATATAGTCAGTATAATATATGCTTTATGGTCAAATATAGGACCAGTTTGATCGCTAACTAAGTTTCTGTGGTTCAACTAAATTGTGATTTCGCTCACTTTTATTTAAAAAAAAAAAGTAACTGCGGTTCTACTAGCAGGTAGAGTGGATTAATCTGGTTTCAAGATGACATATTGAGATTTTTGCTTAAGTAAAATCAACATGAAAAGCAATTCTATAATTTTAACAAGCTCTTTTTTTATTTAACCCATTTTCTGCATTTGCTTAATATTGGTGATCAAAAGACCAGCATTTTGTAAACTGACATACACATGTATTTTCATATTGTTTTGACTTGAGATAAACCAATGTGCATTTGAGCAGACAGACGTGTGCATCATGACTATTCTTGACCTCCAAGGTCTACTTAAGTTTGTGATCAAACTCGCTCATAATTGAGCAAGCTTAATGCAAGTGTCTTAAATACCTGTATTGCATAGGGTAAAATGTGTGTGTTATCATTGTTTTATTGTCAGACAATGACGATTGACTAACCATTACATTTTCTGCATATTTTTCATGTTTTTATCATAAATTGTGCTTTCAATACTCAAATTAAGACTTTGCACATATTGATGAGCTGATAATTGGTAATTATATACAATACAATATACTCTATATAGTATGCACATGCCCATGTCTTTGTAAAAGAAATCAACCTGATACTTGATTACCAGTGTCCATCTTGATTGACAGAGATCCCATTGGTGTTGGAACTGCGAGCCCCATTCTTTAGCTTATTACTACATGTAGTTTGATCTGTAAAGAAGGGTTGGTAAGTCTACTGTGACATTTTAATTATCCTACATCAGATCTAGACTAATCGAGGGTCAGTCAAAACAAAGTTCTATACATTTTATGTACAGTCTATCAAAAAGGAGTTGTTGAAATGTATGGTGTTTTAGACTGCAGGTTAGCTTGTGTGTATACATGTACATGGAAAAGCCATTAAAATATGTGTACATGTACATGTACCAGCATAAATCATTTTTTCTTACTCTGCATGATACTTCTAAATACTTATGCAGACAACTTTATATTTCTTTAATCATTAGCATGGCTTTTTGAAAGTAGCTATTTATGTTTTGAATATCAGAGAATTGGGGTTTGACATTGTTTAACAAGAAATGCTTATTTTCATTTGATGTACTTGTATTTACAGGGCATATGCCATTCATTTTATACATTCAGGCTTTTTGCAAAGGTACATGCATACATATACTTGTTTATTTTAAAATTATGTACCAAAAAACCCACCCAAAAGATAGCTTATTATATATCAAATACTATTATATTTTCATGTTAAAATACTGAAATCTAATTGGTTTAGACGCAGTTTATTATCCGTTCTATCACCCTCAGCGTTAGCAACATACTCCACAACGGGCACAACGAATTGTTACATGAGCGTAAATTATGCGCATACGGTTCGCCGTAGAATTCACGTCCAAATATTTAAAAGCGGGAAAGTTTTCTTTAAAATTAAGACATTCAGTATAATAAAAATAAATAGTGCCTGTTTAGGAGGGCAACAGTTGAAATTAACACCCCTCGAAAACCATTGTTAAACTCCGCTTTGCGTCGGTTGACAATGGTTAACTTTTCTCGGGGGGGGGGGGGGGGGTGTCAATTTGAACTGTTACCCTCACAAACAGGCACTATACTCTTAAATGTTTTGTATCTTCTGTGGCTTTCTTAACATCATCTCCACCATCCCAGTTGTGCATGGATAAGCCTACAGTGATTGCTTAACGTTTTTGTGGTTGCTTGATGTGCAGTGTTGCGTAGTGGTGCATTTTATGTTTCCATCATAAAATTTTAAAATAACTAAATGGTGCATGTACTGGTAGATATGTATGACAGCCTGTCCGTTTTATGATGTCTCTATTTTAAATCTTTGCTTCAGTATTCCAATACATGTTGATTTCAACATGGTTAGTGCTTTTTACATGTAATACACGTCAGTTGTATATTTGTAAACTGCTATTTATATCCAGCTATATTTATTCAAACGTTGTTGTGTCAAATACACAGAAAAGCTCTAAGCAACACTTCCTCATCGCTACACATTGTACTTTACACTTGTAAGATTGTTTTTCTTTTTAAAAAAGAATGTTTTTTTTAGACCATTTGAATGGCCACTGTTGTTGAGTAATGATCACTGTTGTTGAGTAACTGTTGACTCGTGTTTTGTTTAGTTCGTTCCCTGTGTTCACAACAGAGGCGTTGTTGTTTTCTGTGTCTTGTGTTGTATTATTTTCTATGAACATCATTCTCTAGTGCATTACATTTGATCATATTGATTATCGTTGATTATAAACTACAAGTATAGTAAATGAATTGACGAGATGCTACATGAAAATGTAACCGTTGACTCTCACAGTTCTTGAGAATCTGAAGCCAAACTGTGCTTATCATCAATTTCACACAGTATTTTCAGCTAAATATCACTTTTAATAAAACACGGATTTCATGTACTGTATATGTGTAACAATTTTTAACTCGTAAAGGTTTTTTGGCGTGTATTTCGCAAAATTATATCACGTGCACTTTAAATTCAATGCACTATGATGTACATGGATTTCATGTGAATTTTCTTCCTCGTGTTATTTATTTATCACACCGCATTGTTCTTTTTTTGTATAATATATATTATAAGTTACGTCTTTCACGTAAAACTGCGCGTGAGGTTGGCTGTTTCATGATGTCCTATTATAACATGTAACAGTAACATTTTTTTTCTGAATCATTTCTTTAAGAAGATTATCAAACTTAGTATTAAAATATGGCTGCAGTTCTGTGCGTTGTTGTACACTCAGCGTTCGTGACTGGTTTATGACACTTTGTAGCATTCACAGTTGTAATCGGGCTTTATGACTATGTTGTATGTTCATCTATATTTATTGCTGTATATAGTTAAATCTTGACAACCGACAACTTTAGTATACAACTCTGTGAAACAATCAATGCCACTGATTATGTCAAGCACTCTCTCAGCAAGAAGAGAGTGTTCATCGAATAGGTCTTGTAATCAGACTGTCTCAAACGGTGTTACTTTGTCTTCTACGCCACTGTATTTATTAAAGTCTCTCGTACACAGCTTCAGGGTTTTTTTTATATTTATGTGGGGTTTTAATGACAGAGCTGATTGCCAATTTGTCTTCATTGTGACTAATGCGACACTGACATCTAGTAAATCTCTGTAAATATCAAAATTCGGTGGCCACTCATAGTCACTGATTTTCTTCATATTTCGTTTTTTTATACCCTCTGGTAAATAAATATGCATGACAACCTTGAACGGTTGCTATGGGGATCGGTTGCCATGGTAACAGGAGCAAAAGATTGAAAAATGGCAATTTTTTCATTTTATTCGAACATAAATAGAGTTTACTTAAAAAATGTAAACTGTTGTTTAAGTTTGGCAACAAAGATAATATAATTGAAAATTGAAATTAGTTGCTATGGTAACAACAACAAAAAATCACAAAAATCTGCATATTTTGAGGTAATTTTGAAGAAATTTTACTTATATCTGGATCATGATACTTTAAAATAAATTGATCTGAATGACTTAACTTTAATGCAATATCAGTTGAAGCTGCATTTTAGCAAAAGAATGGCCGTTGCTATGACGTTTTGAACAATTAGGAATTTCTGTATGATTTTCTTATGTCAACATATTTCCTTAGCAACGGCAGTTTTAAGATGCTGAATAATGCTTAAATATATCTAATATAAAAATTTGGCATGTTTCTCACGAACAGCAATAAAAAATGGCTCGAAATTGTGTTTAAAACAAGCATTTTCGCTTGACAGTATCACTATCGTTTTCTTCACTTTTCTTAATTTTAACCTTAATTGTTACCATAGCAAAAAGTGTAAATTTTTATCTTACAATTTTAAATACAGCTATAAATCTATTAGTTGGATTCAATGATAACAATCTTGTTTTGAAAATAATTTTCTGTTTCCATGGTAATATTTTTAAGATTTTGATTTGCCCACCAATGTTTTTCTATAATTTGACAATTTACCATACAGTCAATTCAATATTTTATTTTTCATAACTTAGATAAGCCGAAATTACTTTCTTTATTGCTTTGGAGTTGCTATGATTTGACATTTTTAACCGGGTTTGAAAAATCCGGTTATTGAAATAGTGAAAATGGCGGGCGGGTGGGCGTGCGGGCGACTGCCAAAAGGGTACCCCTATTGTACGGATAACTCCTCCTACAGTTTTCAAGATAGGAAGTTGTTCTTTTGCAGATTAAATGTACATATATCAGTGGTGTGCATATTGCTAGGAGTTTGATTTCTGATAATTTATGAAAAAATACCAGCTGTTGAACTTAGTCATTTTGGTAAAATATTGCATAAAGGGTACCCCTATTGTACGGATAACTCCTCCTACAATTTTCAAGATAGGAAGTTGTTCTTTTGCAGATTAAATGTACATATATCAGAGGTATGCATATTGCTAGGATTTTGATTTCTGATATTCTATGAAAAAAATACCAGCTGTTGAACTTAGTCATTTTGGTAAAATATTGCATATAGGGTACCCTTATTGTACGGATAACTCCTCCTACAATTTTCAAAATAAGAAGTTATTCTTTTAAAGATCAATTGTACATATATCAGAGGTATGCATATTACTAGGATTTTGATTTCTGATAATTTATGAATAAAATAAAAGCTGTTGAACTTAGTCATTTTTCGGCAAAATATTGCATATAGAGGACACCATTTCTCTGGATAGGTAGTGTTCATCAATTCAGGGTTGACAAATGGATTATGGATACTGTTCACACAAAAGAAAACCCGGTTTGCTGTCACATTAACAGCTTTTCTCTTGTTCTATATTTGGTCTCCGTTTCCATGGCAAGGGTAGCCCTTAGCAACAAATTTGTTGCATCTTGCTACTTATAACATCAAAATGCGTCATTGTATGCAATATAATGAAAATTGGTGACTATGCGTGCCGGAACCCCTATATACAATTCTGATTTTTACATAGAATTGATCGTAAGTTTTAATTCTTCAATGAAATTGTAAAACAAAACAATGTATACCAATTTATATTTCTAAATTGAAATATATATTTAAACTAAAACTGATATGACTTAGCCCGCATTTCCTCTAGTTTTCTGAAATTTCGAAATAATTTTCATAATTTTTCTATGCTTCCAATATGGAAATGTTTCTGGGGTTTTTAAAACATATTATTAAAAGATCTGCCATATAGATATAAACTGACAGAAAAGCAAATATATTGACAATTGAATGTGAGAGAACATTCGAATTTTAGTGAATTTTTCACACAAACCTGTTTATAGATTGAATGCTTAAAAGCAACAAGATATTTGTTAATTGATCATAAATCTACAGTAATTTTGAAATTCTGAATAGCAAACTTATGTAAGTTAAACATTTTCCTACACTATCATTCTGCCAATTTAAAAATATATGTATAATCCTTGTTAGAATGTACTTGATTGCCAGTTCTACACCAGTTAGTCGTTGTACTATTGTAAGAAAGAAAGAAAATTTGATCTTTTAATTTCCTGACATCTTGATTAAATGGAATTTTTTTCGAATATTCTTCTGATAAGTCAAAAAATAGGACAAAAATCCTTCCTTAGGAAGTGAACCGGAAATTAAACTGAATAAACGGTAGCGATGGAGTGAAAATTGTAAAAAAAAAAAAAAAAAAAAGACAGGGAAAAAACCCCACAAACAAGCAAACACAGAGTTAAACTATCAGATTATACGTTAACTAGTGCCAATACCTCCTTTCATAAAAAGGGAATTGAATACCTTTCTATACCATTTAGGTGAAGTTTTTGCATTATGCTACATCAAAATTACTGAAGTTACTAGAAGAGGTTACTTGTAACATGATGCGTTGAATTTAAAGGTTTTTTTTCTTAAAAGTGATAACACTACGAATCGATTTTGTAATGTATATTCCAATACATTTCATCAATGACTATTATTAATATTTAATCGTACAATGGTTGAAAATAATGTTAATATAAGTAATAAGGAATCATTCTTTGAATATTATAAGGTGATCAAATACGGTCGGATGTGATTTATTTTTTCTGCCTTGCGTAAATTTGTATATTTTTCTACCCAAAATGTGATGAAAGAAAATTCTATAAAGAATGATGCCATTACTTTGTGTATTTGAAAACATGTTTATTTTGTATTACTTTAAAACTTTATTACAATCCTACAAAACATTATTATTAAAATATACTACGTTCAAAACTATCTTTAAATCAAATTTGCGATATATGTTATAAAAAAATAATTCGTTTATTATACAAGATGTGTAAGACAGACATTCTTGTATAGAGTGAGATAGGCAGTTGTTCCCCTTTGTATTTATGTGACTGTACCGTTGATGTACGTAAAACGAATTCATGAATGAAGCTCAAAAGTATTTTAACTCCATATTTTGTAAGTTATACATTCATATATGGTCCATATACATAATTATATAATTTTCAAATGAAAGTTCCTCCAAAGCATTTAATGGTATCTGGAAATTTATGCAAAATATACATTTATATTGATAAAGTATATGCAAACTAGGACATCTTAGATACCCGAGAAGATCGAGGATAATTTTATATCAAATACATATGAAATAATTTTTATATGCATGTCATGTTTAATAAAATTATTGATTGTGGAGGGTACACTAGTATACTTGTTCAAATACTTTTTATTTCCCTGAAATGTTATTCTAACCGGCCTGGCTGAAAACCACATAATGCCGAGCGCATGGCTTAGTAACAGTTTACCAAAAACATTAACACAAGTTCAAGTTCTAGCTCATTTATTCGTTCAAATTCGTGTAATACATGGATAAATGGCACAAGAGGACAATATGATATTATATATTACAAAAAGATTCTGCTCAGAGGTACATTTATTATAAATTATGTCAAGAAAAAATATTTCCACAATTAAAGAATACATACAAGTTAATTCAAAGTATTTCTGAAATAAATATACATAGTTGTTACCTTAAATCTGTATTTGCAATTAGGTCCGAAACTTAAAAACGTTTAGTCTAGAACAATGATAGCTATAAACATACGTTTTCCGAATGTGTGACAAAGTGCCATATTCAAGAATGAAATGAAATTTTTCGGCTACAATTTTTGATTCACAAAGTGTGCTTAACCTTACATAATAAGATTTACAACAATACCTTGTCATCATATGACGCTTAAACTGCAATACCTGGCCCCTTTTTTTTGTAAATTAAAATCTTGAAAAAAAAAGGGGTGAGGTTGGTTTCCTAACCATCGAGAACAAACTGATCCCCCCCCCCCCCCCCCCACTTTTTCTCGCAGCAACCATTTTTCTTAAATTTACATATAAAAAATTGAATTATTATGGAGTTGCCCCCCCCCCACTTTTTTTGGAGTATATAAAAATTGAGTGAAATTGAAGTTATAGATATACTATGGCAGCCCCCCCCCCCTCCCCCCACAGATTAGGGTTTCGCAGATTTTCATAAGATTTTTTTTTTATTTTCTATTTTTATTTATTTTTTTTTTTGCTTGTCAAGATTTTTTGGATGAGTCTGGCCTCCCCACTTTCAAAAACGATGCTACGTGCCTGTAATAATACCTATACACTTTACTAAACCTATCCTTTGATGTTTATTATACATTATACCGAATAAATTATTACATTTACAAGTATATCGATAAATGATATAATACACATGTTGATATTTAATATTTCTTACAAATATTTATTTGCCGAGTACTTCCAGATAAGATTCTTTTAAGCTATTACTGAGAACTTAATTTAACGCCTGCGCAGACACACTTGCATCCAAGCTAGGAAATAGAAATAAAAATATCTCCTTATCACCATTTATCTTGCTTTGCGTTTTCCAGAAATATGCATGAGTTAATTAAGTTTAAGTAAACTTCCAACAAAAACCTTGCCTTTGGCACTGTTTCGTGTTGTAAATAGTGAACAATTGCACGCTAGCTGTGATGAGAGAGAGAGAGAGAGAGAGAGAGAGAGAGAGAGAGAGAGAGAGAGAGAGAGAGAGAGAGAGAGAGAGAGAGAGAGAGAGAGATGTGTTTATTTTAAGGGAAAAACATAGCCATTTTGAATTCAGAATGAAGAAAAATATCGCAAGTATTATTGTGGTTATTTGACTCAATATTCATTTCTAATATATACACTTGAGAAGGTGGGTGTCAAAATTACACCTACACGTCTATCATATTTAGGTAAATGTTATAATTGTCACTTCGTTTTATTTAATCGAAATGGAATACAATTAGAAATCTTTGAGAATTAATATTCAAATGCACACCAAATTAACAACCACAACTGAGTTTCTCATTCTCAATATTTTATCATAATTTCCTTACAAAACAGACTGATTGAACATTTTAGTTTTAGAATTTATATCGCACCGTTGTAAGAATTAAGAAGGCTCGATGGTCGTGGCCGTTTTTAGACTGTATTGATCTCCTTTAAAGGAAGAGCTCCATATCAAAATACAGGAAAAGACCCATTTAGGAAGATCTGATGGTTAATTTGTTGACCATCCAGCCTCCTTATATCCCTATAAAAACAAAGAGATATTTTGAAGCAAACAAATAGATAAGTAGAAATATATAAGCTCATCATTATGAAAAATAATGCACAGACCCAAATCAAAGGAATAGAACCTCCCTTACTTACCTTTATCAGGTATTTGATTCATTTCCCTAAATTTAATTTCCTCTCAACTCTACCACCTCGTAGGAAATCGCCATGTGTGTTAAAGTTTGAAAAGAAAAGAAAAGATATAAAAATTCCATCTCTACATCAAATATTTTTTTTTATGCATTTTAAACTTATTTTAACGTGTGTACATTTATATCCCCAACTGACGTATCAACATCATGAATTTTGCATATTTTTTATTCATTTATTATTTTTCCTAACTGACGAGTGATTGTTCTTCTAAAATGTATAATAACTTTTTGATGTAGTCGTGCTTTTTTGTATTTCTGATTATTTTAAGGCTTTTTTAATTAGAATGAAGTCGTTTTGGTGCACTCTTTGCCAATGACTGAATACTGTCATAAAACCAGAATTGATTAATAAATCATTAAATTCATGCATGATTAAAAATATTCAACTACATTACGGGGGTGTTTATATCCATTTTTTTTGTGACACTGAAACTCATTAATGCATTCATTATCATTTCATAATTCAACAAAGATCGCTTTACCTTTTGGCTTCATCTCTTTGTACTTCAACTTTGGTCCTTGTTATTTATTTTCTAAGAAATAATTGAATAAACTGATTACAAATGCACAAATCATTTGCCTAATGAATGGTCTTACAATGGTGTTACATAAACTAAGGCATTTAAAGACTCACACTTATACGTATGAAATATCATCATAGACGTTCAATCCTGCTCAATCCTGCTCCAAGTGTGGATAAAAAAGAGGTAAGAAAAAGGCTAATGTACAAAAATGTATAGAGAGATCAATAAAATTAAAAAAGATAGAAGTATGATAGTACTAGTATTTTTAAATAGTGCACTAAAATAACCATGAAATACTTTTTAAATTCATAAAAAAGATTTTGTGTAGAGGTATGATGCAAGTTGTATCACAATGTATTTCTGTATTTAACATTTATGTATTTCTGTATTTAACATTTATGTGATGTGATATTTCTTTCATTGATGTGAGAAAAAAGTGAAATACTGTATAGTAAAGGAAACAATAAAAAGTGAGCTTTGCTGAGCTGAGATAATGTAATTCTAGGCTAAGTATTATCGACAAAATACTTATCTTGGTTTTTTAGCATCTTTGTTTATTACAACAAAATTGTAATAAGTTTGCAGATTTTTGTGATTTTAAAACTAGGTCATATATTTACTGGCTGCTGAGAACAGCCAATTGAATTCATTGAAAAATACTTTCTTTTCACTTCCTTAACTACCCTGGCATTTTGTTGATTAAAATCTGTTAGGGATGGTACGACTTTCTCGGTGATATTAAATTACACAATTCAAACCCATTTTAGATATGTCGATGCATAAACTAAACTTTATTGTTATTTTTAAACACCAACACATTGAAAGGGTTTTAAATTTTTGTGTGCAGCTTTTGAAGTCAAAAATAAATTTCATTGCAAGTTTCATGTTTGGGCTTTATTTATACATTTTGATAAATGAAACTCCTTTCTTAATGTATTGGTATATTACATGTATATGTCTTTTGTTAACGCTATATAAAATAGCATTCGATATCAAAATATCACTTAAAAGAAATTTAATTGAAAAGATTCAATAGGGATCGAGAAACAGGCCTAGATATATACCGTATCCTTGTACAACAGGTCAAGATAAGGATAATGCTTGCACATACAAGTAGTAAGATATTTGTAATTGTAATTGAATTTGGCAGATTTTATCAACAAAATATTAAAAAGGTCGATTAATTCTTCCAGCCCTTATATAAGTGTGATGAAAAAGGAATGAAACTAATAAAAAAAAAAGATGTTATTACGTATTAACCGATATATCCTTTTTTAATCATTAAGTAATGAGTTAATAAATTCATATACAGTAGAAAGATCCATTTTTTACTACAAACATTTGCTTTTGATAAGGTGTCAAATTAAAAAAAAACAATATTATTTAATTTACTTAAAAGTATATTTCGTTCAAAATAGTCTTATTGACCTTTATAAAATGATGATCGGTGTCCTAATACTTTGTTTAAAAAATTACACTTTTAAACAAAACTGTTTTATCCTATATATATAAATATATATATTATATATATATATATATATATATATATATATATATATATATATATATATATATATATATATATATATATATATTTAGTCTAAAATAATTTTCTTTGATATATTTTTTTCTTTATTTGCATTTAAACCTGTTAATGCCCAAAATTTCAGGGTGTATTATAAAGTTATTTTTGGAGTAAAAATATTTTGAATTTTTCTTTTTATAGAATGCAAAATGCAATTGAATGCTTTTTTAATAAATTCATAGTATATATTTTCAATTAAAACTGTATATACAAATAGATAAATATCATATAACATGAAGATATAAATTTGGAATTTCAATAATGGAAATCTTCACATTGCGGAGATAGAAAAATGATTAAAATAATTGATGATAGGTCGCGCCTGACCTTAAGTGGGGTCTCCAACTAATACATGAATATATTGTGTTCGCTTTAATTTTTATACCTAAAGAAAATATGTACTATATTTGCCTTCATACAAATTACAATACAATTGCAGATTTCATGCAAAAAACCCAATTACTATCAATATCAAAATACATGTAACTGTTTAATTTTAGAATTATACAATACAGAGAACATAATTAATCTTATTTAAAATAATTACTATAACAAAATTTGGTTAAAATTTCACGCATTTACAAGATCAGTAATAGAATGTTTATAAAAGGATATAGAGATAGATAGTATTTATATCTACTAAGATAAAACTATAAAATTGATAAAACGATTAAAGAACTTGAAATCATGAACCTTAATGAAATACTGTGCATGATAATGTGCAACAATAGTTATATATTTTGCACTATTATTATAACAATCGTTAGCAAAACTAGACTACTCCGTATAACCCATGCACATTTATGTCACTACATTGTCATTTTGGGCGGATATATTTAAGGGAAAAAGCAACGTATGAAGGGTTAAAATTGCAGCATTTGTTAATTTGAAATGATGAACTGTTATAAAATGAATCGAATCAATAAGGTTTTCCTTATGTAAGCTGAAATATTGCTAAACAAAAGTTAAAAGATCGGCTAATTCAACATGTTATAGTGAAATCCATCCTTCAAAGGTAATGTACATTGTATTTTATTCAAAGAAATGTTATGGTTTCAAATTACATATCACTGGCTCTATAGAGGTTGTCAGATGTAGCTCTATAGAGGTTGTCAGATATAGCTCTTTAGAGGTTGTCATATGAAGCATTGAATGTATATGCACAAGCTATGTTTTTTTTTTTAATAATTAATGAAAATAAGTTATACTTTATTTTTTAATTGATACTCAAAATTAATTTTTATACAAAAACATAGTACTAATAGTATCACAATCTAGCAAACTCATGTCTTGGTGTGATTTTACATAATTATATGAAAGAAATCTTTACTGATGTTTATTTCTACAATTATTTCTACTTTTCTGTCCTTGTTGATATTCAGTTATTTAATTATTACACCAGCTGTTGTTTTATTGTTTATCAGATTCATTATTAATTCTATTATTTCAGTGTACCCCACGTACCACATTATTTGATTGAAAGAATGAACTTAAGCTTGAGAACTTGATTAAGGAAAGCCATGAACATTAACATCGCTTACAACACGTCCCATGCTAATTACCAGCGGCTCTGTACCTGTGTGTACCTTTGTAGTGTCACACACCTTTCAGGTAGGGAAATCACCTCCGTTCTTGCTTATAAATATAAACCTACGTACTTTGACTCAGAAACTCCAACTGTCAAGGATTCCAGTGGAAGACCTTGACCCATACAGAATGAGATAATTAATTAAGATGTTAATTAAACTGACAAAGTACAACTCGGCTACCTCTCGCTTAAGGTGAAACCTATTTTTTTCTCCTTAAGATTTACAGGTTGGGAACTTGCGACACGTGGACACATTTCATTAAGGTTATTCTTTTACAACATTATGAAATACCAACTTTAATTTTGTTATTAACAATTCGTAATGGACTTTGATAATTTGCTCATAGATCTGTATAAAGTTTAAGGAATATTTTATTCATGTATAGTAATAATTATGCTATCTTTTCTTTAATCTAATTTAATAAGAATTTTATTCAAATTCAAAAAGTGTATAAGATAACATTGAATCGGATCGAACAGCAGGCACACACACACACACACACACACACACACACACACACACACACACACAGATAGATAGATAGATAGATATAGATATATAATTAGGTCAATATTATATATATATATATATATATATGGAGGGAGGTACAACACAAAAAAAGAGGAAAATGGGGGGGGGGGATAAAATAAATAATAATAATAAAGTAATAATGATAAAATGTATAGCTTAATTGCTAGAGAAAAATCGGGTATTGAGTAGAAAAAATGAAAATAATGAAAAAAATTATAATCGACAGATAAAACGCTTGTGGAAGAAGAATTAAACAATGAAGAAAAGAGAATAAGGGAATGAAAAAAAAAGAAAAGTCAACGTTACCCACTTCGATACAAATTATATATATACAGTGTATATACATGTTTACATGGGTCACTTAAATCTGTTTGTAGTTTTGATATAGGAATGGATTTTGTCAAATAGCAGTAAGTTATTTGATATAGGAATGGATTTTGTCAAATAGCAGTAAGTTATTTGATATAGGAATTGATTTTGTCAAATAGCAGTAAGTTATTTTGTAATGTTAGTTTATCACTTCCAAAAAGTAGATTCTTAATTGTGATTGGAATGATATTGTCATTCATATACTTAAATAGAGACTGCCTTTGTGGGGCATAGAGTGGACAATGTAAAAAGTAGTGTTTCAAGTCTTCCACATCTAACAAACACTTCTGACATAGTGGTGAATTAATAAGGTGATGTGAGAAGAGATCAGCATTTAAGTTACTACTGTTATTTCTCAATTGACAATGCCAAACATATTCGAATCTTTTACCATGATTATATAATTTTGCATTTTCAGTTTTTCACTATTAATATTTTAAATGCTGAAACTGTAGTTTTATTTTTTGTATTTTGTGGTAGATTGTTCCACAGTGTAAATCTTTTCCTTTAAAGATTAATTATAATCAGCAAAGATTGCATTTCATTACTGTATCAATAATTAAGATATTGAAAAGGTGAATGTATTGAAATATTATGACATTATTTTATTACGAAAAAACAACAAACAACAAATATTTATGTTAGTAAGTTGAAAAAACTTTATTTTTTGAGATACGGAATATTATATTAGGCATACTTATTTATGAATAGAATGTCAACTGGATTTGTTTAAAAGTTGTTATACGTATACTTTTGTACGAGTAAGAGGTGTAGGGTTTTGAAACGTTATGCATATTCATCTAACTTTTTAAAATCTCAAGCATTACCCCAAGCTACATGTATATGGTTTGGGGAGGAGCATGTCTTTCCTCCCTTTTCGTAACAGTTTATGTAAAAGAGATCTCTTATTTGGCAAAATTACGTATTAGTCCAAAAAATAAACAAGACTTTACACAGTATTTATGAACAGTTTTGTACAATGACCCTATGTCTTTTATATAACAAAATTAGGACCGATCTCTGTGGTAACTCATACTTATTAAATAAAATAACATTAGAAAATGATAGTTGGGGGTAAAGATAAACAACGTCATAATGATCAGTACATAGCGAAATCTAGAGTTAATATGTAAATAACTTCAAAACAGAATTAAAAATTGAAGTTTATTTCAAAATATTTCCTACAAAACGGAAGATAGTGTAGAGTTAAATTTTTTTTTTTTGGTTTTTAAGAAAATTCACTTTAATTTGAAGCAAGGAAATAGCCGAGGAGTAGCCCTAAATTCTTGGAAGTAAGTTTTTTCAGTGTATCAAAAAATGTACCAGTTTGTCAAAATATTGTATCCGACCAAATTTTTACAATTTTTCAAGAATTAGTGCCAACTATAGACTCAATTATATTTATTATAAGGTCTGTCATCCATATACTTTTTCTTGTTATAACTTGATAACAATCATCATGGTAACTTGTATATTGTATTTGTATATAAGTATATTGTAAATACGATATCAATATAAAACTAAATGGTTTAAGTAAAAAGAAATGAATTGAAAAGCATTGGTCAACAGGCGATATCACTTCTTTACAGGTATGTTCTCTCTTACCTGTATTTGTTTCTCAAGACCAGACAAGACCCCACTTGCACGTGCATCGGGTTTTCCTAGAAGCTTAAGGTCAGTCAAATCATAATGCTAAAACAGAGAGAAGAAAATCAACAAATTCGAGAGTCGGGAAAATGTTATATGTGTCGTTTTGTATAAGCTGTTTATTTAAAGCTCCACTTTTGTTTTTCAAACATACATTTTAACAATAAAATGCTTTCTTTGGTTATTCATGCGGGATATGAAGGTAGACACATTGCATAAGTTGGTTGTGTATTTTTTGCAATTTGTCTACCTCCATAACCCGCACGAATCATCAAAGAAAGCATTTTATTGTTAATATTTACATCTTTCTTTTATCAAATTAATTGATCGTAAAAAGTATAAGTAAAATTAACTGAATTACTGTTAATGTACATCAGTAAGTTAAATGAAAGAAAAAGCCAAGCCAAGGGAATTTGAGTCGGACATCAGAGAACAAAAAAAAATGATAAAATATATTTCCACCAGACCAATATAATGGTGTACATTTCATTTAACTGGATATCTATGCATGGCCACATACTTTCCAGGTAAGCACATTTAGATTATACAGGTGTACTGTATCTTCAAAAGCTCTTAAGTCTATTTTTATCTTTATAAAAAGTAAACAGGTAGGCGATCCTGTAAAATATCCTTTAAAAATATTACGTAGGCGATATCATGTTCAATAGCCAAAATCCTTAACATATGCAAAGTTGTACCTCATTAAAATGCCACCTTATCTATCATTTCTACTGCCAGTATAAAAGACGAGTTTAAAAAGATCATAAATATCCTTTCCATCCGATTAACAACATATGAATGAATAAAGATTTTTAAATAACACACTTTACAAAAAAATGGTTCAAAATATACATTACAAAAAAATGGTTCAAAATATACATCAATCAAAAAGTAAAGAGTAAGTAATCGATATCGATAATAACTTCTTTGATAACTTTATATTTCTTATATTACCAAACACTTTATTCGTTGCTATATTACATTTAATGTAATCGGGGGTATCTAATCATACATTGTATCAAATTTTTATGTATTTGCTTTTTTTTTTTTTGGCTTTTTTTTTGTTATTGTTTTTATTAAAATTTGCCTGATGTGTGTATTTGTAGCTAAATATGCACATGATCAATTTCTTCTCTGTAACTACCAAGACAATTTCAGCAAAACTTGCTTCAGAGCAGTTGTAAAATGCTTGTTCAAAAGATGGGTACGTAATGTTGTTAAACGAAGGAAATAATAAACGTAGTATGGATTTGTTTTAAATCTCTTCACCCTCAAGAACCAAATACTTAATATTCAAAAACTTAAAACTAGCTTCATTGAAGATAGACTCAGATTGTCAAAAAGGGACCCCAATATGAGTTCCAATTTCATCACATAAATAACACAATCGAGATTATGTCAAGAAATCTAAACATTGTTTTTGTGCTCCTTGAAATTCAGAATAGGGCTATGAATCTTGCAAAAATTAAATATATTCGTGATCAAGATAATCAAGGGTACAATTTTATAGAATCGATATCTTATCAATCAAGTATACTTAAGTCACATGACTGAACTCATAGGATAAGAGCCAAAGGTCAGGACCAAAGGCCGCATTTGGAGTTAAAATTATACAGTTGACAACCGACATTCCGTAAAATAAAGTCAATTATTTGTGGTCAAGAAGAATTTGTTCATAGAAATGCATTGAAAAGGCTACCTATTTAATTTAATGAATTTCAAAGTAAATCATTTTCGGTTGAGCAATGTGACGAATGTGTATCTTGGTTGGATTTTTCGTTTACCTTCAAGAAAGATGTTTAAATAAAAATATTGATTATAGATTTGTTTGTAATAAATATATTTGCGTTAACATAATTCTAGTCCGGTGCAGAGATTGTACCAAATCAACAGCGAGCAAATAATTAAAAACTTTTGTAAAGTCATAAGTGAAATGTCAACCTTATTAGCTAATACATGTATACATGGTTTTCTTTTAATTTTTGTAGAGTAACTCTGTTGCAAATCACATAAAACAAACCAACGTAAAAAACTTGCTAAAGCTTTCTGTTGCATTTTTAGAAAACGAAAAACCCAAGGCTAATTTATTGTAAACCGCAAACATATTTATCTTATTCTGTAATTAACTTTTGGAACACATGGTTTTTTTTTTCGTTTGTACGCATACAATTTGAAAAAAATCAAGAGTGATTAACAACCAAATATTTTATTTAAAACGATCTGTGCTAATTGATGTCTAACAATTAAATACACACCTAACTTTGAACTCAACTACAGATATGAGTCAAACAATAATTAATAATATTCGTGAAATGACTTTTTCATGTCAGCAATTTTTCTAATAGTCTAGAGTGCATACTAAAAATTTGGAATAATGCGGTTTGCGTCATACATTGATTTGACATACATCACTTCATTCCTTTTTTAATTTCATCAAAAACCACAAGCCCATCTGTATTATAACCTGATAATAAAACCCTTCGTTTGAGTTGTCCCTTAGGTATTTGGGTAAACAAAACAGATTTTATTTGCCCGACAATACTCGTCGTGACAATATAGCGTACAATTTTGACCAATCAAATGTGGATATTATATTCCACCCAATACCGGTCATCATCATCCCTTCATACTTCCTAGCAAAACAATTGATTTACACTATCGCAAACAATGATCAAACTATACTCGACTTCTATGAATGAAGATTTTATTTACAATATCTCATTCATGATAACAGAGAAATCAATTAGTATGAACTGCCGCTGTGTTTTGTGTAAAAATTATTTCGACTTCCTATTTATAAAATATAGAATAAATTGACACGGAACAACTGTGGTAGTACACTGTTGCTTGTTTGCAATAAGTACACATGTACTTGTGTCAATTCCTATATCACGCAAAACACAAGTGTCATTGTTGGTACAACAAAGCTCTGATCGGACCCTTTCCGTGTCCGCCGCTAACGTAGCTGTTCCTATGGTCATGGATTCGAAACCCATTATGGCTATTTGGTTCTGGTCTTTCACGTGCGATCTGTTGAAGCGAAGGTCCCACGTTAAGGAAAGAAGACCCTTGCTATGCTCTCTAACTACTATTCTCGAGTGTCCACCGCTTGATTCTCCCATGTGTGAAAGATTCTCAAATAAATCAAAAGAACACAAAACCATGTCCTTTCTTTCATAACATATAGTTGAGTTGATTTTGGATAAAAAAAAACTATATACATGTATATCTTATTGCCTTTGTAAATAAAAACCATTGCAAGTCTTTTTTTCGTGTATATATTGCTACATTTCGAATGACGAAAATCGCTGCTGTTTACTATATTGCTGTTACAGAAACAAATCGCTCTATATGAAACCAATCAAATAAACATAACGAGCCCCCCCCCCCCCCCCCCCCCCCACCTACTCGAAAAAAAGCATGAAGTCTGCATATTAACACTGTACAACTGCATGTTAAAATAAGAACCCACAAAACCCAAAAACATAAACGTAACTTTGCTTTTGTTCCATGAAGAATCTCAGTTTGCTGTGGTAGGTTCCTCATTAGTGACCATAATAGTGACCATAAAGCGCTTATCAATCTTTAACATTTTCGGTCACACACAAGGAAAGAAATGCAGAGTAATTCTCGCCCACATCTTAACAGTGTCAACAGACTATCTTTTGTTACTATTCCGATCGTCAGACAGCTATCTAATTCACCTGAGTTAGAAAGTCGTGAGAGCCTCGTTCCAGATGAGTGAACGTTCATTCATAAAAATTCGACAACACCTCTCTATTATTATCAGATGTTAACCGCCAAAATCAGGTCATGACGTCAGTAGCGGGTTGGCTCTTTCAATCGTTTGTATTAGATACACAAATTCGAAGAAGGCAATGGCATGTTCTGCGAATCTACAGCAATCTTCTTTAAAACGTTACCTTTTTTATTTCACAGAAAGCTCTATAAAATCTGAATGGCCGCAAGAAAAAAATATTTCGATAAACTTTGCAGTAACAACCCTTTTATATTTCAGCGTTGAAATTGTTATTAATAAATTACATTTGACAATTACATTTAACATTTTATTACGTGCAACAGTTTAAAGCATCCACCCTATTTAAATGCACAGCTCTGTATTATAGATAAAAGCACACAAACATGGAAACCTTTTGTGTACAACATGTACTGGACTGGTTCGGTGTACTCTGATATACGATAATTATCTCTTTAAACACACCTTTCGCAGAAACACACCCGTCTCAGTATTTGTCTTACCTTCGTCAGCACGAACCTTGGTCAACTCTGCACTAAATGCCAGGCGCTATACATAGGTATTGACTCATTTAAAAATAAAACGGTGTTTTCCGATTGCCAATTGATTCACCGACTTTTCTCAACAGATTTGAGTTTACAAATTGGAAAGGGAATTGTTTGGGTATCTTGCCTCTGATTCATATTTTCAATGAAATATGTTTCTTGGAGATGGCTTATTTATTTGTTAATATTGATAACTTTGGTATTTTTGACTAGATGGTACGTATAGCAATATATGAGTCAAAGTATGCGCAAAAGGTTTATCGTTTATTTCCTTTAGAGATTACAACCCTGAGTATGAGTATGAAATGGATATTTATTAAAAATATCAGCGCTTGCACTGAACTATGTTGTATCCGCATGGTATGCAAGAAAATATGTTAACTGTAAGCCGTTTATTCATACAGCAATAATCTTGTACAATTGCTAGATTTCTGCTCGTCTTTAGAGCTCACATTCCCTTGATTTGGGGTTGGACGAGGGGTTGTAAATACGATGTTATGTAACAACGCCAAATCCCATCACTGTCCTTGGGGACACCTTCTCCTCTCTCCATTATGCATATGGTATATTCTTGGAAACTATGAGGGTCATTGACGAAATATCATTTCTGTGAAAAGTGTGCTGAAACATGGCAAAAATTTCAAGGACACACTATAACGCAGAGAAGACAGGGACATGGAGCCATTGCTCACACAATAGCTTTCAATGTTTATTACATAATATTTTACACAATGTTTTTAATAGGATTCCTTCCTATAACTTCTAGATCACTTTAGATTTTTAGCGTGAAGTTTGGGCTAGTCCGGTACGATAGAAAATATGCCTTTCCTTCTAAACTACTACCAACTTTCACAAACGTTTCACACATATGTTATTGATTTGTTATGATGAACTGTGAATTGTAATGTTCAAGGTATAAAATTTCATAAGGAGTTTCTAGAGGGATGCTCAAATCGTTACACTCGCTCAAGTACTTAATACGTTTTTGAAATCTTTGATTTTATATATAACATTCAATATAACAAAATATAATACCACACAACATTTTCAATGTCAAACCCCAGTAGTGAAACAAAAGACAGACAGACGTCATAAAAGGGGTTTACATCAACCGGTTGAGTGCACACATTTTTCATTTATTTTTTGTACGGGATCATGTATATCGGATCAAAATTTTGAGTCCCATGATTATGCCCCCATAGCTTGATGGAGGAGATGGAAGAAAGAGAAAAGACTGACTACATGTTCAGAAGAACTGCCTCTTGTGATTCGAACCAACTTTTAGAATGTGTTTCATCAGCGTTATGGTGAAATTGTTGCTCATTTATTGACTCAGAAGGAATTATTGTGAAAAAAATTAATTCACGGAATAAATAAATTGAATATTATCTAACATTGGGTGACTTGTTGTGTATGAAATAATTTGATATATTGTAAAATAATTAAACTACTTGGGTTATAGTTCAAAAGCTTTGATTATACAAAAAGCGAAATGACGAAATATCAACCATATTTCAACCAAATTAAGACATTGCATAAACGTCAGAAGACATTGAATCAACGTTGAAATAACGTCAGAATTCAACGTTAAATCAACGTCGAATTTCAACGTCCATTCAACTTTCAAATTCAACTAAATTTCAATGTCATTTCAACGTTGAATGGTGACGTTGTTTCAACGTTGAAACAACGTTGTAATGCCTGCTGGGACGGACAGACGGAATCACAGACATAAAGTGAAAATCAGACAAGTGTATGCGTTTATAAAAAAGTGACGTTAACGATATACACAATGACAGAAACACACACACAAACTGACAAAAATGATAATATATAACTAAATAACTAAAAGGCATCGAAGAAACCAAAAGCAAAGAGAAATCTTTTAATGGAGTTTAGAGATATCATTTTGTTGAAGGCTAAATATGACGTATGGAATACCTTTATAGCTAGAGTTGCAAGCATTTTTATAATATTGACGTCATAGTTCAGGTTCTTAAAACAGATAAATGTAGTCTTCACACACTGATAAATAACAGATCAAAAATAGAAGCCATTATAGACTTTAATAACATAATTCAGATCAAATTCATAGATTAAAATTATTTATAGCACATCGAGTTCTTTAAACCGATAAAACTAAACGGATCTTTAAACGCTGTACCATATACACTTTTTGTTTGTAAAGAATTCAAAATAAACCCAGGAAATGCAAATAGATCTATTTGATATGAATCATATTGTCAATAACCTTAAGAAAAGTTAAAAGTTCAGAAACTTTAATCTGTCATTTCTGGGAATGACAAAGAAGATGCTGAAATTTGAAATATTTTGCTTAGATCCATTAAACTTTTAATATGTAAGATGATATTAGTTGACTCATTTCTTATTTTTCTCAAGAAAAGTAAAACAATGTAATTCAGTCAACCAATAGCCATTTTGCCTTCATAGAAAAGTATATTGACCTTGCACTTTGTGTTCATTCCAAATCTTCAATGTGAAGTAAATATATATATTTCATGAACATGAAAGTCAGGTGCAAAAATAGAAGCCCAGACCAAAGAAAACCAAAACCCCCCAAATTTTTAAATATTTCGATTAACTCTTACTTGACATATATAGGATATACCAAATACTCAATCTATTATACATACTTTTATTCAAATGCTAGTTTTATATCTAAATACTTCTTGGCAAGAATTTAAAAATTTATCAAAGACAACAATTCAGGTCAATTGTTAAATTCATTTTGAATAACATAAACATATAATTTTTCCAAATTTAAACGCCAGAAGGATATTGATTCTATACTTTATTTCATACAACATTATAAATTATACCCAAACTATCCCTACAAAAATGCCTTAAGTACTCAAACATTTATTAAGAGATAATTTTCTAACTTTTCAAACAACGGAACCACAATTTAAATTTTGCTTGTAATATAAATGAAAAAAAAAATAAGTCGACGACCTCTGCAATTCCCTACTCGGCATGACTCTTTTCACATGTAAATAATTTAATGTCAAAATAAAAATAAAATCAACCCGATTATGAATTCATGATATTGGGACCAATGACTTCAGAAATGGGTCCATTCCGTAGAAAATATGAAAAGCAATATGAACGCATGAACGCACAAAGCGGTCTGTTTCTTTTATATTTCAGGTTGTAACCTTTCGGACGAACATTTTTTTCAGTATATACCTTAATAGGTATAAAACTTTCAAAGGGTTAATGTTTGGCTGTAAAGTATAGTGATTTATTGATTGTTATAGCAAAGTGTTGACTAGATGAAACCATAATCATGCTTATATTGTCACGCTTCTAAAGAAGTTGAGGAGATTGACATACAATTTGAAATCTCATTGAACGGGGCAATAAAGTTATCAAATTGCAATATTTTGATTTTTATTTCAATATGCATTGTGTGGAATTCTAAAGCTGCGTTTTAATTTAAAGGCCATGAAGTTCCAAAGCTGTCATCTGTACATTTATTATTTAGATTGACCGAACAAAGACCTTCTTGGAATACTTTCTTCATAAAAAAAACTTGTTTTGTCCATTCTTTTTCTAAGAAACATCGCTGTCCAAATGATAGTGTATTTTTCGCTGCAGTACACATGTTGTTAAAAGCATAAAGAAGATAAGATAAGAGCAACTAATTTGACATCATGATATATTAATTTGCCTAGTTAAACATCAATTGCTTATACGGCTGGGACGTAAATTGGTTACATACTGTAACGAGAGATGTTGCACTGGAGTTAAACAAGAGAAGAGCAGTATTCAAACAGATCACTAAATAAGCAGGATGTGATTGGGAGCAGATGCGCTATAGGCTGCCGCCAGATGGCGCGTGTGGAGTGTGCCCTTACAGGATACATCGGGCATCGTAATAGTTTTTGGATTTAACAATGTTTAGATTTTTATCTAACGTCATCACAAAAGCAATATATGCTTCCAAGATAATTATGTTATGTTAAATATCTTTTAATCTGTGTGTTAAAATTGAGGCAATATTTTGGTTCATTACAAAGTTAGCAGTGCACTTAAACATCATTCCAATACAAAGTTCGATTGACAAACTTTATTCCACAGTTTGAGAAATAAAAAAAAACCCACTAAGAACGAACACCATTCCTCTTTCACTTAATTTTAAGGAATGATTTTTTTTCTTGAATTTCAGCAAAAATTGAGGTAAAGAAAATACGAAAACGTAGAGAAAAAATGTGTCAAAGCATCAATGTCATAAACAATGCAATATATTTACACTAATGAACATTCTGTAAGACAAAGGACAATGTTTTCTATTCTATATGTAAAGGAATGTTTATAATTCATATTTACAAAAACAAAAAACAAAATTCTGAAATTAAAAAACACGTACAAAAGAGGGTCTACGTATATTCCATTGACCCTCAATACCTAAACATACTGGTATACCAAGAAACCAAAGAAACTCCTTAAAATACACATTGTATACCAATGTTCCTTGCATGCAGTGGTCCTATTGTTACCTAAAAAATACAAAAAATCAAAAACTAAATACAAGAAAACAATCAACTATCATATATCAAACAGAGCTACTTCTCAAACAGTTTTATTTCATTTTCTACAAGTGTACAAATCTTAACAATTATCAGTAACATTTCAACAAACATATGCACAAAAATGTTCTATAAAACGAAGAAAGTAAATGAGATGATATAAAATCGTACGTAATGGTAAGTAAAAGTCAAGCGGTTTCAGTTTTAGAAGCCTGTGGGTTATCTGATTGTAACACAGTATAACGTAAAATATATACATGTATGTTTAACAACTGAAAAGACTGACGGGTTTAGTTTGTATTATAGTTCAGCGCTGGGATGATCTCCAAGATTAATAGATCATTTAATCAATATCCTATACAATTATATGTATATTATTTAAAAAACCATTCACTTAGAAATAAGTAGAGAAATGAAGCTTTGAATAACACATAATAACAGTCACTAATTTCATTATACCCGTGTAAAGTTTGATGATATATGGAGTGTCCAGTGATGAATAAATATTGGCATCAATCGTTCATATCCATAAGTACTCTGCTTTATAACATTGCCGGGTCATACCATATCGACGAGATTGTTCAATCTCCCAGCAATCTATGGTATCAACAAGGTGCGTGCCCTGAAAGTGTACCGTACTTATCGACCATAGAAAGACCTCTCGTCTAGTAGGACGGTCAGACGAGCGATCCGAAGGCCATCGGAATTGTTGACATATTTCACTTCTTTTAATGGTACAATAAAAAGATTCCCTTGATACGGGGATTCTCGGTGATTGTAACAGTAAATTACATGCACGTGATCCACTCGATGAATTTTGTTTTAAAACCAAACGAGGAAGTTTAAGAGCTCTGTTTGAGTAACTGTTTTCCCAACAATCCATCTTATTGTTCGCCCATCTGGTATTGTATTACTTCTTCCATGATAAAAATTACATAACCTTAAGTGGATTTAATTTGTTTATGCTTTTTTTTATCATTAGGCATGGTCTATTCATTAAAGGGTCTCCATGAGAACATGTGTACTCTGATATAGGATTGTTTGAGTAATTGTCCACGTTTGTATGTTTTAACTTTCTTTTTCTTGCTTTTTTCTCCATTAAAATTCTTTTCTGTAAATGTCGCCATGCACGACGTCCCCAAGACGCTCGATCAAGCCACAGTAAAATTAGATAGAAAACATATGTAAACATTCAATATATTGCGTTTCAAAAAGGTATACTAGTTTATCATGCAGCATTATAGCTCGTGGTACCATGTCCTTCACTTGCACATTTGTTTATATCTTTGTTTACCGTCGCTTTAACACTGTTGGGCGCATTTAGTATTCAAAACATTCAATATTTTGTTATCTGATATGTTTCTCCTTTTGGTTGAGCAGGAAGCAATATATTTAGACAGAATTGGTCTATTTACGGGTATCTTTAAAAAAACGGATTGATTTTTTTCGTTCGAACTGTCTCGCCATTTATTACATGAGTAAAGAATCGTCATTAAACAAAAGACAAGCCAGAGCTCGACCTCTCAGTGATCATGATCTGATGTACATCTTTTCATATTTTTTTCTCACTCTCGTAAACTTGTGAACTTGTTCTGTGTTATGAAATGAATTGTTGTGGTTGTTTAATCGAACAAGAGGTCAGACACATCGTTTTCTCTTGACAATTTCTTAGCATTTAAGAAATTTTATATTATGCAAAATAAAACGATCGAAAAAATGCATGTAAATCTGAATAATTTATCTTGGTAATATCAAACAATAATGTAATTTGGCTAGCGATACATGTTTTTGTTGACGGTTTTTAATATTTATGTCTACAAATTTGTAGCATGTTAATTAAGTGTTCTATTTTTTTTTAGTGAAATGCATGACTGTATCTCTACTATTATGAAAACAGATATTTGAAAGCAATCATGTGACAAAATGACAATTCCACTTAATGAACTTAAAATAAAAGATAAATTTATAAATTACATTCAATTTTGTTATTCGTGCAGCACGTGTCATGTTGAATTAAATCAGTTACTATAGTTATGTATCGCGACTGCAATGTATGGACATAAAAATGGCTAATATTATGCAATGTCCATAAGGCGTTATTATTGCAATCTGTAAATTTGATGAAAAATATTCGGGAATTCCCTTTTTCTTTTGATTTACTTTACTGACAAAACTGCCAGCCTTATACATTAAGATGAGTGTCTGAATTTGTCAGATACACTGTTCGACTTTGCTGTCATTGTGTGCCTATCACAGGTTAACCCTGTAACATAACAAGTCTTTGTTGTTCGTAAGTCAGATTTGAATAAAACAAATAAACCAAAAAACAAATCGTATGTAGAAAATCAAAAGTTTTCATAACTGCATATTTCAAGGTCAAAACCAATGTTAACAGCAAAACCTTCCTGAATTCAAAACAGTGTGTGTGTGTGTGTGTGTGTGTGTGTGTGTGTGTTAAAACAGAAATAAGAGGAAGATTCATTATATCAGTAGAAGAAATTTTGATCATTATTACAAGTGTTTCATAAGTGTGCATGTGAATATTATCATGTGTACGTTATGACTGACAACGGCAACGGCAAACATTATACAAGTAGGTCTTTATTAGCCTAATGGTTCAAATCAATGTATAATTTTATTTGATTTTCAAAATTTCAGTCAAAAATGTGTACTTTTGTACCTATAAATACATTCTTAAAATGCAAGAACATTCAATTACAACTGAACAGAAACTTGTTCAGATCTATATTTTGATCTACCAACAAACCTGAGAAAAAATTTAAGCAACAAATATAATTCTTCTTTAGCCCAATTTTGATAAAATTCAATGGGTAATTGGCTAATTATCGTATATAACCCGGGTAAACTTCGTCACAACGTGACGATGAAACTGTAAAATACTCTGATGTGATGTTCAGCAAAATAATCTCCATAGCGCACAAATGATATAAGTATATCAGAAAATCTAATCTGCATAATGAAAGTTAAATTAAAAAGTAAAAGTTTATGACTTTAAGAAATTAAATCCTGTTTTCAACGTTTTGAGGTAGATTTGATGGGTATATTTGTTTACCACCAAGCCATCGTAAGTTTAATATACATAAAAGATTTGCAAGAAATGAATTAAAACCCAAAACGTTTACATAAGTAATTAAAAGATAACAATTGTGATTAATAGTTTTTAAAGTCTTATCTAAATCAGCCTTACGCTGTATTCTTAAAACGGATGTTTTCTGTGGGGGCTGAAACTGTACCACAATGTTCGAGAAGAACCGTATAATGCAACGAGAAACCGTTGACAGGTGTTGGTCACCTTAACTGTTGTCAGATGATTCAATTACCTGACTAAAGTCATCGCTAAATTACAACAATATTTATCGACTTAAATCGCAGTACAAACGAACCTGTTACTACTATCGTTTTTGCGTATTTACAAGCCTGGATTCAAACACATGTTGAAGAATATTGCGTAGTGTGTGCAACTATCGTCAGCTGTTTTCATCATCAGTTAAAGCTGTACCCTTGTAATGTAGGGTGTAGAATTTCGCAGATTTGATGGGTGTAAATAAAAGAAAAGGCGTTTGATTTCATCCAGTTTAATTTGCAAAACTAAAAATCACACATTGACACATGATACTTGTGCGATGGTTACGAAATTAAAAATTGATGTTTCGTTAAAAGTTATATAATTTTTTTAAATAGGCGATACAGACGGGCACACTTCACAGTAGTTATCAAAATCATCATTCAAATTAATACAGATAATTTTGCACAACGGTCCTAACAATTCTTTTACATCAACAAGTAATAATATTCTACAACTATATAGCAACTATTATAAATAATCTAATCGCCTTCGAATATGTGCCAATCGGTCTGAATTTTTTAACGATTTGCAAGAAGATTTAATTTACTATTTCTTTTAAAAATAATTAAAATTTGTTTTTCTGTTGAAGATCTATAGACAAAATGCCAAATTTCATTTACTCAGTAATACAAAATTATCTGTACAAATCAAAGTAAATTCATGCCCTTAATCTAATGTATCTACTATATTTGTATATTCAATAATTTCAGAGTGACATGTAGGTCCGTCAAATGGGCTGGGTGTAATTTAATGATGTATAATATTGTAATGCACTATACTTCTGACATAAACATGTCACTATAATAAAATATTTACTTACTTACTTTCTTATAGTACATTTCGCACTTCTTGATATATTTTGTACGGCGATTTTTGTCTAGATATAGGATATATACAGCCATCTTCGTCGTGGGCTTTGAGATGATGCTGCAGTTTGGGTTATCCCCAGTTTCCACGTATTACAAATCGTGCCTATTTCAGTAACGTTTTGCAATTCTAAACTTACTACGCCCGGTATTTTAAACCTCATTTAAATAAAAATGCAGGCTTCTGATAAATTAATTAGCAGTATGCTAAGGATTTAATTAACTTTGTGACGTCAACAGTTATAATCATCTAACATGTATAAGTCATACTTCTTGTTAATTGTTAGGTAATTAAATCAGTATAACCCCTTGTCATGCTGCAAGGTAAGATATGACAAATCAAGTTAACTGTATACATCTTTGATGTTGTATTTCGACGTGACACGAATATAGAATGTAACCCAATGTTACTTTTTACCACTCACTGTTACTGAAGAGTCTAATCAACATTAATGCATGATTTGAAATGAGTGAATAAAGAATTTACCCCATCGTTGCTGTTAACCGACCTTACGCTGCACTGTAGTTGATGGTTCCAGTCCGCATTTATGCGTGGCTTGAAATGAATGCCAATATACCGGGTGCAACGCTTTATGGTAATGCACGTGGCATCAAATAAGGCGTTTTGTAAAAGCAGCTACTTGATATCTTCTCCATTATTTCTCTTGGAGTTAGAGGATCGCTTCTTCATGAAGTAAGCTATCGCCGGAATCAGGGTTCATGAAAGAAAAGAATAGTACACATGTCCATCCTCATCATTTGTAAATTTTATATACGTATAGGTTAGTAAGCAAAATCAATATACAAGGAACAGCCTTAGACAGGCAAGTCTTGTCCTAAGTCCTATCTGAACAGCCTTAGACAGGCAAGTCTTGTCCTAAGTCCTATCTGAACAGCCTTAGACAGGCAAGTCTTGTCCTAAGTCCTATCTACTCTCATTAATGACCCTACACTGATTCATCGACATTTGACCAGATCGAAGACCCAGAGAACAGATTAAGTGTTCGTCAAATATCTATCAATCATTTATAAAAACTTGAAATTTGTTGATAGCAACAAAAACGGAGAAAAATCAGTCTTAGTAATCAAATATTCTTACTTATGATAAACTTTGATGCTTTGTGAAAATAATGACTTAAGAGTAAGGCCTCCTCGTGATTTTAGAGTCTGGGATATTGGGAGTGAAGGCAAGATGTTGCAGTTACTTTCTATGTCCCTTTCCCAAGACTTTGGTCAGATCGGTTTTGGGTCTTGGTTTCCATTCTGCAGTAAAGATTTTATTTTATATACGTGTTCTATCTTTAAGATTTTCAGCCTCGTGACAAAATCAATTGATGTTGGTGATATATACATTACTAATGCCCGTGGCTTATGTACATCTCAATAATTTGAATAAATTGTAATAATATGTAGTATATGGCATATTTTCACTATAATTGATAACTTCTTTAAAATGATTGTGAATTCAAATAATTATGAGCCAAAACCGTCAACAGGTGACGTAGATTTATATTTTCTTGTGCATCTCCCTCTAAAAGACATTGCCATTCCAGTGGTCACGATTACAACGGGCACTGCACTGCTAGTATCAGCAAAATTTTGGTTAATCTTACTAATTGCACGTGCACCATGCAGAACAATGCGCTTGTACATCATTCTGCCGATTTTAAACTTGATTCATACTTTATCGGTCGGGAAAAAAATCACGCGTTCCCAAAACCGCGCCTTTAAAGTTGCAAAGTAATTTACTAAAAAGGCTGTAGCGTGTGCAAATGCTTTTCCATTTACGTCACTACAGCAATAAATTCAGTTTAGTTTAAATGTCCTCAGATCGGTTTATTTTGACATGTTTGGGATAGAAGGAAAAAATATTAACAATAGTGGAACAGACAATACTAACCACTTTGTGGTTAAGTGATATTGGGGCGATATCGTCTAGGTTTATTCCACACACAAAAAATGATAATGATATAAAAAAAAAAACAATATGGTTTATTAGTTAAACAATCAATGACCAGAACTTCAAATCTGAATATTTTACTTATTGGATTTGTGTTAATAAATAACTTTTCTGTATGTAAATCGACAACCTACACTAGGTAACCCAAACCGCGTTTTAAATTGTGTGACCTATTTTCAACAATATTTACAATACATTCCGAAGGAGGGGCGGGGTTAAAATACCATCCAATCATATGGAAGTTGACGTAAGGGTTTTTCCAGATACGGTCTAAAAATGTGGCTTTAAGAATACTATCCGAGAGTTTACGAATGTTTTATCGTTCACAACATTGCGAGATTTTTCATTGATTCACCGGTGACACCGGTCACGTGTTTTTGAAAGCTTATATTTTCGGAGAATATACAACTAACACAGTTTAACTGTATATTTCCTGAAATAAGGACGGATAACTTGACAATCTTAGAAAAGTATGCACACTGGTAGGACGTTAATGCAAAATGTAAACATAACTTGGATATTACACTCAAGTTTGTTTACACCAATATTTTTAAACATGCATTACATTTTTTTTTTCAGAATTTTCAGCAATTGACCGTTATCTTGAAGCAAGCCATTTCACAATTGACCCTAAAATGGACTTTCATTTGGATCAAAAGGTAGTGACATTTCAAATTGGGATATCATTTCCAGAATTGCACCAATCTCACCAATCTATGTAAAGTTGTAATAACTATTGCATTTTGTTTCAGGTTCCACAGAATAAGCATTTCCAAGGAACAGAAGACCTGATATTTTCCGACATTGTTTCTGAAGGACAATTTTCTTGCTCAATGAATTCGTTCATGGATAATATGGGAGAGTTTCCATCCCAGCCGCAAACGGTTGTACCCGTCATGGGGAATCCTCAAGAATTCCAAAACCCAGTGAGTCCCAAACGTTTCATTGACATGGATAGCCACCATGAGTCTTCGGAGCAGGAACTATCGCTCTACGATCCTAACTTTGTGGTGAAAACAGAGAAAGTGTATGTGCCGTGTTCGATGTCGTCCACAAACAACATTCCAAATTTACCAAACTTTTGCAGCATAAACAGTGAACCGTATGTACAACCAGTGAAATCAGAGCCCTATGCTGAGAGCATCTCTTGTGGCGATCACTTTGGAAATAGTGACATTGGTTCGGCAGTTGTGATGGCCCTCAAAAATGAAATCAATCAAATCTGCAGGATTCTGGGCATTTTACCAGGTACAAAACTATTTGAGATAAGAACTTTGCTTTAAGAAAAATTCTTTTTTAAAAATGGTCTTCATGGTAAATAGCAAAGTGCTGTCGTTTATTAATTGAAAACGTGCCAATCCCACGCATTTAAACAGTTTTCAATGTTGAAACGTGTATTTTTTGCTTAAAGTACATGAAATCAATAAAACTGAAAAAAGTCAGTCAATTAGAACGAATAGCTTTTACGAAAAATATAATTTAAGATTTGATTAATGATAAGAGTAATGACATAGTACACATCAGTTAACACAGTAATATTTTTATCAATGAAGCATGACGCCCCGTGTATGATATTCGTCTTGTTTACCTTATGCGTTTACATGTACTTGGGAGGCTTTTTACCTGTGTGATTGAACAAAGTGTTTTGTTTTAACAGATCCTAGGTCTTGGTCCGAGTCTGACGTCATGAAGTGGATGGAATGGCACGGGAACCAATTCCAGGCTTCCTGTGGAGTTTCTGACGCGTTCAGAATGACCGGGGACCAGTTATGTCGTTTAAGTAGCGACAACTTCAAAAGAAGGTCCCCGGAGGCTGGCGCTAATCTCTATGCACAACTCGATGTTTGGAAAAATGGTACATATCATTTTTTTGTAAAGTCGGTCAAAGAAACAAAATTACGAGAAAAAGATCAAACATTTTATTACCATTTTTTTTTCTCACGAAATTATCATATCAGTTGATCACATCATCCCCATCAATATTTTAATCGACGTTTTTTCTCCTTTCAGCATGCAGTCTGCCGAATCCTCAAATGAAGCCGGCATTGCCTGAATATTTCTTCCCCGCGCCTGCGCCCTCCGACTCTTACATCCCTGTAGCCTCCTCTCCCTCCCCCAGTACGACCAGTGATGAAAGTTCCCAGTGTAGCTCGCCCGTCAGTCTTCCCTCTGACGAAGAAGCAGTGACCACCCCTACCTGTAAGTATATAAAATAAATGTGTCAAGACATTTCCAATTTTCGTGATAGTGAAACGAAACAAAATTTGACCTGACTTTATATCTTATGTTTTATGTTTTAGATCACAATAATGTCAGCAGTGGAAAGCAGACGATTCATCTTTGGGAATTCCTGAAAGAGCTTCTTCTCCAACCGGACAATTACAGTGGCTGCATCAAATGGATCAGTCGCTCCGATGGCGTTTTCAAAATCGAAGACTCTTCAAGAGTTGCCAGATTGTGGGGGAAAAGGAAAAACCGTCCGGCCATGAATTATGACAAGCTGAGCAGGTCTATCCGCCAGTACTACAAAAAGGGTATCATAAAGAAAACGGAGCATTCAAAACGACTTGTGTATCAATTCTGTCAGCCGTATCTGTGAAAAAAGAGCAAAATCGGAGGTTGATCAACCATAATGGACATTTACCCCCAAGATGTCCCAGTTACGTTCAGAACGTGATTTTTAAAGACATAAGCTATTGCTTGGTAAAATCCAATTTTTGTTAAATACACCACTCTCGAATAGCAGCTGACTTTAACCATAGCATAGCTATATGTTGTTATTCCGAATTTGGCAGCTGTTGTTTAATGTTGCTCTGGTGCGGGCACCAGGTAGTTTCACGCCAGTGAACTAGTCATATATTATCAAAGGGTGTAATCTCTGTTAGCCCCTCGTCGCCCCTTAATTCCCGGTGGCACACAAACACTTGAATTCCAAATAAAAAATGGAAAACATATACGTGTATATAAATTTCCTATTGTTATTGTATTATATCAATGCTTAAAAAAACCCTGAGGGTTCTGAATTGTACTTGTCCTTTGTTTTATATATGTTTTCTTATTTATTTTAAATTTGTTTACTTCCAATGGCAATTGTTATGAACTTCATAAGGATAAAGATATTTTGTATTTTATGTAAGGCGATTGAAAGCATTTATGTGATAAAGTATGAAACTTGAGAATAAATGTCAACATCTATAACAAAAATAAATTATTTTTTATCTATAAGCTATTTTCCCTGTTTTATTTTCTGGTCATGGTCAAAATTAATATGTACGTTATAGTGTTTCAGTGTTTGTTATGAATTGCGAATCATGGGCAAGATGTGTATTTGATATGTAGGTAGGAAACATGAAAACCGCAAATCGCGTCAAATTGAGTTTAAATGCACATCACACATTTACCGGCATTTAACACATCTTCAATATGCGTAATATTGGGATTTGTGGAATTAAATAGAAATGGAACATTTTTAATTTGTAGATTACTTTATTTCAAAATAAAAGATAGAAACGTAACATTTATTTTTCTTTCTTTCTCTCATTTTCTGCCTTGTTGTCTAACACGGTAGTTCAATGGATTCAAACGCTAGTAAATAATCTGAAGTCATGAGTTCGAAACCGGCTGGGATTTTAAAAATTTTGTGTGTATAGGAATTTCTGAAACGCATTTATTAATAAAAATACACATTCTTAAAACATTGATTCATTTATTGAAACTTAAAAAAAAATACTTTTTTTCATATTGATATCATAAAGGTGTCCCTTTCCACGTTAATGATTGAATGATAAGTCCATTTCTAATAAATAAAACAGAAAATTAAACAGATTATTTTATATAAAAGATTCTCTTGAATTAGTGATGCATATTAAAAAAAAAGTTCGCAATAAATATAGAGTATGTGCATAAACAAGCCATACACTTGAAATAAATTCACTAAATATCATCTTCAATAACTCCTCTCTCATTATATGTAGATATCCCATATTCTATAGCTGTAGTTAACTTAAAGGTTAGGATGGGCATACTTTCATGATTCTGAACGAAGTTTAAAATAATTTGCACACGTTTCAAGAGGATTTCCAAAAACAGACGTGACTTTTCCATAATAACAAGGTATGTGTAATTCATTTAAGCAGCACTGTTCAGATTTATTTAAAAAAAAAAAGCTAATTAACATTAAATAAAATATTCTATTAAAATTAACAATTTATTCTGATGACATGTGGTGATAACGAACAGTGTTCAAATTCAAAAAGTCAAATGACTATAATTACTTTACTGTTTATCTAGGCATCACCTCTTTGGAAAATTATCTTTGCAAAAAAAAAACAAAAAAAAAAACAAAAAAAAACAAAAAAAAAAAAACAACAACGACAAAAAAAAAAAACAAAAAAAAAAACCAATATAAATATAAATGGTCGGAACAATATTTTTGTCTGTTTAGACTAATGTATAACTAATGTCATTTGATATCGATAGAAAAGGAGATCATACCCATACATTGATATGAATTGACAATATTAAAATAACGATGACTTAATAAAATAAAGAAAGAAAAAAATGTTAAAAATAAAACACTTAAGCCTTGTGAGGTTTCAACGCAGCTCATGTGAAACAATTGAAATAAACGTCGGGATTTCACTTGATATATGACAAAATTAAGATCTTACGAAATGGATGTAAGCAAGATTCAATCAATTGATAATTATTTTATAATCATATATGAAATTTTGAAATAAAGGATAATTAATTGCTTAGAATAATTATAAATGAACCATTTATAATACATGAGGCAGATTTAAAAAACCAACCAAACAAACAATATTCATTTTAAACCGCCGGGAAAAATCAAATGAAATTAATATTTTGTTTTGAACATGCAATTGACAGAAATAATCAATGTAGGATTTTAACAAGTCCTGAGAGCTCACTCATTCATTTCCCTAACAAATGGTTGTCATGCATTAGAAGCATATTGATTTTAGAGCTACAAAAATAATCAATGAATCTATAAACTGTGGGAAAGTTTATGGGGTTTTTTTTTTTGAGGATAGAGATATTCGTTGCCTAAGAGTAAAGGTGTCTCATTTACGATATGTAATTAAAGTCTAAACAAAAAGACAAAATGTTGTTTCGACCATTGACATTTTTACCATGTAGCAAACAATAAAATGCACATAAAAGTGCATGGTTTATGAAAAAAAAATATTGGGTTTGTAAAAGAACATGATTGAGTGCGTACATGTACTATATAACTTGAAATGAATTACTGTATATTTGTAAATTCTAATGAAAAACAGTTGTGCTTATAAATAGTGTACGTAAAGAGTTGACTGGGAAGGCATGAGTAAATGGAAAATTACTAAATGATAAACTCTAAAGAAAAAATGTTTTATTCAAAATAAATTATTTTATTTTTATTTTAATTTGACATTTTAAAAAAATCATTCCAAAATAGAGTATTATAATTCACAAAATATATGGATATATTATTTTTTTCAATCTAAAATTTAACAAACAAAATGTAATTTAGATTAGATCTAAAGCAAGTATATTGTGCGATCTTGTCCGAATAGTTTTAATTGCATACATGTATACTACATGACTTCGAGGGAGACATAAGAAATCATTTGCTCCGAGGTGACACGAAAGCCCTGAATTTTTATGCTGGCCGATGTCGAAAGACAGACGGAACATAAAAATAGATCTAATGCCTTATATCTCCGATCAACTAAATTTGCAGTATTCAACTTCGCAACATAACTCTATAAGCAAATGAAATAACATTTTTTTTTTTTTATAAATTTAGTAGTAACAAAAAAAGGAGTTGATGGTACAATGTGAATTTATTGGATAAAGTAGTCAGCAAAAATGATTGTGAAGCATGAGGACACATAAAGATAATTAAATAACATTAACATTCCACATAAAAATTATATTTTAAACCATTGATACATGTGTATGCAAACAGGACATTCTTATAACCGTTTGATATCATGTGTCCCTTATTTAGCTCAAAACTCTCTCCTATCAAATCACGAGCCCTGAATATAAAGGTCTTTGTTTATTAAACAAGATGTTTGGTGACACTCAGTAGACTAGCTATTCACGTGCGTTCAATGAAATATGTCCACTTCTGACAAAGCAAAGTGGATTGATATTTCAAATGCTTATCTCATAACTTAAATGGTACATATGATAAAATAAAATAGTTCAAACTTACACTTTTAGAAGAACTTCATGTACGAAAGAACGCGTGGTCATCTTTTACTTAATAATCCTGTCCCATATATATATTCAACGTCGTAACGATACACTGAGGTTCTTGGTATATTCACAGTGTTTTGTTGTTTTGTTTTGTTTTGTTTTTTTTAAAATCACGTTAATGGTTGATAAAATTGCAAAAGTTGATAAAATTGTAAAAGGATATCAGAAATCTGCAAGTTAATATAAACAAACTCAGTCCCCCCCCCCCCCCCCCCCCCCCCCCCAGATTTTATTCAATATTTTATTCAATTAAAAAACTGTGAGTTTTCTTGTATCTCTTTGATTTATATTTACAATCGTTTAATGCACTGCGCTTGTCTTGACCGCTGAGCTAGCAAAGTGTCTAAAATAATAAAAGAAACTACCTGATAGGTTTTGTAACAGCATGAATACACAAAAATTAATCTCATCGAAAAATGTAACAGAATCTCGGGTTATAATCATAAGATATAAAATTTTAACATTTGATCATCAGTAAATTGTTACCTGATAAGTGACCAGAAAAAAGAAGCCTGTCGCTCCAGTTCTTTAGGTTTTATTTTTGTGGGGTTTTTTTGGTTTTATTTTTTGTTTTTTGTTTTTGGATTCTGACACATTTTTCCACTTGTAACAGCAGTGCGATTGTCAAGCCTGGTTAGAAAGGTAACTGCAGAAGCTGTTGTGGCAAAAGCTTTATATGTAAAGAAAACATCTGACATTAAAGCAACATTTTCACTAATGAAATAAACTTTTTCAAAAGTAATTAATAATAAAAGTTTTTTTTATTTGAATAGATCTATATTATCTATTTATGGTATGACATTAATGTACAATAAAATTGCTTTTAAAACATAATGAAAAGCGTTTTTAAAAAAAAATGATTCATCTTGCCATAATTTCTTTAAAGGGATTTCAATACCAGCTTATAAATAACGTAGTATGATCGTATACATGTAGAGAAACGATTCGCGTAATGATCTCTTAGCAACAACCTAAACATTCTTCTGTTTGAAACTAAAACAAAATTTTCTGCCAAGGATACAAAAGATAATTTTGACTTTAGATTAAAAAATGTGATTGCAATGTGTACATCGCAACCAGGTTTTTTGTTTCGGAAAAGTAGTTTTCACTGTTTTAATGTAAGAAACGGGGTCAAGGGCACTTTTTAAATATTTGAATTGATCATGATGAAAGCCTATCATACGTTTGATCGTACAAATTGAACGCCAGAGTGAGACACATTTTACTTGCACCTTGACTCATATGTAGGTGAATAAATGGACTCATATTTACGCTTATTATTTGTTGATACCATCAAGCCAGTACCCATCCGGCATATTTGTATATAGTACAAGTTCCACGTCACTTCAAATCTCAGAACACGATTCGAACACTCGTCTACCCTTATTTTCACAAATCTTAAAACGATTGCAATTCGAAAACTAGACTAAGAGACTGTTAAATAAAACCGTTTTAACAAGACCTTGGATTTTCGGTAGGACAAAACTATCTATTTCTTGCGTCAAAACAAGTTAAAATGACGCTGGTTTCAAGCGAAATATGCACCGATTGTTTAGTCTTAGCTCAAAAGCCAGGCAAATCGTATTGATTTCAAAGAGCCATAGCTGAGTGGCCAGCAATGAAATAGACAGGCCTATGTCTCCTTGCTGTTTGACGCAACTACCCAAAGTCCAAGCTTTTGTTAAAATGGTTTTAAAACACAAATACGTAACGTACTTAGTCAGTGTCAGTTATATGGCATTATAAAGCTGCATTTCTATATTTTTTTAATAATAAACATTGTACATAACTACAAGTTAAATGTTCTCTCTCTCATTGTATGTAATACTGAGTTATATAATAACTGAATAAAATAAAATTCATGAACTTGCCGTTAATTTCGACACTGTACTTAAAACCTTAAAATGTGCTGATTTTAATTCATGAAATGACACGATATTTGTGTCACGGTATAAGGATTAGGATCTATATTTATGCCCTGGGCTCGTCCTGAAGAAAACATAGGTTTTTTCCCCAGATTGATAAAGTTTGTTAAACAACCTGGAAAAATCAGAAATGACCAAATTAGGTGCCAAAAAAACCCCAAAAAACAATAATTAAAATGCTTGGTTATGAACAATGAATTTGTAAATTAGTTTTCATGGTAAGGGTTCTTTTACTAGTATCCAAAAAGACTCCTTCAATAACATATTTTACCATAAGTTATTTAGATCTAATAATAAAATCCTACTTTTATGAAAGTTCGTTAAGACAGCAAATAATTATATTTGTTTCATATGCATGAATGTATGCCTCATAAAACAACATAACAGTTTTTCAATTGAAAAAGACTGAAATATTTAGAATGAATTACAGGTAGATTAGAATCGCACAATTCTGAAATATAAAAATAGGTCAACGAACAATGAAAAAAAAAACCACCCAACGAAACCGCATCGCCTCTTTTTGTTTATTTTTGTTAATTACAAATTAATAAAGCAAAATCCATCTTTGTGACCAATTGTTCCTGTTTTTGTGTAGGCCTTGGCATTTTACGGCAAGCCATTGGAGGATACCAATTCTGTTGAGAAGGTTTCAACTAACTTTACGATGCGGCCCATGAATAACAACAATTGCTTAAAGTACTAATGATTATCTTGGCCATTAATCTATAATTTGCAATCATTGAACTGCAGTTAATTTTCTCAATGCGGCTGTAACTCGGTAACCGATAAAGCAGCTTTAATCATCAACACTGTGATCAAGTCAGTAGATCTGGATAAGGCAATGTTGTTATTACCACAGCATTGCTGCTTACATGTATATAGTGAATATAGCACGCTGTTGAATCTTTTAAACATGGAGTTGTACTATTTATATCGTCGTTTCATGGTTTGTTTGTTTTTTTAAATCAAAATTAACATGATTCCTTGTGAAATTTTCGTTCAATATGTAATACTATACATACATATATTTTATATTATACCCACGAGCAGCATATTGATTAATTTTTTTTTTTTGAAAGACGGAAAACGTTTTTTATGGTATCACTTATTTTCATAACTTGATTTCATGACAAACATTTGTTTTATTAATAAACCAAATCCGGAGTATATTTACGATTTCTTAATTGAAATAATTCTAAATCTAAAAAAACCTGCAGAGACACTGCACTTTATATCAGTGCTTGTGTACCTAACACGTTTTGCCTACCACAAAATCTTCCCTCCATTAAGAGCACAAATGTTACATCTGTAAGTTCACTTTGCTAAATATTTTTTGTTTGATATCTACTTGTACATGAAGATGAACTTGTAATAAAAACAACAAAACACTGCCTAGATATATGCAGAAAGGTAAAATTATGCAATATTGCAAGGCATGAAATTAAAAAAAGACACCCCCAGAAAACTGTATGTTCCCTTTCTTCCTTGTTTACTTTTATCGCTTGTTAAGACCCTTTATTGGGAGAGACTGCAAGTCTATACATCTTATAAGGTACTTATAAATTGTTGGAGGGGTAGAGCTAAAAAACGAAATTAACCCTGTTTTTTCTGTGCAGAGCGGCGTTAGAAATAAACGTTCCTAACAATACTTGGATATAAAAAAAATCCTTTTTTAATTATTTTTCAAAATCACAGAATACATAAGATACAAATGATATTTACGTCTTACTTGAGCTCACCGTTCATTGGGTTATACCTTGTCGTACAAATTCAAATTATTACTGGTATATTAAATAATTATTTTCGAGACCTTTTATTGCATGCATTAATGATTTTTAACAATATTAAGACTCCTAATTTATTTTCGGTGATATCAAATCGATTAATTATACGTACAAGTATTTGTTGTCATCAGGCGGACAATAGAATACTGCATAACGACAGACATGTATAGAGGGGTCGAATATTTTTTTTTAATGACCAATCAACATGTGATTTATTAAGAAACACATTTACAAAAAGAATTATGATCTAAAAAATAAAATGCAATTGTTTAGTATATGGGATCATGTTATAAGGCAAAGTTTATATGTTGTGATTCAGAATACATCACAGTATTTGTAAACAAAAGTAGCCCACTATTTAACCTTCCGATATTTCACGTTACTTTCATGTGACCCATGTCATTTACATGTGAAAACAATATACACATCATGTGCGATTTTCACGCGCGATTTGGTGATTTTGACATACCGTTCATACCACAATATGATTATCAACATTTTTACCAGAAATCAAAAATAAGAATTTCGTAAAGAATTAAATTACAAGATAAAGTTACGCAAAGTTTATCATCAATTAATCAATAATGATTTTCTAAGCACACTCAGTTTGAAAAATTAGAATCCAGACATTCATGTTCATAAACTTTAATAATACCTTACACAAACTTGCACACAATATGCAAATCCAGGAAACTATTAAAGTATGTCGGAAACAATTTTTTAAAGTGCATTTAAGATATTGAATAACAATTAATTATTCTAAATCATAAAGCCTATTGTACGTGAAGTGAAAATTGGATTAAAAGTCATCGAGTAAAGCTTCTCTTCCTACGAGTCACGTCCTACAAATCATGCTGGGAAGAAGTTATTCACTTGAGTGAAGTGTCTTTTATTAAAAGTTTATCGTTTTAATTAGAAACAATGGAAACATCACTGGTGACGAGTCTGTAGTACTCCCACGTTTTGAGAGGAGACGGGGACCGCGACAAGCGGCTCGTGATGAGCCCAGTGTCTTCGCTTAACCACATGATGCGTCATCAGGTATCGAAAGTTTGTTGCATGATGGGAAAGTTGAGTTTTTGGTGCTAGCGCACTTGCTGGAAAAAGTTAGTTGTTAGTAAATATTCAAAGTTCAAGTTTGACACTATGAATGGAATTCCTGATCAAACCCACAAAATATTTTAAGGAAGTTTGACAATGTTTTGGGGTTTTTTTTTCTATAAATGCTTTAAGACCGAAATCATTCTGTTGAACATTTTAAGGAAATTGGTTGTACCTTAATTTAATACGATGGCTGTCGTTTATTATGAGGGAGAAACCTGCATGAACGACAGCTTAGATTTGATTTTACAAAACTAACGCGAGACGTGGAAAATAAACACAAAGCAGAAAAAATACGTGTAGAAAGTAAAGGAAAAAAACAGAATGTTACGGAACGTAAAATTACCCATTTTAAGGTTCATAAAAAAAAATTATAAAAGGATATTGCACAAAATCGATAATAGATTTCTTCAAATGATGTTCAATTTAATTTCATGTAAGAGAAAATACTGATTTTAGTTATGTTCTTACATATTTTCATATTAACACAACCATCGAGTAAGCTATCTTATTTAGCGTGACGTCTCTTCGTGTGTGTTATTAATCCATCCAAAACCTTGTAATTTTAAGTTGAGTCATTTTGTCTCTTATTTCTTCTCATTTGCTCTACCCTCTACTGCCTCTATACTCCCACCTACCAGTATTGAGTATTAACAGCCCCCCCCCCCCCCCCCCGGCCATGTTCTTATCGTTAATATTGAATATTGAATTAAAATTGTGCAAATTCTTGTCCAATTAAAGTTTAATAATACCCCTGCAGATGCTTTTATGCAAATTATATTTTCATGAAAGGTGAGAATAAAACTCCGTGCCATAGTTAATGATCTTTATATGATGTATTATGCCTTCTACATATAAATATATTTTATGCTTTATGTCCATAAATCCTCGGTCAGTACATGTACATATACCTGGTAAAGCCCATGTGTATACCAAATTGTTTGGAAACTGAAAATGAAAAGGAAAGATTTTCTTCCAATGTAGATTTTCTTTAAGATGGATAACAGAAGGACTTGTAGTATTGTTATTGTAAACGACCGTCGAAGCAATCTATCTATCTATTTAGAAGATAGGTAAATTGAATTTCACTGGTTGATTTTCAGGTGAATATAGCCAATAAGATCCCGGGCCCTGATTGAGTTAAATCCTGACTCTCAGTTACTTACTGGGATATGAAGGTAAGCCATCTCTCGCACGTAAACATCATGTACTTTAGAGGAAACTCAAGTGCGATTTACAAATAAGGACAGAAAATTAGATGTCAGCTTATTCATAAACAGCAACCGGCTATGTCTGTCAAAGACTTGACTGTAAAGTACACTGCAACTTCATCAAATTAACTTCCTATTAGTAAATCTATAATCCCTAAAAAACAAAACCAGCCAAGACCCCCATCAGTCTGTCTGTATGTCTCTGCATGTCCGTCCGTCCGTCCGTCCGTCCGTCCCTCTCTCTCTCTCTCTCTCTCTCTCTCTCTCTCTCTCCTCTCTCTCTCTCTCTCTCTCTCTCTCTCTCTCTCTCTCTCTCTCTCTCTCTCTCTCCGGTTGCAATCCTTGTTGTAAAGGCAGAGATGAATTTCTTTTAACGCCAAGAACCTAGGCATGTAATGGGTTGCGTTAACAGCATGTTTTGGGTTTGGGGTATATGTTACATTGAAATTTTGCAAATTAAATAAAATCAAATCAAATCTACCCAAATCGATCTATAGGTAGTTTAGATTTCTGAGAAGTAGAAACCTAGCATATGCAACAGTTCAACAAAGACTAAGGCCAATTTTATCCTCTGGAACTCCAATTTTGGACGTCCGTCCACTTCTTTGCTTGCAACGGGCCGCCGCCACCATATTCAGCAATTGTGCAAGATTGTTAGTTTTGCACTCAAATTTTATTTTTTTATAAAAATATCAAACTTCTTTACAACTTTATCAATTAGTTCATCGACATTTAAGTAAGCACGAGCTGACTCTGTAACTGACCGACTTACAAAACTAGTGCATATACACCAATCAACACTATAGAAATAAAATATCGTCAACGCACTATTATCGTGAATGAAATGTCGTCATTGATACACAAAAGATAACCGTTTCACTCCTTTCCTCCCTATTTTTTGTTTTCTCATTTTCTCTCTTTTAAAGTTCAAAAATGTAATGCGAGAGAGTTAATAAAAGCCTGTTTTGTTAGAAGTGCAGTTGTCATTTAAATTCTGAAGCCAACTCGACTGCAAAAATAAACACATAATACAGAAATATTTACAAGATTAAACATATTGGATCCTTGGTTATTAACGCTGTGGTTTTAAAAAAGTGCGATTTAAATGTTATCTATTTTTCTCATAATATCACTGACGATATTCCATAAGGTAAAACAGACTATAACCTTTTCAAACAAATGTTTATGTTGCGTTAAAAGCAACTCATTTTTTTTTTTTTTACACCAAATGTGCATCAGTCACGCATTATTACACACAAAATAGAAATTGATTCAATCATTCTCTTTAATTTCATTATTTTCAACTACAGAGGTAACAAACAATATTGAAAATGATTTTTTTTTTTGGCCGATGCACGCATACAAATCACTTGAGTGAGCCATGTTATAAGTGCCCTTGGCTAATTGCGTTTTATTTCATTTCTTTTTATATCAGGAATTTCCAGTTCGTGATTAAAAGGGAAACTCTTAAACAAAGCCATACACTTGTCAAGATGAATTTTAAATGATTGAAAGGCAAATAGACCGATATAGGTGTACATGAACTGTTTGTTAACTGAAAAGGCAAATTAAGGCATGTTGTACTGCATAAATATAGGTCTATAAATTAATAGGTCCTTGTGCATCATACTAATATTTAGTGAATTAATGGCATCTTTCTGAGCAGCATTACTAAATAATAAAAAAGTATACGCATTTAGACCTTTATTCACGATATTAGTGAGTGATGATATAGCCTTTAACTTTTATAATGAAGAATTTGGTGAACATAACATCATGCGACAATTTGATTATAATCGTTTCGATACATATCATTTACATGTAATATACAGATAAAGATGACGGCGTTGACTCCGATGAAAATTTTAAAAATCGACCGAATTCCAATTTATGGTTAAATAAAATATGTACTTAAAAAAATAAAATTATGCTATTCAGGATTAAAAAGAAATGGACCAAATATGTTTCAAACCTTTTTAAAAAGTTTAAGATTAAAGTCTGGCAGTCGCTGAGACGTGACGTATTTTATCACGATTTTTCAGGTTGTTGTCATACGTGTAAACAAGGACCGGGATTTTTTTTTTCTCGCTCTCGCGTACTTTTCGTTCAAGATTTGCAATTTTACACTTCACCCGGTAAACAAAAAAAAAAAAAATAAAAAAATAAAAATAAAACTTGGGTGTGATTCATGTCAATGGTGAAAACCTTTTGTGAATATAATATCAAAAGATTCTTTTTTCCCACGATGTTTGCTTTAATATATTCATGCATACTTTTGATATAATTTCTTTTATTTACTATTATTTCTCAAAATATTTTTCATCAACTTCATAAGATGGTTAAAAAGCGTTTGTCATCTATACTTTGTGTGATAAAGTAAGTAAATGATATTTTTGCACACACCCAAAAGTCCTTACATCGTGACAACCTTTCTAGAGGGGAGGGGCCGTATCCGACAAGGTAAACCATACACCCGTGTATGTAGAAAACTGTTCTCAAATTCCAACTGTACATGAATTTTAAAATAATAACGAGGATATACCACTCATAGATGCAAATTTGTAATGTAAACGCCGCCCTTTTGAAACATTCCTTCACAATTGTATAATAACTGGTCCTTACCGTTTTGAAGAATGAAATGTCTCGATTGTCTGTCAAAGTTATTACGTTTTAGGTATAAGTACTAGTACATAACCCCCCCCCCCCCCCAGAAAATCAGTTACGAGGGATGAATGGTCGTGCCCATCTTTAGACTACATTGATCTCCTTAGCAGGAGAGCTTTGTATAACTATATGGGAAGTATTCAATTTTAAAGCTAAAATATATGGATTTTTTCCTGACCGAATAACACTTTATAGCAAAAAAGATCATTTTAAAATTGAAGTATTCATTTGATTGATATGAAATATAGAGCAGCATACATGTAAAATGATATAGAAAGAAAAAACCCGACCCTTGATCAAACTTTAATTGGACTGACACGAAGTTTTTACATCACTGCATGTCTGATTGCTTACCGCTGTAAGATCTTCGTTGGTGATCTATTAAGATTCATCGACCAAATCGGTTTACACGGTCTTAGAGATAAAATACAGGTAGTCAAGTAATAAAGATTATATAGCTACATTATTAAGTCTTAATTTGTCGGAACTTCATTGTTATAAAAAAGAATCAGTCTTATCCACACCTCTCCCTTATGCATATTGTCAGTGAGCGCATTTCGTCAGTCATTAAATCACATGTAATAAATAAACATATCATGCGCGGGGTCGATACCTATTTTCGGAAATGCTACTATGTAAATTTAACAAGTTTTATAAGTTTGAATTTTCCTCCAAAATTTCCAGCCCCCCCCCCCTTTATACGCACATGCATATACCGTGCATTAATGAAATATAATACAGAGTCATATTCATGATGTTCGTTTTTTCATTTTCGTCGTTTATGAGCAGTTTTCGGTCTAATGCCATACACATACATAGTCACATATAATCCTACAGATACCAAAGGCATTAATGAAAGATCATCACATCTCTGACCGAATCCATACCGTCAATAATATGAATGCACATTTCTAAATCGAATATCCATTAATAATCATTTATCTTCTTTCTCTACAATCTCCAGTTCAAAGTTAAAGTCAGACCGCTCAGCACTCGCGCTGTTTCTTTGGTAACTAGGGGTTATGTAACCAGGTACTTAGGAGAACTAGTGCAACAACAGGAAGATAAAAAGCAAGGATATACATTATAATTATTTATTGTCATTAACTAAAGTTGAACTGAAATTGAAATTATGCAATTATGTTGAAGTACATATGTATATTCGTAAACACTTGCTTTATTAGTGACAGTTAATTAGTAAACGGACAATAGTTTATACATGTGCAAGAGTAGCAGACAAGATAGAGCACTTTAACAATTTGACACCATTTGTCAATATAACAGCCCTAGAATCTGTCGGAATGCTAGTAATGACGTCAGTTGGGCTTCCCGTTGTAATCCGTAAACACTTGAGTCTTCTTATGACCAGATTAAGCTTCTCGCTGCCAATCTTCGATATCTGTTGAAAAGTATGCGGACTGTAAAACGCTTCTTAGAAGTTTTGAATTCCAACCCACCCCTTCCCCAATGAAAGACACTGTAAATGTTTGCAATGAAAAAACATTCTTCTTGATATTAATCTTTATTTGATATACCTGCACTGTACCGGACAATAGCAAACACAAACATGTCTCTACCAACCTCATAAGAAAACAAATTAGCAAATATTTTTAATGATATTTTTAAAAAAAATATTCATCGTTGTTTAAGAAGGTAAGAAGAATAAACTTGTTCAAAATCATGATTTAATTGTTTAAATCTAAACCAAATCAGGGGCGGTACTAAAGTATACGACATGTACTTTACATGATACGGAAGACCGGAAGCTTAGTGTTACTTGCTGCTTCCGGTGACCTTGCTCAGATCTTATCTACATCATTTAACCTCAGATACTTACAACAACAATATGTGACAGAGAAAGTCAAACAGGTACATGTCGAAGAGAATGAAAAGAAAAGAACAGTTGTTTGCTTGAAGTGTCAACGTCTTAGTTATACACTCAGTATTGTGAAGTCAGCTCTTCCGGATTCTTGCCCTGAACCACCTACCTACTCATAACGCATTGGTTGGCCAGCTAATCCTATGGAAATGACTTATTATATTATCCTTTTTTCCCCTTCAAATTTATCCATAATATGCATTGCAGAAACACGGCTTAGAGGTGTCTGTAAATTGAAGTCATTGTTCTTGGGACATCCTCATAAAAGCAGGTGCCCCAGTATTAGGACTACCAACGATGTGAATATGCTGTGGGGTCAATAATATATTGAATCGACAGTTACTCAGTCATATTCCAGCTATAATGGTTGTATGTTTCTCTGACAAACCAAAATTCAAAGAAAAGATCATTTGAAAACCAAGGAACGTGTGCGCAATTTAATAAATTACTCTATATTTGTACAGTGTATATAAATGTAATGTATGCACCTTTATGAGCATGTATCCCTGCATGTCCCAGACTGCAAGTTAATTTTATCACCTGGTTCGCCACACCTGTATGGAGATGCCCCACACGATGTCAACATACTCATGGAAAAAACCAACGTTTACGTTTCCTTGATAAAATTCCTTTTCACTTTATTTACTTGATAGTAAATATCGCTTTAAAGAAAAAGGTACTAAAATATATTTATATGCAATAGATGCGTCACGTTTCCAATATTTATTACAAAATAAATACAGAAAAATAATAAGGAAAGGTATATTTAAATCCATATCTATCCATCTTGTGCCATGTTGTCCCCGAAATAAAATTATACAGTCTGTTTATCGCGTGAAATGTTGATCGATTTCAAAATACACCAATTTTTTAAAACAATACCGGAGATATTTTGGGAAATTACAGTAAATGCGTATCAACTGAAAATGTATGCTTCTTTGTGGGGAAAAAGAAGATAAATACATGTATTCAAAGGCAATAAGAAATTTAAAATAAGTCAAAATAAGGCAATAGTTAATAAATTACTACATGTAGTATTTCAGTTAATGCTTAAAAGAAAATGAAAAATAATAAAAGACAATTCTCCATTTACGTTACTGTATTTAACTTAGCATTTACAATAGATTGTTGTTATTGTTGAATGAAACGGAAAATTGAAATTCATATAGGTTTCTTACATTTCGACATATCGTTAAAAGAAGAACTATTGTAAGTTGATGTTTTTTGCAAACTACTTTTTATAATCATTTAAACGTGATCTCTCTTTCTCTCTCTCTCTCTCTCTCTCTCTCTCTCTCTCTCTCTCTCTCTCTCTCTCTCTCTCTCTCTCTCTCTCTCTCTCTCTCTCTCTCTCTCTCTCTCCTGTAACTTTACCTCTTTGAAGAATTTCGGCACCATCCTTCAAGACCCTTTTCTGATACCAAAGTATAAATTAACTAGAGCTTTTCTATACAAACTTGCTAGCATATAACCGATACTTATCCATGTGCAATGGTTATACCTCGTGTAGTTGGACACGCTTGCTAACATATTATTATAACACATTACAGTGTATATTGTATTAGTGCAAAGAAAATGCCTTAAATTGTTTGGCAAATCTTGATAAAAAGCTACTTTGAGCCTTCAGCACAGGTAAGCTAAAAAGTATATTATCTTTATTGTACCAATCTGACGCAAAATAAATAAAACATATATTCGGAATAATGGCACTATATTTATGACCAAGAAATGTCTTTCATCAAATTGTCGTTTAATAAATAAATGCATAAGCAATAAATCGCAAAAGGAAACAGTTTTTAATTTTTGATAATTATTTCCGGATAAAACACGTTGAAATGGCAATTTAAACCACTCGGCTTTTCAAGTTTCAACTTTGGTAAATATCGTTCATCTTTAGCATATCTATACGCGCTTCGCAAAAACATTTAGAGGGTTTAAATTCATAAAAAATACATAACAACAGAAATCATTGGGTGAAAGACAACCAATGATAGTGCTTGTAATATAACATATCCGGGCTAATAAGAATATATGGTATTAAAATAAGTTTATTTACCGTAGCATGGCAGATATGGTTTATTGCTTAGCAATTATTTTTTTTACATATTTTTGGCAATTATTATCCAAAAGACATTCAGCCTCGAGATAAGTTTGAAATCATTCAACCTGAGCACAAATCAAGCTTTTCGTCCTTGATTCAGGCAAAGTTCTAAGTACCGTGATATAAATAAACAACTCGAATTCAAGTATCAACTAGCTCTGGAGTCATATAAAGCGTGACGAAAAATAATTAGACACAGATTAAAATATTTAGACCAATGAAACTATTCCTACATATATGTGACATTTAACTGATAAATCCATTATGGAAAATAAACTTTTTTAGGTAAAAAAAATATTAATAAAAGGTTTAAATCAAAATCGGTATCTTTACATCTAAGTAAGCAAGTTTATACATTTCATATTAAATCGAATCTTCTTTGATTTTTTCCTCTCAGAAAATGAATCTCATTGTACACACAGAGAACTCAATCGCCACTTCTCGGGCCTTTCCGGCAGGCTCGGAAAACCATCTCAAATGTATTACTTAAGCGTCCATGCATGACAACAACCCTTCCCCCCTTTTTATAAATACAACACATTTTTTGATCTATTGAGATGTCACCTAGACTTCATTAAAGTCAATGATATACCCTAAAATATACCACAGAAGCGACAAACAAGGCTGTCTAGCCGATACTTATTTTAATGGGAAGCGACTCCATTTTGTATAAAATTCTTACAACCGGTATTGTTAATACATTCGAGGTGGGGTTTTTTTCGAGCCTGCCGGAAAGTCCAGAGAAGTTGCGATTGACAGAGAACTCTAATTAAGAATTAAAAATCTTAAAATTCTTATCAACTTGAATTTCTAGGAAGTGTCAACTGAACTTGGTTGTGATGGGCACTAAAGAAGTGCTTTAGAATGACCACAATTCACATCCAAGGTCGATAACTCTTGACCTTGAGGTGGTCAGTCCTGACCCTCTTGGTCTACTACAGTGATCAATGCACTGTGTCATTCTCGTCACTTATCAACAATACTACTGGACACTTTAAAATGCCTCATGGCTGTGATTGTTGTCGTCTTTAAGGAGGCTGAATGATCAGAAAATTATCCATCACGATTACCTTTAAATTTTTGATATGATTCTTTCAGCCAAAAACTGCCATTTAGTAAAGAAAAATTCCAAATGATTTAGCTTAAAAATTGAATGTTTTCCTTGTATACAATGTATCTCTAATTTTAGAGATGGCAATCACTAACCGGTTAACCGATTACTCGGTCGGAACGATGGTAATCGGTTACATAATCAGTAATCGGTTAGTCGTATAAAATAAAATAATCTATATTTTTAACGCAATTTCAAAATAACTTTTTTTTGTCCTTCGAGGCTATCTTATCAAGTTAAATTTGGAGCCATTAATACCCCAGGACTAAGCTCTTGGAGGGAAATTGGTCAGTATATGTGTTAATTATAATGATAATCAAAACAACATGTCACTGCCTTGTCTGTTCAGCTTTTCAAAAATCAATGATATCACTGTTGAGTACAGTTACAAGTATCATTATTGTACCTACTTGTACGTTAAATGTGTTTATTTCATGTTTTTCCTATTACACACGACGTCAATTTATTACATAGAAAATGCAATTGTCTAAAGCGGGCACATGTATTAAAACATGTTACTACGACCCGAAAGAATAATTATTTCAAATGAAGATCTATAACTTGCCATGGCCAGACTTTGTTTTGAGAAGTCGATCTGACTGTATACTGTGAAATTGCGACATGAGGTCAGTGAAACTATTTCATGACTGTTTGGTCGCGATCGTTGTATACGATTTCTTTTTCTTATTAGTTTTGCATCATACATCACATCATTTTTTGTTTAATAATCTAACCATGGTTTAAAACTTTCTTCCGTGCAATCATTTTAAAACGTTTTACTCTTTCAAAATTGCTTTGTTTTTCTCTCTATATCTAACATACCGTAATTTATTTTACTGCATTCTGAAATACATGTACGTGTAATGTGCGTTAACTTCAGTTTTTCATACTGACACGAATAGTCAACCCTAATTGTGACCTTAAGTTCAATGCATGACCTTGAAGTCTACCATTTATTGATATATGATCCAATCTATAAGGTTATCATGTGTCCATCCTTTTTTTTTTTTTAGAGCTTCATTAAATTTTAGAAAGACGAAACAAAATGAACAAAAAATTAGAAAAATAGAACGTGTTTCTACTTTCCGAAATTGTGGGAGAAAAAAAGATGACGCTGTTTGTAACGAGGTTGACCGCAAATGTCACAAATGAAATGTCATGATCTACTCATGTATTACCATGTCAATGATGTGAGTACTTGGTCGGATAGTAACAAAGCGTTTAGTGATAACTATTACAAGGCTATAAACAAACCCACTCAGTTTGTGTCTGTTTGTTTGTTCGTTGCTTTGTTTGTGTCTGTTTGTTTGTTCGTTGCTTTGTTTCCTTGTTTTATTTAATACAAACTTATTAGTTGTAAAATTTTCGTGTCAGTTTTTTGCCCACGTATTAAGACAAGAGTTCAGCAAAAAAATCGTCAAAATAAACGGATTACAATCAAAAGTCCACCACGCAGTCTGTAGCAATTAAAATCAAAGACATTTCAATCAAACTTAGACACAACATTCAACAACAAACAAACGCAGGTGAAATCTAGGTGCAATGAGATTCACTGTTATCAAACTGACCCTAAATTAGCTAGGTAAGAATTGACTGACACTTTGATAAAGAGGGAACGTGTACCGAGTAGCCCTCGAGCTAGACTTACGGGTGTCACCAAGTGCAACTGTCCAGTATCAGTATAGCACGGTCGTATTGTAGGCCCTACATGCATTTTTTTCACAGTTAAAGTTACATCATTATGAAAATAAAGACAAATTCTACGGGTGCCATCAGGTGCAACTGTTCAGACCCAGTACAGCACTGTCGTATTGTAGACCCTATTTTTATATTTGGTGATTTCCGTACAGTTACTTTGGAAATACAGACAAATTTTATGGTATATGGCAAAATGCTGATGTAATCCCCATTGCTAGCAAGACGAACTGTTTGTTTATCTATCTGTAAGTCCGTATTTTGCACCTTTCAGTCTGTACGTTAATCGCTAATCTATTTGCAGAAGTTTAAGGTGCTTTTGAAATTTACATCTTAAATTTTCATACATATCATAGTACTACAATAAAATTTGGGTAATGCCTTTTCTTTCATTGCTAAAATTGTGTTGGCATGGTATGTATTAAGGTCTATTAAAGCGTTAAATCAAATTTTGTATTTTCGTATCTTCACATTTCTCCGAAACTCTCGGGCACTGTCTTTAAAAACTCATTGAACTTCTGGAATGCCCCACTATACACGAGTGCTGTTGCCCCTTCCCGCTATCTTATCCAAACTTGGCCTTCCACCTGTGTTTACATGCACTAGGTGCAAATACCTGGCAATGCGTTTTGAGAATTTTTTGTTCGATGTTTAACCCCATTCAGAAACGTAGCAATGCCGTCATATCGAGGTCAGATAACGGGTCTCAGTTCCTACGAAATTAATTGCGTGATGAATTTCACCTGTCTAATACAGAAAAATGAGGAAGTCCGAATGAGTTTCAATACTTTCGGGTTTATAGATAGTTTTTTTTCCAACCTTGGAAGTATGGGTGATCCAGTCTTTTTGATAAATAAAACTAAGTATATAATAACTGCATTATCGTCAATCAAAAAGGCACTTGTTTCTGTGATGAATTTTATTCTTAGTAATGTATTGAATAATGGGTCAAGTGGTGGGCATCCATAGTAAAGAATCCTGAATCTTTCAGACCGATGTCCAGTGCTGCAGACGTTGCTGGCACGATAAATTAAGATGGCTTAACTATTTCTTTTAGTTTCAGTGAGCACTAAAAATCGATAAAATTAATTTCTGTGGGCATTGCATTTAATTGGTGACGTTTCGACTAATATTTCCTGACCAACTTTAGGCTTCTGGTCCATCGAGATAGATGTAGGTGGAGCGTAGTGCATCAGAAACCCTATACCACAGAAATGATTACTTATACGATCTAAGACAACAACATTCATTGAACAGTACATATAAATAAAGCAATTTTTTCCAAGTGATATACATGTTCAGCATGCATATTTGATTCCATTTAAATTCAGAGTATTTCGATCAACTGAAAAATGACGTTCTATTTTTAAGCAAACCGATTGTTGTTCACTCTGCTAACCGAATCAGAATTAACCTGTTTGAGAGGGCTCGATGGTCGTGGCTATTTTTAGGCTATATTTGATATATCTTTAAGATAAAGGAAATGGTTCAAATCTTAATGCTACTCTTTTTTTTCTTAAGAGATACATGTATTAGTTTATGGTGAAAAAAAATCATATTTAAAAATATAAGGCAGATTTGTTGGGTAATTTGTTGAGCACCCAGCCTCCTTAAACCATTTGTCGAATAAGTACCAGTACACGTATATGCATTTCTTGAACTGTTTGAAATTGTTTTCAAACTTATCATAAGATTGTTTAAGTATAATTTACCATCAAATGATTTTTCGTTTTGTTTTAAGCTTTCTTCATGATCTCTCGGAATCATTAAATTTCAATTGTCCTTACTTTATACTCATCACCAACGGAAACTTTTACCTCCTCCTATCCTCTCCCCCCAAAAATATTTACAACTGACAAGAGGGAAATATTTCAATATTATTTTCCAGCTGTTTCCATTATTTTTCGACGAAATCTTATTTTTCATGTAATTCATTAATAGTAAATCAACCATGGCATGAATATCTGGATAGTCAACTGCCACAATCGTTAAGATTTATCTAAAATGTTGCTTCCACCATTTTTAATAGTTTTCTGCCAAAAAAAAAAAATGAAAATTACATCATTTCACTATGTAATTTTTAGGATTAAAGCTCATGTTCACATTTTTTATAAAGAAAGATAAAGCCGATCAAAAACCGTGTTTCTCACATACTATAGGAACGCTTTCATGATAGCTGATGGTCTTAAATCTACACTTAATGAGCCCTTGTAAAATTTAACATCAAGTACGTAACGTGTAGAACATGATTTATTGTAATAAAATTGCATAATTTAAATTTGTAATTTTAATAAATTAGTCATTTAGCGTGACATTATACGCATGGGAGTTTTTAAAAAGATAATTAACCATCCTATTTAGATTTTATTCTAGGAGATAATTTTTTAATGGGATTACATATGTTTGAAATACATATATTTGCAATTCTAAAAAAAAATTGAGTTATTCTGGCGTGGGCACTTATTTAAATAAAATGGAAGGTTCTGTTATTTATAAACTAATAAAGTCAACCATGCGTGCCAAAGTTGGTTCTGATATTATGTACAATTTGTTGATCGTGTCTTAGAAACATGCAGTGCAGCATAATGTAAAAATATACATGACGTCTTAACATTAATAATTTGTATATTACCATATAAAACGGAAATTAGAATTTCGATCATGTTTTTAGTTACTTTTATTTCCTCGATAAGGAGGTTTTTATTTAGGCTAAATTTGTAAACAAAATTAAAATCAAAAGCAAAAACACAAAACGTTCGTATAAAGTCGAAGATTTTTGTTTGGAGACTGCAGCTAATTCAAATTTATCAAAACTAGAAAATTCACGAGTGTAAAAAGAAAATATTAAAACTTTAAACAGACCTGATAACATTGTCAGCAGATATATACTACAGATTAAGCACCGAAATACAAAACAGGTGAATTACTATTGCCAAATAAAAATAATGAAAAAAATGAAAAGAAAATGAAATGAAATATAAAAAAAAATATGATATACTGGTAAAATTTTGTCTCGCACTCGTGAAACTAACATTGTACATTTCGACAGACTGTTAAGGGTTGCATATTTCTTCTATTTCATTTCGAAATACAATCATTAGTCATTTTGATCGATTTTGTTGAACCCTTCGATTCAATATAATAATGTGAAGGTAGAAAAATAGCATTGAGTACTTTCTAAAGCAATTATCCACAGACGAGAAACACCCAAATAAGAAACTTCAATGATTTTAGTAGTTTTGTTGTTTGGGTTTTTATCTAGGGGTCTTGGTTTATGTTCAAGAGTAAACAGTAAGTTAATTTTGCAGAATTGTTATAATTGGTTTCAAAATTTGCATTAAAACACGCAATACAATAGAAAAAAATATAAAAGTAATCGTAAACTATAACCAACAATATTGAATGTTTATGAACATATTTTTATTGATAAATAATCAATATATAATCAAATAACTTATTCGTTTCTGTTTTTTAATATAACCAATGGATGTCATGCATTCAAAATAATATATATTAGATATATATATATATGTATATAGATATTACATAACTATATAATACTTACTTTTTTGTTCAAATCATATCAATCAATACCCGAGACAGAACCCGGATGGCTGAAGACAAAGAAAGACAACTGTGTTCAGACATGCAAGGACATGTGCTACCCTCAAAGTTAATCTACCAGTTCAAGCGTCTTTATATTAAAGTTTTACATCCGCAAATATTTATTTGTATGAACTTAATGAGGAAGAAGAATTTGATTGATCATTAATAGTTTTCGACGTTTATACTTTATTGTCTGGCAAAAGGGTGCTTAAACATGTATAATAATCAAATAATTACAATTATATACATACAAAGATAGAAAAAGTATACATGCATGATTATCTGACTAACTTATTTTAATGTATTGCTGCCATAAATATTTTAGAAAAACACACAATGACAATATCGTTATTCTCTTAACTGCATAATTTACAGTGTTGAGAAAAATCCGATGAACAATACATGTAATACATATATTAATATAATACAGGCGTTGAAGGGTGAATATAGAAGGAAGAAAAAACGAGGAACAAACGAAGTAGAAATGACAATTTACCTAGAGAGATAACTCTCTCGATCATAGTTTTAACAAATTTACACAGATTAATCAACAACTTTTTATGATGAAACATTAAATTGTTGTTGTTTGTTAACATTTGGTTGTGTGTAGAAATATAAAGGTATGTATAAAACTCTCTTATCTTTAATTGTTATATCTGTACAATGAAATAAATGATGAAATTCATCTCCTATCTCATGACAGTTACATATAGTACATTTACGGTTTTCACGAGGTATATCATACCATCTACTAGTATCTCTTTCTATAGGCAATTTAGCATTACCTGTTCAAAAAGTACAAAAAACTTTCTGATATTTAATAGGCAGATCCAATTAGTATTTTTCCAAAGAAAATGAGGTTTTAAAATCTCTATAGTTAATACCTTTTGATGAATTATACATTTCACTATTCAAATAATTGCTCAAATTTGTCTGAGTATATGAAAAACGATTTTCTTAAGCCACTGGATATTTACATTTTGTTGGTACAAAATAAAAGATAGACAAAATCACTCAATATTTTAACAAGAACTTTGAAACCAGTCTGTTCGTTTTACCCATTCCATATTGTAATTTTGATGAAACTTTATTATTTTGTGAAAAAATCCCAAATTTATATAATATATAATAACTATTGGCAAAGTGGTATCTCTATTTTGAAAAAGAAAACTTCAAGTAAACTTCATTTTAAAGAAAGTACCCCCTCCCCTTTCCATAAGAAACCCGAAAAAACCCCAACATATTCAAAAACTAGAAGAAAAAAAACCCAAACAAACAAACAAAACAAAACCGCAGTACTCTGCCTACCATCGATGGGGATGTTTTGCAAATGTTGCCAGACCAATATGTGTGAGCCCTGATAAAAGAACGAACACCGTAAATATACTGATCAATTCTCAGTGGTGTTTATTGGAAAGTATGGATTTTAATCGTGCGAATAACTACCCAATATGAGACCATATCACTGGGATACTATAACACTGTATTACCAGCAGCCAATATAGCAGTTTAAGAAACAGTTGCTTTATTTATAGACACATAGGACACAAGGAATATAACTTTAATACAAATCCACAAAATACAAGACAGTAGCTACATAATGTCACAGGAGTCTAAAGCATAAAAACTAACCAATGTCGTTTTTTAAGACATATTTGGTGTTAATTAAAACAAATTAGCTACTATCCATTCATATTTCATTTCCTTTAGACCCAGTTTATGACAATCGGGCAATAAGCCATATAATTACATTTTAAAACATAACTGGTTACAATATTGGTTAGCCACAAAGAATCTGCACACAATGTTCTGTAGTAGCATCTACTCACAGGAAACCATTGCATCAGCGTAATAAATAACACAGTAATTCACACAAACCACAATACCGCGTTACGCAACGTATGGTTTGCGTGCAATTATAAAGCTGTGATTAAAAAATCTACGTCACATTACATTTATGAAATGCGATTTAACGGGTGCACGGCGGTTGACGTCAAGCAACTGTTTACGAGGTACTTTGCTACACTCAAGGCTTAGTGGGAGCTATACAGTTTCAAGGATTAAGGTACTTAACGTTTCCGACTATCCATGATATTTGTAAAACTGACCCGATTGGTGGCCAGTACATGTGCATTCTATGCCTCCCAATAACAGACAATTTTTATGTTTAATTAAAATGCACAATGTAATCTTGAACCTTATTTATGGTTGCTTAATAATTTTGTCGTGTTAATTAATAAAAGATTTTTGTTAATCACTTGATAATCGCTATAATAAAAGTTAACTTTATGGTTCCCTTTTTGTGGCAGAACTTAACCATACCGTAACAAAAATGTCCATGTATTTTCTCATAAATGTAGTCTCCATAGATCGTGAAAGTAATTTTGTAATGCTACTGACTTTTTATGAATTTTAGCTGATAAAAATTCGATTTGTTATATTTTCAGAAATACGAATGTTTACTTTCTAAAATTGCAATATTCGGTGAATCCAGCCACGATGATGCCTCTGAGCGCCAACATAAACAATCCTGGCCTGAAAAAATCTGAAATATAATTTTATAGAAAAGGGGGGGGGGGGGGTGTAAGGTGAGTATTTTCATAAACTGTGCCACAAAATGAGAACATGTCTAGGTTAGACAATCACACACAACTATAATCAAGTTGGTGTATAGGTTCTTATTACAAAATGTGCAAATGGTAATATTAATATTTGCTAAACTTAATAGAAAATGAAAAGGAGGATTAATTCAATTACCGACTAAATATAGCAGTTTTGCTATGTAAGCAGGGTGTTTTTTTTTTCAAAATTGCACTTATTGTTAACATTAACAAACAAAAGATTAACGTATCATGTGAAAGAAGTATATAGATTAAGTATTTTATGCAACTTTGTAACAAGGTAATATATTTAGTTACATAAACGTTTTGGTACGCGTTTAAGTCCAAAGTGAAGATTGGTCGAGACGCCTAATGACCTTTAACTCTGTGGCTATTTATCATTTTAATATAATTAAAACAAATAAAGTGAGACATTCATATACATTATGATTTTTTCTTCTTTTTTATAAATTCAAACTACTGAAAAATACAGTAAATCTTAGTTAATCTCAGATCGAGGGCAGAATATAATCGTTGTAAAAAGCACTTACTGTCCTGAAAATAATTCTTAAAAGTGTGCAAAACTTAAACACCATTAGGACCCAGTCAGAATTATCCATGTATTGGGGCAAATTTGTTTAAAAAGGTGGCAGTTTAAGAAATACTACACTTCAAGTGAACAAATGAGTCTCTGGATAGATAACTATTTTATTATTATCATTATATTTTTGACATAATAGATAATTCTTAATTTCACCTGAATTGATAAGATGGCGGCTTCCAAGTTTGATCATTATACTTCTAAAAAAAAAGTTAGCTTACTCGTAAGTCCATGTGTCAGATTTGAATTTACAATATTTAAAAAAAAAATTACTTATTTGGCCTATACATCAAATATCGACAAAATTATATATGCAGTAAGCCAAGGAGGTGTATTAAGGGCCCCGGAGTGTTTTAATTGATATGGAGATTAAATGACCACTTGTAGGCGAGCTTGTCGGAAGAGATTGGAGGCTTATTGGCCGTGGCTCAGACTGCCATAGGAAGTGTCAAGCACAGTAATGTTTCCACGCCGTAATATGATCGCACACAGTAATTACACGATTAGATCAACTTGTAACATTTTACAAAATAGTATTTGATTCATAACTGCAATAAACCTTAATCAATGTGGTTAGCTCGAAAGGCCAAGGACAATTGAAGTGCACGCGCCTCGTTTACAACATTTGAATAGAATATTTTTCAACTTCATTATAATAATATCACATAACATGCATGATCTTAAAACCCCTGGGAAATATACATTGAAATGTATCTTATTAATAATGTTTATTATTGTAGATGAGATATAAAAGTACAGGTAGATGTTAACTTAAACTTACGCACAACGGCAATGATCAATGCTGCGTATACAAAATTATGAATACAGTTCTTTACATGTATATAGATGTGCGTTTTTTAAAAGTATTTTTGCATGATTGTGCATGATCATCTGGGTTAAAATAATCAAGATTTTTAAGTTCACATCATTTTATATAAACCGGAATAAATAGGCTACATGTGTGTCTGTATTACATGTCTATATATACATGTAAAAGAAATAATTAACAGTCAAGTTTTTTCATTCATATGTTGATGAAAATATCGTGCTACATTGTCATTCCTGAAAATATCAGTAACTGCTATGTACACATGTAATAAGCAATGCATAAAACTCACAATTTTATTACTGATTTTGCAGACTGTTGCATGAGTTGATGACGTCAAACGATTGTAACAAAGGGCCGGTCAACAGTTCATGCACTCATGCGCGTTCACGTAATGGCTTCCATCTGATTTCCTGTTTATTGAAATCGCCGTTTGCTTGTTGGCATGACATTGTGAGATCGTGAGTTTGTCGAGTCCAAAATTTGCTAAAATAGAGCGAGAGTCTTTAACTGCGTAGATAGAAATGTTGGAGAAATTGTTACACGTCAGTAACATATCATTGACCTTTTAAAATTAAAATTTTAAAATCAAAATTTGTATTTGACAATTTTAACAAGATTTCAAAAAATCATTTTTTTAAGGACGCATATTAATTCTTTATTTTATATCAAGTACACACTAGTATCTAAAATCTAAGATTGAGGAAATAACAGTGAAACCTATAGTGTTATCCAGGGAAACAAATTACACAACTCGCATTATATTTTATGAAAAAATATGAATTGTTAATGCTTTTATTTTTAGATTGAAAAAACAATATAGTACACAACATTCATTTGGTACAATATCTAATATTTTGTCTATAGAATATTTCTTTTTAAAACACTACATTTTGAAGAAAAGACATATTCATAATGAAAATATTTGTAAAATTTATTTCACGAAATGTATACAATTTGATTATAAAATGATAAACAAGAAATTCCATATTTTGAAACTCGAAAAATTTAGAATTTATTCTTATATGTTATGATTCGTAATTGTATTTTTCATTTGTTTTCATATCAAAAGTATTTGCCACGAGTCATTTACACAAAACTTGAAAAATCAAATTTTAAAAAAGCAATTACTGCTATACAATAAACCCTTTAAACAACTTCAGACTAAGTTAAATAATCAAAATCCGTCATTAAGTAATAATTGAAAATGTTCAATGTGTTTCTAAAAAAAAATACAAAAAAAAAATAATAAAAGACAAAATATCTTTGATAAAATATAAAGTGACAGTGGTTTATTGATAAATATAATTATTGTGCATGTTTTTGTCCCTTTTTTCAACTTGAGAGGCTAGTCGTTAGATTTTTATATTTCGGGTTCTTTTTTTATTAAGACGAAACTTGTATATGGAAAAAAATGAAAAAAAAAATAACATCATATAACATAGTATTTATTAATCGAAATCGTTTAACTTGCATTTACATTTACAATAACTCTTCTGATTAACAGATAAATCACGCATATACACATCAGCAAAATCGATTTACAGTACTTGACTCGCAGCAATCCATCGAAGGTTATTGGCCGGAAGAGCTGACACCTCAGTACAACCACAGTATAACCTTTACATTACGTCACACCTCTCCAGCTGGATGAAATTCGTCTTTGTGCAGACTCTAGCAGAAATTGATGTATTCTTTGATTTTCAATGAAAATGATCGGTGTTGAAGGAAAATGTGTATTTTTAAAATGTTTTGATAAGTATGCGGCTATGTAAAGCTATTTTGCATATAACCATATATGTATATAAATCATTACTCTGGTGGTCACATTCTAGTAGTAATAAAAATGAAATATCAAAGAAATGGACCATTTATGAATGAATGATGTAAATATACTGTAGATTATGAGTGTAATTAGTGTAATTGGGATACTTGAAAGTTAACGAATACTAGTAATTATACACAATGAAGTTGAAAATTTATTTGCATCTTTACAAAAAGTTATAATTGCTATTTCTTTACCTCAGGCGTTTTTGTTTTTAACTGGGTTTTTCCTGGCATTAAATTAAAGAAAAATAAGACTGTAAGATGCAGTGTAACCATTTGTCTTGTTAATATCTGCATAGTATTCAAATCTTTTAGGTCCTTGCTATTGCTCTTTTTAATAAGTAAATTATACGGTGCATCGGTTAAAATGAGGAGTCTTTATGTACTAAAATAACTGGATATATCCAGGCCGTCGTGGTAAATTGAGAAAGATCACACATGAGGGCACCTGAAATAATTTAGGAAAGTACAATTCAAATCTAAAGTAATAAGAAAACATGAGAATATGATGTAAAAACATCGATTCAAGTCATAATTACAATGACTTGTACATGTATAAAGTTAATACTAAAACAAAAATCACAACGGCAGTTATTTGATTACATACCCTGTATATGTATTTTTTTTACCTTGCCTTTATTGTAAATGAAAAGTCTTGCACCGATACCGCCATATCCACTTATGTGTATATTAAATAAAATATTTGTGCAAACTTATTTTTACAATAAAACCTTGCTGTAAATTTTAGGCATGAAAACAGTGAAATAAAAATGATAAAGATGACAATATCTCTTGGTAAGTTTTTAAAGTGTTGAGCGAAAGCTATGTTTTATAAGATCCAAGATTGTCGACAATGTTTATGCGGTAGTTTGTACGAAGTTTCATGGTTGAGTAAAAGAGGCGTAGGCGTTATAATTTTTAATTTCATTAATTCAGTTCTGTGTTGATTAAGTAAAACTATTTCTAAAACTGCAGTTTTCTCCAAAAAAATGTCTTTTTTAAACAACAATCCGTAGAAACGTTACTCTTCTTCGATATATCATAAACAGTACAGGGCTTTAATTAAAGGTGAAGAAATTAGTAGTAACCCTCCTAATCATTATTTGGATGGGTTCGTTCGCAATGTACGGTAAAGAATTATAAGCACGGTCTATTAGAAACGTGCGTAGAGTAATTCTGTTTTCATAGTTTCAAAATTACGTAATAACGTAAAATTTATTAAAAGAAATTAGGGTGTAAGAAAATGGAAAAATTGTTTCCCCATATTTTCCCTGAAATTTCTTTTTTTATCGTGTTGTTTTAAACCAAAAAAAACCCCCACCAGGATTCAGAATTTTAATGAAATAAGCTATGATAGCAACAACGGTTTTACCAACTTGAACGTTCATGGAGCAAATGTGATAATAAACTCTGTCCTGTCTGAACTGGTTATACATAAGCAGATCACTGATCTATGCTTCATGTCTGATGTGCGTGCCACAATCTTTGCCGGAAATAAATAGTTAAACGCTATAGTTACAACTACTCTACTCTCGATATGTGAAACATTTGTCAACTTGCTTACTTATCTCGTTCTGTATTCACAGACATCTAATTAAGTGCTTTATATTACTACTGCGTGAAACATACTACGAAATGTTAGGCATTTCTCTACAACTGTTTTCAAATGTTCAACAACAATCAATATAAAGTAAAGAGCAGTTATGAAAAATGCCCCAAGGGCTTGCACTTTATATGAGAGCATTATATAGGCAGTTTTAGATTTTCGTTCAACTTATTTATTACAATAAAAAAAACCCAGTTGCGTTAATTAGATTTACAATTGAGAATTAGGTTAAAGCATTTGTATAAAAACACTTGCTTACTCACGTCTTGCTTCAACGACATCGTGCTGACAGATGAAATCAAATACAATATGTGTAATTGTTTAATATTTTATTCAAAACAAACTTACCATGTAAGGTAAGACTAGAGTCACTTCGCCCCCTTCGCTCCTTCTTCTAAAATTTTACTTACTATGATCTAAAAATTACTTAATACGATTTTGCTTTTTTGCAGAAAGTCAAATGTTTTCGTTTAGAAATGCATTTGATGCCAAAATCCTTCATATTAATGTGTTGATCAATATAAATAAAATGTACTATTAAAACCCTCTATGTTAGTCTCAATAATGTTTGCCGATGACTTTGTGACGTTATTTTTTGATTTGCTCTTTAGATTAAGGTATGCCATTATTTTCAGCCAATGATTGACAAATTCTACTAATTACATGTAATGGTAGTTATAAGTCGTTCTAAAAAAACATTTTCCCGAACTTTAAGGAAATAAAAGATACCATTTAACCATATTCAGGATAGATAGTGTATTCTGGTTAAGCTTTGGTTAGATTCCGACAAGTGTTTAGATACACATCATGTTTACTTGTCAATTTTTTCTATATCTGATGATCTGGATTTTTGATTATTTGCCACAAGGCTTTAAAACAAAACTGAAGTTTTATAACTTGAAGTATTGATTTGCACATAAGTATCGTTCTGTGGAAACAGGAATTTTATACAGAAAATCAACAAGGATCGTTCCCCCAGTCAGAAGTATACATGTGTTTATCATTTTCAACATCTTAACATTTCTTATTTATATGAGAAAGTTTTACAGCTCTTCATTACATCATTTATCAAATTTATCAACCATGTTTTCTCATTTAACTCATAAAAAAATACATTAATATTATGACAATTATTTTCGGACGTTTTAAGTACTTAATACCGGTAACACAGACATGTTTGATTTCTTTATTCGTTTTATTTTATGGGGGGGATATAATTTGTTAAAGCTTATTATAAAGACCGCCGCTGTGTGATCATAGTTTTACATATTGGTCTCATTTATAGGATATTTTACTAGATTTAAGTTTTTATTATTCAATATGTACTCAATTGATAAGTATAGTTTAGTAAATCGACATTTCATTTAAAAAATGTCTGGCGTTAAGCGTTTATTATCTTGCCCAAAACCACTGAACGTATTTCAACCATATATGACACTAAAGTATCATGAAAGCTTTCAGCAGCAAAAAAAAAAGACATATAAGTTTGAAATATACAGAAAAAAATGAAAGCAAGGAATGTACGTGTAATAAGAAGTTAAAATTTAATCAGATTGTACTATGTTTATTCAGAAGGTACAACTTTGGGCAGTACAGCCCATCAGTATACAATAATAAGTTACAAATGTACAATATTTAGACTCCCTTGAGTCTAAAAAAGAAGTGTGAAACCCCTGGTCAAGTGTTCCATAGATCACAGTTCCTTATAAATAACATGCAATATATGAAGTGTGTCATTTTCTTAATACACGAATTTAAGCATAACTATTGTAAAAGTGATACTATTTTAGAAAATTACGACCTGCATACAACAGAGATCAAATCAATTCAATAATACATGTTTATCAACGTGATATTTCATTGTTACGTACCATAAGAGCAAACTGAATATATTTACCGAGACCAACCAAAGTAGATGTGTGATCTGAACCCAACAGCTAGATTAATTCAAATGTACATGGTGATTTGATATAGTTTTTGCTTAAGTATTTTTTTCTTAGATTAATTTAATATGGGCATTGAAGAGTAAAATGAAATTCGTCCTCTATTTGTTGGATGTCAAAAACATCACACGGTCTATCCTGCCTGGTATCTCCCAGATTCAATATTTAAACAATGTGAGGAAAGCCTTATCCGAGAAATGTGTTTCTTTAAATTATTCTTAAATGGTTTTGTTAAGTATGATTGTATTTTACAAAAATTATGATGTTACAATGTGTTCATGTACAAACAACATTTGGAAGAATTTTCCATAAATGTATTACATTCTTGGAGATAAATATCTAATATTCTATTTTCATACACATTTAAGAAATGTAAAGAGTTGATAAATTGCTGTCTTATCCAGTATTCTCCCAAATCCATATGATACAATTCATTTTGATATCCCTCGCCCAATTTATGCTAGAAGCTGAAAAATATTCATACGAAGATTTTAAAATACAATTTTCGGTTTTAATTAATTTACATCAGTATTTCATAATTTTCAATTTTCTATGACTAATAAGAGAATATAAACCCAATTCTCTGTAAATTATAAAATTACATACATTTTGTTTAACCCAAAGGACATTTTTACAAAAATATAAGTGTAATCGTTCACTTTTAGGTGATTTGTGAAAACCCCATATTTCACTTCCATTGGAGATAACACTTCCAACATATCAAAGAGTTAGCATCGGGTCTCTACATTAAATTCAAACTTATGGATATTACGAATTAAACCGAATAAAAATTCATGGACCTGGAAAAGAGTCGTCCATAATTTTTTTTGAAAATATTTTTTGCTGAAGAATATGGAATTAGTTTTGGGGGTTGGGGGTTGGGTTGTCATACATAGATACAACATGCATTTTAGGATAATGAACTTAATTCATAATATTATATCACATACCTATTGATTATGCATAATCTTCTAGAGAATATTTAAGAGCATTTTTATTGGAAAATTTTGTTACCTTTTATCAGTTGAATTTCTTTTTTAAAAAAAATAATACATGTGTTCTGTTATATCTTTAGAATTGTTCGAAATAAATTAATGGTCTGTTTAACGCTTAGTGTTTATTTATATCCCTATGTGTTTATTTTGCATATTTTGTGATATTACAATCTGTATCGCTCTATTTTAAAAACCAATGATTTAAAAGACAAATTATATTATTATTTGACACCATTTTTTAAAAAATCTATTTTATATAACGTTATCTTTTTAAAATTTAATACAAAAAGTTTTGTTTTAGTTAATATAATTTTGTTAAGTAGCCCAAAGAAGATTTTAAGAGATATTTAGATTTGATTCAAATTAATAAAAATGATTTTAAGAACTCACGACTTTGATAAGATGAAATCAAGTTGTTATTTATTATATAAATTATCAAGGAGGCGTTCATGACGATTTCGGTAGAATCCTGTTTCAATAAATGTATCAGATGATGGAAAGAGTATTAAAAAGTCGGTCCGGTATATAATAAGGCAGTTGAAGGAAACGCCATCAGTGTGAAAAGACAGAGGGAACCAGTGACAAATTTGTTGATTTTCTGTATCAGATTAAGCCGTTTACATTTAAAGGAATGCGTCTTACATATTGTGCTTCAGATGCAATGCACTGTCAAGTCAATTGTCCGGAAATGTCTGATCTCCTATGACAAGAGGGCATGTTGAAGTTTTCCGGTCAGCTCACGTGGTTACATACCGTTATTTAAAATCAATCATAAGTAATAATCGTCACATTCCTCACGCACCTCTACCCTGGACAACATCGTGGAAATGTCGTCTGTTGCAATCGCAGCCTCATCTCCAGACCCAAGATTCGTTCAGTCGATTCTCATGGAGGACACACATTTACCTGGAGGAGGTGCTAATTGTCACGTGACTTACAGCACAGTGAAAACCGAAATCATGTCATCAGAAGAAAGGCCTCTAAGTTACGAGAATTCCAGTCCCTGTTATACTCTTCTTCAGCCGATGCAGCAAAATCCCAGTCCTGTTTTGTTTTCTGGACCTTCTGAGGTTCAGGTTCAAAGACGCTTTGATCGGTCCCCGCCACCCCTCATGTTCGATGACCCAAGGAGCTATCAGAATTCACCAAGGGTATTTGAAGAACCAGGATTGAAAGTGGACACTCACTTTGGCGATATTTCTCCTACTTTGCCCCCACAACATTCTGGATTCCCTCCCCAAAATCAGCCGGGACAACAATCGGAAAACTTCGAAGAATCTGTTCTAAAAGCATTACAAGAGGAGATCGACCATATTTGCCACATTCTTGAAATTTGTCCAGGTACACAAAGTTAACGTATATTTACTAAAATGAAAAAAAATGGGGTTTTCCATAATTTATAATGCGTCTTTAACTAAATAGTTGTATTGCTAACTGCTATTTATAAATTCAATAATTATCTATTAAAGATCCAACAAAATGGACGAATCAAGAAGTAAACAAATGGATCGTGTGGTACGGGGACCAGTTCGGTGCCCCTCAGGGAATCACTGACAGGTTCCGCATGTCCGGGGAGGAGCTTTGTTGCCTCACCCTGGAAGATTTTAAACAGAAATCCAAGGATGCTGGCCCAAACTTTCACGCTCAGCTTGATGTATGGAAAAATGGTGAGATGCTTTAAATTTCTGAGATACAAGTATTGGCTTCAAAATCAGAATCATTAAATTTGAATGGTGGTATATATTTTTATCATTAGCTAAATAAGAACAATGTATGTGATGTAAAAATGTTCAGTTAAATATAAATATGTAGAAAAGTGTAAAAATAAAAATTGCAAAAAGTTTAAACTGAATAGCAAATTAACCCCATTTAAAAAGTACTTTAATTCATTATTTCTTCAAAGAAGTAGTTTAATATTTCTCTCTTTCTCTCTCCTCCCATCTTCCTTCTGATCATTTTTCTAGCCTCCTAATAAACACAAACCTATTTCTCTTACCAGCCTGTAAATTAAGCGCACGCAGAGAGCAGCACTCTGGACCCCCTCCCCCCAACTACTATTACAACAGTTACCGCCACAACAGTGTGTCCTCGCCCACCATCAGCGAATGCAGCGAGACCTCGGGGACCATGATGAGGAGGGACGACTATATCTTTCACCAGTCGGCCGGCTCCGACTACCCCTCTCCTCCCGTCATGCAGCAGCCCGTGGGCTTCCATCCGGAATATCCATCCCAAAACGAGGCTATTCCCTCCTATTCTGATTACTACAGCTACACGGATTACAATTTTTACGATAACAACCCTGATACGCCCTTCACACAAACTGGTAAGTTTTATGTTGTATATAGATGTGTAAAAGTGGTTTATATATATATATATATATATATATATATATATATATATATATATATATATATATATATATGCCTTTAACTGTAAAGTTTAATGATCAAAAATGCAAAAATAAGGTAGATATTAAGATGTCAAATATCTTGCTTGTAGATGATCTGCCGGGTTATCCAGTAGAATGCCAACAGAAGCAAACAATACATCTTTGGCGGTTCCTGAAGGAACTACTTCTTCAGCCGGAGAGATACGACAGATACATCCGCTGGGTAAACCGACAGGAAGGAATCTTCAAGATTGAAGACTCCCCAAAAGTGGCCAAACTCTGGGGTAAAAGGAAAAACCGACCCGCCATGAACTATGACAAATTGAGTCGCTCAATACGACAGTATTATCGCAAAGGAATTATCAAAAAGACTGCAAATTCCAAACGCCTCGTCTACCAATTCTGTCCCGCCTATCTGTGATTTTGTTTATATCAAACGTACAGCATAATACTAGTTCTGGTTGTGATAGAAGTCAATGTTCCTGTGATAATTCCAGCTCGCCCCTTATGAGTTATCCCACTACATATCAGAGTCCACGCCGCGGTGTTACTCTTACTCGCACCGCGAGGAAACTTAGATAGATAATTGTATTTATAACAATATTAATTAAAAAAAAGTCGCGTTTATGAAATAAATCAATGCATTGTATATGCCGATGAGAAGAATTCGACCGTGTTTATCTGACTTATAAAACATATACACGGCAATACTTGAGGACTTGAATCTTATATACTGATCTCATGATTGTTATTTTGTTATGTATTTCAAATTATAATAAAAAATATATTAAATGACCACTTTTGTTGCTGTGCTAAGATCAGTATTTCACTCTCCTTCCCTCTGTATCTCTTTTTTCCCCCTCTCCCTCATAATTATTTTATTTTGAAACTAAACTGAATCATTAATTCATGCACACTAAATTAACATAATTCAATGTTTTCATTTTTTACCACTCATTTGAATTAACTTATCATATACACTAAAGAAACTGAATTAGTGCAAAATTTGATATTTTCATTTCTGAATATCTTACTGAAAAAAAAATAGCCTCCGAGTGTACACAAACCACATTTTACATCAAGACCATTATTTGTCAACGGAAATTTGATTGGCTCACAATAGAACAGTCATTGTAATGAGTATTCATAATGCTGGCATATGTTTGACCTTTGTATGCATGCTGTAGGTTAAGAGTAGGCAACATGATTATTAATAAGAGAAGGTGTATAGTTGTTATTTCCATTATAGTGCATTAAATGAATAACAAATAATTGATTTCAAACATCATTGCAGCACAATTACTGCTAATTCTGACAGTGAGATAACATACTATATTCTGTGGGAAATTAATAAATATTTATCTACGGCAAATTTCATTTTATAAATCATCAAAATAAAATAAGTGTTACATTTTTACTGTAAGATGGAGACAAAGTTGAGAAACGGAATGGTTTTGTTTGTTTGGTTATTTGTTGTTTTTTTTTGTTGCATTCATTGTGGAGTGACACCTTATGACCGGTGTCAAAACTCCGAAATTTCAAACGACAGATTATTCGGGAACTAAATTTATTTGGTGTTATATACTCGGATTCAAAGCTCGTTATTCCTAAAATGATTTCAATATCAATCCTAAAGCCGTTCCTTCTTCTAGCTCTAAGCCCTCGAGACTAATACGGCGTTATTTATCACAGAGTTTTCACTCATTATTTTTAAAAGTATTTCATCACGGAGTAAAGGTCTCCAATCTTGCACCAGTACCGAGACAGCACAAAAACAGCAGAGTGTTGAGACAATCTTTTTTTAAAATCATCTAGCCGGATCTGAACATTATTGTTTGCTAAAACAAATAACATAGTATTTCTAATTAGATTATTAGTCATTTCATCCGGATACTTGTGGATTGTTTGTATTAAAAGAAATTTGAATTATTGTATAGTCAATTTAATATTTGTCATAAAACCCCATACTCTACATGTTTAGTCTATTTCCCTAAGCCAAATGGCTCATCAGATACAAAGAATACATAAACATAAAGAATACATAATATATATATATATATATATATATATATATATATATATATATATATATATATATATATATATATATATATATATATATATATATATATATATAATATACAATGTAAGACATAATATGTAGCAATATACGTATCAAATGCATCAAAATATGTACTATTTATCTATTACAAACAAATTTCTGAGTGTTTATGCTTTCTAAAGATATTTTCCTAAATTACTTAATTCAGTAGTATTTTCAGTTGACAATAATTGTAAAGTGTATACATACTTGGTTTATACCAATAGTATTTTTTGATGTACAGATTTCTATATTCATGATACATCGAACATTTAAAAATAAAGCGATACTCATCTTCAACATCCAGATGACAAAAAAAAAAATTACATAATCTTTGCTCTTTAGGTGACTGAGTAAATCTTCCCATCTCTATCATTAATAAATGCGCACTCAATCTGTATCTTGAAATTAACTGAATATACTTGACTGAAATTGGTTTTAATAAATAAGACTGTAGACACAACTTGTTTGTTAAATATCTATACAAAACACATTTTGATGATGTTGAAAAAAATGCATTACAATCTTGTTGAAAACAGTCTTGTAGTCATTGTTTAAAAATATCTGAGAACAATCTTTTGTTTGTAACATTTTGACAATACCAAACATCACCAAATCCCAATGAAAATAACAAATTTTTTACATTAAGTAGCCAGTTGTATTTCACACATGGATATTTTTCAGCCCTTTCAAACATATCTTGATAAATACTTTTCATTATACAATTCTCAGATTCTAACAATTTACACCAAAATTTAACAATGCGAATTTTTCTTTGAATATACAGTGGTAAGCGTCCTAATTCATTATACACCATCAGTGATGAAGTATTTTTTCTTACTTTTAACATAATTTTAAGATATTCTAAATGTATTTTTTCAATAGCATCACTCCTTGTGAAATCCCCATACTTCACTTGCATAGCTCAATACACTACCTACATATGTATCAAATAATGATAACCGAGTAACATGGTTAAAGTATTCATTTTTCATTGTTTTCATAAGCTTATAAACATGCATTTTCTTCCTTGGGATGCCAGTTGTAGCTGGGATTTCAAAAAGCTACCAGCATGTGATAGTGTTAGCCCTAAATAAGTAAATTGATTAACAAGTTCAACCTCCTCCATATTATACAACCACCTTTCAGTTTGTTTCAAACGTCCAGATTTTCTAAAAACTACTATTTTTGTTTTACACACATTAACTGATAGTTTCCAGTCATTGCACGTACAGTATATATACATATCAATGGTTGAGTGTCGTAGGCGATGTTCCATTTTCGACCGTATTTTTTAATTCAAGAAAAAGCCCACACATTTGATTTCATCATTGCGTTACTAATGGTGACCTTAATCAACTCCTTCATTATTATACAATGTTTTTAATACACATATCCCTTTTCACTGAATATTAACTTTAGCTAAAAATAAGTTAATACATAATTTAGGCTACGTGGGGACGCCAGTGACTGACATTCAAACAATAAATAAAGATATTTTTTTTGTAGAACAAATCTCTAAAATTAATAACAAGACTTTATTAATTAAATTTCTAACGGTTTAAGTAATATACTAGACATGAAATTTATGTAGATAATTGTTTTAAATGTATACCAACATCCGCATATCAAATATAAACATTTGAAAATTTTGATATTAGCAAAACTAAATTTATTAATAATATCATTATTAAAATATGCCTTTTTGCAATTTATTAGGTTGTCATTGTGCATCATGATATTTCGTTAAAAATTTAAACACTTCTCAATTTGTAACAGTTTACCAGAATTCATCCATAGATTTGGAGGAAAATCACAATTTTATATCTAAGGGTAATTAATACCATTTAAGAAATCAACTGTTTTAAAGTCCGTTTGTAAAATACTTATGACATCATTATAAATTTTATATATATGAAACATCTATGATTACCAATGCTGCAAAAATTAAGAAATCGTGGCTATTTTTAAAACAAATATATTTAATCTTCTTTAGAAAAGGAGTTTAATATAAAGATATAAAAAATAATCAAATTTTGAAGTTAAAATATTAACAATACGATTTTCTTCACTAAATAATAGTTTATGGCTAATATAATCATTGTCTTTAATTAGATTTTAAGGAAGGTCTGATGGCGATGTATTGAGTCACCACATACCCGAGTTTTTGCTTTGATGTTAAGAGTATTTTGTTTTCTTTCTGTTATTTTTTTTAAGAGGTCCGTATTGCTCTGTTCCTGTGTTGTAATTTTCCTTTGGACTTTTGAATTTGAACACCGTTTCTTATCACCACATGTCATATAAATAATGAACATTTATTTCATAGATAAATTCTTATTCTGATGAGCTAAATAATTGATATTAAAGAAAAATTAGCACTGTGTTCATGCGATTGAATCATGTCCAACTAAACTCACAATGTTTACTCGGCAGAAATCGCGATATCGTACATGTACCTAGCATCTCTTCACACTCGCACGCGTAAGATGGTCAACCAACTTCAGGACGTCCGCGAGCGAGGCGGACCTTTGGCATGTTTGCGGGAAACAACGAAATTAGAACAAACCATGCTTCTGCCGAATGATTCAGTTAAACAAAGAAAAGACAGAATAATCTTATTTGCCAATTATCTATGTAAATCGTCATCATCTCTAGTCTCCGAAAAAATGCATGCATTAGTGTTGTATACATGTATTTGCGTTTTAAATAAACTTGAATTAAAGACTCAGATTTTAACATTAACTGTAATTGAGTTGCGAATAGAAAGAGGGGTTCAAATTTCTACATGTACCATGAAATTATAGAGATAAACTTTAACATATGGATCACATTCGAAAAATTTGATACTAATGTGCAAAGAAGTGTACTAAAGTGTACTACAAACCTGCGGAAGCTAGATACATGTACGTGTACATAACGATGTAACATACATAATATATAAAATCAAAGTAGCCGTCGGTCTTACATTTATAAAATAGAAGAGTTTTTCCAAAATTATTAGTTATGAAAATATACACAAGTAACATTAAAGGGTTTGAGTTTTCAAAATAACTGATAGCTTTGTCCTGTGCGAGACCAAGGCTGGTTCGACCATTTTCAACTTTTCACTCGTGATTTACAATTCAATTACATGTATTCTTAAAACCATATATCTTCTTCCCAAATGGAAAACAAGTGTAGTTTTTGATGAACTTGATACAAAATCTTATTGGAAAACTAGTTATATGACGTAAATTGAAGGATATATATTCAAAATGAATACGTACGAAGAATGAAATAGTTAAATATCGCAAATAATGTCGCTTTTACCAGGTATTCACCTTACTGAACTCAAAATCAACTCAATATCCGTAAATTCGTTATAACAAAGTTAATTTACCCGTAAATTTTTAGAATGAAATGTTAAGAATATTACAGAGAACCCTAAAAAATTCGCTGTTACCATCTTCGTTGTAACCAGTCTTACTTTACTAAGACTTAGATCTTTGTAATGTCTGGAATAACAGAAGTATAGAAGACTTCTAAAGATTTCACATCTGTTTTTGTTTTAAAAGATTTTTTAAAAAAAACTACAAAAGCCACTGCTCCGAAAGGGGGGAGTGTAAAATAAATAATCTGCACGTGTTCAGTTCATTTACATATGCTAAATTACAAATGCAAAATTGCAATTGACAATTGAACAAAAGTAGATTTCTTACAGAGGTATACAATTACATGTATATTTGGAAATCTGACATCTTTTTTCTCCTCGGAAGTTCTCGAAACACCTCGCACTTATTGTTTAACATTACGAGTCCTGTACTTTCGTGTGATTTTCAAAGTAAAATCTTAATTACTTTTTATTTTAATGCATTTTCAAACCTGACAAGATAGAGGGGGTGTTTCAAAAGAGGAGTCTTGGAATTTTTTCATTCTTGTGAATAAATGTCGTTTGAACCCAGAGATATTTATGAATATCTTATAAGGAAGGAAAATACGCTGCATAAACATCTTGGGTCAGAGTATAGGTGAATTTAATACAGGGCGAATCTCATCCTATATACAGTGTGTCATCTTTTCCCTTATGGCATTCTACAAATTAAGACATCTTTAGTTTTAACTTATTCCAATAAAAACTCAATATCAAACTACATTATAAGTTCACATATATCACAGCAAATAAACATTTAATCAATTCTTCAAATAACATTCATTTCACCTATAATTTACAAAAAGATTCCTTGCAAAAATTTAATATATGTTAATATTGACCTCAATAAATTCAGATGCAATCATCAAATTTATTTGTTATTTTCATGAAATAAATCACACTTTCATCTAGTGGTTAATCACAGTTCTTCTAGTTCAAAGTCTCTTGTACACATTGTAATATGTACTGTCTGAATAAAGAACCTTGTCTCCTGTTGGGTCTAAAACTCTGGCTTTCTTATCACAATCCATTCTCCTAAATTTGCACAATGGCAGATTTAGAACCCTGTAGCACCATTCAATACAACTATGTCCCCAATAAATGGATCTAAACTCAATCACATGATTCAGCTAGGGCTAAGATCAGTTAATGCCCCAACACCCTCAACCCAATCATATCTATAATTTCCATACATTTAATCTCTCTCTCTCTCTCTCTCTCTCTCTCTCTCTCTCTCTCTCTCTCTCTCTCTCTCTCTCTCTCAGAATTGGGTCTTCCAATTCATATCTGGGCACAGTCTAAAATTTGAACCTGACCATTCTACAACTTGCTATATTCTGAAATTTAGGCCTAAATTTCAGATAAAGATTACAATAACTCGGCATTGTCTAGAACTCGGGCCTGCCCCACTGGTGGGTCTGGATCTCCTCCTCCAGCTCCTGTTTCCGGATCAGCTCCCAGTATAGACCCTTCTTCTTCCTCAGCTCATCATGGCTCCCTTGCTACACCACAGAGAGAGAGAGAGAAAAAGAAATATTTTACACATTTCAGGACAGAAAACATAAAAATCATAAACAGTATATATATGGTAAGAATTAACATAGTATATCATTACTGTTTAAGTATACTGAGTGAAATTATGTGACTTACTTCAACTATCTGACCGTTTGACACAACTGCTATAATGTCAGCATCTCGTATCGTACTCAGTCTGTGTGCAATGATTAAAACTGTTCTACCTGGAAAAAAATTCCATTGGAAATATAATATATAAAATTTTTTCTCAGTTCTTTGAACTAACAAGAGCAAAGAAGTCTAACTCCAATATACCTTTGACAACATTATCTAAGGCTGCCTGCACTATCTGCTCTGATTCTGCATCCAGTGCACTGAAAAGAGTCCAAAACATTTAAATCATCGACTTACTGATTACTGAATTACAGATACATGTACTTTGAATGATGGGCATAAAATGACTGGGGAAAACAAATACCGTATAGCTGTTTTTTTTGGCGGGGATATAATTTTGGCCTATTTTGGCGATTTTTGAAAATTCATCAAAATTAAAATCACCAAATTTAAGTACTAATTTTTTCTTTATAGATTTTAATGACAAATCTGAATTTTTTGAAGATTATTTTTTTATATATATTTTTTAAGTCTGTGAGCATGATAAAAAGGGACACTTGGTACTTGCATACAGTGTTACAGATCCAAATGTACATTTACTCAAAATCAAAAAACTAATAAAAAACTAATGTAAATATATAAAAGCTAAACATTACTATAAATTAGAACTTAATTGTTTAAACACCATATCCCTTTTCCCTGTTCAGGTGTGTAATTAGCCCCAATGACAGGGGTGCTAGCTTGTGTTGTTTTAGGAGACTTGTGATCCACTATCGACTCAGGTGCAGATAATTGTCCGATTAACGGTTTCTTTTAGGATTTTTGCTCAAGTACATTAATTTCTCAGTTAAGAAAAATAAACTGACAGTAGATTTTCAATAAAGAGTAAAGGATTCACCAAAATTATATCCGCCAAAATTAATGGTATACCTTGTAGACCCAAATCCGCCAAATTTGTGTCCCGCCAAAAAAAACGGCTCTACAGTAACTTAAAGAGAATTGTTTCTGTATCTTATACTTAAAACAACTTTTTAGTGTTCACTTAATTTTGCAATGTTCCATTTATGAGCTGGTTTGCCATGACTAATTTTTCGTGACAGAGCCTGTATAGTTACAATTTAATAAACATATAAGAGATACATCAAACGACTGGTTAGCAGAAAGAAGTATCTGTGACTAGGAATGTCTCACCAGCCTCATGAAATTTCCTCAGACACAATTATACATGTAAGTTATTTAAAGTATAAGGTACTATTACCATAGTTAAAAAATTCAACAAAGTGATGAAATATAACATTGTAATACATGTACTATGGTACTGTGTGCTTTTTATGTTGATGGGGAGGAGGACTCCATGACATGTAATGTGGGAGTTAGAGAAGAAGTACAATGTGTGTGGATCTAAACCAGTCAGTGATACTTAAAAAGCTAAAGGCAGTACCTTGTGGCCTCGTCCAGCACCAGTATAGAGGGGTTCTTGATGAGAGCCCGGGCTATGGCGATTCTCTGTTTCTGTCCCCCAGAGACTGTGACCCCTCGCTCCCCTAAGACTGTATTGTAGCCCTCGGGAAAAGACTGAATAAAGCCATCAGCATTAGCCATAGAAGCAGCCTCAATCACCTAAATACAACATAGAAATAGTCAATATACTGATTGAAGTAACAGCATTAGCCATAGAGGCTGATTCCATTACCTATAATACAGAAATAGTCAGTACTTTTATTTTAAATGTGATGAAAGTTCTTCTATGAATAGTATGATCATATTTTGTACATCTAAGTGTGAAATTAAGAGATATAATGTTCATGTAGATCAAACCAGGTCCTAATATCACTCTATACATATACTAATACAGGTATGAACTGATCAAAACAACCATCATGTACCAGATAAAATATTGCTAAGAATTATTTCCAACTTTCTTAGAATGCATTTACGGTACAGTATCCTAAAAAAATATTAACCATACATGTTTATTGTATATTGTTACATGTATAATAAAAACATGAGTAGGAAGCACATTTTTTTTGGTTCAGACAACAGCATATATCAAAAGGTAAATGTTGTTGCAACGCCATTCCACGTGGAAAATGACCAGTAAGCAACATGATAATCAGTCTAGTACCTCCATGTCCGTGGCATCAGGTCGGCCATATCTGATGTTCTCCATGACAGAAGTGGCAAACAGCACCGGTTCCTAAGGGGAAAAATATGAAGTATATAAGTAGCCAGGGAAACTCACTACAGCATATACATGTAGAAAATAACAACAAAAATTACCGCAAAACAATATAGACCAATTTCAGGGAGCTCATGGAGAGGGGCTGATACATTTAATTTATAGATATAAATTTACATGGCATTCATTTAGCATTTTCACTCATGAATTCCACTTTTTAATATGAAATCAGATTATTCTCACATCATTGTATGTAATTGATAATTCAATGTATATATGTGAAAAATAGACATACCCTGTATATGGTTATTATGGGGTGACATGACCACAGCCTACCTGATTAATGAATCCTATAGCTTTGCCCCTCAACCATGTGGGGTCCAGCTCCTTCAAGCTGACTCCATCTATACTAATCTTTCCATCATCAATGTCATAAAATCTTTCCAGCAGAGCAGCCACAGTAGATTTACCTATGAAGAGGGAAATTGAAATTAATAGAAGCACAACAAATATACATGGTGAAAGTGTGACATGAAAGATAACTCATAGATCGACTGAGATAATTACCTCCCCCTGACAGTCCGACTAATGCTACTACAGTTCCTCTAGGAACCTTCAGATTGAAGTCCTTTAAAACTTTCTGTAATGCAGATGTATAAAATAGATAGAAAATCATTGAAACTTTGAAATCAAATTTGGAATGATCAATTAAACACATAATAATAATATTCAAGAGAACATGGAACATGGTTATATTAATAAATGCATGTTCTCTAACATTCCCTCTCATTGTTAGGAAAAAAATTGTTTAGAAATTCCATGAATATATATAAAACAAGGATTTGATGAATTATTAATGAACTAGAAGCTACTAATTAGCAAACAGAACCTAGACAATAACGATATGACATGACTTTTGTATACCTGTCCCGCCCGAGTTGGGTAGGAGAAGCTGACATGTTCAAACTCTACGTCTCCGTACATGGCATAGTAAGGGATTATCTTACCACCTTTGATTGGGATTTTTGGTTCATTATTGATAAACTGCAAAAGAGATTAGGTAATATCATGTAATTTAAAATGCCATGATCAAATCACATTTATCTTGTTATAAAATATTGTAAAAAAATATTACATTATTCAATAAATTTAAATATTATACAATTATAGCCTTTTGATGAGGTCAATACATGGTTTTATAGACTTGATGAGAGTATATCGACCGAGGACGAAGTCCGAGGTTGATATAATCTCATCAGGTCTATAAAACCATGTATTGACCGATATCAAAAGGCTATAACTGTTTTATTATAATAAATCAAAAACTAATTCTCTTCATTCTCTTCAAGCGTATAATAGTAAAATATTTTGCTCATAATGTATAGGTGTTGATTTCGCTATTATGACGTAACAATGTTGCACGTGCCAAAACCAGTATTTTGTCATGAAAATCTATTTTTAGTATAGTGAGGTCTATAAATTTTCTATTTTTAGTATAGTAAGGTCTATAACAGAATTTATAGCACAGTCACATGACAGCAATCGACCAATCATATGCTAGGGAAAAATACGATATTATAATAATTTACATTGTGTGCTTAAAAAAAAGGCATGTGCAACATACCTCAAATGCTCTAGCACCTGCACTCATTCCTTTAACAACATTCCCAAACAAAAATGACATTTGTGCTAAAGACCTGTCAAATAGAAAAAACATATTTCAAAACATGTACCATTAGGCAACGAGGAAGCAAGATCTTATTATGAAATATTGATCTCTTGTACAGAAAAGCTTGGATACCTTTCAATAGTTTGAGAGGCCACCAGGAATGACATCAGGTCACCCGCAGTTATCTCCCCTCCTGACATTAGGTATCCTCCCGCAAACAGTGTCCCTAGGACAATACCTTGTGGGAAAAATTAAAGTTTTAAAAACCTACGGTAAATTTTATACCTTGGTTAGTAAATTCTATAAATATAAACCAGATTTACCATTCAAAGCTACATTTGCGAGGCCCTGGAAAGCTCCAATTCCTACACCCAGATTAATGTTCATCTTCTTTGATAGCTCCACTTGCTGACCGTATATCCTATAAAGAAACACAAGTTGAATAAATTGCAATATCACTACACAAAAAGCTCATGAAATGTTTTGCTTATAATTATATGTCCTAATGAATATGAAGAACATATAAATATTTAAAAATATTTCTACCCATCACAAATCTTACACCACAATACCCATCTAAACAAATTTTTGCTAATGTGATATTGTTCAGTGTGCAAATTATTAACGCCAACAAATCTTAGACTGGTAGGTTCAAATCATCATTGTTAGTTTGTAAATTGGTAATTCTCTTTTTTGATGGAAAAGAACTGTGAACCTTACTCATTTTCCTTTGTTTCCATGGCGAAAGCTCTGACTGTGCGGACATTCCCTAGAGCTTCGTCAGCTACAGCTGTACTCCTAGCAACCTGAAAGTACATACCGGTACATGAATATTATATCATATTTCTATGTCAGCCCTGATACACCTGTATGGACAAGATGAGACAAGCTGTATCATCCTCAGGGCTAAGTTGTCTCTGTCTCAATTCATTGTCAAAAGGTTGTACGCATTTAAACATGAAAATGTAAATTACCCATCAATATTGTTTGTATTTAGACAGTACCAACTATGATATCATAATCTGGACCCTGTGCTTGTTTTAATGTTTTATGGTATCATGTTTTATCTGCATGATAACATGATCCTCATTTATATACCTACATAAACTTTAAGTTGACAGTGTGACGCAAGTAACATCGCACATAAAAATTGTCTTTTATAAACAGAGCTATTCAATGGCATTTAAATAAAAGAGGCTAAACTTCTTCTGGTCCAAAGCTTTTTAAAGCTTCAAACTCGAACAAAATATCTATAAATTTATCTCCTCTTTGTAATTAATCAGAGATTTACACATACCTGATCCTGTGCTGCTTTAGACAGAGCCCTTAATCCCGATCCCATCATAGTCCCGACTCCTATTATAGCTGGAATCACCGTCACCATTAGAACTGTCAGTTTGGGGGATATGGCATACAATGTGAACACACAGCCTATCGTCTGAAAGTAGACAGATACCACATGTAACCCAGAGAGTCAAGGAGTGATATTACATGTAAACATGAATTGGTTAATATCACATATGTTTAAACTTTTTGTTTTAGAAGGGACATATAGCAATACATGTGAATGTAAGCTTTTGTTACAAAGGTAGTTATCACATAAAAACAGTCCTCTCTCCTCTATTTCGGAATATATTACACAAGTAAATAACATAAATAACTTTTGTTTAAAGAAAGGTATACATGTAGAATAATTTGTCTATAAAGGAGTTTAAACATTTTAACACAATTAAAAATAAAAAAATTTACAAAATAGGAAATAAACTGCAAGAAAAACTATCTATCTTTTAAGAACACTTTACAATTAGTTTCCACACTGAATCATAATTATCAGTGGTTTAATTGTACCATCAATGACATGCAAATGTGACAGTATCAGAGTGTACCCACTGACTGTGTCACAGTACATTGTGTCACATTTACTATTCACTAATACAATGTGACAGTATGTGTACCGGTATATACCCACTGACCTGTGTGAATGCTCGCAGTCCTTGAGATATACAGAGCTTGAAGGAGCTCTTGAAATCCTGGATGTCTGAGGTCAGTCTGTTTGAGTGATCAAAATAAAATCCAAAAAAAATCAAGGGCATTGATATCTTACAGATGTAATAATCCAGGATAAAAAAAAGTATCAAACAAAGCTTAGAAAAATAGTAGCACAAAAATTCAATTATTCTTTCATTTGAGGTATATTTCTAAAATAACCTTTGCCTGATATTCATTCCTAATTCTTATACATATAGAATAAAAATATTGTTCAAATCAAATTGAATATTCATGTGACCTGTTGAAGATCCTCTCGTCTCATCGATCAAAACAAGGAGAGAAGCAGATTCCTGCAACTATTGGCTTATATATAGACATGTACTTGTTTATTGATGACAATCTGTCCCTTAATTACCTGTCTACTAGCTCGCCAGTTTTATGTGTATCAAAAAACTCCACATCTTGGCGTAGAAGAGAGTCAAAGAGCTTAATCCTCATCCTAGCAGCTACATTTTCACCAACAGTTGATAATAAAGATATATAGATAAAAGTCAAAAGGCCCTGGAAAAAAAATCAAATATATATTATAAAGTCCGAAATATTTAATTTTGAAAAATGTAATTTTCAATGTTGAATACATGTGGGCTAAGGTTAAGAATGTGTGGCCTCAATTTCTTGAGTTAAACTTGAGCTAGAAAACTATAATTTTCAGTGTTTAAAATTTTTAAGAGCAATTTCTCAGATTCTGTGCATTTAGGATTTTTTATGAAGCTGTAGCATCTTTTTTGCAAAAATGAGCCAGAGATCAAGCTCCATTGTACAAAAAATTAAGAAATATATTTATTAAATACTGTAAATACATCACTGAATACACTGTAGTTTAGAATGTTAGATAAGGATGTGTAAGGGAGTATGTACCATTAAACTTTACCTGTACACTATAAAACATCATTAGTTTGATGGCAGGGATCCTGAGGTTATTGATGAAGTCAGAGGTGGCTTCCTTAGTCATGTTGGTCACTACATTAACCAAATCGCCCAGCAGAAGGGGAATCTTGATGTTAACTAAAGCAGCAGCTACCGCAGCCTATGGGAAATAACCAGGAGAATCAAATCTCTTAGACCAGTAAGAAACATGACAAAAAGTACACATTAGCTGTTATCAAAACTCTGAATTTGACTAAATCAAAAAAAAAATTATGCCAACAAAAGTTTTGTAAACATCAGTATCCTAAGGTAAAAAACAGATTTGGTTATTCCAAGATTATTATAGCTTCAGCAATGATAAAAAATTAATCAATAATGATGATGTCAATTGCAAAATATTTATGACAATTAAATTCTAAATCATCATATTAAGTCCTGTAATATGCAATGAACTTACAATCACTGCGGCCAGTAAATACCACATCTCTGGCACCAACATCTGGAAGAACTGCTTCCAGTCAAACTTTGTGTCGGGCCCCCCTCCGCCATTGTCCTTGACAAGACGTGAATGTTTGACCTTGGGTGCACAGAGAGCAGTCTTGGGATGTAATTTGAATGTTAATAGTCCATATCCAACAGGGAGGGAGAAGGCATACTTTATACATTGCCCATGTTTAGGAGACCACTTTAACTTGATGCTGTTCAGAAAGGTTCCAGTCTTCTGTGTCCATGAAGGATGGATTTTCAGTGAAGACAAAGACACTTGGTGAAGAAGTCTACAATTAAAAAAGTTCTTTTGTGTAACTTTAAGAATTTTTTTTTCTTCAAAAACTTTTGAGCAGTACAATGTACTATCTTTGCTTAAGCTATGGTTAGCAACATTGACTCTTACAGAACACATAATTGTCATAGTACATGTATAACAGACAGACAGGTTCTATCACCGGGGCCAGTTAGGTCAGTTGGTAGAGCACCTGACTAAAAATTCAGGGTGTCCAGGTTCAAATCCCGGTCTGGTCTGTTATTATTTCTCCCATCCCATTATATTTGTTCTGAGACCAACCCCTGGAACTGACAGGTTAATGCTTGCCAGGGGAAAGAACCTGGGATTTGATCTTTGAGGTCGAAGATCATTTAAGGGGAAAGGAATATGACAATCCCAATTTTGTCTGTCATTATTTCTCCCATCTGATCCCATTACATTTAGTGCCCTGAGATGTTTGAGCTGTGTGGGGGAGATCATTTAAGAGGGGGAATAATGATTGTCTGTTAGGTGGTTAGGATCTATTCTAGAGATTCAGGGGGCCCGGGTTTGAATCCCTGTCTGATCTGTCATAAACCAGGGACACATATATATACATCCCTGCAGAAACTCATTATTTCTCCCATCATGCTACAACAAAATTAAAGCATTATTTAGGTTAAAATTAGCATTTTAAATCAAACTAAAGGTACTTTGAGCAAGCTCACAAATTTTTCAAGAAATTTACTACGGATATTGTCACTTTACTTGCCTCTGATAATCTTTTCAACACCATCACCAGACCCGTAAAGTGAAGTGGTGCAGTTTGTTTACATGGGAAAATGGCGACTCTCGATCTCGACGTAAATTAATGTACTTCATTTTTCGAGGTCGGTTAGCATGTTTAAGAGAAAGTCTGAGGCAAGTAAAGTGACAATATCAGTAGTAAATTTCCTGAAAAATTTAATGGTACCAATTGTTTTCACAGAATTTGTGTGGAAATAAGGTTAATCAGTCCAAAACTAGTGCCGTTTTTTGTGCGACGTAAATTGCAGGTTTTTACTATGGGAGGCACTGTAGCTCCCAGGTCGTCCATCCAAATTTTTTCAGACCGGGAGCAACAGACCTGCAGCTAGACCGGTTCATACCCACCCCAAACTTTGGAGGGGGGGGGGGGGGGGGTATAATGATGTGTAGTAGTTGGGGCTATATGGACCGTGGATATCGGCCTGGATAGCTCAGTGGTAGAGCTCCTGACTAAAGTTGCAGGGGTCCCGGGTTCGATTCCCGGTCCAGCCATATGTTTTCAATGCATGTATATGCTCATTTCTCCTTTTCTATTACATTTTGCCATGCCAACCCCTGGTACTGACAGGTTAACTCCTGCCAGGGGAAGAGCCTGGGGTGATCTTAGAGAGTGAAGATCATTTAAGGGGGGAGGAATGTGACGGTCAGACCGGTTCGAATACCGGCACCAGATAGCTCAGTTGGTAGAGCACCTGACTGGAGATTCAGGGGGCCTGGGTTCAAATCCCGGTCTGGTCCGTCATTATTTCTCCCATCCCGTTACATTTGGTGCCATGCCAACCCCTGGAATTGACGGGTTAACTCCTGCCAGGGGAAGAACCTGGGGTGATCTTCGAGGGCGAAGATCATTTAAGGAGGGAGGAATGTAGTTGTTGGGGCTATATGGACTGTGGATATCGGCCTGGGTAGCTCAGTGGTAGAGCTCCTGACTAAAGTTGCAGGGGTCCCGGGTTCGATTCCTGGTACAGCCATATGTTTTCAATGTATATATGTGCTCATTCCTCCTTTTCTATTACATTTGGTGCCGTGACCTGCCCCTGGAACTGACAGGTTAACTCCTGTCAGGGGAAGAACCTGGGGTGATCTTTAAGGGCGAAGATCATTTAAGGAGGGAGGAATGTAGTAGTTGGGGCTATATAGACCGTGGATATCAGCCTGGATAGCTCAGCTAGTGGTGGAGCTCCTGACTAGAGTTGCAGGGGTCCCGGGTTCGATTCCCGGTCCAGCCATATGTTTTCAGTGTATGTATATATATGCTCATTCCTCCTTTTCTATTACAGATATCTAAACCAACATTTATAAAATTTGAGTCCATTATATTGGTGATACTATGAAAATTCGAATAACTGTTATGTTAATCCAAGATTCCTTTAACTATAACCCCCGCTTGAATGCTGTGACATGTGCAGGGGAGAAATATGTCACAATATAAAACCGGGGGTCAGAGTCAGAGGAATCTCGGATTACTGTTACAGGTGTGATGACAGTTGATATATAGTGTTCTTGTATCTAGTATTCTTGATGAGGTGTACATTACCTTAAAAGACATGGACTTTTTAATCTTAAAAATAAGGCCATTATCACAGACTGTCTTCCAATACGTAATTTAAGTTATTGAAATGTCCAAAAGGGTCAGTGAAACATTTCATGGGGGCTGCCATTAATACAAAGTCAGGCGAAGGTAATTTTCGTATCATGTATTGAGTGTAACACACTTACATGCTAAAGTGTGAAAGACAAAAACTTTACGCGATAAGTTTTTGGTGAATTCTAAGTATTTTAATATGTAAACCATATTTGTTGAAAAATGTTTACATTAGTTACTGCTCTATGAATTTTACTTCCGGTTGAAACCGAAAGCGGAAAGATGTCGAAATCCCCGCGATCCTCCAGGAAAACAAATCAAAGTGATGCCACAGATGGATTAAAGCAGACTACGATGGGAAACTTCCTGACAGGCTCGAAAAAGGGAAAGAAACCTAGCGTATGTATTTATGCTGATTTATGACGTTGACATTAATTTTAATCAGCATTACCCAAAAGATCAATGGTCATTTTTGGGTCAATGTGATCAGATAATTTCTAAGATAACACGTATTACTCTGTGCTATCGCTTGTGTGTTTTTTTGCGTGTCATTATTGAAGGTATACACTCTCAACATGATCAATATGTTATCATTGTTATCTTTTTCTTGGCTTCATTTTGATTAAAATGAAACTAAATGTATTCAAATGCAATTCCCAAACACTTCTTATTTTGATACTGCCTATTTTGGTTTTTTTTTATTACACTTTGTAATAGATCAAACTTTAGATGAAATATAATACAGACCAGATAATGGCAGATTAAGATTCAAACCTTGGCCCCCTGAAGCTTCATTCAGGTGCGTAGCTCTAATTGAGCTATTTGGCACCAACAGGTTTGATCGTCACTGGAACAAATTTATATAGTAAAGTGATTTGTTTTATACTTGTACATGTTGAAAACTTGCTAAATTACTTCTACAACTAACTGACCCAAAATGATATATACATGTATCATTCCCAATGTAGTCTAAAATAGATATATATAGCAACACTTCCTACAGGAAGAATTTTAATGCATTAACAACTAATTAGAGTCATTATGCACTGAAAGGGAAATTTAGGCATCATTCCATCATAAGCGTTTTTTGTTTGTTTTTTTTTCAAATTAATATTTGCATATGTTTAAATTTTTTTGTATATTGAACTCCGTTTTATTTCACCTCAATTTCTTCTGTCAGCAAAATCTCTGCTTTGAAGACAAGGGACAGCTCATGGTCTGGTCATATTTGAAACATGCATATGAATTTCTAATAATATTCTTTATAAGAAAAGAAAATTTAATTGGTTCATTACATTAAGGAACATATGTAGGACTCCAAAGTGCGATGGGACTCTAAAGTCCAATAGTCACACCAAAGTCCGATGGTCTGCGCCAAATCCTGATGGTTTGATATGCCAAAGTGTGATGGTCCGTGTGCAGTCGCCAAAGTCCGATGGTGTGATATGCCAAAGCCCAATGGTTTTAAAATTGAATCGAGAATAAAGAAGAAAAAATGTAATGGTTAATATTTTATAAACAGCCCCATCCTGTTTGATTGTCTAATTGATAGATCACGTGTATTGTATTTTAAGGTCTCTTCCTGGTACATGCACTAATATTAGGGGAAAGAGCTAAAATAGACCTACTTGTCATGCCTGTATAATTTCTTTAATTATTCAGGAAAAGAAGACTGTGGATTAGCCATTTAAGCCCAATGGTTTTAAAATTGAATCGAGAATAAAGAAGAAAAAATGTAATGGCTAATATTTTATAAACAGCCCCATCCTGTTTGATTGTCTAAATTTGTTCATCATTGACTTATTAAATCATTCATTACACAATAATTACAACATATTTTGGCGCAACACATACATTTTATTTGAATACGACATGAACGTTTTATTCTTTGATCTCACAGTTCTCTGCTGTAAAGACCTTCCCCTACTATCACTGCAGATTTTCACCACTCATCTCTTTCTCCATTGTCCTTATTTGCTCGTTGATTTTGAATAGATATATAGCAGCGATGTCACCAATGAGGTCGCCCTGACATGATGTAACAAACATATTCAGACAGCATTGGACTTTGGCGTGCCAAGGACATCAGACTTTATGGAAGCTATTAATTAGTGTATTTAATATTGGTGTACATGTACATGTATTAGTGAATTAATTGATAGATCACATGTATTGTATTTAAAGGTCTCTTCCTTGTACATGCACTAATATTAGGGGAAAGAGCTAAAATAGACCTACTTGTCATGCCTGTATAATTTCTTTAATTGTTCAGGAAAAGAAGACTGTGGAATATCATGCATATACATGTATTTTATACTGGTATTATTCCATTGAAACTGTCAAAATCAAAACGCTTAAATTTACAAAAGCAAAAGGTGCAAATGTACAAATGTAGTTCCCTTTGTGATTAATATTCAGTATCAAATTTTTTGTCTACTACAAAAAGGCTGAAATGGGTGAATTTGAAAACCTTATTAGGGTCTTCCGTTTCAACGGAAGACCCTATTGTTTTCGTTAGGTTTCTTTTTCTCTATTTTTCACTATTATTAAGGTCTTCCGTTTCCAACGGAAGACCTTATTGTTATTCTTCGGATTCTTTTTCTTCTTCTTCTTCTTTTTTTTTCTTACCACTTTTTGTGCACGCGATATCTCAGAAATGGCTGGACCGATTTGCACGAAATTTTCAGATCTTACTAACTATGTCCTGAACCTTATCGGAAATTTTTTTGGTTGATGACGTCATTTCCGTTTTTGAGATATTGGCATTTTAAGGATTTTTAGGTGGTTGGTTTGTCCAAGAGTGTTCTCATAAACTACAAACGATATCGATTTTAAAATTTCAGGGATGAAAGACAAAAGATTGTTAATCTGAACAAAAGCATTCTTATTTGCCTAGCACAAGAAACCCTGGAGCTCAGTGGGGCTCAAAAATGGGATTGAAAAAGCGTCGTTATTTTGCGTGGTTTTCTTTGTTTATCTCTTTTCTCAGAAATATTTTGTGAAAACATGTAGAGCAAATAAAGTTTATAATTTCAAGAGCTATCGTTTGACATCAAGAAAAAGGGGCTGGCCCCTCAAATTAGGGGCCTAACTTTCTTGGAAGTCTTCGCAGGATAACTAAAAAACGGTTGGGATTTCAACATGGCTGTCGCTGAAAAAGTTGTTCATTTTGATCTTATCAAAGTCGTTACAATAAAATTTTGTTCGGGTATTGCGTAATACGAGAGTAAAAAGCTTGACCTAATTGTTAACACGTACCTGTTTTCATGGGAAAAGTGCATGTTTTTGTCTGCATAACTGACACAAGTTACAACAGAAAGTGTAATAGCTTACCTATATGTTGCTTTAATTAATCATAACAAGTGAGTATCGATGTTTTTCTTACAGGTGATACGTGAGGATCATTAGTCACTTTTGTTTAGTTTTTGTAATGGACAATCATTCAAAACCGAGAAAGAGAAAGTACATAGTCGCGGACATACATACTTATTCTATTCAAGTGAAACACAGAACAACTCCTACAAAAAAATGTTTAAAATTTGTTTTAAAATCATTTTTAGAAGCCTGGGTTGTATGTGAAATCACGTACCAATTCCTCATCCGCGACCGAAGAGAATATATTGATTGGCTGCTAGCTAGCAGCCACCGGTTATCTAATACACAACATTCGCGTCTTGCATACATAAGTTTATTTATATAGCGGCTTACACAAAGAACTATGGTATAAAGATATATTAAGTGTAAATTAAGGAGAAAAGAGTAACCTCTTAACCCATAAATTTAATGTTAGCTCTGTTATTTGAAAAACGGGGTCTTTATGCGTATAACTGACATAAAGCTACCGTAGACAGTATACCAGCTTACATACGGAAAGAGTATAAACATTCTCATTCTCTTCTAGTGAAACACATTATGGATAAAAGAACTAATACTATGCAATACATTTGAGTCGCATTTAAAATCTAGCTGGATTCCGAGCTGTGTATGTGAACAATTACGTATCCGATCCCTTGGCCGCGGCCAAAGAAATAGGTCGCGGCTGGACTAGCGAGCGGTCTGCTGTTATCCAATACACAAGATTTGCGTTTTGCTGGGATGCACACATGGGTTTATTTATTTAGCTGCAAACACAAAGAATTCCGATTTTAACGATATTAAAGAGTAAACAAAAAAATTATACCTTAACTTACGAGGTTATGATGTTTTAGTTTTGTAATTTAAAAATGATATATAGTATGACTGTCATTGAAAAAAGGTGTTCTATGTGATCTTGTCTATGTCATAAAATAAGTTTTATTGTTGGGAAAAAATTCCGTTATCAGACTGCAAGCATTTAAAACCCACCACGTTGGGTGTACATTTACGTAACACATCAATCGCACATGGCCGAAGAGATACCGCGCTAGTGGACAAGCGATTCGCTGTGGTCTAAGACACAGGCTTCTCGTGTTTCTACGTTATCACACGTACAGTTCATTGAATTGTTTTTATTTTCAATTATATTGGTTAAAGATGCAACAAACTTTTGATTTAGCATTGATTTAAATCACAGTGCGTAAAATTAAAAGAAACTGCCATCAAATGAATATAATACAACGTTTTACAGTCGTACGAGTTGAAAAATAAATTAGTCTATTTCTGACATTTTTGCTGCTGAGAATTTAATGCATTACACTTCCCACATCTAGGCGATATTCACAACATGATTATTCCAACACAAAAATCTTATGTATCTGTAACCTGTGATAATTCATTTGGCTAACAAAATATTAGGAGTCTTTATATGAGTTCTGAGAGAGAGAGAGAGAGAGAGAGAGAGAGAGAGAGAGAGAGAGAGAGAGAGCATGCATGAATTTAGCAGGGTATAGTAAGTAAAGTGAGTTAAAAACGCGTTTGAGATAAGGCAGTTTAAGTGTTACAATATTACATGCTTGCGGTAGGTGCAGGCACGATAAAACTTACCGATGCCCGCTAATACAGAAGGAATTGAAGGAATCAGTGATTATTTCTTTAATATACCAATGCATTTTTTTTTTAACAAGTTTGATTTACATTCAGGCCGTAAAAGAATAACGGTCACACGAACACTATTGGTTTAATCTCTTCTGAATGGTAGTCCGAATCATTAAAAAGCATACGCATTGCTGATTTTATTCTTTCATTTAATTGAATTACATTTTTTTGTTATTGATTATCAAAGAATATGTGAGTTTTAAAAACAGTTTATTAACATTCGGTAAGTAAACGTTTTGTTTAGATTCGGACAGTCAAAGAGCGAGTAGAGGACACATGCTTATAAATACTACTTAGTAGATTACGGAGATTTTCAAATCGACCGGACTTCTGCATATGCGTTGCACGTACACTCGAATACTTGATACATATATATTTTAATAAAACGTCTGTATGGTGTATTATTATTTGCTGTCTGATCAGGACTGTTCTTCCCAAAAATAAGCGCACGGCGATCGCGTAATGAATGTTCTGTATATACATGCTTGTATATATTTTTAAAAAAATTTTAACGTTTAACTCAGCAAAATTGTAGAGGTCATGGAGTCAAAAAGCAAATCAAATTAATTTGCCAATTAGGCAATAGTAGTTATCCAATGCCTATGATTAATAACTTGAATAAATATGAATTTACAAGCCCCCCCCCCCCCCCCCCTTGTTAAGAGCGATTTCTCGGAAATGACTAAATTTTGTTAAACGGCCCTGATAAAAAGATGAAAGGATGGCCCCTAAAATTTCTTTCTCAAATATATCAAGAACGGTTTCAAATTTCAAACACTGGTTGAATAACATACAACTCATTTTGTGCAAATTCTATATGTATGAAATAGCAATTTTCTTGTAACTTAAATGATTTTTTAAAAATAATAACAGTATAATTTTTTCAATAATTACGCTTTGTGAAATCTAAATTTTTTTTAATTTATCATTAAAATTACTAATTTTAGACGGCCCATGCAGTAAGTATTGCTAACCGAGCCTTTCGTTCAACAGCACATTGATTGTGAAGATTCCAGCGTTGTTTACAACAAAAGGATAAAAAGACCACGAATTGTAACATATTTGACTGTAAAGGGTTTAAAAGAGATGGATACAAAACACAAGTGCGAATATATCTAGTAAAGATAAAAATGATTAATCTACATTTGTCATAAATACATCATTTTATCATAAGAATATTTTAACATTTAGATCCGCCGAAAAGTTTCATTTCCCTTCATTGTTTAATGCCTGATTTGAAATAACGTTTCGATGTCGTACCAAGTGGAGAAATTTTTTAAAGCTGCATGTTCCGTTTTTCGGCCATTACAGTGTCAAATGTTATCATGCAAACCAAATGAATTATCTAAGAAAGTTATAGACTTTCGCCTATTTACACAGAATTGATTTTCTTTTAATGTTAGAAATATTCAAAGTAAATAAAAATAATTCTTGCGGGCGTACAAAAATACCCTAAAAATACATCATAGGAATGTTTAAAAAAGGTAACCGTTTGATTTCCTACCTCGAATGATTGGGTTTATTCAACCTGCATGCTATGCATCGATTGTAAACAACGTAAACTTCAGAATTATTAGTGAACAAATGTACACTGCTTTATTTTTTCAAATGGCCATGCTGTTTATTTTATTTGTTAAAATAGATCATATAAAAAAGGACAGATGTCAAAGTCGTAATACAATCATACTCGCTTCGACGTATGGGGCGAGTATAAACACGAGGCGAAATAACGCGAAACCCTTTTATGTCGTTTATTTTGTAAATAAATTTTGTACATTGTAAAACTTGTCTTATATGGAGGAGTTTGGTTCTGAAAAATTAGGGTAGATTAGACAACATCCGGTTTGGAGGACATTGTTGCAAATTAATTTCAGTATTTAATGCAGTAGGTCTTGATCGTCTATTCTTGCAAAATTTTCAATTCTTCTGAAATATATTAGACCTAATCGATCGTGATTACGGTACCAATTTTCATTTTTTTTCTTGGAAAATAATTAGTCCATAAAGGAGTACATACAATGGTAATATTTTTTTAAAGTCATCGTAATTGATATTTTCAAGCATTCGATTAAACTGAAAAGTCCGACACAAGATAAGTGCATGACATTGGCCAACAGGTGGCTGATTACGTAATGGCGAGGTTGAATATTTATATAGATGAGAATTTAATAAAGAATGGAGCATTTTGACAGAATAAAATGTAACTCTGTAAATGTAGCCATACAACGGGGATAACATACGATATCGGTAGTCTTACTACCGCGGTATCCTAAATCACGGCCTGTAAAAAAATGGGATGAACTATAATCTCATTATCTAATTTTGGCCAAAAAAAAAATTCGTATTTATTTATAACAAGACTTAACGGTATATACTGAAATGAGTTACTAGTTTGGATCTACTATAGTATATTCACAGTTGTTTAAACCAATAGCAACGACAGGAAAATTGCCGATCGATCGATAAGTGGCCGGATTACGGGAGATAACTCTCACTAATCATAAGCAGTCATTTTTTTTACATCGCGGCCGGTTTACAGAATAGACAAGATCCGAATTGCACAACATTTTTTAAACATAAAATGCTAGGAAAATGCCATGGGACTGAATAATGTCGCCGGATTGGACAACATGCCGGAATGCACAGCATCCGGATTCAACAAGTTTTAATATGTACATCATTTTTTAATTGAAACAGAGACAATTTCAAATTTTAAATTTGATTTGATTTAAATATGATGAAACATTTTGAATTGCGGATCATCTTTAACACGCAATTTGCGAGCTTATTTTTTTGGCAGTAAAAAGATTCAAACTTTCAGTTTTTATGCACATGTTCAATTTTTTTTATTGAACTGTTTTTAAAATAAGAGCCCAGAATGATCTAAAGTTATACAATATACATGTAATAATTTTAATATACTATGTTGTTAAGGATTTAAAGGACTAGAAGTCCAGAATTTTGAAAGAGAAATATTTGTGAAATTGTTGTACAAGTAAAGATGCTTAGAACTATGTACATTTAAATATACTATGTGTATAACAATAGACAACCCTCAAAATTTCGCTAAAAGGAGATAATCGACCCCAACGTTCTTTCCCAGATACATGTATCTCAATAATGGTAACTGATTTCTAAACACTTTTTGAACCAAATGCATTTAAAACAAAAATAAATTTTCTTTTACATAACCAAGGTCTAGTCCTTTAAATTATGAGCCAATTGATTTGAAGACAATCATAGTTTTTAATTTCTGAATATTTTGTAACATGAATGATGTATTTAACAATGTACAGTCATCAAAATTGTTAGATGGCCCCGATAAAAAGTCGGCCCCAAACAAGTTCTTTCCCAGATATCTCAAAAACGGTCACTTTCTCAAGACTTGTGGAATAAAATTTGCATAAAATAAAAAAAGTCCTTTAATTTGATATCAAGAAAAATGGACAAGCGCCTAAATTAAAGGGCCAAAAGGGATCTAAAGCTATTCATCAATAGCTCTTACACTTCATACAGAAACGTCTCAGATCCTTTAAATGTAGCACCAACCACATTTCCATGTTTCGTTTTCGAATAGCAAAAGTCAAGGTCTTATCACATCCTGATGAGAATCGGACGGAAGACCTACTCGTTGCTCGCAACGAGATCGTGTCTAGTTATTATTCTTTTTTTTCTTAACATTTTTCTTTAAACTCAAATATCTCAGACATGTTACAACGGATTTTTATGAAATTTTGACAGATAATAAAGAATATCAAGATCTTTTAACAAGTACATTTTCGTTGATGAAGTCACTTCCGGTCGTCCGATATATTCGTTTATCTTTTTTTAAAAAGTGATTTTGTCCTAAATTTTTCTCAAAAACGATTTAGGGAAAGTTGAAAATTTCAGGAATGATAGATTTTTGAATTCTTAGATGCCATCAGGTACAAACATGATCGTCCATCACTTCCGGTCCACGCAAACGGCATTTTTCGAAAAGTTGCGTTTTAAAAAAATTTCAAATTTAAAGATTTGGATTTTTTTTTCATTTAAATATATTCTAAACGTATCCAATTTTAATATGAACAGGTCGTCCGTCACTTCCGGTCGTCACCGGAAGTGATTCCAAAATTTCGATTTTTAGAATTTTGAAACACATTCATTCTGTAGAAATTTATGTGCTAAATAAAAAACCGAAAACCGTTTTAAAATCGGACTATGCATTGCAGAGATTTTGCAGTTTAAAAATGACCTTTTCCAGAAATCTTAATTTTGCAATGCAGGTCTTAAAATCAGCCTAAAAGAAAATTAATGTACTAATTCGCACTAAATCTGATTCGGAAAATTGTTAATTCGTACCTTATAATTAGGTCGTCCTTTACATTTCCGGGTTTTGTTAAGTTGTACATAAAATCATTCGGGCTTTTAGGTAAGGCGTTTCATTAGATTTTTGGATTATTATAAAATCATTGTATTTGAAATGGTTTTACCTAATTAGATGAATTTGAATTTTAGATTTAAAATAATGTCAACATATTAATTTAACTCTGTCATTAATTCATAATCAAACGAAGACCCACTCGTTGCTCGCAACGAGATCCTGTTTAGTATTTTAGTTATTATTTTGGAAAAAAAAAATCAAAATATATTTAATATAAAACAGTATGCACATTTCCAAAAACATTTCCCAAAGAATAAATTAAAAAAATAAGGGGGTGGGGTTGTAGTATCCATGCTTCAGGTGCCTTTTCTATTTAGTGTTACATGTATTTATTTTTTATTCTCTCGATAACCTATGTGTACATGTATATGTTTCTTTAATGTATTTACTTGTACTGTTGAGCTGTGCAATTCAAAGTTGATCAAGAAAGTGAACTAATAAATACCCTTTGGCAATCACAGCAATTATTAAGTGAATTCACAACAATAAACTGGTAATTGATTTTCAAGATCGTGGAGATTAAATACACACAACCCACTTTTCTTTTATGACCTGAATGAATTTTATCACCAGAATTCAATTTAAAATGTTACAGTACAATATTTATACATATTTGCTGGTATTCGTGTTGGCAGAAGAATGGTATGGTGATAACCAGCTTTCAATACATTATGTTGTTGCAGATGAAGAAAAAGAAAAGTGTCTTGGATGATGACACGTCATATTTTTCAAGCTACCGACATAATGATTTAGATCAGTACCGATTGGGATACCCTGTAAGTACTATACTTGATGTATTCTTGTATATTGAACGATTTTTTATTTTAGCAAGTTATATTTTATGTGATTAAGGTAGGTATATATTAGAAATTCATCGTTTGAAACCCACTGTTGTCCATTAATTGCCCTGAAGATATGTCATTAACATTAGGTCATTTCATGATGGTCAAAATCACTATACAAATTTGTCTCTGCATGCAGGGTTTTATTTACTGATAGTTTTGTTATGATAGTTGTCAGCCAGATATAATTAGTCTCGCACAAATATTTTTTGAAATAAGAAAATGGCAAAGTTATTAAGATATAATCCGTAAATTTATGTACATTTATGGTATATGTGTATTCATTTGATTGTTTTCTATGTCATATGTTCATTTCAGGGCAAAAAGGATCGTAAGGATCTTAAAGATAATTTGAAGTTTTACAAGAATGAATTAAAATCGTATCCTGATGGTAAGATGGATAATAACTTCTAATTCTATGTAATAATGAATAAAAGATGTTGAAATAAATGCATGTACAGTAAAAGATTTTTAATCTGTTTATGATGTGACCACTCTCTGGTCTTCTTGATACATGTACATGTATTAAGAATAATACTTTGAACAATCTTCTTTCGGACATTTCTGTGGACAATGCTACTATTTTAACCAAACAATGGGAAAAACTCAATACTCATTCATATTTTCCTAAGACAATTGGATTTACTGATAATTTCCAGGGATGACTTGTATCTCCAGGAAAATATATTGTAAAAATCTGTATTTTGGGTTTAGAGCCTCAAGATTTATATTGTGACATCAAATTCCAGTAAAATGTTGTTCATATCTAGATTTACTTCAGAATTGCAATCAGCATTACTCGTATATCGAGAAAAAGTAAAAATATTGATGGCTATATATTAATTACACAGCAAAATCCTTAATATATTAATCCATTGAAAATTAATTTTTATAACAAATACAATGTACATGGTTACAATGAAATAATTTTTTTTTACCCCAGCAGCCAAATTTTTATTGATTTTTGCACATTTAGCACTAGTTCACAGTTTAGACAGTGTTAAATGGGAATGTATCAGAAACTGTAAATATGGTATTTATAATAGTTGTTTTCCACTTTTAAGTGACATCTTTTGTTGTTGATGCCATTATCATTATTATGTGCATGTAATTTTGATAGTGATAATAATTAAAATGACATATATTTTTCTTCTTTGACCAGTGATATCCAATAATGTTAAGTGTTATTTCAGTTATTTCATAGAGTAAGTACTGTTACAGAAATAGATGAATGTATATGTATACATGACCTTTGACATACTTGCGATAATTGTAAAACGATATGAATATATATATATATATATATATATATATATATATATATATATATATATATATATATATATATATATATATATATATATGTAATATATTAATATATAAACAGATTTTGTACCTACCAGATATATATGACATATTTATGATAAAATAAAAATTATCAAGGGAATTTATATACAAAAATGATGAAATAGACAGGATGTTATTTTAATTTTGATGTCAATTTGATATTAATTCATTGTCCCAAAATTATGTACACAATAAGCTATCTTTATTTATTTAAAAGATGGGAAAGAACTGTGCAAAATCATGATTAAGATGATGCACACATATATAATTTTTCATCTTTGACTAATAGTGATGTCCAATCTTATTGTATTTTTAAATTACCAATTAATTCATTGAGTACATACTTTTGATGAATACATGTATTACTTATTAAGTTTGTTACTGACTGACTATGGAAATAAATCGCCTTCGCCTCGCTGTCTATGAGACTGAACAACCCAATATATTTTTGTAGTCAGTCAGTAACAAACACTAATAAGTGTTTTGTTTTTCCAAGAACTATAAAGCGAGATATTTTCATGTATTTCACAAGAATCGATGATCTACGCAAATCCCTGTAAAAGTGAGCTTACATCTCGTCCAATTTTTACAGAGTGGAACACTCCAAAAATTTCTCATTCTCACCTTTCAAATAGCCTTGAAAATCGTGGCTGCACCCCTGTTCACTTTAAATGTTTTGTTGCTGTTTAATGTTTATAGTAATCATTACGTTTTCTCCCTTTCCTCCGCAGAGTTTTGAGCAATTCTCAACGCTGCCATTTTATTCTGATCCAGACACAACAAAGTGACATAGCTTCAAAGGGCAACTACTCTAATTTAAACATAATTTCAAAGGGCAACTACATTTAATTTAAGAACTTGGGGAACAAGGTTTCTGTATTAAATATTATGAAATGTAGAGATAAAAAAGGTGAAGCGTCGGCCATATTGCCAAATATAAACCCAACCAGCCAGATATAGAAATATATCCAGCAGTCATGTGCCATGTTTAAACCATTAATAGTGTGACATTTTAATCTGAGGGAAAACAAATATCAGTACATGTGATATCAAATGCATGGTTTTAAGTGATTATCAACTATGAAAATATTCAAAAATAAATTTGCCTGTAGTATTATAGCAAATTTTGTACCCTATAATCATGATAATACGCATATATAATAATAAAGTATAAGAATTCTGTCAGGAAATAACAAAAATGATAAAATAAATGCGTTTTTATTTCAATTTTGATGTCAATATTCTGGTGAAATTTATATTTCTATATACATGTAGATGATATGCATATTTTGTTAATAAGATGGGAGTGAACTAGTTATGTACATTACACTGCACCTTAAATGACAGTAATATACAGAACTTGCTGAAGGCTTTTTTTGGCACAACACAAACTCAGTGGTATTTTATGATTGTTAAGCCTAAAAGATTCTAGACGAGCTTTGATTTATAAATTTTGTACTGCCATGTGGTTATTTTTTCAGGTGACACCATAGAAAACATTCATAAGAACTGGTGGGGAGACTACGAGAGACTGGAACGGCATCATGGTTATATTCAGTGGTAAATATGGAGTCTTTGTCTCACTGGAATAATTCAAAGAGACTATATTACATACTTACATAATTGTAAATCAATATATGTGTGTCATACGTCACATCAATTCAAGTGTCCCAATATATCAGTGTCAGATCCAAAGACCACAGCTTGATATACTGTACATTAATTCTTAAATAAAAGCGAGGAATTAATAAATACACATGGAGTCGCGAGAAGCACATCTCGTTGATATTCAAATCTCACTTTTATTTTTCGAACAAATATAAACTTATTGAAACAATGACAAAAATTTGGCATTGGCAATTTTATATTCTTGCCATTTTATGCAAAACAGTTGAATTGCGGAATTAAGTACTCGCGTAAAATAAGGAATCTACAGTACTGTATGGCATTTTGAATGTCTTAATATAACCAAGATTTTTTGAAATTCAGTAGAGTCAATTGATTCATTTATTTCAAAAAATCAATCAAATTAATAATTCTACAACAGTTATTGCAGAGATCAAAGAAATTCTGTGGCCATTATTATCAGTTTCTTTTTGGTGTGACTTTTTGAATTGTGTCACATTGAATTTTGAGAGCTGGTCGAGTATATTAACAATACCCCTCCTGACCACAAACTTTTCAGTTGGTCAAATTTGCATATCACTGATTGGTTGCTGGAACAGAGCTACCTAATAAGTGCATGTTTTGGCAATCAATGACAACAATGTTACAGCCTTTTTATAACATATTATTGCCTCAAATGGTTATTGTAAGAGCTTACTGGAGCTGTTCTAATGACTCCCCCCCCCCCCCCCCCCCCCCCCCCCCCCCCCCCCAAAAGATTCAATACAAGCTGCTCACCGTTTATTTTACAGGTTGTTCCCGATCAGAGAGTCGGGGATGAATTTCCATGCCCAGGAGCTCCAATGTCATGAAATCAATGTGTGTACATTATTTTTTTCTGCATTACTTCTACATGTACAACATACATGTATATTCATGACTCGTTAGCACTCAGTGTTATGCTCTTGTGATTGTTAAGACACTTTAGAATTGAGAGGAAAGTTAAATTGGATGGGAATATTGATTACAAGTTTAAATCAATTTGAAACTAATAAAAATACAATGTTTTACAAATATTAAATGTAGATTTAAGAGTATAAATCTATATCTATAAACATCACTAACAAAAATCAGAATACACATAGTAGTAATTAACTTTTGTGATTTTATGAAATTTATATGAATTCATTTTTATATCTACAGGGAATAATGGATGACCCTGAGGCTTTTGAACGAGTGTTGAAGTCTTATGAATTGATGTTGGACTTCTATGGCATGAAACTTGATACAAAAACTGGCATAATTACCAGGGCTACTAACTGGAAGAATAGATTCCAACATCTAAATAGGTACTACTATATACCTATCAAAACTTTCTACATTTGTAAATTTTCCTTGATGATTTGTGCAACGTACACTTTCTACTTTAAAAAAATTCATTTTGAAATAATTGTAAAAGAAACCTTTGACTTGAGATCCCTTTAATACTTTTAAAAAACAAACTTGAAACACATGTGAAGGTACATGTCTTTATACAACAGTTACCTTTCTTTCCCTATTGATTCTTGAGCTTCATGCATGATGCATGTAAAGAAGTGGTATATTATGATTTATAGAGAAACAAGAAAATTTTCATCTTATGGTTTAAACAGGAGTGTGTCCCCTTCTTTTGTTTTGTTGATTGAGGTTTAGGGGGTGCATTCATGCAGTTTTAGTCTAAACATAAAAAAATTAGGGACATAGTTTAGTTAACCAGGCAAAAATGGCAAATTTCTTTTAATGTATATTTATATATATGCATTTTTAAACCATTGAAGTTTGGGGGGGGGGGGGGAGGGGATTGGGTTTGCTCTTGTGCATTTACCCATCTGTTAGTAGCATCAACAGTCTTTTGGGTGAAGATCTTAATAGTTTATCCAACATGAAAAATGAATAATTCAGTAGGATATTGCCTTAATAATTATTAAATTTGACAGAGTTACGTGTAAGCTGTATAACTTGCAGAATGGTAAAAACTTTTTTCACTTGATGGAAAAAGCACATTTATACATAATTATATCCATTTCATTCATCATATGATATTAAAAGCATTATTTTCAAAGAGATAAAAAATAATAATTCAATTTTTTTTAATTTACTAATTAATAAATGTATAAGATAAAAGGTTATGAAATAATGTCAGACATGAGTTTTAATTATGTTTCTCTGCGTGATGGAATATATATCAGTACTCAACCAAGTTGATCCATTTATGCTTAAAACATGCATGATGTTGATTTTAAAAACCCATAGTTTCCAACCCTGTTTAGTCGGCTTATGTAATCAATTATGCTCTACTTTCAAAAAGTTGTCATCTTAACATAAGAAATGAAATTGAGTTGCTGATCTAGTTTCTAAACCCAAAATTGAATTTTGAGGCCTCTCATATCTCACTGTAGTCTAGAGGTTTGATTTACTGTCAATTTATTAAAGAAAATTCTTGCTCCCTCAGATTTGGCCTTGTATATATGCATTGGCAATAAATTATCACCAATCTGTTTCTTATTCCTCCTTTCAGAGATTGCATACCTTTTTGAGACTTGTAACTGCACAAAAATGAGTACACAGGTTTTCGACTGGTTTTTAAATTGACAACATTGGCCTCTTAAAAAAGCAATAAACAGAAAAATCGATCCTGCTCATTTTCACCTTAGTCATTTATCAAAGTTGCAATTCATTTTGAAGAAATTTGATAAAACGTGGATTGAATAGTGCATTATGTAACTACCATTTACAAGTATTATGTTGTAAATTGCGATCAAAGACGTCAATTACCCAAACAGGTTTCAGATAGTCTTAGAGAATTTGACCTAAAGGGACCCTGAAAATTGAGTGGAATTCTGGGAATTTGGCCTATGGAACAGGAACTACGTTCAATACACGGTTTCATTTTCTGGATTAAGAAGTTTTTTCGTGCAACTACCATGCACAGAGATACAATGTACAAATCCTACATATTTCTCATGATCCACTTGCCCAAAGTTCAATAAAGGCAAATCACATAATCAAGTTTATCTACGATACTCAGCTATTTGTCAATCAAAATTCGGACACTTAATCTTGGTTTGAGGCAAGTTCCCGGCAACCTTATAGTATCAATGCTAAATAGTTCCCACTTCTCACTTTGTGACCATAAATACTGGTACATCCAGATTTTGTAGGTGCTGGAATGTAGAAATTTGATAACAAATCCCTTTATTAGCCCCCCATTTTTTCATTTTGATTCCTGAGTAAAGGTTAGGAAACTGTGAAAAGTAAATGATTACTGGGTAAAATAAAAGTAATTTTTATGAGAACTTAGATAAGGTCACAGTGACATACATGTAAATCTCCCAAAGCCAGGATCTTTTTTATATTCTTTACCCTAAACCATGGTCCTAAATGCTTGAAAATGTGTGAAAATGCTGATAAAGTTGTGAACAGTTGCATGTTCATAAACGTGGGTATTTTTTAACAAGCCCTAGTATTTACATTGTTGTATTACTGCAGAGTTTCCAAATATAAATAATTTTAAAATCTTAAAGAATACATGCATTACACCAACAATTACATGGCTCTTGTGAAATGTACATTGGATAAGTAACTAATTGTTCTACCTTTGGCATACAGATGTTACATAAGCCAATCAAGAACTTAATTTAAAATTAATCTGTTACAAACTAGGTGCATAGTTTCAAAACCCAGCACCACAAACACTTATGTCCTTGCCTTTCAGCATGCAGTAAAGTGCACAGTGATAACTAAAGATAATTATCTGTATGTGGATCTTTACGAAAAAAACCAATATCTTTTGAATTTCGGATTACTACCTACAGTACATGAAACTCAATTTTGAATTCTTGATAGCGATGTGCATAGCCACATTACTTTAATAATCTGTGGACTTTCTAAAGCCCCTGCCTTTAGAAATCAGATTATTTGTTCCTTAGCTGTCAAAACATTGCACAAGTAAGCTACCTTTTAAACCCCCTGCATTACGTGATTGGACCATATATTTATCCTGCATTTGTTCCGATTGGTCTGGATGTCAGAGGGAGCATTCCAGGGGTATGAAGAAGGGCCCAAAATTCCCTCTTGCTAAGAACATTTTTCCATTAGAAGTCTTAACAAATGCACATCATGTACAAGAACTAATTGTTTAATACATTAAATTGTTAATTGCTTAGATGGATACTTTAAGAACTACATGTATATTAGTACATGTATTAGTACTGGTAATAAAAATTTTATATTAACAAATTTGCTGTACAATTTTCAGATTCAGAAAATTTCCTTAAATTTAAAAATGTTCATTAAAGAATGGATACTGAATTACATGCACCAGTTGAAGTAGAACTTTTAGTTTACTCACCCCTAGTTTAGAAATGTTTATCATCTGAGTAAATTCAAAATGTTCGACTCAAACAGCTATTTAGAGTCAAAATTAAAATATTCAACCAGAAGATTTTGTTTGCTAGCTATGTACATGTATACTGATTTAATGTATATTTGAGAAGTAGAAGCTGTTACTATAATACATGTAGTAGTGGTGGCTATAGAGGAAGTGATCCATAACGGTTATACATATAGTCAATTGTTCCAGAAAGTATTACTGCATTGTGGTACGTAGTACATGTATGTAGAAGTAAAAGTATTAGTGGTAGTATAAGTGCAAAATATACTTAATGGTAACTAATAGTGTTCAGTGATAGTAGTATGTAATAGTATGTAGTATTGTTAGTATAGTTAGTGGTGGTTCTGGTACAGTGTACTAGTAGTAGTAGTACGTGTAGTAGTAAATTGCATTTGTACTTGTGGCTATAGTGACTATATTTAATGATACATTGTAGTTGTTATAGGAGAAACAGGGTCAGTAGTATTATAGTCACTGGAGTAAAATCCAATCTAGTACATGTACTATTATAGTCACTGTAGTAAAATCCAATTAAGGTGTATTAAGTACTTCTAGTAGTAGAAGGAATAGATAAAAATTGGTAAAGAATACTTTGTATGTAAAAGTAAAGTAAGCCACACTACTGGTACAAGAAGTAATTGTACATTGTAGAAATAATAGTACAGATAGCTGTATATTGACAAGTGGTTGTAGTAACATATTTTTCTAAAATCTGAAGACCCTATAATTTATCAACACTTGCAGTCCTTTTACGGAACGCCTTTTAAAATTGACATAGATCTTGCACCGATTGTCCTGCACAGTTTCGCATGTCTCAAAGCGTTTTAAAGGTAAAAAGGGTGCACGAATAATATGCCTTTATGCTGGGAAGATATTCTCTATAACAAAGATTGATTATTGATAACATGGCCATTATGAAGTAAACCTATAATTTAGGTGTTTGCCCGCTTAAGCTCTAGGCATGATTTTAACACCCTCTAAAGAAACAGTCTTCTAGATCAAGATATTTCTTGTGTCTTGAAAATTCCAGCGTTTCTTTAGAATAAATTACGTACCACCCAATCATTTAGAAATTTAACCTCGTTCTGGAACCCAGCATTTCACAGACATATTGCCCAGTGTCATGGCTGTTGGTGTGCCCTTTGATTTATGTACTTTTGATGTTTCATTTTTTAAGTGCAAAATACAAGCAACTTCATTGCCTCGTTTTGAGACCTTGGAAGAGCCCGCTTTGAAGTTTTACGCCCTAACGTGACAATAACTAAACTAAGTGTTATATAAGGACTTCTGCGCAGACAATCACCTCTTCAATGTAGGGTGGATCTTTTTCATGCTTGCCAAACACACAGGTGCATAAACGCCTGCTTTCTCTCGTGTTGATTTTTAATTAACATTTTTTGTGGTTCGTCATGTTTCTAGGTGCAGTGAAGTACCATATAAAAATGTCCGAAAACTTCCAGATTTGTATTGCATTGAATAGTTAATGTTCTATCTCAACATACCATACATGCTTCTATTGCAACAAGAACGATCTCAGAAACTATTGTCACTTTTCCACCCAATGTGGTTTATATTTAAAGACAGCTATTTGTGGATTTCATAATCTTCTAATATGATTTTCAAATTTTCTCCTATGATGGTGGTAGTGGGTTGCAAGTTTGCTGGTGAGGGGTAGGATTAATTGTTAAGTTAAAAATAAAATTTAGCACAGTATTGAAGAATAATTTATTTTCCCCTGCTTGATAACGCGGCGAGTGTTGGTTTCCTTAGCCCCTTGTAAAGGTGTAAATTCAATATTTATCCGTGATTAGAAGTATCTCAGTGTCACGCGCGCAGTGACAAATGCACGGCCGTCTGCGCCAACGATAAACTTTCTCCCTCCTTTTACATAGAGGGTTTTGTTGAGGTTCTCCTCTGGCTCCAGACCCCGTTCGAATTAGGCGCCATTTTTGAAATTGTCCTTGTGAAATGGACGATAATAGTGAGTTACTGTGACATCCAATGTTTATTGATCTTCTCGAGAGAAAGAAAGTTATCAACTAGAACTAATTTCAGTAACTGTTTTATTCCTAAGTCAATGGTTAACGTCCAATTACCGAGGAATCATTTGACAAGGAAATACGTCATAATGCTAATTTACGCATGCTTAAAAAGATTACAAGATAACTTTTTAAGTTTGAAGCTCAGTGAAACTATTTGCATACTTTTAAATCTTGGTGTGGAAGTTAAATATCTTGATTTATACTGAAAGTTTTATTAGTAGCTTTAAAATTTTTAGGTTAACTTTTATTTTCAGTAAATATTGATCTAATAAAAACAGTACGATTTTTGCATATTTAGCAATATCTTTTTTTTTTTTATAAAAAGCTCCCATGATGAGGACGAAATGAATTGGTGTTGCAAAATGTGCATTTCCTTTAAAACATTTTATTTCTCATTTTCTATGCACTTTCATGCCACTAATTGTATAACTTTTTATAGAATGACCCATGCAAAACTAAGTAACTAAGGGAAAGGGACCAAAAAATGTGTATAGCTCCAACAATTTCCAACAACTTCCAGTGGATTGGCTTTGACAACCAATCTGTTTAAATGGTTGTAGAAAGCCCACACAGTTTTGCATGACATATACATTTCAAAGAGGTATAGATGGCAACAAAACTTTGTGTAAAGCCAAACGGATACCGAAACACGAACAAACTAGCTTATCAACGAAGATAAAACTGCAATTTGCACCTCTTTGATGACTAACCTTTTTTGTATAAAAAGTCAACCTTAGTTATCGCAAGAAATCGTGTCTGGGTAATCATTGGCTGACCTCTGTAGCTAGAATAGGTGCCATGATTCACAACTTTACTGTGATATGACCACGTTTACTTTTACATGCAGTGGTTAGGACAATAACCCCCCCCCCCCCCAAGTTTTGATGTATACTTTTGTATCTGACCAATAGATGTACGTGAAATCAACTAAAAATAATCAGGATAACCTAGACCAAAGAATACAAGATCAAGAATAGATTACGTATTTGTTCGACTTGAAAATGTCAGTTCTTTGGCAAATTTTTTTAGATATAATTATTATCCATTGTTAATAATTTGATGTAGTATAATTAATTGATTATCCAATACAAAAGTTTAGATAAAATGATGCAAACAATATTATTGTCATATTTAAACAATTTGTTCTTGAATGTTTAACGTTTGAAATGATTATTCGTTCTTATATGTAACTTAATCACGGCATACAAAAGTTGTATCAAAAGATACGACAAGAAGCCACTTTGGACATTTTGTACACACGAACGTAGCACGTACATACCAAGCAGTGCATAAGTAGAATGCCTTTTTGGTTACTCATAGATCAATAAGATAAGTCTTCTAATCCCGAAGTGTTCGTATTCAATAATAGTTATCTGATGTGTTTGTTTAGGCAGTGCAGGATTTACTAGCGCTGCAATACTTTGTGGGGGAGAGAATTGGAGAGCCATCGAACATGTTCAAACAAACACTTCTCGAATTCTTCCGTAGAAATATATGTACTTAGCGCATACCTATAGATTTTCTTTACTTTCGGCCCCTTGTGCACTATTTTTGCGTACTAGATCAGCGAATTGACGTTGTTTTACTAGTTGAGTTCCAAATTATCTGAAACAATTGAAATATTGTGTATAATATTTTATACAGGCAGAGTTATTTTCAATTTCAAAATATATAAGGAAAATTACATGTATATAAATTTATTTTGTTAAATGAAATTATGTGTCAAACAATACAGTTACACTATTAGTTGATTAAAATTAAGGGCACTTTCAAGAATCGATTGATGTTTCTAATTATACGTTTCATTTGTCTTTTGTAGGTCATATCATAACTATTTACGGATAACCAGAATTCTGAAATTTCTTGGTGAGTTTGGCTATGAGAACTACAAACGTCCTTTTGTAGAGTTTGTTCTGCAAGAAGCGTTGGAAAATGGAACTTTAATGAACACGCTTGAGAGCTGTGTGAGATACTGGCTAGAAACCATTAAATCCAAGGATGACCGTGAGGCACTTAAAGACTACGTCCGAAAAATAGAGTCGGGGTATACTTCCTCAGATGTTGAAGCAGACGATTCAGAATTAGTCTCGAGTAGAAAAGTGGATAAAATGATTGAAAAATCAAAGGATAATCAGGAAGAATTTTCCAAAAAGAACGGTTCAGAGGAAGACATAGATAAGGCTTCAAACGCAGAATGGAAAAGAAAAGAGGAGGAAATGAAAAAGAATTCACAGAAAGAAGAAACGAAAAAGTCGGAGGGCGAAGAGTCCGAGAAGAACAACATTGATATGGATACTGGTACTGGTGGTACCGGCGAAAAGCTCGGTAGATCAGACAAAGAGCAAAAGGATGTGGATAGACTGTTAAAAGATGAGGAAGAAAGAATGAAAGCCATAAATACTAGAAGGGAAACAGCTATGGAAGAAGAAAAGGAAACAGCAATGGAAAGAGGCAATGCAGGGACTGGAATTAATCCTTCCAAGATGGATATAGAGGAAACACCTATGGAAGAAGAAAAAGAAACAACAACGGAGAGAGACAGTACAGGGACTCGAATTAATCATTCCGGGATGGACACGAGTCGTCAGACTGGTGAAGAGCAAAGTGATTCGCAGAGGACACTTGAGAATCCTCAAAGTCCAGTGTGAAATCATGCATTGTACGCGCATTTATCAAAAGAAAAAAAAGAATTAACATTGGCATGCAGCATTTGTACATATCATCTGTAGAAAATTCATAGAGATACTGATTATTAATTGCACAACATGTGGATGAGTAGAAAATGAGAAAATAAATGCGATTCAAAATCAATGTAATGGAGACGTTCTAGCGATGTTACCTATGTAGAAACAAAACCTTGAATGTCCTTCGAATGCTACACACTTTTCTAAATACAATGTTCTCGACTGTGAAAAGGATGTAGTTATTATGCATATACTGTATGTCTGTGTGAAAAATTTTTTCTGTAAGTAGTGTTTTTAAATCCACAAAATACAGATAAAGGTAGTATTTTATAACTAAATAATATTTGCCTTGCCACTTTGAGAAACGGTAAACTTCTTTTATACTACCTGATGCTGAGTACAAATACCGTCATCTATTTATGATACTGTTCAGAAAGCATTTCATTTAAGGTGGTATGGAACACCTTGAAATATCAAAGTAGGTAAAGTCCAATATACCAAATTTAGAATTCTTTCAACTTATAGATTGTAAAGTCCAATATACCAAATTTAGAATTCTTTCAACTTATAGATTGTAAACCTCCAACGGGTTTCAAACTCACGAGTGCAGATCAGTAGCTGACACTGTAACTCATCGCTCTACACTGTTTGATAGACATTAAGATTGTGAAAGAAATCTCTATGTATGAGGTTAAAAGTAATTTTATTGTTTATTTCGCTATAAAGTACTTTTCAATATGAGGTGTCCCATACCTCCGTAAACCTGTTGACTTTAATACACAATATAAGGAGCTGCCCAATGGGCCTCCTTCATCATTTGCTGGTTTTGTAGAGTTGTACGTGACTTTAGGAGCTGTTTGACGATAAACTGTTAATAAAACAGCATAGTTTATACGAGATAGAGGGTGTTTGGGGTTAAGATCCCTATATCGTGACTAGTCGGTGGAAGAAAGTTACCCTGCCCTAGAGTGATGTTGTGCACTGCCTCTAGATAAACACTGACGAAGAATTTGTTTCTACATGAAGTTAGAGCAAGAAATAGCTCCAAAAAAAACGTCAAACTGAAATTGTGTTGTTTGGTTTGGAGGCAATAGTACAAGCTCTCGGAGATGGGGTTAATGGTTAAGGTCAACAGGCCTTAGCGACCTGTAGGAACAAAGGCATGAGATTAAATGGCTACGTACACATATTTGTTTGATTAAAGGTAATGTTTTGATAAGTTTACGCAATTTTCTACAACGAAAACCAGTTAACGCCGTGTGTATGTAGGGACTTGTCACAATTTTAAAAGACTTTTGGACCGATTTAGAAGGCTTGATAAATATTTGACCAATTTAAGAAAAAAAATGTTATTGGCTTTCAACGTGCTCCGAAATCTTCACATACTATCCCACGAAGACACTCCAAGGACATGTAGGCTAGATCAGTAAATCTGCACCCTACATTCAGTTTGGGTAGAATGTTTCACTGCAAATATAAAAGGCACATCGGCCACTTTGCCCACCCGAGTGCCAATTTCTAACTTTGATTAGATAATACAACGAACTTTACATATTCAACTTTAATCCAATATTTAATTTCATCAATATCTGTTGAGCATTTATATTCGTGTAATATCTAATTAATAGCATGGCGTATCATTTGATTATTACATAATTCGAATTTATGTATCTTTGAAACTGTGATTTTCACTTCGTTCTCGAAAATTGATGCTTACGTTTGATTTTTTGTGATTTCTCAATAAATTGTAAAGACTCGGAAGGATTCTTCGGGCAGAAAAAATCAGTTAGATTGATCCAAGTACATTGATCGTAGTTAATAGTGTCGTAAAAATTCAACTTGAAAAGAAATAAAGTTCTAAATATGAAATCATTTATATGATATAATATGTTCAAGTAAAGATAATTTGCTATGTAATCAAGCAAATAACAAAATATTTAAATTTATTGTATTTCATTAGTATAACTACATTTAAATCCAAATTATGAATATTTTTTGCAGTAACTTTAAATGAACCTTTATCGTTCATAATACTATGATATCATCAGATTCTAAGAGTTCAATTGGTTTATTGCTGTAGGAGTTTCTCTATCTCCTGCTGGATCTGCTCGGCCGTTAGGGTGCTGTTAGGATCTCCATTGGTTGCTTTAGAGTCTCTCTTCTCTGCTTCACTGCCCTTGCTGGCTGTATCCTCTCGTTTGTTCAGCCCGTCTTCCTTGGGTGTTAAATCCTGTAGCTCGTCTATAAGTTTGTTCAGGTTTCCGGCATTGTTTCCCTCTGCTTTGGATGCCGATCTTAACGTTTTGTCACCGCTTTCTTCAGAGAAATCCTCCTCTTTATTACTAACTTCGCTGTCATCTGCCTCCGCCTCTCTGCTTGAAATTTCATCATCATCCGAATCTGCGTTCCTTATTTCAATATTGTTGTTTTTATCATTTTGAAAATCGATAACATTGTAATCATCCTCACTAGCATCACGTTTTGTTTCATCTTCGAGATCTTCATCACTGACATCCTCCTCGTCAGTTTCATCGTCGACGTTCCTTGGGGCTCTGTTAATCAGATGTGAAGAGGTATCTCTTTTCTGAACATTGGTTGATCTTTTAGACTGTGCTGTGACATCTATATCAGTGTCCAAATCTTCATCATCTACATCTACTGTGGCTGTTTCTCTTTTTTTATCATCTTCTTCATCGTCATCATCATCCCTTTTATTTAAATCATCATCATCCTCATCATCTTCTCCATTTTCCAAATCATCTTCATCATCATCATCTTCCCGTTTATCGAGATCATCGTCACCATCATCATCATCATCATCATCATCATCCCGTTTCTCTATATCATCATCATCATCATCATCCCGTTTCTCTAAATCATCGTCGTCGTCATCATCACCATCATCGTCCCTTTTCTCTAAATCATCATCATCGTCTTCATCATCATCCCGTTTCTCTAAATCATCATCGTCGTCTTCATCATCATCCCGTTTCTCTAAATCATCATCGTCGTCTTCATCATCATCCCGTTTCTCTAAGTCATCATCGTCATCATCATCATCCCTTTTCTCTAAATCATCATCATCGTCTTCGTCATCTCCCCGTTTCTCTAAATCATCATCATCATCATCATCATCCCGTTTCTCTAAATCATCATCGTCTTCATCATCATCCCTTTTCTCTAAATCATCATCATCGTCATCATCCGCTCCCCTCTTGTTGGCCTTTTCATCCTCCTCAATGCTATCCTCTATGTTTTTGTCTTCCCGTTTCTCCAGATCCAATTCGTTTTGTTTCTCAGCGTTAGCTGGAGTTTCGATGTTACTGGTATCTGTGTCTCTTTTCACTGTTTCATCCAAATTTTGATCTTCCTAAAAAAAACCATAGAACATGAATTTACATCACAGACTATCTGTATGTATATTTAGGCAATTATAGATCCAAAGTTGCTCATGTCCCAGTCTGAGATTTCAATTTCTCCATTTGCTGGTCGAGACTGGTTTTTCTCTCAATGCCTTGGGGTTTATAGAGACTGCACCCCAGGTTTGGGAATCTACGCATTAATTATTAGCGTAGATCAGGAGTTTTAAAAACCCCATGTATGAGGTGTTATGTCAAATATCACTGCTTTTTGTTTCATTGCTTTGATTTCTACCTACCTATTCTAATTATCAGTCTACTCTAAACATTTTCTTATCTAAGGATTGAATACATGGCATGCCGAAATTTGCGAGGTGTCTCCACCTCTCGGGAAAGTTGAAACAAAGAAAATTATTCCGAATGGATAAAAGATGTAAGATTTTCCCATTTTAAATCCCCGAAAGAGACAAATTTTTAGTCTTGTGAATTTCTCCGGGTATAAGGAGAGAAATCTTAGAATTTTTGCCATATGCATGTATTGATTGTTTCATAATGACAGGTATGTGTATTTATTTGAAAAAATCAACAACGGGTGATCGAAACGATAATCTAGGCCAATCTATAACAGGCTTAATTGTGTGAATACTAAATTTCATATTTAATTTATTTTAAAAAATCAGTTTTCAACTCAATAAACTGATGTCAATCACACTAAATCTCGAAATAATTTAAGAAGAATTGATTATTTAAAGCTTATATTTCGAAACATTTTAACATTACCATATCATAATTCTTAATATCTATGAATTTGACAATAGACAAGTAAATGTATTTATCTTAGAACGAGTTTTGAACATGTGTCTTAATAACGGGATTTCATTATATAATATTTACATCTACCGAGTATGATTCCCTCTTTTTCTTACGGAAACTTATAGTTAATTCATAGCTCTATAGAAACAGCCAGACTGAAATCTACACGCCCCGTTTATCGATTGTTCGAATCTATACAGCGACTGAAACTGACAGGAAACTCACAGGAGTGAAATTTACACGCCCCGTTTATCGATTGTTCGAAACGTACAGCGACCTAAGAAAAATCACGGACTGCACGAAATAATCATGATGATGTCAGACTCAAATTTCCATAGGAGACGATATGGCTGTTTCTATAAGCCAACGTACTGATGTACATCAACAGTAATTAAGTGAATTTTACTTACTTTTTACAATCAATTTATTAATTTGTGAAAAGAAAGATGTAAATATTAACAATAAAATGCTTTCTTTGGTGATTTATGCGGGTTATGAATTCGAAGGTTGCGATCATTGAAGAAAAAAAATTACATAACACGCTAACGCGGGTTATGTATTTTTTCTGCAATGTCGCCACCTTCATATTTCGCATATATCACCAAAGAAAGCATTTTATTGTTTAAGTATACTCGCCGGAGATTTGGTCTGTTGTTCCTACGCAGGCAAATTGCCCAATATTGTTAAATTATTTTTTCTTATACATTTGAACGTGAACATTCCTTTTCAATAAATATTGCTTATCAGTTTTTTTTACGGAATGAAAAAGAAGATACTTAGTTGTTAATTTAGTATATATACATGTAACAATGAAACAGATATTATATATAGGGTTTTCCCCGTGTCCTGCTTGTCTACGCTTTATTGATATTAAAATATTTTGAATATTTCGCTAACAATTTGGATTTTTATTTTAAATAACTAAAGTGAAATAAGCCCCCCCCCCCTCCCCCCCCCCCCCCCCCCCCCCCCCCCCCCCCCCCCCCCCATTTAGGACAGTCAGCATGAATTTATCTTTATTTGATAAAATAAAATAACTAAGTTTTGAGCACCTGACATTTCCAGTTTTTATTTTGAGTTACACCCCTTTGACTTTACAGAACATACGTACCTTCTTGACATCATCAACAGGAGACAGATCGGCGCTACGAACTTCTCGGAAGGAGTCTGAAATGAAGGAATAATAACAGTTATATTTCACAGGGGAACATGATTTACACATGTATATAGTCATATAATAGTCAGAAAATTAAAAAAAAATTGCACATTTTGTATATATATTTTATTTGATCCAAAAGTAGATGTGATTATTCTGAATCAGTTGGATAAGTTCTGCATTTTCTCTTTAGAAAAAGGTAATTCTGTATGGGTCCCATTAATTTATATATTATACATACAGGATATCACTGTATGGTCATTGGATCTTGCAAATAATTCATTTTGCTTTATATTGTAGTCAGTTTAACTCTCTAAATAAAGTCGGATCCAAAAGATATTTTATCAGTTATGACAACGTACTGTAGTGCAGTAAAAAAGTAAACAAAACGAAACTCGAAACAGTAAGTACTGACAAAAGATTCAATTTAAAATACACTGTAAACTAATGATATACAAAGCTATTCTTAGACTCAGGTAACTTGTAATATTATATTTTGTATATTAAATCTTTAGAACTTTACTGGTATGCCAGTACAGAATATGACGAATTGGAATGTAACTGAGTATGTGTGCATATAGTTGAATCAAAACTTGAAAAAAAAAATAGTCCAATCCACACTAAATCTTTACAAAAGTTGTTTTCCTTTGAAGGGTCAAGACTCAACCGAAAGGTAAGAAGGGAAAATTCCAACTTGCCCCTTCTTTATGCGACAAAATATGTTTGTGTCCTGTAATGAAATCTCTTTGAATTTAATTAAATAATGCCTTCGATGTGACCCTTGACAGATTTGGAAAAGATTAAGATTAATAGCATATCTAGTTTTTTTTTGGCTTAATTTTATAAAATATTTGTTCAACTTTCTTTTCCTGAGAATTGGAATTAACAATCCAAAGGAAGATTTTTTTGCCTTTCACATCACAAAAATATAAAGCATACTGCAGTAGAGCTATAAAAAGTTACATGTTGTGTTTGAAATACCAAATTTTACAAATGAATTGCCAAAAAAAACTTTTAATCAATGCAAGTCAGATCCACATTAAATAATAACAACATATTTTTTTTAAATATAACTCTCGTTTCAAAAAAATATATCACCAACCACTATTGAAATAATTTATTGCAGCAACATATGGGGAAAACAGAATAATTGACATTGACATTTTTGGCACGTAATTATACTTTTTACAGGGTCGTTTGACTTTGTGTTGGAGAGGGGGCGAGGAGGATGTGGGGTATAGATTCTGTTGGATTTTTTGTGAACTTGTATTAGAATGAGGATTGTTTCCCAGTTTTAACTTGTGCTAAAACACATTCGTAATTTTGTATTTAATATAGAATTTAAAAACATCATATAATTATTTATTAGCTCAACTTGTTTGTAAAATATTTCCAAATGGGTGAAAATCTTAATGGCAAATCCTTAAAATACTGTCAATACAATAAAAATAATGAAATCTTTGCATTAGGAACTTTATGTACTAAGACAACACTATATGTTGTAATGTTCGTCTGCGTTGCGAAAATCATATCTCACCGTGAAATTCAAACATTTTACTTACCGTAGGAAGGCAATTGTTGTCCATCGACATTTTCTTTTTCAAGGGGTGCAGCGTAAACTGCAAACAAAATCACACATGCGAATAAATAGGTGAAATTGAATGAGCGACCCATTGTTGAAACACTTCAGCAAGTTTAGCAGGACCGATAAAAAATGACGTCACAAATGAAAAGTGACGTCATTTAATGTTAACATCTCCCGGACTTAGGATTCACTAATTTTGCCGATTGAGGGACGGATCTAGGAATCGCGCTTGGTAACAATACAAGGTGTCTTGAGACTCGTTGAATCCAAAAATCTCGAACGAAAAAAGGAAAAATAATCAAACAATTTGCCTTTTATTGCCATGATTGATAATAAAATAATTGAATACATCAAACACTTGGAGTTTTTTTAAATCACAGCCTTCAAATCTTCAAATCATAGCCTTTTAAATTTTACCGGCACTACTTTTGTTTAATTAATAATAAACAAATGGCAATATAAATCTAGTTACCTAACGTTGTAATTTTAGTAATTAAAACAAAAGTCATAACAGTCGTTAAATATAAAAAGTTGCATCTGATATCACTTCCAATTAATCACAGGTGATCGATAGACTCACGAGTCTGAACATTTCATTTATGTCATACTATCGTCATTGAATTATTGTACAGTTCTTACAATATTATTCCAGTCAACACGCGCTGATTTTCTGCGTACGCTAATAACTAATATTAATATTCTTAATTATAAAAAACAACATAATAGCAGGTGGAAGTGCAGTGTTATTTTCAAAGATGTAGATCTTTAGAGCGTTTGTTTCGTCATTTCCCCGGCTTGTGATCACTATCGGAGATAATGGACATTTTTATACATCAGCTATCATCTTGTGTCACGCCGGATTATCAGAAGTCCCACTAATTACGTGTTTTACGATTTTTCTTCTATTAGGTCGTTGCCCGACTTTTGCAGGAAAAAGATTACATTAAGATAAAAAAGGTTTCGTAAGCTTGTGTCATAAAGATATCTTATATCAGATTTCAGTAGTAAATTATGTTGTTTGAAATGTTAAAGCGAGGAGATTATAGAGAGTATAAAGGATGTGTAAATTTTTTTAATTTCATGATTTATCAAAACTGGCCATCAAAACTGTAAAATTCGGATAATATAACAATTCAAATAATCTCATATACAGTTAAAGTAAAATTACCGTAAAACTACAAAATTCTAAATTCTTTATTTAGTCATAAGCCTTATGTAAATAAATTGAAAAAAGTGTGCCCCCCCCCCCCCCCCAAAAAAAAAAAAAAAATCCCGCGAATGAAGATGTAGGCAAACAAATTTGCTATATTATACATGTAAATATTCCATAAATTTTCAATTAGTTTGTTAATTTAACTTAATATGTACATATTCATAATTATAATTCATGCTAAATTCAAATACATATAGAACTATTCTTTTCACAAAAATCATACTTAATTTACTTTTAAAAAAAACAGTCAGAACACAAAAGCAGCAGTAATCTGGACACATATTTTTACGGGTCAATGTCCTTCAAATAGGATGCACGCATCGTTAAATGTAATTAATTAAATAAACATAATTTTGAATTAAAAGATAGCTGATACATTAGTAAATACATGGTGATCATTAGATAAAGTTAATTAATAGGTACTCTGTCCAGTGTAGATATACATGTATATAATACATAGATGTATATATAGCATTAGGTAAATAATCTCAATATCGAATTCATTGTCAATTTCTGAAACATACATACACCTAACAAACTCTTTGCTGATGTTTCGGTAAAGTGTCAAAGTTTCAAACTTTAATTATGTATCGTTTTCCTTATAAATATATCATGCAAAAATGCGGGTATACATTTTGACATTAATTATGACACACTTTGATATACAGATCGAGCCGAGATCAGGGTTAGGGTGAAACAACTTGGTCACGGTAGCTTAGCAGGGATATGAAATTACAAACTTCATAGATTCTTTATTTCAAAATTGCGACCAATTACTTCTAATCCATCATTCGCCATTACACCGTTTTCTGAAGATGAAAGCTGTACTTTTGACCTAATACATTTTAGATATGTGAGATGTTGCGACTTTTTAACGGCAGAAGGATAATTTAGGGATCAGGAGACCAAAAATCTGACAATGGACAATGAATTTGAGTCATGGTTCAAAACCGATGTTTGCCCCATGTGACGAATCAAAAGTTATGTACAAATGATGAAATTTTGCAATGTAATATAGTAAAGAAATATACGAAAGAATAAAAAGATCAAAGAATGTCGAATGACTGAACCAAAACTCATATCTTAGATTTGTGCATTAAGTGTTAGAATGTTTCTAAACAAACGTGTAAAACCTATTGATTCTCTTGACATGAAAGAATACCTTGATCTGTTTGCCTCTATTTAGAATACCAATACCCAAGACACACATAAGTTACATTCCAATAAAACGGTAGTGGTTCGCCCCATTGTTCTTCTCTCGATATTGATAATAAGTGTATTTGTCCTATACGTGAATTTGACTTCGACATTGAGGGCCATAAAACTATAACTTAATTAGAACAAGCTCACTTTTAATCGAAGTCTCTCTCTGGCAAAATGAATTTGTAGAAAGGCGATACCAAGATCAAATCTAGCTGAGCTTCTCTAAGCTTATTGCCCCGGTCCGTGTGATTCTACTATGGCCTAGGTTGCTTCTCTTTGACAGAAGAACGCTCTTTGTTTGACGTACAACAAAATATAAACCAAGAGAACGTTTATCACTGTAGAAATACTGTGCAAAAATAATATTTAGTCAAAGTTTTACACTAGCTTCAATTATGAATGCAATAGACTTTATCAAGTTGCAAAATTTTAAACTATAATATACTGATTCCATTGAAGCGAGTTACAGCAGCAGGCAGGGATCCAACGGCTGAGTCAGGAGATCCGTCCTTTGAAGGCGACAGAGTATTACCGATCGAAGCCTCGGATTGTCTCCGGTAGACAACAGCACGATAAAGAGGGTAAAGATCTTTCAGTGTTTAGACGGGTCCTTCAAATGTCCCCATCGAACTGATTATTCTACAATAGTTATTTAGAGAAATTCCAGGGGACTTAATACAAACAAGGGACCTGTAGGTGTAACGGCCATCTTAGTAAAATGCAGCCCTATGAGGAATCAATATTCTGTGTATATTCGATAGGTTACAAAAGATATTAGGTGGAAAGGTTGTCAAGTCTGAAAATTTATTCAATGTATAAACCAGAAGTAGATAGGAAGTTTATCAACATCCATTTTAACTATGTTAACATTAAACCCCAACCTTAACACCAGATCCTCCGACTTCAAGATCATGAGTTTTACTATAATAGTGTTCAAAAATTTCTTAATTATGCTCACAATGCATTCATTTTACCTGTTAGACGTTAATGTATTTTCATATATGATGACAATGGCTCCACCTAAGATCTTATTTCACAATTTTGATACATGCACATGTTTAGTATAGGTATAAGGTTTATATATATTTATTCATGACTCGAGTGGAAATAGATTGTAAAATTAGTTGATATTCCAGATTTGCTATCAAGTTTTTATTTCTCAAGTTTTAACCACACAGTATGTGGGTTTTATATATATATATATATATATATATATATATATATATATATATATATATATATATATATATATATATATATAATTGAATTCGATCTTATTGTGTATATAATTATATTAATGTTACATGTAAAGGGTCATTTCTATAATGGCGTTGAAATTTAATTGAGCATCATGATTGCTATATTTTCACTGGTGCTTTTCATAAATATAGAATTTTATGTATCTAACTGAAAATGGTTCAGAATGCATTTTTATTATGCCAGACGTGCCCCTGTTTTATATTTTGCATAGCCCGATTAATCCAATTTTCTGTTCGTATGAAGCTCATGTTGTGATATTGCAGTCTGCCATCTCTCCATGAATATCGTCAGCTTGGTTCGCTTCTTTTCCATGTGATACCGTGCAATGTGCTCCGCAGTATGATATAACATCTTGTTGTACTTTCATCTTAATTAATCGAATCTGGATTGGTCAATAGAAATTATATTGAGATATAAAATTTGTTACTCAATTGCGTACAGAGCACCATACATAATAACAATTCAGAGAAGTGGTTAAAAATGAATAGCGAGATGTAAATTTGCAATCTGTGAAGACTTTGCATCTTAGTAAACAATTACTTTATAAAAATTTAACTCGGAAGCATGTTAAATTACTTTATCTTGAATAACCATTATTAAAATCGAGTTTGCATTGGTCTACAATTGGTTTTGCATAATATATTATAATTCAACATGTACCAGTATTACCCTTAAAACCATATTATATAGTTTTTATTTTGTAGTAACATGTACATGTAGTTGAGTTACGGTTCAACGGTTCTAAATTTTAATGCACAGTCACAAAGTCTATGATCAAGGAAAGTTACATCTAAAGATTTCCTTTGACATACATTTAATGTAACAAGTCGTGACACGCGGAGTCGACCCCTGGTACCATAACGAGGCTACCTGACCACAGCTTCAAGGAAAGGTCTTCTTGTGGTCGAGTGCCTGTAGCCGCCGTGTCATTATGATACATTCGAGGATTAATCACAAGGCAAACTATAAACGTGTAATTACATTCGACAAGGCTATTTATAGAACCCTGCTTTTGAAAGATGACGTTCATTTAGATTGATCGCAATGTTTTGCTTCAATGTATCCATGTTGATCAGCTAGTAGATCTTTGTAAACAGAAAATATTATGTACATGTATGAATCTATTATCGTTACAAAAGGTAAAAAATTCTAAACACATTGGTCCATTTTCTATTTAGCGACTTTTCATGTATATATTTGGTAAAGGGTAGGTTTCACTTCCGGTTCAAAGACGCAACGAAAGTATCTGCCTTCCTATCGGAGATTGGATAAGAATATAAAACAGAGGCTAAGACTGTGTAGAAGCCTAGTAATTCACGATAAGAACCCTGTACTGTTCCAAACAACGAAGCAACTTTAACCGCCAGTGATGACGTCAAGATATCGACAGGACTTTCAACAACGATCAAAATATTTATGCGCTGATCAGCATACGACATTCCTAAGGGTTATCGATCATTTTATTATTTCCTTACTTTCTATTATCATGAATATTAGAATAGATTTACTTTACATCTTTTAAACCTACTTTTTTTTTTTAAATTTGGAGACAATTAGACCAATCGTAAAAGTACACCAAACAATTGACTAAATATTGATCAAACTGTCTGTCAATTTTTTCATACATTGTATTTAATCTTCGATGGTCTGGAATTCAATTTTCTCACTTTGCTACGTGCTGCTAACCAGAGAATTGCAACTAGTACGACGGGCAAATCTAAAGAATAAATATTGAAACTTTAAACCATGAAAAATTGAAATTCAAATATTTTGATGACTATAGCGTTAACGTAGAAAAGTCATTAAAATTCGCAAAGCGGCTTCAAAGATTTAATTAAATGTTTAGTATCCAACCATGTAGAGATACGTTTACAAATTCTTCCTGTCTATTTGTGACATATGGTACAAGTACTGTAAAGAGATTCCCTGAACCGTTGTTATAATATTTTGCCACCTTAAAAGTGCGTAAAACACTATGATATTTTTCTTGTATTGGTTTGCTCAATGCTTGAGCCGCATTTAAGCCTTCTTGACCACCGAGACAAAAGACACAAATACTCCAAAGGAAGGGTTATTATTAGCTTTATTTAAAATAAACTTGTTTTACATGTTTATCCCAAGATTCTACACTATAGACACATTACATTTATTACATAACGAACAAGCTTATAATGAATTAATATTTACAGTCAAGGTAATTGTAATATATAAATAACGAAAGGCATGCGTTCATAACGAATAATTTCTTCCCCTGGCACTTCGCTTAATAAACATGCTTTACTGTAAATAAAATGTTTATCTTCTGATATCACCTATACATACAACGTATTTCATGTAGTATAGATTGCAAAAATGTCTATAATGTTTTAGTTCAGAAAAATAATCCCTTTTAAACAAAGACAAACAGATAAATTGACGGACAAGAACCCATTCATCTATAAGAGATAATTAAACAGAACTGGAAGTTAAAAAAAATGCTTACGAATGAAACTTTAGAAAACAGACTTATTATAAAGAAATCTGGACTCCGTGTGTGAATCGTCTGGTTCATGTGAGCTAAATGTGAAAGCGTTCACCATCAAACCTTTTTAATTTGATTGACATCTCCCTGTCAGATTCAGTTCATATCCAAGAGAGTGATCATCTGAGATCTTAATTAATTTGTTTTGGTTTTTGGACATGCTTTGTTACTTGGTTGTTAACGATCGCCTCTATACAATTCGCCGAAACCTGGCTTTGATTCGTTGTCACGGTTTTTTGAAGAAATCTGCAAAAACAATCGCTTCTCCTTTGATTAATAAACGAAACATTTAATGCTTAAACCTTACACATCGTGAGGAATCAATCTGTTCCTCGTTATTATCACCAACCCATGGCAAAGTAATATTAGGATTCTGTGAAAAACAAGGAACTAATAATAAGATATACTAAAACGTAGGTAAAACGTGGGTATGTATCCAAAATCACTGATTAACAGTAAGAGAATACTCAAGACGGGTTCTGGTCGATATAAAAGACGATCTATTTCAACAAATAAAAGACACACACAAGGTTTAAGAGTTCACCAAACTACATTAAACATTCCTGTGGCCTTGAAATAGCCATGTCGTAAATACCCGGATAATTATGGACTGAAAAGATCCAAATAAACATTTCAATAAAATGACTGTGCAGAAATTTCACAATCAATCTAGAGCATTGTTGTGCAAGAATTGGTTCATAAATGTCTAAATAGTGGCTATGAAACATCTGTAGCAAACAATTAAGTTCATCTTTGTAAGCTGTTTTGCAGTACAGTGATTTGCGACCCTATAGGAATTGGATAATAGCTGCTGAGAAAATACAATAGTTTTCATATTGTCATCCTATAAAATGTGTCCAAGATCGTGCGAAAATAGAGGATTTTACTTAGATGATTATTCATGACGAAGCATTTGGTAACCTTTAAGAGATGGACAAGACTAAATTGACAAATAACCTAAAAAGTTGCTTCAACCTTGTCAAAAGAAGAGTCTTCGGTGGATCAGAGCTATGTACAATCTTAGAGATGTTTTGCAGAAAGAATGCAACAGATTAAAGTGCGATCTGAGGAAAGGACCACAGTCGGCGTCCATAAAACTGACAATTCTCAGTCCATCAGGGAAGCCATCAGCTCTCCCAGAGAAAAACAAAGGCCGAATGAGGATATAAAAGACCTTAAAATATTTGTTTTGAGTCAAAAATGAATTATATTAAAATTTTATGACAAGAACACTAATTTTTAGATATACAGTTATATATTTTATTTCCTTATTTCTTTCTTTTATTTTACTATTCACCTGTTTTTTTAGAGTACATTGTACCGGTAGCATACATTTGGACCCTAGAATGAGGAACACTGCTGTGTTGGTCACTGACTGGGAATTCCGTTTCCCCGGGCATCGAGTCACCAGCGACAGAGTCTGCAAAATTATGTCTACCTGTTCATGTTGAATCTCCCCCAAACAAAGGGTTTATGACGTAGTTAGAACGCCTATTCAATTACCCCAGTGTGAATGACATTCCCTCCGATCACATTTGTTATTTCTTCGGCTTTCTTGAATAAAAAAAATAATAACAAAGTTTGATTCCCTTTGTGGTGTTTAAGAAGTTCAATTCTCTCAACCCTTACTTAAAGCGAATATTAAAAAAACGAAAGACCAGTATGCAACAAAAAATAATAAGTAGATGATACCTTTTTAATCTGAAGACAAGAAGACCGCGTTTTACATATGTTCGGTCTAAACACATGAAAACACGGAGAACGTACTAGATCTTCCACCAACTTAGAACAACAAATATTGTGCTCATACAAATATTGTTCTGATACGTTTTTGTGATAATGCTAGACATTATCTTGAAAGCCTTCTAACAATGTCGATAATGTTCTTATCGAAAGGTCTTGATCAATATTAGAACCCTAAAAATAGCATAAGTATATATTGTTTATTACAGAACACAAAGTTCGAATATGCATGAAAATACAAGGACGAATACTTAGTATGTAAAATTTAAAGGATTGCAATATTTGAATGCTGTTCATTGCTGGCACAAAAATAAGGATGTCTTCAAATCTAACAATGTGGCGATATCATACAATTTTAATGTAATGAGAGACCGATTTTTTCTTTTGTTTTTTCGTATGATGAACTGAACATTTATTTACCATTGCACTAAACCATTGAAAGAATATGTACCTATTAGCTCCCAAATGAAACAAGTCTGATCCTATGCTAAAATGTCCCCAACAATGTTTGTTTAGACTAATCAGATGACATTCATTTTCCCATTCTTTCAATTTAAGGAATGAATTTAATTGAATTACGTAATTTAATAATTGTGTCTTTCGCAATCTTATTTTTGGAGAGAATTAACACCAAGGTTATACCAGAAAAAGCGCGCATGTCGAGAAAGTCATGAATTTCATGAATATGGATAAATAAACAGTTTTTGGTGTTGTGACCGATATCTTTCCGCCAGATTTTGAGTTAATAAGTTCAAAGCCCGTGACATGTTTATACAATCTCTGAAACAGGGTGAGATGGTACATCGACCACAAATGTTAAAAAACTCGTTAAATAGTTTTCTAAAGGATCGAAATGTTTGGTCTAAATATGACCAGCATCCATAAATCATTCGAAAAAGGAACCCGCATCCACAGGAATTCAAAACCAGTGCTAGTACATGTAGCATAGCCATTTTGATAAAACCTTTTTTTTTAAATCAATAAACTAAATTATTTTGATATGCATTACCCCGTATTCTAATTGCTCAACCATTGTGGCATACAACTTTAGTTGTCACATCCTATTTAAAACATGATGTCTTTGAATATAAAATTTTAAGTAAACAATTAGTTGATTTATTATAAATCTAAAATTAAAATAACTACATATATGGTGTTTATAAACAGCGTTTGCGTTAAAAACCACTTTGCAGTTTAATATTTATTGTACATACGTACATATATAAATCAGCCCTGAAAATAAAAATGCGCGTCATGATTTAAACATGGAAGCAAGAAAAACCGGGGACAAAGCCAAACTTGAGAAAATGTGACCATATACATATGTGTTGTGGATAACGTCTCCAGTTCATGAGACAGTCCATACTAAATGTATACCAATTTATTTTTCTGATTTCTGTCACATTACATATAAATTGTTTTGAAAAAGCATGCAGTTTTATGAAAAATACCGAAATATTTATTATTGCGCATCTTTGTTGTTTTTCAAGAAAAGGTCCGTACAGAATCCATTGCTCTCTCATATAATAAAAAATAATATAGAAGTCAATGAATTACTTAAACATTGAGCGTTCAGCCATAAAGGATTTATAGCGTAATGAATTACAATGTAACTCTTTTGCATATACTAGTCTATTGCATTAATTTTCTTGATCGGGCACGGTTCTTGATGAAGCAAGACGGGAATTAAAATTATCTTTGTCGTCTTCGTCGTGATAAAGTTTTTAAAAATCATTTATCTGTCAAATGATGTAATATACGGCGTGTTAACGTTGTTTTAAATAAATTTCAGTGACAAAAACTTCACGAATCATGACAAATGATGGTTTGTCGCCAAGACACCAACTCATGGAGCCGTCTGTCCTCCTTGGGACGCCATGCCGAAGACGGAGTATTATGAATGGGATGCATTTTCAATCGGAGAAAATTACACATACGACATTACCAATATGTAAACGTATTTTTAACGCGGTGTTTTGTTTATATTGACCTAATGTTAGGCAATTTTGACGGGCTATTGAAACTGGCCACATTTTTTTTTCTCATGGATATAGAATAAGGAATTGTCGGGAAAATCGGTAGACATTACATTCGAAATGTACCATATTTCACCTTTGTATCAATTGGAGCAAATGATCAAATAATTTTTGTTGGGTGTTTTAACCGTATAGCTTTTTTGCTAGATATGCAATGTCACCATGATGCTAACCATTGCCAGGGCAAACAAGATTTGGCTAATCTAGTAAATACACTAAAGAGGGTGCCGGGGTACAAAACTATTATACCTGTGTTATCAGAATATTTTACAAATCTCAGAAACAACAGCTTGATTTTAACTTTAAAAGAGAACATTGTAAGAGACTTTATGTCCATGGGTCCTCGGTACAAAATACTTCACTCCATCAAATATTTTGAATTTCTTAACTGGATATAACAGAAACAGTTTCATTTGTGAAGAAAAAGTAGCTTAAACCTTTCTTTTATTTTCCTTAACTTGTACTGTTTTAAAAGAAGAAAAGCAATTATTTACCCACCAGGTTGTCGATTAAACGAGCACCATTCGTATTGGGGGTGAACTGTTGATATTAGAAATCATATATGTTGACTCTTCAAATTTTCGAGCAAATAGAACAATTGTTTACATATGAAAAATCACCGGAATCTCGACTCACTTGGGTGAAAAGGGGCATACTAGCCCGAATTTACTAGAACCGTGGTCATTGTTTAGTTTTCAGCAAATATGTACTTGGGATATTTGAAAATTCCTCTTTTATTTGTTAAACAGGTTTTATAATCGCCGTGTATCGAGAAATTGCGAAAATTTAAAGGGAATTTTTTATTGTGATTTTTTTGTTTAATGGTACTAGCACTGTTACATCCATATTTGCATCGGGATTTGGATATTTGCAGAGCACCAAGGAATTGAAACTATACATGCATTCCCATTAATTCTGTTGAGGACTCTTATATAACACTATACAACAATTCAATAAAAGTCTGACAAAGGTTAAAAAGGACCACCCTAGAGCAGTCCATCTCTTTGCAATAGACCTCACTCAGTGGAAATTGACTGGGTTTTTGGACATTCCAATAAAAACGTTAGCAGTGGGGTGTTCTGGTCAGCTTGGGGGTAACCCTTGTACATTCCGGCCAGTATTTTATCACAGCTGGTGGAATTAAGCTATAAAACCCCTAGACGGACTAATCCTTTCTTGAATGACGATACCTTAGATTTAATCAAATATATTTACGCAAATCCTAGCTAGTAAAGGCCTTGTTATGATTTGATTTTATATGCGACACTATTACTTATAATATTATTGACCAAATACATCGTTCAAGGCGTTACGGGCTCTTCAGAGACCTTCGCGTGCAAGGTATGCATGGTTTATGAAAAGTTCGATAAAGAAGGGTAAGGCTGAAAATGGTTTAACATAAACACATACATAAAGAGACAATATGTTTAAGGGAATCTGTTATGAGAGCCTCTTAAGTCTACGAGAGGTGGTCATCGAGTGGGGTATTAACGGCGTGTGCACAGATACGCCTTCCAAACACCTCAGAGAGAATATCGATATCGCGGACGGAAGCTCGGTGTTTTGAGGACCACACTGGTTTGGCAAAATTAAAATGTTTGCCTGACTTTTTTTTTCTTTTTTCAATGTTCAGTAAAGCTCGGTATTTTAAATGGCTTATAACTTGACCATATACATACATGTAGTGTAAATAGGTACAAAACGCAAGGGTCATATTGCCGAATCGATTTGGACCAAATGCGTGATGCGTACATTAGCATGCGGTTTTGTGTATGGACTAAACGTAAGGGCATTCAACTGTGCAGATTTCACATCATACATATATATACTGATTTTAATAGTATCAAAATATTCATGTGCATGAATATTTTTTTGAGATCATGGCTCACTGACCCATATTTGGGAACCTACGTAAGGAGGGTTTCAGTACTGGCATAAAGATTAAATATTCAGATTTAGCTTCGTTATCTTGAGAGACGGTTTAATGAACCCATTTTAACACACTTAGTAATTGGAAATGTTACTCGTGACTTAGCAACTTGTTATAATACTACCTCTTAAAACATTTCCCCTCCGGCTATCTTATAATACGTTTACCCTTTTTTAAAATACGCAGATAACCTAGATATTTTAACAGATTACTTATAATTTGGATAAAAAATGCCATTGATGATAATAGGGGGGACATGAATGTCCACGCGTGTTGAAAACGTTTCACAAGAATCCCGCCTTGTAAGAATGATGTGTTTAGTTAAATTTCCCAGAGTTGGTCTATTATCCGAAAAAATATGTACTGTCGCCCTTTGGTTCCTAAATGTAGTCCAGAAAATTACCATTCTTTGTAGTGAATAGGTCTTTTGAAGATCTGATTTCTATATTTATATTTGACATTAATTTTACATGATAGCTAAAAGCGTTTGAAATGGTTATACCCTTAGTAAAAAGCAAAGATTATTTGAAATATTAAATGTTTTTGAAATTGATTCTTTAAACCACGTCGTTTGAAATTGGTGAATTTATTTAACCATGCGCAATATTCTTGTGTTTACATATTATGTTGCCACACAATTCGATGACACCTATGTGTAAATTTGGGGGTTTATCCAAATTATGGAATACGGACCAGAACGATGTTCAGAGATATCTCGACATGAACTTTTCGTAATCAATTTGAGGCTAGCTATATCAAACGATTTATCATTCTTCTATACAGTTTTTGTTTTTTCTCTATTACGTCACTTCCTTTTATATCTTAAAAGTTCTCGTTGATAGAGACGCACTTTGACGTATATATACAATGGTGATTTTCCTACAAGAGTTCTAGCTAGAGTAATAGCCGTGTCGTTATGTACATACAGTTTGTGAAGATGTACGAATCAGCAGAAAGGAACCTAATCTTTAAATTCATGCCACGGATTCATCAAAGTGTTCCGTTAATAATAAATTGTGGTTACTTTTTATAGAAGCACTTTACTAAGGCCGTTTTCATTTCCATTACGATGGGAAAGCACCACGCACCTTCATAAACGCCCAACTGTCTGTATTATCATTACGGAATTGGAAAGAACTAATCTAATACATATGTTTTCAATCTTAATACTTCACATTACCATCATTTTACTTTTAAAATGAATTAGCAATGAGAAAACATTATTAATTTGTGCGTGCTTTAATTTAACGGAAATTCTGAGTGCAGACGCGCAGCAAACTGCAGCCCCGCACTGAATGACTTGATACGGAAGTGAAAACACTGACATTTCAATATGTTTTCCCCATCCATCACAATCAATTTAAATCGAACCACTGCAAACCTGATACACACGTGTCACTGAGGTTGTCCTATGCAGGTTGACTCTATAAAACAAGACTGATTGTGAATTAGGAGCAAGGCCTATTCGACATGGTGAATATAATGCCGTTCGCTTTTGCTCGTGGTTGTTGCAACATGCACTAATGCAGGTCTGGTGTCTTTTAATGAAAACAATCATACTGAAAGACAAACGATGTTTGCAAAGTAAAAATCATTTTATAAATTAATCGTAACATTTACCGTATTTCTGTATATAACATTATACGTAATTATCATTTATTACATGTTTGCACTCTCTCATGTACCTTTTCCAATTTTCTTATAAAGTCATTTTCTGCATGTTTTAATGTATCGGAATCTCTTTAGTTTGTCGTATTTGGAGGATGGGTTAAAAGGATACATATCAATATATATATATATATATATATATATATATATATATATATATATATATATATATATATATATATATAAATATACGTATAGTGTGACCTACTTTTCAAAAAACGTCTTCGGAAGGTTGAATTTGATATCACTTTACAATTTTATCGGCAGAAATTCGACCTAAAACCACGATACGGTGTAAAGAGTGACGAACTACATGGTGCACAGTAATTGTACGTGCCCAAATAATTGCTGTCGATGATAATCTCCCCCAATATAAGGCCATAAAAATAACCCCCGCCCTCTAATCATGTCCCCTTTAAAAGTCGCCTCTATGGGGGTCTCTCTATGATCAGAAGATACGTGAAGTTTCAGATTTAACCAAAGCAATGACATTGCAAGGCGTTGATTCGAATTCCAGAACAGTTAAAATAGCTAAGGTCGTTTATAATTTAGTATTCATTTAACGAATGAAAGGAATTTGAATCTTTGACTTCTTCGATTCTTTATCTAAATCGTCTTAATCGTTTTGTCACAATTAGAGAGTTTGATCGGGTATATTTCTTGAGACAATTACTATAACCCCTCCTGCAATCCAATTTGGTGATGTACAACTGTGTTGGATATAAATGTCAAAGTTTCCTTTCTATTTATTGTTGATATCCTTACAAGCAGCTGACTTTTTATGCTGATTACGGTTGAAAAACAAAGCATGAAAATTTATCTTAATTTTCGTAACTTACACCGGGAGGAAACAGGACACCTGTGCATTCTTCTATACATGTTTGTTATACAGTTGTTGTCACAGGTTTCAATAGTTTATGTATTTTGATCAGATTCATTCATTTGTTTATTATTGTTTTGTTTGTCGAATCAATTTAATGACAGTTTGATATTTTAATTGTTTTGGGTTAAATTTTTTTATTTCTTACTTATTTCTGTATTACAAAGGCTTTATTTTTCAGTTAAAATAGAAATGTTCTTTTTTAATAAATTACTCAGAACCGTCCTTATATAGTCTACACGCTGTCTGTTACCTGCAAGTTTTCACGTATGATAAATAATGTTTGTGCAATAAGAAATTTCAAAGATCGTATGTTTTAAAAACCAGCGGAATTCTATTTACTTTGACGCCCATTAATCGAGAGGGGGTCACGTGTGACTACAGCCAACAACCTTAAACTATGTGGGACGACAAATATTGACACTCCAAGATGAATTGCAGGAATATGTTGTTTTAAGGCATGAGTTTTCTTTCGGTAATTTCTTTCATTCACATCATTACCCAGGCATAATCTGTAACAGGTATACCTAATTATGTTGGACCTTGAGACAACTCATGCCGTAAAAGGGGTTAGGGCCATTAAAGAAAGAGCACTGCATATTTTGTGACAATCGCCAAAGGGCGGTGCTTTTAAATTCACTCCTTCACCATCAACACCTTTTGAAAATTAATTGCACTGTTAAAGGCAATATTAAGCAGATACATTTAATGGCTAAGAGCCTCATCTAGAACAAAAAACAAACAGTGTTTTACTACACGGGGAAAGCTTTTGATCTCAGATAACATCAGAATGGAACCTAGGCATTTTAAAAAGTCTACATTTGGCAATAAAACACAAACAAATGCAATCAGTATTCTCCCATTATCGTTACGACGTTCTTTACTGCAGTTTATCAGATATTAAAGTTTGTGGTTTATTTCTAATAAAACAGACACTTGAAGATACATTTTTGACATATTTAGACATTTACCTCATTATAAGGAGCAACCTTAAATGCTGCATTTTTTGTTTAATTGTAAACCTCATCAAATTTTAATGGATCTTTTACTTTGTCTCCATGATTGTCCTTTAAGTATTTTTTATAAACATTTACGCAATTATATATTACAATCATTCAAACCTTTTACGATTTTTTATTTGTTGATGAACTTCTGAACCCCTTGTGATTAGTATTGGATACGGATCTCTTGCAGTGAAATAGCGGGAAAAAGAAGCCCCGAAATATGTGTATGATTATTGCTTTGTTTCATCTTTTTCATACCATGTGATGGAATGGCATTAAGTGAGTACTAAGCAGTGGCGGTATTTGCGCGGCGCAGCGTTTTATACCTTCTACAAGACAATAATGGCCACCAAAGTTCTTGTTGTGTACATGCGTATTTTGAACCCGATGAACTGCAAAAAAACCATCGACCTTCATACATGCCACGCTCATTGAGTGAGCAGGTTTTTATAAGTAAGACAGTACTACTGATTACGAGAGAGTCAATGTGTCGTCAGTCAAACTAAACTTGTCACAAATCATCACATCGGCAGCAAGAGAACTACCAAGTCGCACGGTGCTGTCCTTTAAAAAAAAGTCTGACATGACATTTTCTGGCTTGCCCAACACGTACAGAGCAATACATCAAACGCCGTAATGTGCCTACCATTTCCTTACGATGACAAGACTAGTGTGGCCATACTCTATCTTTGTAGGATAACTTTAATTAAGGAAAATTAGTCTCGCTCCATCTGTCTTCATGAGTACAACTTCTGCAAGTAAAGTCATTCATTTTTCTTTTCTTTTTTTTTTGCAGCCATTTTGTTCTAAATCCTCTACTAGTGCAAAAGATTGACTACCCTCGTTTTAAGTAATTCAAACTGTTTGGATAAGGCAGACGCCCCGAAAAAGTAGAGCCTCTTTCGATGCATAATACATTAGCGATAAAAACGAGGACTGAGGTATATATACAGACATGGAAAGAATCCAAATGCAGGAAATTATCTTGCTTTTAAACATTAATGTGCAACCATTGAAGGCCAACGCCCGTCTGCAATTCCAACCATGGCGTAACGGATGTCGACATGCCCAACTTGTCGCAATAACGCACTGATAAACACTTCTATTGTTTTATAAACAAGCAACTGTTCGCATATTCAATTTCATATTCCAAGGCCAAAAATAAAATGCGTTCCATTCATCTACAAGCTCTCTAATGACATTTTACATTCATTGAAACTTACGACCTGGCTTAGTCCAGAAATAATTCGAACGCGACAAATGGGTGCAAAGCTGCGGGGACGATACGAAAAACAGATGTATAATATAATGCAAAAGTATCTAAATCTAATTTCTGTATGCAGAAGACACGCTCTTCCAACCTTTGAAATATATTGACCCAAGAGTCACGATTTTTATTCATTCGAATCAGATGAGACCTGGTGTGAATGCATCTGCAGCAAGACAGATGGGCATTTCTAAAACCAAACAGGGCCATTGGTTATATTTTTTAAAGGGAATGGTAGATGGCATATTCATGTTTTTGGATATTTTAATTTGTTTAATAAGTTAACTATGGCCGATAAAACAATTTACAATATAATTGATCATGATCTTCATTCTTAAAAACCATTGTATTTAAATTTATGAAAATTACTATGTCAAATGCGTCTTAATTTCAATTATGTTTTTATCTCTTGCTTGAATAAAGGCAATATCCATAACGTTGGCAGTAAAATGGTAATTTCGATGCCAGCAAGTACATGTAAATAAAAGATTTCAACCGGTAGATGTTTTCATATGTTGTCGCGGTATATTAAAGAAGTTAATACCATGAAAAATATCCGGGTTAGAAATTTGGATATGAAACAGAAAAAGAATAGAATATGCAAATGAAAGCACACAGTAAACATGTTTAGGAACATTTAGTCAGTAAACACATATTGTAACTTTCAGTTTGCTTAATTCAAGGCAGTATTTGATGCCATGTAGTGCCAAGAACTTGCATTAAATTCCTAGTGTCTATATGGAATGTCCATTAAATGACAAACGGAATTGATGATGCAAGTTCTCAAAATAAAAAGATTGACAAAAATGTTCAATAGTTTTTTAGATAGCTTCTTCAAAATATTGTTTTTTACCATGGTCAACTTAACTACAAGGTTCGATTAAACAGCATATGGGTGAACTTCAATGGCGCGTTCGGTTTATGGTCTAAACAGGTGTGAATCCCAAAATGGCGTTCTCATGCTAATAAACTTGTCCCCAATGACTTTAAACGATAGGCATCTTCCTTTTGTTCAGGAAGATGAGGCGACATATTTGGGATTCTATCTACTGCATTTGTAAAGCTGGTCACAATGAGATCGTCGTTTGACACCTTCTTCTTATAGCAATGAGTGGGGTATACTATATCGTGTGGAAAATGATTGGCTATTGTAAGGCGATTCTTTATGATGGCGGCATCCTATTGGGGGTCAATCTGTCTATAAACACTGTGAATGCGATGAATACACACCGTGACGCGGAAAACGACAGATCTAATGTATTTTATTTGTGACAAAAAAGAGAGAAAAATTTAAATTAATAAACACCTGAGATTCTAGATCCACTTTTTGTATACTTTAACATCCAGTTATGGTGTGGGTTTCGCACAATTGTCATGTTTTATGTACTGTACGTTTTATACCGAATTTCTACATTTATTAAATTGAAAAATCGGTTTCTTTGACCATTTTTTTCTATTACTTGTATTTATATGCTGCAAGACCTAGTATTTTCTTTAAATTCAGGTTGCTTTTTCTTGTTAAAAAAAGAGGCATTGACAATTAAAACTCACTAAAACCTTCACAATATAGATATATACATGCAGAACACGCTGCGCTGCGTTTCTTTCATTCAAACAGTCTTGTTGTAAATTAGAACGTCGCTAGGAGTATCTTATTAATTCTTTAAAAATTATACATTTGTATACTATTTTATTTAGTCATTTTTAAAAGTTGTGATTAAGAATTATTGTTGAAGAATGTTTTAAAATTCCAAATTGAAGCATACAAGTTCTAATCACGAACCATGTGACGTTAAATGAAGACACTTCAGCTATTCGTAAGATCTGAACTTCTAGAAGTGGTAGACTTATCTTGAAGAATACAAACAAAGGTACTATGTAAACAGTAACACACAAGAATTCCAACCGTTTTTGAAGATTTTCCTCAAGAGTATTTAAACGATATATGACGCAAATATCTTTTTTTGTGTATAAACATTCCAATACTGCAAACAGATTATTTAGCGTTTTTCCATCAATGCATGCAGGTCTCCTGATTTCAATCGAAACCTTTGAAAAGGATCTTTAAAGAATTCATAATATCATTTAAACAATAATTGTATATAGAGTGCTTGTTCTAGCACTGGGTGGTTCCGTGTCTCCTATTGCACCTCGACAGGTAACACTTGAAGGTTTATTCCCCCCACAAGAAAACGGCCTTTCTACAAGAGCGGGTGATCCGGTGCGGACATTTTTTGCTTTACTTTTTTTAATACAATGGATATGTGTATTTTAAAATTTTTATATAATTCATATGAAACATGACATTCTCAAACCTCTGATTATTTTTCAAAATGATGATCAACTAAAAGATCAATATCATTTGAATTCAACTTAAATTGAGATCTTTTGCAAACTGTACCTTGTAAAATTGTTTCTCATTATGCCAGGCCAAAAGTTTATATAAATGAGTTCGGCGTATCCAATTTTGGAAACCCAGCAATTTAAAGATTCTGAACTTCTCCTTTTCGGGGACAAATAATTTTAATGGATGTCAAATGCATTCATTTCATATGTTCATACGGTTCATTTTAAATGTATCAAGCAATTTGTGTTTTCAGTATTTAGTACAATCCGTTATATTGCTTGTGTGTACCGGTATTAATCGTTCATTTCAAACTGTATGATTTTGGAGAAAATTGTTTCTCTTTTTAATTCTTTCCAATATTATATACTAGTATTATAATGTAAATGGTCCATAGACCAAAGCAGAGAAATGTTACAAGTATACAGGTGTGCGTCGACTGCACGGCATACTTGTATATTATTTGTATGATTGTGATGTTTGTAACTTGTATGCAATTTTTGAACAGTGTACGAGACCAATGACACGTACATTGGATATCGTACGACCATCAGCAGATCAGAATCATATACGAAATATACATATATAACTAACGTTTTTGTCTGGACCACTTTTAAGTGAGCTGGGTGGTCGTCCATTTTTATATAGACAATATTAATCAAAATATTCAAATTTCAAAACTAAAATATAAGGATTTTTTCTTCTTAACTAAATGATAGTACAATGTACATAGCTAAACAAATCATACTAGTATATAAAAAATTAAGATCGGTCTGATGGTTAATTTGTTGACAAATCAACATATAAAGCTAACGAAATCCAGATTTAATAAGAAACTCACAGTAAAGTGGAAGGGGAATTGTTATCTTGCCCCTGTGATCTGAATAACATTGGTGTTATCTGAAAATTAACAGATACCCGATGTAGCGCCCCTTGCTTCCACAAATGGACAGGATGTTTTTCAAACTCATGATAAACAGAGAAATAAACGGCGGCCATTGATAAGTGAGGAATTCCTAATTGCTCAAAGAAATCGCCATTTTCACACTACCAGTTCTTAAAATTCAGAAGATTTACACCTAGTTTTTTTTTTATAGTAATGCATATATCAAATCTTTTTGATATGTTTTAAAGAGATTTCCGGCAATGTTGACATGATAATTTACGAGTATACTGCTCATCTCAAGACCCAGCTGTTTCTAAAATCTGTTTTTTAAAAAGTGTTGTAAATAATTCCTCAAACAAATTCGCCATGTTTGTGTCCCGTGGATTTCTTTGTTCTGTATCCCGAGCCCGCTGTTATTTACGACAATGGCTGACGTTTCATTAGAATCCATGCGGTGCTAATTTTTTAAGCAGTTAATGTTCGTAGATGCTTATATTGACTAATCTGCTTTGTATGAATTCCTGAAATTAAGTAGCAATGGTAGATGGATTATATTTAGATGTGAGATTTACGTTGTTAAAAACGATGGCGTTCATTTATGGCTGTCGATTTGAAATATGCAGTGAAGCTGCCAACAAAAGTATCTAGATGCATGTGCTTTGATGTCAGCGAATACTGAATATGTTCATAAATTACATTTTGCAAGCACTATATATAAAATTTACAATTTAATGGTTATGTTAAGGGAAATGGTAAGCAATTCATTTTGTTCAAAACTATATATAACACGGACCATTAAGCAATTTTTAGATGACAGCATTTCATATTACGAGATGCAGGAAATTAAATAAAATATCAGGTACAAGAATACATTGTTTGAAGTCTGGAAAAAAAATCAACAAGAGGGTTTATGGCTGAAAACCGTCTTTCATCAAAGCTTAAGGGCCCTGATTTTGAACTTTATTTTGATCCTGAATGGAATGTTTTCGCGCCTATTTGAACTGGGTCATCTAAGCATTTTACATATTTTTTCGTGAAAAATGGCTGGTGACATCTGTATGTGTAGATTCTATGGGCCTCTATTGTTATGGGACGATATTTGACACATTTGATATCACATCCAACCTTTAATCGCATTTCATCCGTGCATTTGACTAAGCACGCACAAAAATATTAACAATCCAATCTTTGCAGACAAAACCAAATGTTGGGTTGCATATATTGAAAGGTAAAATACCTCATACCACAAGTAATTTTTCCACAGCTGAGCAGTTTAATATAGAAAATGAAAATTTAGGGAATAAACAAAAGCGTGTTTGTTCCTTCAAATTCCTTATTTTGCTGTAACAGGTAGACGTTGGTTTTGTATTTTATATGTTTACCTGGAATAGGGATTGGGGCCTGTTATGGTCGGGGGTTGTCAGATGCATAATGCGATAAATGAGCGCTGAGAGAATCACCCTTTAGTTCGAAATCGAGGCGCACGAAAACTCATCCCAATCAATAGCTTTTCTCTATGATATCTGACTTGTAGGTCCCAGAATGCACCAGCTGCATGATGAACAGATTACTAAGGTTACTTGTTCATTTCAGGTACAAAGCGCAGTGGCAACTTTTTAGGCATCAAACTGGAAAAGTAGTGACTTGTTTGAGTTTATTCATTATCTGCTAGACCGAAATAAAGAAACTTGGTAATGAATCTGCGGTTAATCGGCCCAGTGGTGCTTTTCTTTTCCTCAAATCTGTGGTTACATGAACGAGTGCCTTATCAAATGTCGATAATGATTTCCCCTCACTTACAATAGACCAGATGGCCTGTCCTGAACAATAACTCAAAAAGACACTTCTTGTTTGTCGAATAAGATAAGATTTGGTGGTAGTTCATACTTCGATGAAAAACATGTTAGTTTAGAGCTTTTTTTTAAATTTTGCAAATGGAACTTCAGATTTTATAGGCCTATAGGCTGTTGACTGGACATACCTGGTTTTAAGTATATCTCGAGAGGTATACTTGCACTTTCTTTGCTGTCAGTACATGCGCCACTGATATCGATACCCAAATATTCGACCTTGAAGACATGTGACAGGAGATAATGTTAGTACGAGAATCCCCCGACTCTTCTTCAGCAATACACTGTAATATAAAGTACGTTACGTAATTAAGTGGGCCGTAGGCCTTAACGAAATATTTAAGTGACAGTTTATTTCATACAAGGTATGTACATGTATATAAGATCAACACTAGAACATAAAAACGCCTGTCAATAAAATAAAAGACAAATATATATATGCACTTTTACTGGAATGAATTCTTGATTCGATGACTTAAAAAATTCTTCCAACACGTCAGCTTTCTGAGAATAAAGCCTACATTCATTCTGAAAATACAATTTCCAGCTGAAATAGAAAATGTTGATAGGCTTAATTTATATTTAGCAGCCAACTTTATAGATTTGATTGATCGATATGATATGTAAAACGAAACCTTAGGAATTTTATAGTGTTTTTCGCACAGTGAATTTTGCTTCCGGTCGATGTACTATGTACTAGGCTGACAGGACGCTAGCACGCATGGTCACTGATAATGTCAGACTGGACAGTCTTGTCAAAAACCCCACACCTCGGCTGACAGGGGCAGCTCGTAAATTCTAAACTTCACTGTGATTTATGCGTGTCTTTACACATCGCTTGATGAATCTACATGTGGTAATAATGGAATAATGAGTACTACTACAAGAAAAGGCGCTACACGTAGCCATGACCGCTTGGTCCTTCAACTGTTTGAATGACGATTTGATTGACGTTACTTGACCAAACACTTGGATGACCACGATTGCTTTGTTTACCTTTAATCGCCAATTTATGCGATTTTTACGTAGAGAAAAATATTATTAACCGACAGTTTATGTCTACTTTGGTGGGAATGATTGATTTGAACGAGGATAGTTCGTTGAATCATGATTTATATCCATATGTTCTGCAAATGACTTCATGAAGTAAAATCCCCTAATGACGTCTACGTAGAATTCAAAACTTGTTTATAACTTTTCATTCAGCATTCATTGCAATAAAAAAAAAGAACCCAGGAAAAAATCCTCTTTACACATTTAAAGATAATGTTAAAAATTAAGATGTATATGTAATTATTAGACAATTTTTGGAATTTTATTTAGGCTCCCAATCCTACATCTTTACGACAAGTTTCTAGAGAATTTCACGGTCTAGGTACCCGTCTGGAATTTCATCCCGCAGTTCTCCCCGTCATTGGACCGTGTTCATACTTGTGTGAAAAAAACCCTGAATTCATTCTTCTATGCTGGGAAAATAGGATATTAAACTGGAATGTTTTATAAAAAAGTGTACTACAATTAAATGAGCACATATTGGAAGAAATACTTTGTAATAATACATGTATAAATCATATATAATTATAATTTTTGTGGTGTATCTAATCATTAATTTTAATTTATAGCCCTTAAGCAACAATAGCGGCCACTGTAAAAAAAAACGTAATTTGTCTACATTTTCAGAAAATTATGGAATTGGATGATTTTCTCTCCCGGGACAAACAAATTAAAATTCAAATCACGCCTTAGTAAATCCTCTTCTTTATAAATCGTTGTTTATTTCTATCTTAGATAGATACAAAAACTACCCTGTGATTTTAAAGAGTTATTCCAATTAAAAGAAACCCGCGGATTGTTGTGTTCAGACTGTATAGGTTAAAAAAAAGAAGATTACATCAGTATATTAATCCACAAGAAGTTGAAAAATATGGTTTGCTTTTGATGAAATTTAAGCCGACCGATTAAACTTAAATCTGTTTTCGATCGCAAGCCCCTCTGTCGTAGTTGAACCTAATTTTACAAGATTTATGACATTTTTGACCGAAAATTTCCCCCAAAAATAGCGAGTGAAAAATATGCACTTTTTGACAATAGTTCACTTTTATCTGTATGTTTTCATCTTCTTTCAAAAGCAAGGAACTTAGAATGCTGTATATTCGACATGCTTGGTAAACATGAATAGATTTCAACACCAATTTGAATTTCTAATTAGACTCCGAATTCCTCGTCCCGTGGTGAAGCAGTAAATCTATAAAAATCTTGAGCCAAGGAACATATGTTGTGGATAACGTCCCATTCATGTCAGCAACTCGCTGTAACTGACCCCCAGAGGTAACCTTAATCAAAGACAAAGTAAAACTGCGATGTCAATAAACAAAACAGAGCCTTGGTAAATGGCGTATTCAAGGATTTCTTATGTTCTGTGTGATTTTGTTACGTTTCAATGTTCATATGCATATATTGTTTACCTATATATATATATATATATATATATATATATATATATATATATATATATATATAGTTATTAAATTTACCTTAAGTTTATGTCTCTTCGCTTTGTGGATTTTTGTGCAAACTTTTTATCGTGACATTGAAGACCGCGCTTCTGTAACTTTGAAGGGTTTTTTTTGCACCAATATCTGCTGTTCGATATCCTCGAAGTTCGTTTACATGTAGATTTTTATGTTTTCAATTTATTTAATTAAGATATGATACTCGCAGAGTAAGGGGGTATTTACAATTGTAATCTCCCAAGGGTGTTCCATTTTCTGGTGAAGATTACCCTACATTGACCAACATGATTGTTTTCAATACCTGGTATTGCACACTCTCTTCCTCTGTTTTTGAAGACAACGTGTTCAAATGAACACCTTTTAATTTTGTTTACGAATACAGCACAATGGCGTTCTATTAACAAAGGGTAACATTCATGGTGCCTATAAACAAAGATTCGATCATCATAGTGCATTGACCTTCTGGCTTAATGGAACTTAAAAACTCAACAGAATACAACAGTTGGTGCCGAAATGGAAAACACGAAACTCGGAAGCTTGCTTCTCTAATTGGTTTGGAAATAGTTTGATGTGTCTCGCACCATCTACAATCCGACAGAGGAGTAAAAGCAAAACAAACTCAATTCGAAAAAAGCGAAATGTATACATTATCGTGCAAAGGTGGCTGGCTTTTTTGTATATGTTTGAGAGTTAATACTACTTTAATTTCAACGAATCCTTTTATTTTTGGCTGACAAAAAATAATGATATAATGTTGGATATCTTTGTTGCAATTTGTTTTCAGTTCTCACCAAGTTCCTTATCTAATTGTTTAAGACACTGATGTATTGTTCTGCGCACACAAATTTACACATACATTTACAAAAACACACACAATTCATATAACGTATGATGTTCTATAGAATGTCTTCTTCCAGCACATAGAGTACAGATGACACTGTCAGTATAGTAACCCTAGCTAATGATGACAAACAGAAGTCGGCTTGTGTATACATTTAATTAGTTTTTTCACCATCAAGCAACGCCTTCGGAAACTTGATGCTAAATATACCTTTACGAAATTGTTAACTTTAAACTTTGAGAAGAATCCGAAGGGTAATTTCATCTGTCATTTTTTCTGTACGCTTAGCACAGTATCGCAGTTTAAGGACCTAGATCACCAACTTGTGATCATATTTCATGATGTTTGTGTTGAATGCTTCCATTTTATGAGGAACTGAAACCAATAAGCGTATTGTGCTCGACAAATCTTGTTAAGTCATTCTGCTTGGTGTAAATTGCGTCCAACATCTACATAACCTTTGAAAGCCATCTTTACATGTTAAAACAGTTCCTGTTTCCGAGAGATGGTACACTTCCGCATCCTATCGCCATGCATGGACACATCTCAAAAGTTGAAAAACGAGTGAAGGATTTAGATCCTCGTAATTTTGTTATTGTACACAGATGCCCCATTTATTACAAATCGACCCAAAGAACCAAGAAACCTCACCGGAGTTCTTGTCCGTGCACCATCAAGGTCTCAGAATTGCCTATTCATTCCTGATATTTTTGTAATCTTCTTATAATGAATAAAGTTAAAAAGATATTTATATTTTCATCACAAAAGAGTTTTCTAATAAAATGTAAATCGGGGGTCCTTTGCTAATGAATAAAACATGAGTATCTATTTTATTCCTATGTGTTTGTACGACATTGTCCGAATGCGAATAGGGTACAAAGTATATACAGACACGGCGTGTGAAAAACCTTGGATCACATTTTTAAGGAACAAAAATGTCGTCCTTTTCTATTTATACTAGATAACGATAAAAAGAAAAGCTAGCATTCAAATGTTGAAAGGTGTATTGCATTGCATTGCTTTATAAATAGATATTGAGTATACTGTTTGTCGATTTTAAACATACAAAGATTCGGCTAAAATTAAGAGCTGCAAGGTACCCATTGTTATATGTTGTATATTCATATGTACCTGTACCTGATTTGAACCTTATATCTTTGTGACCCGGAATAAGAATTAACGGGGTCATTTTGTACGTACCGATTAGACATCATTACAGACCAGATCAAAGATGAAACTCCAATTAAATCAAGAAGGGGGGTTCAGGTGTTTGATTAAGAGGTGTAAAGGACTCTTTAACCACTAAGACAGTTGTTAGTGGGGGATGGACTCTCATTACAAATAGAGTCAACAATGACGAAGCCTTGATTTGTTCAAAACACTAGAACATTAGAACCTCTCTCTCAGTATCGTATAAAGAACCGCAAATTTAAATGGATAATCCTGACTTTTATTGGACAGTCAGTTACATCTTGGAATGTTTTATAAAACGATTGTATTCATGTGTACGAACAGTAATTCATCTAAGTTCATTGTGGACGTTTTTTATCTGATATAAACATTATAATATCGTTCTTACATGTACCCTCTTGTCAATATTATTTACCACAAATCCGTGTCTTCTATTGCGTCATTTAGGTGATAAACAACTTAGTGGTTACTCTCCTATTGCGTCAGGTGTGACAATCTTATTGACTCTTTGAGCGACACATGTACTCTTGTTGACCATTTACGAGATAAAGATAAGAAGATGAAAAAAAAACTTAACTAAGTAAGCACTTGATTATCAACACTGCTCAATACATGAACTAGTATAACACCCCTGTTGATGGATGCTTCGGTTCTATGGATATACTTTTGTAGATCACATAAGGGTCCAGTGTCTATATAGGAACACGATTCCAGATTACACCAATATGTAGGGTCTATCTATTTCGGTACGTGATTTTGATCACATCAGTTTGTAGGTTACATTTGGGTACACGATTGCAGATCACACCAATGTGAAGGGTCAGTTTGAGTACGCGATTCTAGATCACTTAAGATTGGGGTGATTTTGTATGTTCTTACATCAGATCAGGATGTAACTGTAACATATAAGATATGTTTTGTATGATATGTTCTGTTTTTGGTTACCTTTTTTAAATGCCTTTACTCGTGAGTCCTGATCTCGGTCATATTGCACAATACATCTTCAAACCCAAGACATAAAATGATTACCAGCGAGTCGTTGTATTTTATCACGTACAATTCATCTCGTTAAAAACCAGACGCCCTTAAATAATTTTGAACCTGTTTAATCACAGCCTCGCACAAGATCTTTAATGATACAGATACGGATGGGGTTAAATTAATATCACATATCAAGTGCGTCCTCCTTCTCCAACTTATATCTCATTAACTTTGACACTTCTTGAATTGCAGACCTATTTTTGTATTGTATTGAAACATGTACATTTGCATTTAATCGCGATAAATTTTATCAAACTAGACTGTGTTTGGGTACGACTTGATGATGTCAAGATGTGAATCATAGGCAGGGCTGGATATCCCAGGTACAAGTTGACAAATCACGAATTGAAAAATGACGAATAAGACAATTTGTTATAAGAGTTAATAATTGAAAAATATAACATCTAAATGACATTCTGTGGGGTTATCAATCATTTTTTATCAAGAAAAGTGAAAAATCGGTGGATATGTATGACTGTATGACTCATATCTAATGCCCTTATAAACATGTAAATTCATATTGTACATGTGTGTAAAAACTGTAAAACAAATGCATAGATTGCCGTTTTCAAATTGAAAAAGTAATAGATACATATAGGTTTATTGCGAAAATATGCACGTACAATATTTGATCATGTATAAAGAAAAAATATGTCTATTTTAGTGTCAATTCAAGAACTATGGAATTTATTATTTTTGTCACGTGTTTATGAAATCTGACAGTATCCGGTCATGTAAGGTGACTGTTCTACTAATTAGGAGTTTTGCACATTTGACTGCTTTCTGTGAAAATTTTATTAATGAGAAATTCTTGGTCTAAAACACTAAATATTACAATTGTTCACGACACTTCACCACAGGTATGCCCTCATTACTCACTTTGAGGTTTCCGATGTCGAAACTAAATCACTAGATACTCAATTTTGCCGTTCTTGCCCCTTGTTCCTCGATTTCCGGATTTAAAATCGAAACACTCTAAAACTTTGCTAATTCAGAAGTAAGAAATAAGTTCAACTCCGTGCGAAAGGTGCTTTTCTTAAGATGTTCAAGCATTATCCACTTTTTGCATCCTTCTTTCGCCCGTTTATTAGGTGGCTGCCAGTCCCAGCAATAATAACGGTGTTAAAACTTTCATTAGGCTATCTGTTAGATTATGAAAGGTTTTTACCTTCGAGGGGAACAGGTAAATGTATACCATATGTTGTTTCACCTATAGATAAGGCTTACATGCACCTTGCCTGTTCTGACTCTGGGGTTGTGTGAGGACACAGTCCGCTGTTTCCTTACTCGGACATTATTCCCAGGGCTAGTAACAAATGTCGGCATGTAACAGCATGCTGAATCATTGTACTACAACACTCCACATGTTTAACTCATGTTGTGTGTCTTCCGATTTATAATGTAAATTATCATTTAGGTACAAGTTATCTACAATGTGTTTTATTTATAGAATTTGCAAAGAATACTCTTCTCTGACATTACTATATATGTTTTGTTCTTGATCTGCTGTTGTCAGCAGATATCTTGGCACCTGTTGAAAATAAATGAAGACAGGCGGACACTTAAAAAGATTCTCAGCTAAATAGATTGAAGTAGCGTTATAATAGAAACGTTTGCCTGACCTGATACGTATACACGAATTTTCAATGTGTTAAACACTCATAACAAAAATTCTTCGTGTTTTTTTTTTTTTTTTTTTTTTTTTGGGGGGGGGGGGGGGGGGGGGCTTTAGTTAAGACCAATGACCCAGTTCTTCAGCGCTCACAATAGAGGGGGTCGTTCAAAAAAATTGTTCAGATTTTCGACCTTGGTTTGTTTGAGCTATTTGTACAAAACGCGTGCAATAACTGATAGAGATGTAGACCCAAAACACAAGTCTTCAAAGGCGATTATTGACTCGGGAGTTAGTATCGTGGTGTCTACAAATATAATCCGGATATCAGAACCCGGGAACTCCACAATGATTCTGTGTGGGGGTTGTTCAGATTCCTCCTTGCGAAAGGGCAAAGGAAACCAGACAAGAAGTATGGCGAATAAGTAAACAGTTGTTGCCCAGCTTTTTATACACTTTGCCACCTTTTTCTTGGCAGGTTAAGGTTAATAAAACTACACATTTTGCACTTTTCTAAGAAACAGTTGTTTTACACGCTTTTCACTTACGTATGAGATTTGGTGATCTAAACAATGTTGATTCTTTGAAATCTTTTCAATTTCCATTTACATTATAATGAATAATATATGTTTATTGTTGCTGTAAAAAACCTGATGGATTTTCCAACTTTACATCAAAGCTCGTCATAAGAGCACACTGAGCTATATTGTAAGTTGTGAATGCTATGCTTAATATTACATAACATGAAAGTACATTATTGTATTTCTAATAACCACAGTTTGCTGGCATGTTAAATTGGTAAATCGAAAATTTTCCTTAGTTGTTACTTGTTAAGAAAAATCCAAATTTTTGAAAGTGATACAAAGTAGATTGTGAAAAAAAACACCATCAAATAAATTCAAAATTTCTACATCAGGCATACATGTAAGCTTTATCACTGGTGAGTTAAAGCGCGCATTGAAACGGAAAAAAAGATCTAGTAATGAAAAAACTAGCAGTAAAAAGAATTAAAACAACCAGCATCCAGAACTCTCTTTTTCCGGTTCTCTCTTTCTCTCTCCAAAGTTTTCATTTTAAAACCGCATACAGTCGGTGAAATTAAACGGAATAGGGGCCCATTTCCAACAAGACGACCCTCTTTCACGGAGAATGTCGGGTATTAAAGATTATAATCAGTGGGGAACGCCCTTTTGTCACCGTATCCCGTAAATATTTACCTATCTATAATCATTGTATTATCCATAACCAAAGTGCATGGATTACATGTAATTTATCCACCAACTCATGCGGCGAAATTTGGCGTTTGTTACGCAATCGAGTAAATTTACTGGAGACGCCTCCTTCATGAGTCAATACATACCTGTTATGGAGAAAACAAATTCCTTATTAAAATTACATAATCGGTGTCTTTTGACAGGGGTCAAAAGCTTGGGTGTCAGACCACCCTTAAGAGGTCAAGGACATTTGAAAATATGTTACCCTGAATCAAGGTTATGGATACTCCCTTGAAAAGCTGAACATTACGTGCAATACTTACAGAATATAACCATTTCTTTACAGTACATGCATTTTTGTGAAAAACAAAAACACCCGAAGTAACCAATTTACATGTAATAAACATATAAAGCAACTAAGATATAAGCTATCAAAACTCAAAAATGAGAGCAAAACATAGTGTATATGGTGTTGTTCAAGAATTGGTTGTACTATAACAAGATGGGTGGATAGCTTTGTACTGTCTTGCATATTTCGGTTGATGTGTCTTTTTATTACTGTGCATGATTTCCATGATCGGGTGAATGCCGCTTCTGTTCACGAGATGAGCTATAAATAAGATGCTAAGATCGCGTGCGTCAGTTCTCGGAACCATTTTGTCAAGATGTTACGAGCGCTTTGTTACGGTTTTCGTTAAAATAAAACCTGTGTTAAAACAGCTTCTTTACAAATAGTTAAAAATAAACATCACTTTCAATTAAGCTTCTTCACTTAAATGATAACAGGTGTGTGCGATTTCTAAGCGAAAACAAATAGAACCCTATCTCCTGCCGATTTGCCATAACTAATCTTGGAACTCTTTTCCAGAACTCAGCGGTTTCCTTGTCTGCAGTAGGTCTTAGCACAAAAGACTTCCTTTCTGTGTTCATTAGAGTTGAGCAATTAGTTAATGATCAACCCTAAAATAAAGTGTTTGAATATTGAAAGTTAGGTATCCATACAATTTTCTTGTTTGATTAAATTAAGGGGTTTCCACATTCTTTGCTAGGAATGCGTTTCTTAGCAAACTTTTTTTTGCTTGTTCGACATGACATTAGAGATGAATTGTCGAGTTGTCATGTTGCATTTTCAGCTTTTTAACGCCTACCTTGTAAAAATCAAACATTTTGAACATTGCATGCACATGTAAGACACGTGCATGTCAAGGAATAAAAGCAGTTCACAATTTTTGTTTTTAAAAAATTTCCTTTTTTGCAGCGCATTCTTCTATGTTAACCTTTCTTGTAATTCATTACAAGCATATTATCCATAAAAAATGCCCCGATATTTGTAAGCGATTTGCAGAACCAGTGTCTGTGATGTGGAGCATTGTTTGAACCATTGTCACTTTGATTTTATCAATACAAGATGATGTTGATCACGCTCTCTAGAAGCATGGGAATTTCAGTGATCGAGAATCCAAAGGAAATTGAGATATAGACGTTGTATGAGTAATGCCACGTAACATTGGCATTGGTCAACGCAGGAATGAACTGTCAATCTCTCTAAATCTGTTTTGAGCAATTAGTCAATAGTTTATTACACGTTTAACATGGTCGAGTGGGTGACGCAAATTTACCAAAGCCATGTTTACACCCACCTTACCATGTTAAATTGGGCAGGAAAAAACACTTGTATTGTGTACGTGTATCTTGCTTGCTTATTTCTGAATAACCAAAATCCCCCTCCTCCACTCTCTCTTTCTCACCCAAACCCTTTCCTTAAATAATGAATGCTTGTCCCAAGTCAAAAGGAAGTAGAAATATTAAAACAAATGACAATGCAAAGTAAAAGTGCAGGCATTGGCTGTGTCTGAAGTCTTCTCTAGCTTCGCCTTTCTTCCTCATAGAAACAGAAAAAAGGTGGTCTTTCTGCTTCACCCCTTGGTTTTTTTTCTTAAGATTTAATTCCAGAAGGCGTGTTTGGGTGGTTTTTATTTTACAGTTCCCTTTTACAACTTTTCCTGCGGACGAAGTGTTAGAAATCTTTAAACGAGGATATGTTAGGAATTTAAACTATTCAGTTTACTTAAGACCAGCTTTTTTAGTCTATGCCCGTGAGAAATTATTTTAAATCGTAATAATATGCAGAAATTCTTATTTAAAAAGATCAGTATACTCTTTTCTTTTCAACTTTGTTTAACACACTTGATGTCTTACAAAAAATTGTAAAAATGTAGAATAGACCTTCAGGGGGGCTAACTGAGAGTCAGTAAGTTTTGTCACGTGTTCGGCTGTATCCTTTATAGATATCGCAACGTCATGTATGAGTACGTGTCAGTCCATATATTATGATTTAACTTATTTAAGTTTGTATGATAGCAACAAAAAATCTGCCCCGTGTTTGTTGTGGTACCGCAACCCGTGGTTGTGAATCAAACAGCTGATATCTCTAAGGGCGACTTACTACAGCCTCTAATTAACGACAAAGTTGCACCGGTGAGTACTTGCCCACACACTAATTTAGTACCCTAACCAAAGAACCCAAGAAACAGTGGGTTGTACTCTATCATTGTTCTAGAACGTGACGGGTAGCAGTCTGCTCCGGCGGTCTGGCTGGGGTACCCAGTTTACCATAGGCCACGCCCTTTGTCAATTTGTCATACAGAGTACCAGCTACTCAGAAGTGTGGGTGTTAATTTTTTAAGAAATAAAGGCCCACTTTTTACTTCAACAATTCCACGGCCCTTTACACAGATAATACAACAATATACCTTTTAAAGGACAAAATTATTTAAACATGGTCTCTCTATTTGGGTTTTTTTTGACAACCGCTGTTTACTTTCTATTTTTTAACGATATTGGTTTTCCATATATCTCAAAAAGTTCACAATGACTTTGAAGGGACAAAATTCTAAAGTGCTTCAGAGATAAAAATTTCTTGCATTCTTTAATTTTTTTAAGATCAATATGACAAAGAGAATCTATCAAACGCTCTTTTTTCAATGTTGATCCGATAGTCCAGTTTTAGAACAATTCAATACCCAGTAGAGATGTTCTTTTGCTTTCCATGTTTTCCTTTGATACCTCGATATTCCTACCAATGGAAGGTGGTTCTTAAATTCCATTCAAGTGATTAATTGAATAATTTTGTTGACAGTTCCTTTCACATCAGCGCCAAGAATAGATATCTGATGAAATAGTATCCAATTGTGGAGAAAGCTAGAGTCATCTTCATATTTGGCCTCAAAATTTTGACCACACCCACCTCAACGCCGCCTAGAGACAGAATTGTTTGGGGGGTTTTATTATTATTATTTTTTAATTTGTATTTAAGAGACATGTGGAGAATATATTATGACAATGCGGAATTCGGCGTAATTCAACGAACAAGTATGGTGAGTTTAAAAACATAATATTGATATGCACAAATAATAACTGAACTCAATATAGAATCAAACCTAACAAACTCTTTTAAAATTATAAAATCTTCTAAAAAGCATCTATATTGAGCAACAAAACAGTTCACTCCACCTCTTATAACGACAGATTGATTTTTCACCCAATTTAACCATCTGACGAAGTAAAAGCGAAATATACTGTTAAACACTTACATGTTAATTAAGAATAGAACTTTTAAATATGAAACTGTTCTCTAATAATACATGGATTTATCGGCTAATTTAAAAACCACCCTTTTCTATCAGACTCGTTCGATTGCAGTATAGGGAATTTAAATAAGTTGATTGCATTAAATGCACAAAACATTTTTCTCCTCAGATGTTTGCATAATGGCGGTGTGTACTTTATACCGAACCCCGATAAATTCCACGTCAACATAAGTAATATGCAGAATAAGAAAGAAATTCATGCTAAGAGGCACAATTAGAGGAAAATATTTTCTTTTTCATATGGGTTTCTTATCAATTATCTTATTGATATTCATTAAAATCATTTATCAAATAAAAATACTTTAAATACATGCGTTTTAATATATAATTTAAAAAGTAACTTTTCTTTTTTAATTTTAAGGATTATTTAAAGTAAGACGTTTTTTAAGGAGTGTTTTAAAACTTTAAAAAAATCATTTTTTAAAACTCAAACAGCAATAAGTCTAAATTATTAATTTTTTTTTTAAAAAAAGATGTGATATGGACGCTTAATAAATACTCTCTCTCTCTCTCTCCTCCATTTTTTACCTGATTATGAAGCGGTGTAAAGTTAATTCGTGCCTCCAAACGCAATCCTTTCCTCTTGCCAAGTACACAGCGGTCTTCAATGTCGAAAAAAAAATGCCCAATTAAGCTTCAAGACAAACACTCGGTTAACGGTACTTCTGCCAATAAACTTTTGTAAATGACATGCAATAATTAGTTTTATTTTTAATTAACGTTAATCGACTTACGATAAGTATTTAATGCTATGATAACATCTCTAATTCAAGCGGACAAAATTACTTGTAATTCTCTCTCTCTCTCTCTCTCTCTCTCTCTCTCTCTCTCTCTCTCTCTCTCTCTCTCTCTCTCTCTCTCTCAATTTAAATATCTATAAAAAAAAAATGAAAACACTTCAGTTGTCTCTTGAGTTATCTAATAGGTAAATTTGAACAAATATTCTAGATATAGCTGCACGTGAGCTAGGTGTTCAAATTTTACCTGTAAATCAGGAGAGAAGGTATTAAAATCCTGCGCCTCAGTTTGTTAAAAAAATGTTTGAAAAAGGATAATAATTTGAAATATTTCAAATACGGAGTCTTACTATAACCTAGTAGCAATCTACACTTCACGCGAGACCACGCGAGAGTTGGAGAAGGGTTTTCCGCAGTTCAAAATCAGCATTGCATAATCACAAGCCGTGACGCTGCGTCTTCGTACACTCTAGTTTACCTGTGAACAGTGTGGCGCATGGTCGCGTATTTTTTCGAAGTCACTAAACAATTTGTTTATATGTGATAAAGTATTCGCGAGAGTTATAAAAGCAACGTTGGATATATAACATATTGGTGATATATTACATATTGAAGAAAAAAGTGAAATACTAGTGGCACTATATGAATTTAAATTGCTTTTATTCGGAAAGCTACTTTTAAAAGGAGTTTGAATATTTCGAAGGAACACAATATAAAGGGATATACCAGTACAAATATTTCCTTGCAGGATTGTTTTTTTTTTTATAGTGATTGTGATTTGAAATAAGTATTTGGGATGTGATACCATCAAAGAGAGGGATTTTCTTTCGGATATAATTTTTCTTTATCAACACAAATAACGTTTTTTGGTTTGAAGATAGCAGTAACTATTGGACAGATGGCGAAATCAAGGCTGACAACTCTAATCTTCATTATTTTTGTCCCAGGATTAATAAGTGGAAACGGTGAGTAATGAAAAACTATATTATATTTTAAAAGAAGATATTTTTTTTAAATGTTCAACAAATATTCTTAGTTTTTAGAAATACCTGTAACACAAAAACTTAAGTAGCCAAGACAAGTGTATAACTTTGACAAATTGATAAAGTTACTTTTAAGTAAATTAGAATTAAATATGCTAATAAGTCGTCCCAGTTGCTGTCTGGTCAGTTTTTGCCAACTGTTGACACACCTGTGCACAATGCTAAAGGTCTTCCTGACATTACACTCTACCAAATCTGTAGTGAAGTTCTAAAATACCTACCTTAAACGAACAAAATGTACACAAACCTTTTTAAATTTTTACAAAATTGTCAAAATTATAAATAAAAAAATTTGATGAAAGATGATGAAGAGGGGATTTTCTCCTATGTGAATGTGAAACAAATAATCAAGGTGTAGAAAGGGGAAATTTCAACCTCGGTTGGATCCTTAAGTGAACTTTTCATTAGTACGCCACAATATCAACTGAAAGACCTAATTAGAAAGTCAAATAGCTAGCACAGTCCCCATACATTGAAGGTTTTATCATAAGGCTAAAAAACGAAAGCCGCAACTCGCACTAGAAAAAAATTCCTTTACCACACGCTAAGTGTAGTATCCTCAAGTTTAGGAGGAATTTATTTTTTAGGTCAAGTGCCAACTTGCGACAATTTTTTTTCCATTTTGTATTTTGTTTTTGTTTTTTATCCAAATAAATGTAAATTAATGAATCTGTCACGAACAATCATGCAGTGCTTCTGAATATTCATAACAATGCAGCGAAGATTTGTTAGGGATGTGAGACAAATGATTGATTTCCGAAATGTTGATGTTGTGTCGTGACTTTCAAGTCATGGAATAAAAAGAAGAAATATAGGGGAATTTCCGTCTAACGCAGAGAAATGGAAGAGTGGTAATTGTCATCTTAATCAATTTCTTAACAAATATTATCACAGATAGTGGACACTTCAAAGTGTTTTCATGCTGAAATCTGCCATAAACAAAAACACTCCAGACGATTACGTTCAAAGATTAAATGATACACTCATAAATAAAATCTGGAGAAAGGGGGGAGGGCAGTTAGCCTGTCATTCCAGATCAACGCGAAAATAGGGGAGCTGTTAAATTGGCAAAGAACACGTTAGAGTAGACACCAAAAATAAAGACAAAAATTATCTAGGGAACATTCTTTTTTACACGAACAGTTATCATCAGAAAATACAAGACTAGTGCAGAGAACAAGGTGATCTTGAAACGTATAGATCGGCTGGCGTCTCACCTGGTTTCTTACCTGAGGAATGCAGTTAAAGGGGTCGGCATGCGTATGACAAAAGAACATGGTTAAACTCGTCACCTGCAGAGATATGTCTTCAATTTCCCCCAATCTCTGATGTAATTCTTCCCCCAAATATATAAATTATCGAGAGAAGGGTGAAAATGACGCAGCCGTTGGACCAAAATAAGTGATAATTGATTTACAGTTGTTGAGTGCTTAGAAAGTCATGGGTTTCTCTTGCTCTTAGCATCAAGCGATTTCACAGTTCAAACTGTAAAAACGATTAATCGTCAAGATTGCCCCCCCCCCCCCGTTGAAAATATGAAAAAAATAGTCCCTCCAGATTGTTATCACCCACCGAAAATCTTGACCTTGGTTTACTTTTTACAAAAAAAATAAACATTTACAAACGAATGCACAGCGTCTAAGATGATTTTCGTTTAACTACCAATAATTGTTTGAAAATTAATAACATGTGTCAAGTTAGCGTTGCTAATTTTTCTGCTCCGTTTCGGTGATTAAAAGCGATGTATTGTTGAGTTTGAACACGGCAACCCCATATCTCACGGATAAAAAAGATGAGACGTGCGTGTTAAAACACTGTTCCAAAGTATTAAGTAGTTGACGGGGAAAATTGGCGAGGAATCCTCTCTTTTAAGAAGAATCGCATCCCAGAATTAACTGTTAGTCCTTCTCCGCTTTTGATCTTTGTTTTCAATTGAGTCTCTCTTTCGCCGCTTAATCAAACCGTGCACGTATTTAATTGGGGTGATGAAATTAGTTTCGTTTATAGATTTAATTTAGACGATATTTTGCTAATTTAGGAAATATCAAAATTCAGTTTCTTGTTAACTTATCAAAGAAGTAAAACGTATTCCTCCCTCAATTAACGACATTTGTAGTTTTAACTTCCTTCCCCTGTAAACGCACGCCGTCGGGTTTTAGTGCAAACAGTCAAAATTTGTGTTTTTGCCAAAGTCCTAATTAAGAGTTACGATAAAAAGCGATAGAACAACCACTCAGTTTGAACAGGAAAAGGGAAACAAATTTCTTAACGATTTGAGTCTAAAGAACAAAATCTGGGGACAATTTCTTTTAGTGTACCATTTATAACAATGAACATTGCCTAACCAAGTCATTGTAGTATTAAGATGTCATTGGAATAGCTCGAGGAAGGAAAGATTTATTCCGACTGTTGCGTCAGACACAATTTAACGACATTTTAACATGTATTGAGAACTGTTTAGCATTTAATAAAATAGCGTTAATGGATCCTTTTAGCGATTATAAAGCTAGAAATTAAGTAAACTACAGTCGCTATTGTGTGGGATATTTCAATTAGAGGGCGTTTTTTCGTTATGCAACCGCCAATAAAAATCCATTCTAAGGCAAAAGTTAATGACTTCCAATTGTCCGGTGATACCGAGTTTATGACATTTTGACAGTTTGTTAGCATCAGTGGTCCAAAAGTCTGAATGCTCCCTGTCCCAATCCAAGTAGTCACAATGGGTTACTGGAGATAGGGGTAGGGAGGCGTTATTCCTCGTGTGCAAATACTGTTAGCCAACTTGGGCGATGTCTTAATTTTTTGTTGACACGAACCTTTTACACGTGTTAACAACAAAACATGTGTAATAGACCAGTGTCAGGCCACTATTGAAAGAAATGGGACATTTTTTTCCCAATAGTGACACGGCCAATATTGGCTGTCTTCATTTACAGACATAAATCTTATCAATTGATAAAAAAGATTTACGATAAATATCAATTATATTGTTTCTTCATTGAAAATCCTAAATAAGGAGATGTTACTTTTGTCACCGAGTTAATGAAATAATAAATCGACTATATTACGATTTAAAGGCATATTGGGGGATCATAACTTATCAAGATACCTTGGGATAGCAAGAAAATTGTGAAAATAAAACCGCTCCTATCCTTGTTTACAGGCATGGAAAATATATATTATCCTGCCGTGAAATAAGCCATAAAATATTGAATTTACCGACTGTCAGCTGAATCAAGAAAGACATGGTGCAAATAAATGCATACGTTCATATTTGAAATAATTTTTAAAAATAAGGGAACTACAATGTACTAGTATTTGGTTACTTTTATGCAACTTTTTGTGTGGTAATGTATTACTACATGTAAATAAGTTTTTATTTCCACAGTTTGTGTAACGAATGGCCCGCTGGGGATGATTACGGGTTCGATACAGGACTGGCAAATAACGGCGTCCTCAACGTATCCACACGAATGGGACAAGAAATGTGCGGAGAAATATGCCCGGGTCTACCTCCCCAATAAATACGGCTGGTGCGCCAAGTACAAGTCTTCGTCCGAATGGCTGAAAGTAGATCTTGGAGTAGCAGCAAGGGTGAGACCATTATACAACCAAAATTAAGGAAATAAACATACGGTGACAAGCAGGTGTATTTATTTTCAACGCTTGTGGCCATTTTTTATGTTCTGCAACCTAACGCCCACTGTACATAATGAGAATACTTTAACCTAATTTTGTAATGGCGCCTAGCTGAAAACGCTTGTAATCAGATATGAAATTCATATTTCAAAATTCCGCCAGTTTTCGCAAATAGATTTTTGAATTGTTTTCGTTGAGAACATTGAAATGTAAAATATTCATAATAAAGCTTGATATTTTTTTGCTAAGTAATTAGCAAAAAACGTGTTTCTTTCAAAATTTGTAAACATATTAAGGTTGTCATATAATGCAAAAATTCAGTTTCTTTAATTAGAAACCGTCATCACATTGCGGCACGCGCATTTATAATTCCAGAGCATGACATTTCTTCTTGTTGAAGTACAGTTCTCTTTTGACCAGCATTAATTCCTTTCTGCTCATCTCCATAAATCTACAGATAGAAAGGTGTTTACTCTTTCAGTTTTTAATCAATCATTTTGAACCATACAACTTGCCAATACCCTCTTCAACAAGATATTCCCTTTTTTACCCGTCTTAAAAATTCTTTTCAAACAACCAGATTTTTTCTTTCGGTATTTACCATGAATTATTTTCTTTGTATAAGAGCGAATTTCTGTCCTTCACGCGAGCGCGAAGTATTTCGAGGATGACATTGCACATCTGTTATTTTAATATCGTCTCAAAAGCTAGGAGACCGTGAAAACGCTTAGCAAAAGGATGCCTCGTTAAAACTTGCCTAATTGTCAGAGCGAAACAGCATAGATGAATTAAGTTTCAGACGTGAAAAAAAGAAAACACATCATAATTTCTCCTGGAAAACACACGTGCCAGCTTTCTGTTCATATTTCCAACTGTTTTAATTTTAATGAAATATTCATATCACACACCAGTTTACCTGTGATATAAATTAGCCGATTTTCTTTCCATATTTGATAAATTATAAATGAATTTTACGCAAAAATGTCATATCGATATTTCAGCATACTAGTACTTTAGATAATCAGAGTTTAATCATAGTAATACATGTACATTTAAACAAAAGGTACACAGTCGAAATCAAACTAGTTAACGTGGCCTGGTAATTAAAATTTTGTTGACTCTAAATATTTTAGTTATCATTCAGAACAAACTAGATTCAGGGGTCAAATTGACCGATAGATTCACAACCAAGGTGCAGCTTTGATGTTACAACTCGATGAAGTTTATGAGATTTGTTCTTGTTAGTTTTCGATTAGCGGTCCGATTATCATGGTCATCCTAATCTTGTCCAGTGTATTTGCTCTATGGATTTTCATAACATCCTACCAATTGTCCTGATAGCAATTTCGTCCAACGATAACAGAAGTCGATAAAGTTAATCTCCCTGCTGCAGACCTAGAAATATCTTAAAATAACTGAGTTGTAACGAACGCAGTTTAGGGCGACCGAACATGTGTGATATCTCTCAAACTATTGGAGTTTTTATCTTTGGTACATCTTGTTTGTTTCACCTTGGTTACAAATGGGTGTGGGGACTTCCACTTGTTCTTGCTCTATCGTGGACTGTCCGCCGTTGTTGACGATGATAATTAAATTATCACCCCGTATCAGCTGCTCCAGCTATGTAACTTTGTTGACATTTTCAATACGAGAGATATGCTTCTAGAGTTTTGTATACGGTGGTACCTTGCCGCGTTGTGACTTTGCTTTTCTTTTTCTTAATGCCCTTAACCCCGAGGATGCTCAGCTCGCCCAGCCTTTTAAAGGTGTAAATATTGGTAGTAAGGCTTCTTATGCAATGTTTTCATTGCCTCGATATATCTATCTTTGTATTGAAATGTAGGAAAATTGGGTGGATGTAAGCAAGGCATTAACTTTGACACCAGAATACGAGGTGATAACAATGTACCATTCCAACAGTTAACCCGATCTCTGAGGAAATGGGAAAGATAGTCTGAATTTATCTGAAGTAAACACTCAGACCATTGCTTAATCATAAGTAATGGTGCCATTAATTTTCCACCACCTGATATTTAATCAATAGACTTACACATAAACTTACTTTCATAATGTAATTATCACAACTTACTACCAAATACTCGACGCCTAATGACCGGGTGGCATCGGCAATCCGCGTAGGAATACAGGACAGGTGATCCGAACATACAACTGTCTTAAAGAGAAGGAAGATAAAATGTAAAGAACGATCGACACTTCTTAAAAATGAATCTCTTATTCAAGTTTATTAAATACTCTTACACGATTGTGCATTTCGTTGGCTAAGCTTCAAAAGATTTGTGAACATACATAAAACTACGGTGCATTCAAATGTTAAAATAAGTTTTAAAAATACCAACTACATGTATATATTCACGGATTCTTAAGACACTCAGGCGCCATGTAATGTATTCAAAACATTTTGCTTCAAATTTAACAGCCTTTGTAGGAACATATCCAAGTGGTATAACACGTCCGTGGACTCTTAATTCTAGGGTGTGGCCCGCCGTGGAATTATGCCTGCCAAAACTATACAACATAATGTGGCCGTGATGTTACCGTACAACTTTACTGAATCGTGGTTATGCATTTAGCGAACTCGCACTTGTAATTTGATAGTCAATGTCATCTCCACCTTGCGTACCCCCAAATGTCAAATACTATGTACAACGTTAGACTGGTACATTGAATAGGTGCCCGAGTGGATAATGTGTTGCAGACTTGCGCTAATTGATAAAAGTTACACCCAAACGTTAATGCAAATAGAACTACAAATGTAAACAATGGTGAATCGATATGTATTTTCTATATTTAGTCAGATATATTGAATCTTTTTTCCACATGGTGCTTTTGTGTGTTTGTGTCAACAAACTTGTGTTTTCGTCTGCAGGTAACTGGAGTGATGACGCAGGGACGTGGTGACGGCAAAGAATGGGTGACGTCATTCAAAGTGTCATACAGTATGGACGACTACAATGAGCTTTATGTCACTGATCAATACAGCAACCACAGGGTAGTTATATAAAAGTTAATTCGTTTGGTGGGAAATGCATGAATTATTTTGAGTTCTCTGCATCCATCTTGTATATCTCAGATATATCAACACGTAAATCAGACTCCGAATTACGAATCAGCTGATTTTATGTACCTTTATCAAAATGATAAATAGGTTTCACGCAAAGATACAAATAGAGCCCACAATTAAAGTCAAGATTGAACATGATTTTCAGTGTTAAACCCGCTAGCGTCTGAGCTAGCAGAATATGATCAATGAGATTTGCCAATTTCTACGTTTACAAACAAAAGGAAGAAATAAAAGTTCAGCAGTTTCTCCTTCCAGTCAGTTTATTTGAACCATTTACTTTTTATTTATGACACTCTGTCCCTGCAGGCCCCCACCACATTAATAGAGAGAATTAATTGAGTTGGAGCATTTGAGACGGAGTTTAATTCACTTCTTTTAATAGATGTCTCCTCGTTGTACTGTAGGTTTTTGAAGGCAACACGGATGCCTACTCCGTCAAACATACGTACCTGGACAGACCAATCATCGCTCGCTACATCAAGTTCCACACGGTCCACTGGCACAGGCACCCTAGCATGAGGGTAGAAATTCTAGGATGCCAGTGTAAGAGCAACCAAATCATTTGAAATCCCACCAGCTGATGGCTGGAGGTTTTTTTTAGTTAAACCCTTTTCATTATCATTTCTATTTTCATATCTGTATTTTTTTCTTCTGCACAACAGTATGCAAAGAAAGCATCGGTCTTCCGCCATACGGAAGAATTACGACATCCTCCAACGGAAAGAACAAAAGAAAGGACTCTTGTCAACCCGAGGATGGTAACATCCTGAGCAAGAAGGGCTGGTGTGCAAAGAGAAACAATGGTGCTTATATCTTTGTATACTACGAAAGCTTTCTTAAACAAATTTACAATCTTTTTCTTCATCTTTGACCCTTTATACATGATAAAAATATATACGTAGAGTATGACATTCACGGGAACCTCCCAGTGAAAAACCCACTAAGGCTGAGATAGGAATACCCGACAACATTCTTATCATTTGAATAGTAACAGTCAGTCAAAAATCAAAGTTTTCCGATCTGATTTCGATACAGTTGTGACCGCCAGATTGTATTAGTGACTCGCCAGCCCCCGAATGTCGATTTCCTATTGTGTAAGGCGAAATGATCCCTCTTAGATTGGCTGATAGCCCAAAGAATAGCAAATGCTTAGAGAGGTATATAATCATATTCCATACCAAGCGGTGGTCCAACACGAGAGGCATTAAACTGTAAAGGCCCTTATTTTTTGTTATCCAAATTTTGATAATTTTTGCGATTAAAGTCAAGATAAAATAAATGTGAAAGCTTCCATATGTTTGTCAATCTCGCTCAAAAGTTGTCTTAGCATACGCATTTTCAACCGAAATTTTGTTCTTGTATCAATAAAAACGGGATTTGCAATAGTCCGGCCAAAATTTCCTGGGGGTCAGAAAGAGCATTTTGCAGAAGTATATTCCCAGTATCTGACGGGTACATTTAGCTCTCCGACCTAGCATTGGCACTATAACTGTCGGTTGATGGTGGAATATAATACCTTGATGGTATAGAGGGGTTTAGGAGTTCATTAAACTAGCAATAGAATTCGCGCATTTCAATGGACAGACCTTCTCGTGAACTTTTAACTTTGTGGCCAAAAATATTTCGCAGGTCTAGATATGTGACCCTATATCGGAATAACAAGTTTGAAATTCCTCAGGATTGTTTATTTTTCTTACAAAATAAAAGTAATAACACAGGGATTTTTCAAAGTTAAAAAAATAAAATAACGAATATTTTCACGTCTTTCGATAGTGAACCAATGGTTACAAATTGACGTTGGTCCCCCAACTCTTATCACTGGCGTTATGACCAAGGGGCGAGGGGACAGTAAAAAGAAGCACTGGGTTACCAGATTCAAGATCTCCTACAGCAACGATACACAGAGATGGTATCAATACAAGGATGCCCACAGCGTGGACCCTCGGGTAAGTCCACCCGCCAGTGGTGTTGTTATGCTTTATTTGTGTTCTGATATCAGCTCGGAACTTTGAGGGCTTTCGTTTATTATTGTGAACAATTGTGCAGGTGCTTGTTATGAAGTTTTATGATCAGTTAGAAATTAAGGCACAAAAATTTTTGAGCAGACGTTATAAGAGTCCGTGACAGAAATCAACGAGGGAAATTCTAGTGTTATTTTTATTACATATGTTTTTAAGAATGCTTTGATGTTACATGGAATTCCAAGCTGTTAGTAACGGAGCTACAAGGAGAAGAGTTATTAGATATAACACATGCACCTATGCTTTTCATTTTAAGTTTTGGTTATGTTTATGATTTTGGTTTTTCACGGCTTTTGTAAACATATTACCACCTTTTGGTGTAAACATTTGTTCTCCATTGCCTTTATGTATCCCCCTAGCCTTGTGGGAAAAACTAACGTTCTATATTTGTATCCACGTTTTTTTTTTATAATTCCCCTTTTCGCTTTCAGAAAATTCATGCAGTGTATTGCTGTATGAAATCATTAACATGAAGTAACTTTACCTCAGTTAAACTTTGCTTTGCTTCAATATACAAAGAAAAAGGTACAATACTTCAATGCAAAGGAAGTAAGCGATGCGACATGCGCGTAACAAACTCAACTTCCGTCTGTCTCCATGATAATAAAACTGCGATCTCCTTCTCAATGGTTTAAAGCATTAAAAACAGTTTTAGTTTTCATTTTAACACCTGTCTGATTTACACACACGGTTCACAAAATATTTCTGACAATATATATGAATTCTATTAAACTCTTATATAAAGTTAAAGGGATGGACCAACTTAGGGATATACCCGTGTGTGTAGGTCTTCTCTTTTCTTGTTTTTGGTTGATTATTTACTCATCATATCCTGACAAACTCTTTGTTGTAGCCTCAAAATCCATGGTTATGGAACCCACTGTTCAATAGAACCACTGCGCAATTAATACCTGACATTTATACAGACGACGGCCTGGTAAGAACTAACCGAAAGGTGGCGTTGTTTCTTGTTTTCCTGTTTTTTTAATTGTCCTAGCGAGCAACCAAATTCTAATCTAATCTAATAATCACTGTTGTGCAAATAGCAACACAAATTGTTTGACTGGTACTCTGCTTTTGGTTGCGAAGCAATCCAATTCACAACGTCGCAAAGCGGCTGCGCAAGACGCCAAAATGCAGAGCACCAGTTAGCGGATTATTAGGTTAGCCTCGTTTTGATGGTTGTGACTTAGATGGCTAGATCTTTGCATATTGCTGACTACGCTAGTAAAACTATGGTAGGGTGCAAACTATCAGCTGCAGACTTTAGCATGACAGCTAGCATGCATTGGTTACAGTCTATACAACACGCGTTGTATGAGAGCTGCTGATTATGCGACCTGCATTAGCGAAGTTCGCAAGCAAGCAAGCTTCGCAATTACTGCTACTCAATATAATCGGAAGTTGTGACTTGTGATTCTTCAACATATGATCTTTCTGATTTTATTTTTAATTTTAGGAACAGGCATTTATGACTAAAAAATTATAATGCAACTATGTTTGAGGAATCACATTCTTATATATATCTTTGTTACGTAATTTTGAAAGAAAGGTTCTGTTTGAATTTTTTGTTTGGAATGAGCATGCGCACACCATGCACTTGCACGATGAGACTATTTTTTGCAGGGTTATATTTTTACTAATTGGGAGCTCACACGTTTGATACATGTATTGAAAGAACCTGTATGAGAAATATTAAGGCTAATCTGCGTAAACAATCTAACATGTCTTATGAATAACACGAATGATTAACAAGATATAACATTAATATAAGGATAAATTCTGCATGCATGCAATCTTTAATTTGTATATTTATCTATTCTTAAATCTTAATTAACATAACTGATTCTAATAAAACGCTATATTAAGCAGATCATATATGCATTGCGCACTATTATATATCTCTGATACGGTTTGGATTGCAGCATGGTACAAACCGGAAGTAGCTTGCACGAAATCCCACAACACGTTTAGGTGTACTTGTTTACAGAGGCTTTCATTGCTATTTCTGTTACGATTATTTTAGCTTTTCGGTGGCAACAATGACAAAGACACGGTACGAGTTCACTACATCAACTCGCCATTTGTGGCGCGGTTCATCCGATTTCATCCTCTGGAATGGAACGGAAAAATAAGCATGCGTGCCGGCCTCCTTGGATGCCCTCATACAGGTGTGAATCTCCTACAGTTTTCATACTGCTCTGGTTGATAAAAATGTAAATCGCTGCATACATTTCATTTTCTTTGCATAAATTACTAACCCTGTTTCCATTTTTTCCAGCTGGAAATTGTGGCGAGTCTTTCATGCGTGTCAATGATGATACTCCGTGTGGTAAGTGGGATTGATTTAACGAAATTTCATGAGAAAAATCAACCTCTCTTTATAAAAAATACTTTTGCTGTATATTATGCAACTGCAAAAATGACCTTCCGAATAACTTCATTCATTTTTAACAGTTGAAAATCTGGCTTACAAGAAAGAGGCATGGATCAATGGCAAAAATCCAAAGAAGAGACATGTCTCCCCGAAAATAGATCGAGGACACCCGGACAAAGCCGTGGATGGGAAGATCGATTTCGATCTCCATGCCTGTACAATATTGGACAATCTGTACGGAGACACCCCTGTCTGGACGGTTGACCTTGGCGCAAAGACGTCAGTCTCTGGCATTATAATTTATACATGGCAAGAGTCAGAAGGTCAAATGGTTAAAGGTCAGTATAGATTTTAAATCAGGTTCAGTTTACGGTCTTGTTTGTCCTTTTGTTGGTCCGAGAAAAAAAAAAACTCTCTGATAAATTTATTGCATTATTTTGTATTTCAGAAGGAACAGCTATGAAGGACTACTTAAACAATCTGGACAGATTGGTGATATATGTAGACAATAAATCTAAGGCAGAGGATGCCTCTAGTGTATCAGGGAACATGTGTGGCTACGTTTCCAAACTAAATGGTGCTTTATTATCACATAAAATCCACGTACAGTGCGTCCGACCACAGAGGGGCCGCTACGTCCTGGTAGAAGCCTGGGGAAGTCACAATAGCTGGAGCAGACTCTTTAGCGCCGTTTTGTGTGAAGTTCTTGTGTATGCGTGATATTTATGTATACTTCATGTGACTGTTACATATTTATCATAAACCTAAACAAAACGGGTACGAGTGCCAGGCAGTGTTGTGTATTTCGCCACATTTTCTATCATTACATGTGTATGCCAAAAATATGGATTGTGTGTGATGTCTTCTGAAACTGCCCTGGATGTTGGATTCACAAATCACGCCGGATTACTTTATCCAGTGATAAAACGTACAGACGACAAATTATTGATAAAAAAAACTTGTTTGCTGTGATTTTGTTTTCAGACATTGAAGACGACCTCAATAATTTGTCGTAAAATCCGTACAAAGTATTCAGCAAAAGCACAAGAAAAAAAAAACCAGTGACGGTTTATGTACGATACGTCATGTAATTTACAAAAGAAACACTCGCAGAAGTGATCTGAACGCTTGACCTTTCTATGAGGTCACGAGATGACGTCACGTGATATCGCAGAATTCGCTATTGTGTGTTGACTTTCTTTCGAGAATGGCCAGTCATGACGTATTGAATTGATATAGAGATACTGGGCATGAACTGTGGATATTCTGATTTTCCAGAAGCCCATTTTCTATATATTTTGTGGTCTTGTTCCAGAAATAAACATATGGATGTATGAAATGTAAGAACTGTATCAGTATAGAATCGCAGAATCAAGAAAACAGTAACTTTGTATTGTACCAATAACCATGTGTAAAATATTTTTGATGTCTGTGAGTTATTTTTGTAAAATATATTTATCAGTCTGTAAATCATTTCATATAAACATTATTTATGTCATTTATTGTAAGCTGAAATAGATATTGATGACTCGTACTGATGAAAACGCAGTCGGCTGCGATTTGTTTGGTATGAATTACCTAAGCTACGGACTCATTGTTTTGTTTTGTAAGTTCAGGGTCTAATTGTTTGGCATAATAACACTTGTCCACGATAACGTTATCATACCTATTTAAAAATCAAGAAAATATGTTTATTTCCTACGACTACGAAACAGTGGCTACTTTAGACTAAGTTGAAATAGGTTTGCCGTGTGATTTTATTTTTCAAACGATACGGGATTATGCACAATCTTAATTCCTTAAATTTTTGAATTCTCTCAAACGCTTCCAACTAGACTAGGTTTTCGCCGTTTCGTATAAAATCCCAATCTGTTGTGTTCAGTCTTGATTTTAAATCTTCACCATTATGGTCGTTCTCTATAGTGGAATTACATGTATAACAGTCAATAGTAGCCAGTTTCAAAATACGACGTGGTTTGAGAACAGTATTTCATTTGAATTCAAACAAGCTGTACTGCCAATTGACTTTGCTACTTGGTTTCATATTGTATACCAGTTTTTTATTGTATTTACATGTAGACACATTAATCTATTATTAGATTGTTCGCAAGCATGAGCATGTGTGTTTATATGAAACTCCAAACAAAATTTATTTATAATATCTTTTTTCGGATATGATATGTACTGAATATGTATAGCAAAAAGATATTTCTCGTACAAAAATACAGATCATTTTCCATTCAGACTAGATATTTATGTATGGTTCAATTGTGTATATTTTTTAACGAATTTGGAGTCAGTAATCTCTTAATTCAAGTATAGTTTTATACGTGCACCTCTTTGTACAGACTTCCTTTACTGTTGGCAAACAAAAATAATCTTGTACAAGGTTGAATTAGAATTTCTTGAAGTAAAAGAACATTGTTGACCAGTGTTACTAATACAAACCAAATAGATACAATTCGAACTGATGGAAATTTCAGACTGTTTTTATTTTTGTTATAAATTTAAATAAAAATGTTAACATATTTTTGAAATGCTTTATTGTGTTTTATTAACCTTCATTCTTTTAATCTTTCGATGATGACTATGACTCTCTCTTTCTCTCTGTCCCCCTTTCTCTCTCTCATTTGGGAGGAAAGAAGTTCTCAATTTCAATTTTGTCAACTGACAAAAAATAATCTAATCCTTATACGCTCCCTGCTAATCTCGATGAACTGTGTCAGGCAATTTTCAAAACATGTCGCTTTTGCAGAGATTTGTTATGAGAGTCTCTCGGTTCACCGAGTCTTACCGGGCGTGGTTCAGCCGTCTTATTTTGATAGTGCACACTGCCCTATTGTACGAAACCTCTTACATTCAATTTTTATTGTCGGCAGATAAGCCGTAAAGGCCGCTGAAGATACGCAAAGATGGTTTCTGGTGCAGACTTTTGCTTACATAATGTTCTGCAATGAGATTAAACAACCTAAATCATATTGGAACCACATTTCGATTTCTCATCAAGAAAAACAGGGGGGTCTTTGGCAGAGAGCGGGTAAACACTCGACGCCGAACCTTGCATTAAAATAAATGTACCGGTATTGTCTTTTCTGGTGTTTATTGGGTAACAATTAGTTATCATCCTGAAAATTGCGTGTTTTAGCCAAGATTGTGTGAAGTGAATCGTACTCGGAAATCTTCTTTACTCGAAAGAGACACTCTGAAGTAGAAGTGTAAAGCAGGTGCCCTCTGTGACGTAAGCGCTACGGTACACGTATTCTATGACGTTGAGCCACCATTTAACGCTTCCGATGTAACTATTCAAGTAACTATTACAAGTTGAGTATGATATCAAAAGTACACAGTATATATGTTTTAGGAAGAGGTACAATATAGAAAAATATACATGTGTTCACATTGACCGACAACACTATTGCATGACCATCATGGTTCAAACCATTGGAACGTGTGTCCGGTATATATGAAAAGTATGCCTTGACAGAAAACCAATCTGTGATCTTTACGGCTTTTTACAAAAATACATAGTTTACAAAGAAAGGCTCAGATTTCTTGTCTCTCAGTAAAGAAATTTAAAAGGCCGATGCTCTAGTACATTGCATCCTACAAATGATGAACTCTGAAACTACGCTTCATGGCGTGGTCCGTAATGTTGATCAGTTTATCATGTTTGCTGTCCTGGTAACCATCGTACAATTTTCCCTTTCATTTCTTCGTCTTTATAAAAGGACCTAGGCTAGAATGCTGCGAGACCCCATACTTTTGTACTATTTCCACGTCTCATAAAAGGACCTAGGCTAGAATGCTGCGAGACCCCATACTTTTGTACTGTTTCATCCCTATGTTATCTAAGTTTGAATGGGTGGGCCGGTTTGGACTTTATATCGTATTTCGCTGTAATATCGTTAAAACAAAAGGGGCATGCCTCGTAGTTAGTGCGACATGATCTTAATTAGGTCAGGATTGGGTTAAGATACTGGGAGTATAAATGATAGGTCTTTGTCACATGCTCATAAAAAGCACTGTTTTAAATTTTCTGATAAATTTATGGACTAGTCTGAACTTGAGAAGGGTGAAGAATGAAATAAAAATCAGGCTCGCGTGAGATTGATACAAGTTGACAAGTAGATAGTTTTTTCTTTTTTGCTTATCAAGGAGGATTAAGGAATCTTTCTGACTTATTGATAGTAATAAGAAACAATTACTCCTCCCTTTTGCTCCATATTCTTGAAGGAGGTCGCTTAGTGAGTTGAAAAACGAACGTGTCATACGACACATACACATTTGATTAAGTCGTATATTTTAATCCTTGCAAGGTCTAAGTAAGTGTGTACGTTTAAAAACATATATGTATGTGTACATGCAAAATTGGCAAATAATAATAATAATGTAGTATTTCATGTAACTAAACTTAAATATTTAAATAGGTATAAATTATTCTGTTTCTCGGAATCCTGAAATGTTAATAAAAACAGACAAGTAAAGATCATCTAAATGAGAGACGTTATTCAAGATTTTGTCATGTAGGTCATGCTTAATCATTATGTCATTTGTTGAGTAGAAACTTTAGCTTAACGGGATTAGATTTGTCGCTGTTTCAAAATGATAGCTACCTACAAAAGAGTACAGCACATACCAGTGTGTTCTCAATCTCAAAGATGAAGGGGGTTACGCCCACATGGCCGTCCGAATTTACTAGTATTTATATCATTTACGGGTATGTGTTGCTAATATATGAAACTGTAAGTAAGTGAAAGAATGTCTTCTTTGACATGAAATAATGAATTTGATTCATATATACTTGATGGAGATGCTATTGAAAACAAGTAATAAAGGATACTATAAATACTATAATATAATGTATACTCGTCCGTGCGGCAAGGAAATGACATTTGTATTGGAATCTAACAAAATGTAAATTTTGAGTTGTGAGAATACTTTTCGCTGACAACTTATTTTTCTTGTAAAAATATATTGTCTGTAAATTAGATATGAAATTCTATAAATTGCCTCCTCTGAAGAAATATTGAAGATGATATAATGTGACCAGGGTTTCTTTTCGAGTCAGACACCATTTGACACAGCATCTAAAGAATTTTGTATCAAATATCTATCTCCTCAAATATTTTCCTTCTCGGCTTACCCTTAAATGATAATTCACGAACCCTATTCTTCGCCAGCAAATTAAATGGCGAAGTTATAATTATTGATCGCATTACAACCTCATTCTAAGCATAATTATGTAAATGAAATTCTGGTATATTAAATATCTTATTCGCAGAGATAACATACTCAGCTCTTCATAAACATGTGCTCGCCAAGTTTTCAAGTTTTTGCAATGTTTCATCATAATGCCACCCGACCGGATGACAGTAGAGGGTGGAGACTTTTCAGTAATTCATTCCAGAGGCAGCGAATACACGAGAAAGGTTACATGATACTAGGACCCATTATACTTGTCAAAAATCCAACATCAAACCGTATTTTTTATACCGGGACATCTGATGAAATTAATGCAAATTGGGGTCAAAGCGACATGTCAGTGTTTTACAGTACAATACCTCACCTGTAAGTAAACAAAATTGAAAGTAATTAATTTGCAACGGAGTGGTAATTATTTTTCCAACTAACTTGGATAATACATTTATCGGAGGTTTAAAAACTATGGCTACAAACTTTGTTCATCCACTCATAGATATTTATACATAAGTGATTTATTTGTTTATATCGAGATTTGGAGAATGTAGAGGCAATTTCATGTAAACTATCTATTTAGGGTAATTTTGTCATGCATTATCGTGGTTATTTGTGGCCCAATTAATTATTGAAGAAAAATTTGTTACAACTACACGGTATATATATGATCGAAGTCCGGAAACCTTTTTTTTATTTTGGTAAGCACGAGACGGTAGTTTTGATGCATGTAAAACATATTGGCCAACATTTAGAACAGTAGAAAATATTTTAATCTGAAGGAAAGTTTGGGGATATTTTAAAAATACTCTTATTTTTTTTTTAAAGTGCACTGAGACATGTCTGTCATCTTGCTTTGACGTGTACCTTTGCACGTTTGCCGAATCTTCTTTGTGTTTGGTAATCCATCATTGAAGCAATGCACGCTCGTGTTTCATTAGCCTATCTGTACCAACGGTGATAAAATAAGTATGGAAATACATAAACACAAATAAAATATGTAAATGCGAAAACTTTACGAATATATTTTTATTGAAAAATAGTGTCCAATTTTCATTTTCAATCAAATAGGTTTTAATCACATTGCCTCAATGTCGATTGATTTTGACCTAAAGCCTTGGCGATGTGATATTGTGACACTGTAATTACTTTTTTAGGACCTACTATGTTTCAAAAGCATCAGCTTTAAAATACATATCATACTTATTTTACTTCTTATCTTCTAATGTCGTATAACGGTGGGTTAAGGAACTGTGTCAGAACTTAAGTCGCAGCCAAGGTTCATACACTGTACCCTGTGTATCTCCACACTAAATACGCGACACTCATACCACTGGCGCTGTCCGAGTTTATAAGGTTGCCTCAAGAATTTGGAAAAGATCAAAAGTTATGAAGAGGTTACCTTTTTGAACAGACACGAGACAGTCGAATCAATTTAATACCCCCAGATCGATTATCTAGAGACATGGTTATTACGTAAATTGTAAACAAAGTACTTATATATATCCTATGAATTGTTTTATTAATATTTGAAGTTATGTTCGCTTTAATATTTAATAAAAGCATACCAGCCCGAGTCAACCTGTGATCGTCGACCTGGTTTTTAATTTTTTTTTTCAATTAATTATCTTTTTATCTGCATATCATGTACCGTCTGGTATTTCCTTGTGGTATCAAATCAATGCATGTTATAAAGATTGAAAAGTATCGAGACCAATTAATAATTATTAATAACCAGGACCCACATCGCTGATCAGACGATCTAAGTCGCCTGGATGCTTGGACGGTGCTATTTCCTGTCTGATGAATTTCATAGATATCCTATTCGGCTTAGAACCGGAGTATGACTTTTTAAATCCGCATTTGTGTGCTCCTTTTTGTTCTTGTTTATTGAATATTTAATACTCCATTAATTAGTCTAATTAAAAACAAATATGGAATGCTGTAATCAGATTGAAGTATCATCTTTCAGTCATAAATAATAAAGGGTTAAATTCGTATCAAAATAACTATTTATATGGACTTGAGGCGCCTACGCTTGTTTTATTTGAGATACGTCATTTCCGCTTGCTTACTGTTTGATTTATTCAAAATAATTGTCTGAGAAATTCTAAACTAATTAGTGGAAATGATAGATCATATTGAGCCATGCATGGCACACGAAACTCTACGTTTATTGCAAAATAACAATATCAAGTCATGTTTTCTGGGGTGATACATTTCCTATCCCGAAAACAAGTTATTTTTCTCAAAAAAATATCGCATAAATAGCTCATTCATTTAAGTTTCCGCTTCTTTTTTAGGAAACCGATGCTTTATTAAAGTAACTAATTCCAACTCCTTTCTCACGTTAATATGTTCTCAATTTTTTCAGGTCCAATTTATACAAGAAATAAAATCTATTAGATATTCCCTTAATTCCATTTTACAATGCTTTAATTGAATTTTAATATTAACAGCCTTTAAAATATGTGGGGTTGTGGATATATGAGGAGGGGGGGGGGGGGTACATGCTAAGCCCCCGGACGTATGTGACACACGTGACTTCACAAATCTCGACGGTAAGCTACTGTTCGTATTATCTTTGGTTTAAACCTGCGTGGTCTATTCTGGAGATAATAGTGTATTTTGTGTACCGGATCAGTGTGTAATTCTACCCCACACCGCAAAGTCTGGAGCATCAACAACCGTACCGTACACTATAGATTGCCGCGGTTTTTTATTTCAACAAAAATTTGGGTGTGTTCATGAAACGTCTAAAACGACGTACATGTCATAAATAAAAATTATTTCAAGCAATGCTATGCATTTTTAATATTTGTCACAAGAATAATAAATACTCGGTTCAATTAAGATTAATTAATTAAAGACAATGAAAGTTGCAAAGCGAGAACTATATGACAGCCAGTTCCAATATTTAAAAGACAAAGTCGAGAAAGCTTGACCAAAAATAATTAAAAGGAGACATTTCGCTAATAATTATACCACACGACGCTAATTATCATAATATTCATTAGAGATGCAGATCACTTGAAAATGTGTGATTTACGAGAGAAAAATGATAATCAGACGACCGAGACAGTGATGTCCTTTAACAGAACTTTCATTTTCTTTCATAAGGTTAAACTTTGTTTTGGATATAATATACCTTCAAGGTTGCGGACCCAGCTATTTCGTTTCGTAATAATGTCCCAGGTGATATATGTAATTTTGTCCAATTGATACGATTTGTGGCTTGTGATATTTCCGGAAAATGTCATATTAGAAAATCAGTAACATGTAATTATATATGTAAAACAAATTTCTATCGTGATTTCATTCCGAGAGGTTGTGACCTCTTTCAGATCAAAGCTGAAGCTCCGACATCACACCAGTTTCAGAGATGTATAACGGCAACAAAAATTTTGAAACACGCAAATGCTTTAAGAGAAAAAGGAAGAGGTTTAAGTGCTGTTTTGATATTTACATAACAAATAAAACAAAAGGATTCCTGACGTGATTGCTTTAACATATTTCGTGTGTATGCTCTGTTGTGTTTTGGGGCATTATTCTCATCGTTTTCATTGTTTACCGTTCGTTTTTATGAAATAGGTTAAGAAAAACAAGAAGGTTAAAATAAAATATTTTCTTAATGGAGGGTCGCCTATATCAATTAAAATGTACCATGTGGTGTCAAAAGGTGTCAGTTTGGATTAATAACTCGGCTATGTCTGGGCCATATTTATATTTAACGTATATAATACACCGAACACTTCGCTCTTTATCAAGATCGAGATAATACCCCCACCTCGGCGTACATGCCCATACTTGGACACAAAACACGGGCTCGGACAATAGGCTCTTCCGCTGAGTTGACCGGTGCTTGCGGCCAGATTTTAAAATATATTAATCATGTCTCGGCTATTTTTGGTTAATCTTAAACAAATTTCGTTATCTGATATCATTGGGGGGTAGGCAGGCCGGAGATGATTGAGGGGACAAGAGATGAGGCCAAACCAAATTACTTGATGTCAGGCCGGCCCCGCATACCATTTCATCCTACATGTATCGTCTATTGTTACAGTATTTGTTGCTTTTTACAACTGTAAGTCAAGTTTTGCGAAATGAAGCTTATAAAAAACATTCTATCAAAAGATAGAATAGATTATGAAGCAATAAGACAATAACATCTATTTTGAATAATATAAAAAAAGACATTTTTTCATAATTCAAAAAAAAAATATATAAAATTCGGACTAATAAAAAAGATAATCTTTTCTCTCTTTATCATGGAAGATTCAGTTGACAAATAGAAAAAGGTCAGTCAAGCTCTCATTGGTTCCAATTCTTAGGGTCGGATTACCTAGTCCGTATCAATTTCACCGGCCCAAGGCGACACATTTTTGTTATTGAATCTGAGTAAATACAGACATGGATAGACATATGAATAATATTATTTTAATGGTTATCTACACACGCTAATGAAACCCTCTTTTAGGGGGTAAGAATTTAGCCTCTCGTGGTGCACTTTTTTTATGATATTGAAGTGTTTTTAAAAAGGTGAATCACGTTTTCGTATTTTGTTTGAATAAGGAATAAATGACAAAGACTGAGATTCATTTAATTCGCTTATGAAGAAGACAAATATTGCGATAAAGTGTAAAACCTGCTGGAATGCTACATGTCCTTCTGTTCGTTAGGGATTTGATTGTTAGCATTTTATGTGTTACAAATACGGGGTCGTCCATAATACTTCTGATATAAATACACGTATAATTCTATTCTGCGGGGGTTTTATGATGATGAAGCGATATCGTTTTTACAAATATCATTAAAAGCCTCATAAATTTGTAGAAATAGACCAATTTTATTTATCAGCGGAACGAATCTTGAGATTTAATAAAGTGCGTGTTATATTTCAGTGGTCGAGGAAATGCGGGCTATCGCTGTCCCCCTTCACATGTTGTCACAGACTTCCCAACCTTCCACCAAGTGACAGTTGGAATGCATGTCACCATTAGCTCAAAAACGAACAAAAAAAATTTAAAACTGTCGAATCACGCACCCCGTGGTCAGTAAACCACTCCATGTAGACAGATAATACACGTTTTAATTCAATTCAACGCTTTGGACAATGCAGAGCCGTGCTTTAATTCTAATGCTCTTAAAGGGGGCTGAACATCTTAGTTTTTGAACCTAGGGACAAGGCCTTCGACAATTGAATTTCTTTTTGCAATTGTCTGAAAAGAAAGGTGGAAACCTTGCAAAATTCTCAGGAAAATTACATTTTACATTCTTAACACTCGAAAATGTAGTTTGCTCTGTTGTTTCGTATATTTCTTCCCTGTGAGAGTATACTTCGTTATTAAAATCAAAATGCCTGCATATTTGGGCATAGAGTTTCAGTAAAAAAAAAATATGTATCAAGACATACACTACTCATCGCAAACAGTACTGTAATTTGAAAAATTTGATATTTGTTTGCGATTGTCAAAGGTTGCTGGGAGCCATTTATACAAGTCGCATGCTACATTACACATAAAAATAATACTCGTGATGATGGAACGGGCTAATAACCTAAGAAAATGATTACAATGGTTAACATTGCAAATGGCTAAATGATTAGTATCACCTGTATAAGCAAACACAGTACAGCATCCTCTTAATGCAACCAGGTACTGTTCCCTCGCCCTATACGGAGACCCATACAGGATAGGTCGATGTTCATGCCAAACATGTTTACAGGTATATCAGAGATCGCTCCCCTTATGTGAACGCAATTAACTTATAGGGGATCATACTGTCTATGGGACATAGGATACCATTGTCCATCTGCTACGTACGTTATTAAACATATTTATGAAAATCTAGATTTCATCACTGTTCCCGATGGAACATCAGTTAATCATTTTATTGGAGGGGGTATACAATTTTTTTTTATTTCACCAAAATTTCAGTACAAGTGCTAATGATTATTTTTGGAAATGAACTTTGTCATTTGTCTTTGATTGGCCATGTATTAAGGGTTGGTCGAGGCGTATTATTTGTAGGCATAAAAATAGACAAAATACAACTCCATTGACGGTATTTTACCGTGTGTATTGACAAAAAACGGTTGTAAAACATATTTTTTTCAACGAATTTTTCGTTTCAAGTTGTCCTTCACACAGTGGCTGAAAAAGACGGACGTGGTAAATAGAAGGTGCACTAGCTCTTCTACAAAGGAGGCGGAAAATGTTCTGATGACCTCAAATCCTAAGAGCTTTTGGCCTCTGTCATATTCCTGAGCGACATACACATGTTTTCCTGTATAGTTGTCTTCTGTGTTTCGCTAAAAGGTTGCTCTTTCTTTTCATGGTACAAAACATACTTCAATGTGTAGACGCATGGTGATATCTGATGAAATAAAAGTCATTTGTTAACACCGTGTCCTTTACTTATCTCGTGCTTCAACTTGACATTTCAAGGAGCTTTTAAAATTCTTGCTTTTATTCTATTATGTAACAATTTAAAAAAATATGTGCCCTGAAAACGTATACAATATTCATATTTTCATTTTTCTGAAGACAACTTTTCGACCAATAGAATGGGACTTCATTTACCGACTTTCTGTGCGATGTAATCCTAATGTGATATATCATATATATCCAAAGTCATTGCACTCAATTAACTCTCTCTCTCTCTCTCTCTCTCTCTCTCTCTCTCTCTCTCTCTCTCTCTCTCTCTCTCTCTCTCTAAATACGAAACTTAAAGTTTTTACTATATCCCACACACATTGTATTCAACAACAACAAAATGATAAAGATATTTAAACTAACAAACCACATAACACTTAATGTGTAATTTATAATAGTTGTACATGATGAATGTGTGAAATAACCCAACATATGTTTCAAGGCTATAACTGCCATGTCCTTTGTTTCCCAAAAGACCCTAGACGCCAGAAACTTTGATAATTGTGTATTTTTCCGCGTTTTATTAATATTTTCATCTCTGAGGGCATTTCAGGCATTTGTGATTGGATGATTATTCAGAAAATGCCGTGTAAACATTCAAGTCTACTGAAACATCCACTTAGAACACCGAAGTCGATAATACATGTATTTTAAAATTTGGTGATAAAATGAAATGATGTTATGTAAGACTCAGAAACTATGAAGTGCTTTGCATAAGAAATGTATTTCTATTATATTAAAAAAACATATATTCTTATAATGTATTATTCGAAATAAATAAATTATTTAGTTTATTGTTTATAATATTCTAATTCATATTGTAAGAAAGCGATGACCAGCTGCATGTAAGAAATAATATATATCAGCATAGATAACATCTGGGCGACAGCGATAGAAACTGTTAAAAATTTTCATATAGATGTAATGAAAATTTCAATTTTTTTTAAATAATTGATAAAATTTGGAGGGGAGTCATTAAAGTGGAGGATTTCCATATACCATGTAGTTAGACGAACGAGCCTGAGACACAAGCATACATTTATCATAAAGGTTGCCATTGTGTCGAAAGAATGATTATATATGCATGTATAAAGAAATTAAAGTGCAAGATATTTAAGATTTCCTTTCAATTTATCAATACACGTTAAGGGCAAAACACAGCAAATTTCGAGATTTACAATCATGCGTTTCTTTAATATATTTTTTTATGTTTATATTTCCACTTATTTTCTTTTTTGTTTTTGTGTACTCTGATTTGCATCTGTACACTGTACTGTTACAGAGACCCTATGGTGTACACGACGTGATATCCAAACTAAATCTGAGCTTTTCTTCGCCTCTCTATCTCTATGTTGTAAACATCATTAACCCATCAATGCCTTTTCTCGGGTATTGGTTAAAAGTATTATATCAACACGACTTTTGAAACCACAAGATGTTTCACCAAAATACTCTGGGATTAAAAAACAAATATGCAATTTTTATCTTTCTCTCGCCAAGAAAACTATTTGCCCCCTTCGCTGGGATTAAGATTGAATTGACAAAAGAAATGTAAATTTGTCTCTGCTGGCGCATCTTTTCGGGATCAGTTATACCACTCACTGAGCATTGAAGCAGAGTGTATTGAAAACGATACACAAATACATTACCTCTTGCTGGGCAGAAAATATTGACGCAAATAGAGAGAAGAAAACAAGTCCACTGTATATTTCTGTATTTTGTTCAGGGGGATTAAACACCTGTAAATCTACCTGTGTTTATAGGTGCAGGGTCAGCTATGAGCGTTAGGGTCAGTGTTACTGATGAGAATGGTCCATGCCACCATGGAAAAAAAAGTTAACATTTTGGGGGTTTTATTATCATTTAAGAAAGACTGAGGATTAGAGGTGCTTTAATATAAATCATCACTTTATATTTTGAAAAATGTAATGAACATTTTATACACCCAGAGAAAATTGAAAACTACATCGAATTACACATGTATACTCTGTCTATTACTTACTAACACATTAAGTGAATGCAAATGCATTTTTCATGTAAGAAATACAGGGTTTTTTTTTTTTCAAATTCCGTTCATGAAATATTAGGAGGTATTATACATCTCATTTCATTTTTCTACTTAAATCACAACCAATTTAAAATAATACTAGCTCAAAATTTCTTTTCGGTTTCACGTCATAAGTTTGACAGACAAATTTTCATATTTCAGAGGTAAAAATGTCCGATAGGTTTCAATTTCTCTTTTGTTTTTTAAACACTTAACCAGATTTTATTGCACAGCATTTGTTACTTAGCCTATCAATTTCATAAAACCAAAAACCTACCAAGGTTTTTTCTCGCTCCTTACATGTCATTATGTCAATGATTCTGGCATTTCATACACATACAAACTGTTCTGTTCTCATCATAATATAAGGAAACGTCGATGTCGTGGTTCCTAGACTGTGAATTCATCAATTATAGACGCCTTCAGACGCACAAAACCCCCGTACATTCAATGTTTTTAGACCATATTTCAGGAATAGAAATAGTCATAAATACAGTTTTGAGTTATGGCGGTACGATATATCATTACTGTATAGACAGATAAGGAAATGAACATTGTCTTAGAAACTAGATTCATTTTCCGACTATAAATATTTTTTTTTCATAAAATACATGTTGTATATTTTTATGCTTAGTCATTGTGACGAAGCAATGTGAAAGTTTTCTATGGTGTTTTGGGGTTAGAATCTGTGTCCCTTGAAGAAAATGAAAGGAGATACTACAATAAACCCCTGATAGAATAATATCGTGTATTGTGAACAAAGGGGGTTGAAATTCATCTGATGGGTACAAAAAACTCGATTCTTTGTTCCTTTTTACAATACTATTTTGTATCATTGAAATAGAATATATTTTACATTTCTAATTCTGTTTTAGAGTACATCTTAGAGTCACAAGTTTCTTATTTATGTTGTAAGAATATACATGTAAATATAAACAACGAAATGCCTATGTCATACCCCACAAGGCAGATCGGCTTCTGCCAAGAATCGACTTATATTATTTCCAATGCTCATTTACACATCGGTCTCGTTAATTTGACTGGCAATATGTATGCATGTATATATATTTATAGATATAAAGATCTATTATTCTGCACCATCACCATGACATAAGCCATTTTGTACAAGAGCAACTGAATTCACGCAGCATCTTCCCGGGGCTTCCTACAAAAGAAGATAGATATGAAAGATATCCGGTGTCTACACAGAATCGCCACCTGTGTAATGAATGCACGGGATTAGGTTAATCATTATTTACCACTTATCATTCAGATTAAAACGGCATATATCTAGCACGCCTGTTATATAATATCCTGATTTATTCTACCATATTGCGTAGAGCATCTTGATTTATAGAACGAAACATATTTTCTTGCGTAAAGATATTTCACATCATTTGGACAGAAATATTTTTTTTCTAAAGCAGATCGTCTATATGCCGTTTAAGATACATTTATATGTAAAACAAAACAGCATTGATTTATTCTTTTTCTAAATGGCGATTCGTGGAAACGGTATGACAATGACTCCATGTGATATATTATCAAAGGGTTGTTTTTCATTGTGTAGGCTGTTGTCTTTTCTGTTTTCTCAAAGATCAAACAATTCCACTCTATAACAAACAGAATCAAACAGTCCAATTCTTCGATCAAACACCGAGTATTGACCTTGAGTCCTTTTTTCTCAAAACTGAGCCTTTTGATAACCTTGGGTTACATAATGTACGGTGTGTGGGGGCAAATTCCGAAGTTTCTTTTCAAGTATGCTCTAGTTTCAATAGCATGGTTTAGTCAAGAAAAACTCCCCGAAATTTTAACTTTTTTCAAGAAGACGGTCGACACACTTAGAAGCGGAGCGACTGAGTACAAGAGCTTTGTTGGAATTTGTTGCGTTTGCACAAAGCCGGCATGTCAACATTTTTTATACCACTAGAATTCAATAGCTTTATTATATCTTTGCTGAGAATATTATGATAACCTTTGTCTGTACAGAAGTATTGACATTGCGGCTCTCATTAGAGACCCGCGGGTCCACCAGAAAGGCAGAAGACAGGGAGGATACAGAAACTTTCTGTTGCAGAAAAATAAACAGAGACGCTTTGCACCGAGTTCTTCTTTTCCTTTCTTTTATCATCTTATCTATATCCTTTTTCAAAAATCTTAAAAGTTCAAACAACAATCGTTTAAACTCTCAATTAGCTTAAATTATATAATATAGAGTTTAATGAGAAACGTTTCTTTCTGGCACAAGGAAAAGTTTCCGCACTGTGCTGTTTTCTACCGGAATTATTTGTTTTCATTTGTCTGTCTGTGCTCGAGTTCAGATAAGATTACAAGCAAATTGAGTTACTCCTTATATATCGGTCATAAGATTGCAAAATTGTCTAAACTGTTTCAAAATTATAAGACAATTTCGTGACAGATTTTAAATTTAATGCATAATATATATTTAACGCACACTTTTAACTTGTGTTATCACAAGTGATAATTAATCGTTTTCTCTAACATTCTGGTGAGAAAGAAATGGACCAGTAAATGCTTGAGAGATATATAACGATATCCATGGCATATTTAACTATCAAAGAGCCTTGTTTTATCATAGTTTAATTTCCGATATAAGAATGAATATAAAAATTATAATACATGTAGTAATATAATATTATTTATTCTTATATCAATGGGTTAATATTAAGATGTCAAAGTAATGAAAAATCAGTGATTCAAAATATGAATTCCCACTCTATCAATATCTCCTAACTGTAGCAGACATTTTATTGCTTACTTGACAAATTATACATGTGTTCAGTAAAAGGTCTTTGATTATTTTAGGTCAGATAAAGAAATAATTACTGCTTGCATGCGCAACACGAGATGTTAGTATGTGACGTTTGTCTTTCAAGATGGAAGCTCCGAATCATGCATTATATCTGTTTGACAAAGCGTACTGCACCCGGCTAGGGCTCAGTTTTGGTCTGTTGTGATTCGTCCAGATAACCCTGTCCATCACTGTGCATGTTTTGAGATTTACGACGTCGATAAAGAACATGTCACGCAAATCCCCCACAATGCCCCAGTCCCACCCGTGCAGGTTCCCGCGCTATCTAAATGGCACATCTCATTATCTTAACCTCCTTTGTTTTACTGCTATGTCTCAGAATGTGTTTTAAGACCTTAAACGATAAGCTACATTTGGGAAGCGACCTTCAGTGGCGGACAAAGAAGAAAGGTCGCTGTCTATATTGAACTTTGACATGTGAAAAAAGATTAATTTGTTATTACATGAAAAGTTACACATGACATTATGCATCCAAGGGAGTTAACTACATTTTTTGTATAATAACTATGTTAGGAATGTTAGGAATTAACCGAGTAATACATGTACAGTTTATGTTACATGCATATTTTTGCATTGTACGACAATATAAGATACGATGATGTCGTGATCGTACTTTCTCTATTAACTCTGAATCAGTTTTTAACTTTATTAGATAACCACTGACAGAGGCAAGTCTTACTTTTTGACCATCGTTTGGATATTTCAATATCAGGATCGACACATGCTTAGATTCAAATCCACACGCAAAAGTGCAGGGAAACATCTTATTATATTTAATGTCATATCCTGGTTGCCAAATATAGTTGTTTTAATTTTTAATTTGGTAACCAATAGTAAAAACCTTTTTATGTAAAGAATTTTCAAAAGGAAGAGAGGAGAAAATACTTAAACTTTGCTTTCTTTTCAATGTATTACAAGCGTTAAATTTAATTTTCGTTGCTTGAGAGACATTTTCGTCAGAGGAACATCTGTATGCTGACAAGTCACTTAAAGTGCTTTTATCAAAGAAACATTTACATATCCTCGTTTAACCCGTTTCCTTATAATGTCCGTGAATGCTTCATTTGACGAAGACTACAGTATCTGTCAAGCGTCGGGCTGACAAGATGAAGTCAGATTGCGCCGCGGTGGTGGCCATTTTGTTTCCCGGCGCTCTTTGCCACACATGGTTTTGACTCCGTGTCAAATTCTTAAACCTGCGTGTGAATTCTACAAAAGAATGGCCCATATCGAGGGAAGAAAAATAATTAGCAAATGTTATTTTTTGTGGGTGGTGTTCTTCTTTTGTGAAGATGCATTTTATCAAAAAGCTTTCACCGTAAAAAAAAAAATAAGGTTGCTCAATTCATACGGTATAAAAATTTTGAAAGTTAACGTTTTTTAAATAATAAAATGATTAAACAGAAAACTGAATTGATCAAGAATTTCTCCGTAAACAGCTGGTAAAAAAAAGTTGTTTAATTCATATAGTATAAAATATCTTAGAGTTATCGTTCCTTAAAGAAAATGCAGCCAGACTCCAAAATACAGGGATTATTAGAGATGGATTAAGAATAAAATATTATGGGTACGTTGACTTTTCACGTTATTGACGTTTTTATTGTTGAGAAAATTGATAATGGATACAGTACATACAACACTAAGTTTACCTTTAACTTGGTTTTTGTACTGCAACTATCGAAGGGAAAGTCAAGGAAGAATGTTATAGATTTTTTTTAATTTGTCACTTCTTAAAGAGGTGAAATTGTACATATTGAATGAATGTCGTCCCGATGATTATCCCCAAAAAATCTGAAGAAACCCAAAGAGTTGGTCAAATTGAATCCTACACCATTTCTTTTGTATTTACTCCTGTTTTGGTGGTTGGAGGTCCAATTCCATATAATTATGAATGTGATTTATTTCAGGAAGTCCATAATTTCCCACAATGATGCACACATTTCTCTATGATAAACTACTTGTAAACGACATCGGGATAATATTCATATACATGTATGTACATACACTTTTGTGCTTATTTTGCACTCTCAAGTTTATGCTAATTTTGACTCATCAGGCGTCAAAATTGGAGAACACCATACAGAAGTTGAGACACAGTCTACTAAATATGAGAATTAATGTGATAACCGTTATTTTAGTACAGTAATATGTGCTAACTACACTATAATATCTCAAGAAACACAAGCGATAGGGTGCATGCAAAAACCATGAGAGGGAAAAAATCGCCAAGGTCTTCAAAAGTTTGGGATGCTTATTCACTAAATTAATATGATGTTTTGTTGACAATTTTCTTTGTGTACTGATATTGTTATGATGCAGCAGAATCGTCAGAGTTCTCCTTCGTTCTGTCACAGCCGACCTTTAAGGATGTCATTTCAGCTGCCGGTGTAATACCCAGACAAAACTCGCAGGCTCTTATCCGAGCAGATATCGTCTGAGTGTCGAGTCCCTTTTAGAAATGTTACAGTTGCTTTCTTTTTGAAGATTGTAATGAGAGGTTATAATGGTCGACATATTGTTATATTGATGTCAGTCAGTTTAATGATACGTGCGTTTATTAAAACGATGCTTATGTACCAATTGCTATCTGGTAGTCTGGAGTGTCGTTCTTCAAGGTGACGTTTTGTTTCCTATTACTTTTCAGGGTGAAGAAGCAGATTTGGAGTGTTATTATAAAAAGTACACGTCTCAGGGGTGCAGTGCTTAGTCTCTAGTCTAATAAGATTTTCAGAATTCTTGAAATACTGAAAAATGCTATATACCTTTGAATATCAGATCACCAATTATCGTTTGAATAGGTATCGTTTACTGAACTTTTCATTAATTGCCCGTATCTGGAGAAACAACAGGGCTAACGTTACTCTAGATCACACGGACTGTTTGATCATTTGCAGGAAGGGGGCACACAATTAATCAAACGTCCTCATGATAACCATCGACTCTTAGGGGGTAAACACAAATAAGCCAGGTCACGTGAACAAACGACGGAACATTCTTTAAATTTGTAAAATTGAAATTAAAGAGAACAGTCTTCCTTTGAAATCGTTTCGTCTAAAAGAATATCATTAACTTGTGTGGTTTCAGAATGTGATATGTTTCCTAGGTTGTTTATTGGATTAAATGACTAAACAACCTTAAAGGAGAAACGTTTTCTGATGATTTGTGTATTCCTTAGATTTATATCAGCATATTACAAAAAATTAAATTCAAGCTTTGAAATTTTAGAAGGTTATTAATCAGATTTCATAAGCAAATTGTATCGTGCCTTTTTTTTCTCTTTCTTTCCTTTGTGGCGGCTTAAGTTTTCTTTGTTACTATAGCGAATTTTGCGATGTTTAAAGGAAGCTGAAGATTTCATCATAAGAAATTTAAAAGAAAAACCTCTAAAATTGTGTAATTTTGCTTTCAATTGGAGTATTGTGTAAAATTGCTTTATTTTTTGGAGAGAATATCACAATGATCTCTTATAATTTCTGTAGTTAGCAAATATACATATCATTTTTAAAGATGATTTTTTTTTCAATTAGATTACAACGATTGTACTCCTAATACTTCTTTTGTATAAAAAAGGATAATTGGCTTTTTTTTTTTTTTAAATAAAAACAAATTTCAATGCCATAATTCTTATATATGTTTAAAAAGTTTTGAAGAATTAAAAAAAACTATTAAAACACGTAATTCTAAATTAAAGGTTACTAAAGTAGAATTCTGTAGCTTTTATTTTGACTTGATATATACTAGACCTAGAATAAATATTAAGACAAAATATCTCCTGTTGTTACAAGAGCCTACGATGCGATCTCAGCCAGGCCTATGCCCCGTGGTATCAGAAGTTCATCTCTCGGAACAATCACAAAACTGACAAGTCGGGATTAGAGAAATATTTAATATCTATTTAATTTTGTCAGCTGTCCTCTGGAGTGATCTATTGGGGACAATACGATCCTCGGGGACTTACCGTGGAGGTGACATGTGGGGAGGGGGGTCGTGAAGTGGGGCCCCTCAACATTTCAATAAGCCAATCAATCATTAGATTAGAGGCAGTGACTCGGTAATTTTCATTCAATTTCTGGCGCGTACTTTGTCTTTTATTATTAATATCGATAGATTGCTCATTGTTTTAACGTTATTGCTTGTCTTATAATCCAAAGTTTGTACACATGAAGTATTTTGGAACGAATGGAATGCATGGCACATCAGATTATCTCTCTAATAATTCAATTAGAATTATAATAGAAGTTATAAAAGAAAACATCCTATTTGTTCCTATATGTAATTAGCGGAATTTAATGATACATTTTGAGTATATCCATTACCTTTATGTACATGTATCTTTTTTCAACTTTGTTTTGATTTGTTCTAGGAATTTTTAGTTTTGTTTTGTTTGGTTTGGTTTTTTGGGGGGTGGGGGTGGGGGTGTTGTTAGGAGGGTTGTAGTTTGTACCCTCTCCCCCCTTTCCTATTCAAAATTATTATGGTCGTGCATATGTTCTGCTCTTATGCTTCAAAATGATGGGATATGATTACAAAGAGTTGACATTTTTCCGTGTTTTAATTCCATCACAGAGTCTTCACCCTGATTTATGTGATATCATCATTCTGTATCGCCTCCAATGACAGATAATACGAAACCAGCACAGATATGACTACTGCCTCCTCGGGCACCTGTACTAATGCAATGCCGCATCAAAGCTAAAATTGAAAACGCATAAGAAAGAAATTACTATTTTAGTTCATTTCCTGCAATATTAAAAAATTTAACAAATTGCTGGAGTTGGTTAGAACGTTAGAAAGCTTTGAAGTTTATGAGGAAACGGCGTCAATGAAGATTTCAGAGAATTGTCAAGTTTGACGTTTTCTTATAACTAGAAATAATATTGCAATATTTCATACAAAAATGCTACGCTGATGCATGAGTATGGATCACTATAGGTGTGAGTGTGTTGGAAAGGTGGGACACTATATGGATGTACGTACGTAATAGTGTTCGAATTGGGGGCGGGGGAGAGGGGAGCAACGCGCTTCGAATTGTACGAATAAATAAAAAATTTTTTTTTAAATAAATAATGCTGCTACTTTTCTCACTACCATTTGTTCTTGTGGTTTTGTTTTGCATTAAAAACCCAAACAAGAAGTCATTCACGATTTATGATCATAAACTTCACAAAACGAGACCCCCGTCTTGTGAAAAATCACCCAGAATATTAATTATCCACCATCAGCAATGTAGATTTATTCCATCGTGTGTCCGCGAAGATGACCCTCCTCGGAATAAACTTTTGTTGACTTCACCTAATGGGGTTCATTGACCAATCCCCAGGGAAACCAGATATGAATCGGGAGCCTAATGTGTAATCATTACACCGTATACTGTGTCCTCACAGGGTACACACAGGCTGGAGAGAACGGGTGCCGATCCAGTTAATCATTTTTTTTCTTTTAACCGAGTGGAAATGAAAAATTACATGCTTTCAATTTTCTAAGATTTGAGATTTGGTTCACACAATTGTTGTTGATAGTGTTGCATTGAGCTTGGTACTGGAAGTTCATAATTCCAATCTCGATAATCAGTAACTAAGAGGGGACAATTGCTTTCGTCATGCTTTGATGTTTTTAAGAAGGCTCGATGGTCGTGGCCATTTTTAGACCATATTAATCTCATTGAGAAGAAATCTCTGTGTAAGAATACGGCCGGGAAATCGTGAATTTTTCTGAACTAAATAATAGTTTATTAATAAAGAAATCATCTCAAATATTGGCCTGATGGGTAATTTGTAGACCAACCATCCCTCTTAATGATTAAAATTACATTAATTCTCAAATTTTGAGTTATACTTATAAGCGAATCAAATCTATATTGAACAAATCATATTTACTTTATTTAAAACTTCAGATCAGTGTATTCAAAATATGCAAAGGTTAACTTCAAAACACATTCGCCCTCTTGCGCCAACTTATGAGTGTTTCATACATTGGGAAGTTGCTTTCAAAAAGTAAAATAACATAGTAAAAAAGGATTACGAGGGATTAAGAGATATGCAGATGGACCATGTTTATCTTCTTGACACGTTGACTTTTGTGTGAGTGTTTCTTCTTGAAGAGGCAAAGGTGAAACGCAGAAGAATGAAACATGGCGGATGAATAACCTCCGGTTCCTGACGTCCTGTCAAATGTGATTGGTTTATAACTGGTCTAGCCACTAGATGGGGCTGTGGGCCATGCTAACATCCGGCGGGGGTTAAGCCTGGGTGGCCATCACACTCACTTGATAGATGTCGCAACAGTCTTTTGATAACTTCAGTGGGTTGGATAAGGTTATCAATGCGCTGCACTTACACGGGGGTTTCCAGACTTCTTGGGATCCAGCGTCCATAAAAAAATTCATAAACTGATATTGTTACACGAATGAGAAGACACAGTAGCGACTGCGTGGCTTTGAAGGTCAAACATCACATACTCGTATTACGAGAAGATGAGCCAGATTTGCTCCATGAAATGGAACCTTTTTCCTTGTGGCTGCTCTTTGCATAAATTTTGTCCAATGACAAATAAGGGGTTTTAAATAAAAAAAAATTGACTTTGTCTTCTACTTTTTTGAAGACAAGAAACTGTAATGCATTTTGCAAATGGATTTGACCGTATCAAGAACACGTATTTCCTATAACGAAAATTTGAAGAAAAAATCGGTTGTAATGTTAGTATGTCCCCCAAAATTACAATCTTTTCGCTACAAATTGATAAAACACTTGGATAAGCTTAATTTCTGTTGAATAGAGAAATGTCTGACATTACGTGAGCAAGGCGATATATGGGGGCCTTTGTGAGAAATGTCTTCCCCACCTGGAATTGAATTACCATCTGTGTTTCGGCTACATACAAGAAATTTAAACTTAATTAGTTCCGTATCATATGGTCGGCCGTCTGTAACTGCAGAAAAAAGTGTCGGCTTTACATAATCTCATAAAAGTCAAGGTTTACAGCTGTATGCTAAAATAATATGCAAATGATATATATTTTTCTTTTTGATGTTTTTGCTTGTTTTTTTGAAGTGCGCTTTTAATGCTTCAGAAAATCAGGCACTGCCGGGTTACTCCCTTCCCACAATGCCCCTCTGTCTTGTAAATTTTTATCCTGAGCAAGTTACTGGCAAGAATTCTTTGAAATATTAATTTTTTGAAAACGGGCCAGGTGAAGGTAGGTTTATTAAGGTGTTTATGTAATATCAATGCGGAGTTCTTTGTTTTGTTTCCACTTCAGTTCCACGTACAGTACTCATCTCAAAAGGACATGTACACGAAAAAGCGATAAATCAATTTATATGCACTCAGGTCGAAATATTTCGGATATCTAGTTTTCTGTAGCATACATGTTTTATGAAATACTTTACAAAATTCCAATTAAAAAATCCAATTCTTAAAAAAATGAAGGTAGGTTATTTTCTTCTAATCCCAATTGAAGACATGTTGTTGGCAGTTTATTGCATATAAATCTTTCTCAAAGCACCCATTTTATTGTCTGCAGCTAATGCAATTTATTTTTCAATTAAGCATATAGAACAAGCACGCTGGGGTAAATGCGTCAAGACGCATATGCCACATGCATAAAACAATTCGAAGATTATAAACAATATTCACATACGTAGTTATGTAATTTACGTTCTTTGTGAGTTAATTTCATCCAAGTTTTAAAAGTACATTCTCGATAATCTGGGAATTATTGCATGCCAAAACTGGTCACAGTTATGTAAACATCAGGTCAATTCATCCATGCGTTCAGGTTGGGCCAAATACAGAAAAAATATCAAACACTGTTAACGAGAGAGAGAGAGAGAGAGAGAGAGAGAGAGAGAGAGAGAGAGATTTGAATATCTTCCTGTCATTTAAAATTTCTGCATTCTTTCAAGATTTAAATTGTTTGGCATTAAAAGCGCATATAATCTCATTTATTACATTAGTATGATGGAGTTTTCCAGGATGAAGATGGGGAGATTGTGGTATGTGACGCCAGCTCTAAGTGGGAAAACAATGTGAAATATGCTTCGATGATCTATTACAACCCGTGCACACGAACATTCAACCTGTCATCTTTTTAAACATCCGAGTGAGATGTTGGGTGAATAAAAGACATGAATACATGTATGCTCAAACACAAAAGAGTTTTATCTATCAATATAGAGACATCCCAAGAATCCTAAAAAATAATCTGTAACATAATGGAAACAAACAAGCTGATATCACTTCAGCTCGGTTGATATTTCTGTATAGGAGCCGAGGATTAGAGAAATTCCTCGTCAAATGTTGCAACACTCGAAGAAAGGGCAATTCATCAACCCAGTAACATCCCAGCACTTACAGTAACATTAACTTGCCATCTTTATGATTTAGAGGTAAAGGTTTTCCGCAGTTTTTTTTTTTAGATAATGCTTAGTCTGATTTATGATATTTTTTAAAAATTCGTACATTTCCGTGCATTTGTTTTTTTTTGAAATCGCAGGAAAGGTGTGTGTTTGTGTTGGGGGACGGGGATGTCAACATATTAAAAAAAAATAAAAAGGCCAATTCAATATGCACCATGACATTCTAGATAAAATTATGATAGCACTCCAAGCGCAAATCCAACAATTCCCCCAAGATTAATACATAATTTTTTTTAAAAGGAAAAAGAACGGAAGAACCTTTTCCGTGGTTGTTGAGAAAGAATCCATTTTCCTTCTAAAATATGTCTCTCTTCCTCCTTAAGAAAAGTGTCCGTATTTTACCCCCCCCCCCCCCCTCCCCCTTCAACTCCGACTCCATCGCCCTTCCCCATTTAGAGCCCATGCATTATAACCACATTTCAACGCTTTGTAAAAATGACAAGTTTACAAATTCGCAACTGGCGACAAAATGCTTGAGACGCGTCAAATCCAACACTGAATTCGATCAATGTCAAGAAAATAAATTTTGGATTATTCTTCTCTCAAGAAAATCAATCTTTAAATACCGAAAGGTTCAACAGGTCAAATTTTCAACTTGACATTTGTATCTCTAAAAATATAAATATCGCTAAAAAGCAATTTATATTGCAGGAACGAGTGAATTTGACTATATATTTGCTAAATATTTTTAATAGAATGCTTTAATTTAATTTAAGGCAAATACACAATATAAATGCTTTTATAACAGTCTGTCAATCAACGAGACACATAAATGACGGTATCGACAGACCATAATGTGTCAATTAGTCTTCCGAAAAAGACTTCATTAGACTTGATCAAACACATTCCGGCTCAAACTTGATTTATGTATAGTCTGTCAATTTATATTGCATGTTCTTAATCATAGTTTCATAATTTTACAGGTATTTTACCATCAGCGTAATAAAGGGTTGATTTTTTTAAGAACGATATGTACTTTATAAGTATGTGACCCATTTTGTAGAATTAGCTCGCGTTGTGCGACGCGATGTCATTCCTACAATTTTAAAAGATACATGTGGTTTGTTTTAATGTCAAAACATACATATTTTCTTTCAAAAAAGTTGAAATAAATAATTATGAAAAAATATATATATATACACCATTTCCGTCATAGATTTGCAATAACCGTATATTCTTATTAACATTTCACTTAATGCATTGCGGATTTCGGATTATTTTTCTTCTATTTTTTCCTGTTTATGCAGAGTCCATCGACAAGCTTAAAAATAAATGTGTATTTTTTCAAGTATCGCGAGAAACGACATATGCCAAGACTACTGGGTTTTCAGACAAGTATGTGAAGAAAATGTCAAGGCTAAGTGCTAGCTCCAATATCATCTAAGTGTTTTAAAACACATTCTGCTTTCGAAATTATCGTGCAAACGACCACACACTAAATAATCGAGTGTATTTAATCACAGAAAAGAAAATAAAAAGGCCTTTTGATAAGAATCTGCTATCTGCATTTCACGACTGAAGTGAGGGCATATTACAGAGATCGTTTACAAAGGGTAGGCTTAAGGCTTGAGAAAGACTGCGTTATCAAAAATCGTCATGACACGCAGGATTATCCTAGATTAAGAAAAACCAACCCCAAGCATGCCAGGTATTCTTAATGTTAACATAATATTCATAGTTTACCATCACACCAGGTGAAATACACGGAGGGGAGAAAGCTACTATCTTGTCCCCTATCGCTTACACTTTAATTGACTTTTAATTCCGTAATTAGAATTCTCCTTTCGTGTTACGCTTGAGAAAAAAGCACCAAGACTTTTGAAATTTAATTAGCTGTTTTTGGTAAAGTATCATTTGACTTCCTTAGAAATCTAATACCTTTTTAAATATAGGTTTTAATTTTTTCAAACTTTGACAATAACAACTTTACTTAACTTGAAATTCCAGGGACGACATTTAATAAATGCCACGATAAAAGTTAGGGAATTCCGAATCAATTCTCACAACTTGTTTTGTAATTTGTAAATTCTGTGATAAGATAATACAAAGTGCTGAAATGCATTGGCACCTTCCATGAGACTGGAATTTGTAAGAATTGTTACCAGAATTTGCATCATAGAATTCGAAGGTGACAGTAGTAGAAACTTAGTTTGCACACACACACACACACACACACTCTCTCTCTCTCTCTCTCTCTCTCTCTCTCTCTCTCTCTCTCTCTCTCTCTCTCTCTCTCTCTCATAATGTATTTTTAAAGCGGAAAGAAAGACAACTCTAAAGTCTAATGGATATGCTTAACGAGCATTTTATGATTTATCGTGTAATAAAAAATACAATGAAAATTCTTATTCTGGCCATATGTACATGTAGTCTGTAATTTTCGTAACATACAAGTCATGTAATTTAACGTTACTATTTATAACGCTGTAAAAAAAAAATATGTGGATGAGTTAGTTGAAGCAATTTTACCAATGAAAAAAAACCCAACATTTTAATAGATTAATAAAATTTCTCGCCTCAAAATAAGTTAAATATGCATAACACTTTGGTTATGAACCGTCGCCGTTTTGCAAAATTAAATGAACTTCTAATAAAATACATGAACTGCCTTAATTAACATTTTAGTAAATCAGTCGAATTGCCCTTATCGAGCTGTTACTTATAATAATGGGTACATTGTCCATCTACATGACTGTGTATTTTATTATACTTGCAAAGTCCATATGTGCGAATCTAGGAGGTGTGTGTGTATGGGGGGTCCGAACCAACCCCCCCCCCCCAAATAAAATTTACACAGTAAAATCCGAAAATACGGGCCTCGGACCTCCTCCCCTGCAAACAAAATGATCAAAAAATTCTGGATCCGCGCATGGTCCATAGGTATAGATAATTTATTTTCCAATCTTGGACCCAGAGAGCATACAAGTTTACAATTTTAAGAAAGAAAGTCCTAGATATTATATAAACGTGCAGCAATTGGGGAAATCCTGTGCATGCACATAATATGTTATAATTATGTATATGCCATTAACATATTAATGTATAATATAAATCTTTATCCTCATGTGTAACTCAATGAATGCGTATTCATTGTGTATGAAAGGATGAACAGTCAAAATAATACCTAATACAAATATGAAGATTATATCATGATATGTATAAGTAAATTTCACTAGTTCACTTAAATCTCATGTCATTCTGTCTTTTATTTATTTATTTATTTATTTTATTTTAAAGCATTAATTAGAAATTCACTTATACTCTGTCTTCATTTGGATATTAACCAGATTTGTTACTAACATAAAATGTTTGTGTAGTATTGAGATACAATGAAAAAAAATATATTTCTTTTTTCTTTATCTAATGGACAATCAGAAAGAAAGTGACACTCATCTTCTACACCATTTTGGTCCATATACAGTGCCTCATCTTCGCTAGCTAAGGATTTACGATCCGCTCCTCTCCTCTACTGGAGCGGATCATAGACCCTTGGCTAGCGAAGATGACAGTGCCAAGCCTGCATGAACTTCTTTGTCCATGAAGCGGGGGCAGTTCTGTAGGGTATTATAAACGCCTACGTAAGAACCTTCCTTGCGTATATTGTATATCATGTACATGCGCGGATCCTGAAAATTTTTTCCGGGGAAGGCGGGGGGTCCGAGGGATATCTAATTTTGCCGGGGGAAGGGGGGCTTTTTCGGTAATTTCACTGTGTAAATTTATAAAATTGAAATTCCCAGGGGAACCCTCCGACAACAGGCGACCCCCTCTAGATTCCCGCATGAAGTACTGCAAGTATGATTACTTTTACGGAACCTAGCAGTTCCGTACTGGTTTGGTTTTCAACTTTAGTTCTATAAATCCTGGTCTTACTAAAATCAAGAGAGTTAATATAATAAGAGAAAAATTAAAAAAGAAAATAGAAGATCGAATCATTTCTATAAATTTATGAAAAAGTTAAGATTTTTATCAAAACATAGTGTATGTGGGTTTTATTAAAATTTTGTTTCGTTGTTTTTAATCAACAAAGCTCATCGAACGTTTAATTCACTAATTTTGCGTGTTTTAGTGTTACCATATTTTTACTTTTACGACTTGCCGAAAAGGAGACTGCTTAGATGTAAACAAACTAGCAGCTAGCTAGAAAAGATTAGAAGATATTTAGAATGGCCGCGCCTAGTGAGAGCAGGCTGTCTATTACAAGTGGGAAATCAGGTATAGATCATACTTTTTAATTTTAATTTTTGAATCAGTAACGTAGAGTGTCTCCGTTTGAAAAACTGTTCTCGTAACAACCATCTCAATGTCCATCAGCCGTTCATATGTAAAATATTCCATATTTACAAGAATCTTCTACTTTAGGTTATCGAAGACTCAAAGAAATGAAATCCCGTTTTTAAAACCGTGTTTCATGTTTGTTATTATATAAACCACACGAACAAATAACAATGCAATTACTTATATATATGCATAGTGTGCATGCATGTATATTTCATAACATCATTCTCCATCAATTTTACAAGATATATTTTAAATGAAACATTATTTACTAAACAGGAGCAAGTAGAGTGGATAGTGCAGCCTCTCAAAAAGAACAAGAAAATCTGCCATCAGAAAAGGAGGTGGACTCTTTTGGGAAGACACCGCTTCACATCGCCTGTACATATGGCCAACTCTCCATGGTGGAGAAATTACTGAAGGTAATAATTCCAACTTTTTTGAGAAAATATGCCAGCTGGCTGCATGTTCATGAAATGCATTTGTACATATATATACACATAGTATAAACATAATTATATTAAAGAATAGATTGCTAACTATATTCATATTATTCATTTATAAGAAATCAATGATAAGTCTGGAATATACTTAATTATAATTATATATCTTTTTAGCATAACCACAGCCCAGTTTCTAAGACAAAGACGGGCCGGACTCCCCTCCATGAGGTGTGTGTGGGGGGACACAAAGAGTGCCTTCGAACGCTGCTACAATACACTCCAGAGGTCAATATCCGGGACAGGGATGGACAGACTCCTGCACATGTGGCAGCTTTTAATGGAGAACTTGGATGTATCAAGATGCTCCAAGACAAAGGTTCCCATTTATAGCATTTTTTAGACACCTCAAAATCAAAACACACTTATGCTTGAATACTCTTTCACATGGAATCTCATAAGAAAAAAAAATCAGTTTTTAAAAATGTTTGTGCTTGCAATATATAGACTTCATTTTAATAATCCTTTTACGACATTTCAGTATTATAAATCAAACTAAGCGAAAACAAAAATCTCATTAGTGGAATACATCATGAATGTATGTTTGCAAGTACTCATTTCCTGCTACCTATTATGCACCATATGAATTTAGCCAAATTTTCGTTTGAATGGTCCGTAAGGAATTGAGTGTTGTGATTTAAGGGGCAAACCTGATAGCGGAGGACCACAGAGGACGACAAGTGGCCCACTTCGCGGCGATGAGAAACCACAAAAAGATTCTACAGTTCCTGTTTGACCAGGGCATTGATTTGGACTGCCGCTGTGAGATGGGGAAAACTCCGGTGCATTATGCTGCACAGTATGGAGGTCAGTTCACTGCAAGCACTAAGTATGAACTACAATGACAACAAATTAAGTCATTGCATTTTTATCAGTTTTAAGTTTAACAATTCTATTCATGTAAATGTTGAAAATTAATGCATGTATATATGTATTTATGTAATTTTTTGTCTGCAATAAACTGACAGTGCATAAAGTAGCAAAAGGGTACTTGATTATGTATCCCTTTATAATAAATTCCATATCTTTGGGATTAAAATATGGCAAAATATTTTTAATATACACTTAATGGAAATTTCAATGCAGTTAATTCAATCTAAATAACACATCAGTGAGAGACATTGTTACAAGATTTCTACCTCTCATTGTTGTTCTGTGTCCTTCAGCCCTTCAGTCAGTGATTCTGCTGGTACAGAGAGACTGTGACATCACATTGACAGACAACAATGGCTACCTGGCATCACACCATGCGGCCAGACACAATAAACTGGACTGTCTCCGCTTCCTGGTCAAGCAGGGCTCCAACATAGAGGCCACCCAGGCTGATGGAAAGTCACCCGCCCACGTTGTAAATGCTTTTTGTTTATGTAAATATGCATCAAATTCTCAGCAAGGCTTTTGGATGGTTTTAATTTATATCTTTGTGATTTTGACACTCTGTTACTTTGTGATTTTAATGTACCGGTACCTTTGTTTTTTGCGAATAGAAAAAAAAAATAGGCATTGATTTTTTGTGTAGATATTTACCAATTTCTCTTTTGATTTATTTTATTTTTTGAACTTTCAATTTTTAGGCTGCATTGTACGGATCCATTGATGTACTCCACTGGTTGTTTGAAAAAGGAGCAGATCCAAACAAACAAGACTGTAAGATTTCACCTAAAGTAAAAATATAAACAATAAATATATTCTGTAACCAATCTTTTACATGCAATTATTGCAGATTTTAATAGCTTTTAAGAATTGAACATCAAGGGTGATTCATGTACCGGTAACTCCTGTGTTCTTTCTTATTTCTAGTTGATACATTTTATTGAATTAAGTTTTAATGTTTTAATTTAAATGTCCCTCTAGATTTTGGGAACACCCCTGGACATTATGCCTCTGAGGGGGGACACCCAGAGTGTCTGAGCTGTTATCTGTATCACGAGGGAGACATTGAAAACCAGAACATCAAGGGGGAGACTCCGCTAGACTCAGCCAGAAAGGCAGGCCATCCACTGCTGATGCAAAAAGCGAGTGAGTAGTGCGGTGATGATAAATATTGAAATATCTTTTTTGTCAGATACATGTAAATGCTGATTGCGATTTTAACAAGACCATGGAGTTTGGGAAGTTTGTGTTATGCAGCAGCTTGATATTGGCTTGTCTACAGTATTCATTAGTCATTGGTAAAAAGGAATCAACAACTTTTGCCCAACTGTATGCTGTGCCTTTATATACTATATAGTAACCATCATATAGTTCACTAGACACCAAAATCAGTGTCAACATGTTTTAATTGTAAACTAGACAGTTACATCATATGAAAAAGTCCAAGGTCTTGTTATAATAGCTTTCTTTCTTTAGTTTTAATTGAGACAGCATTTTTTCTAAAGTACTTTAAACCCCTGATGTGAAATTCAGGCAGTGCCATTTTGATCTTTATTTTTGCAGTTACCAATGAGGTTCCATGTAAAACCTGTTTCCAAAAGCACAAAAAAATAGAGTGGGAGAGGAATCATCCACCTGCTAAAGTGGAGAGACAGATCACCACAGCCAAATCCGTGGCCTACAAAAACCCACTCCCCAAAACAGAGTATGAATGAGATTAATTAGGATATGATAATCATCAAAATTCTTGTACTTCATGATCACTCTGTAGGCAATTCATATCACAGCTAGTATATGTGTGTACACATCACCTATCTTTTTCAAGGAAGCTGACACACAAGGCTCATGTGTTTGAGCAGATTATAAATGTAGATTTACAATATACCATTGGCAACTTTCTTATTTATACAATCACATAGGCTTATAAATAACTCATAAGACAAAGACATGTTATGTAATGAATCAAACCTCAAAGTTTGCCACATGTTTGTAGTTTTCTAAAATGTAGTACTTTGCTCAGTACAAATGAAATAAACAAAATAAGGTTTTACTTTAATACATGTAATTAATTTTGAGGTACTGTTACTCTGTTAATTAAATGAATAATCTTAAACTTTATCTTCAATACATTTAAGAATCTTGCAGGAATTCTTTAAAACCCTCAGGTATATTGTAAAGCCAATTTGCAAATAAAAACTTAATATATGTATTTGATTCTTCAGTAAAGTTCCAACACAACTTGAAATCAATCTGATGAAGAGAGAGAAGAGACTTGAGAAGCTAATGCCCAAGCCAACAGGACCAAAGCGAGATGCATCTGCCCAGTATTATGGCCATTATTTGGACCCCAATGAAGTCTTTAAATTCAAGGCTTCAGAGGAATCCATCAGATTTTAATTTCATCGTTTTGACATTTTTCAAGTAAAAATTCTCTTGTGATATTTTTTTTAAGAACTTCAATTATTTTCCGTATACTTTCGTTTACAATGTATATTTTGTGATACTGAATCTATTTCTCCATTTTTGAATCGATATTTTATAATTTTACTATGAGACTGTTTTCTGTGATATATTTTCCCTGATGTAATTACTTCAAATGTTATTTTGATTAAATATCAGATATGATGTATATCTGACCTCTTTGATTTTGTTGTATTTAATATATCCATATGCACACCTTTCTTGCGTTTGAAAAGGGAACAAATTATTTATTTGTCTTGTCATTGTATATCTAAAACTAAACTTGTACATGTTTCCCCATAACTTTCTCTTCTTCTGATGATAGAACCATTTTAACAGGAGCTTGGACTTTGGGTAGATGTGTCAAACAGCAATGTGATGTAGGCCTGTCTATTTCATTGTTGGCTACTCAGCCATGGCTCTTTGAAATCAACAAGATTTGTCTAGCTAAGACTAGCAATCTGTGTACATTTCACTTGAAACCACTGTCATTTTTAACTTGTTTTGACGCAAGAAAAAGATAGTTACATCCTACCGAAAGTCCAAGGTCTTGTTAAAATGGTTCTAAATGCAATCTTTTTCTATATTTGTATTGATAAGTTTCTCGTTTCCTTGCTATTTTGCTATTTTTTACAGCAGCTGCACATGATAAGCACATGAGGGTTTATCGGGATAGAGGAATTTAATTAAAAGGCACATACCTGTATAACAAATAATTGAAGACTTAAAAAACACTTGATTAGAAAGATTTATATTTATAACTAAACAGTCATTTGATGACAACACAGGGACATAATTTGAATGATTATCTCGCAAGAAAATTTAATTTAAATTTTAATTTTAATTGCTGAAAATCGATTTTTTCCATTTGTTTTATCAGATCACATGATGCAAACACGGAGAATAATAAATTAACCCCTTCAAAGATTTGTTGCAGACAATGAAGTCTGTCCTGACAATTGTACAATTTTATAGTCTTTTCGCATCCCCATCAAGGGGCGCCCGGACTGTACTGCTCAAACTGAAGCAGACTTTGACAGTCATGCTCACGTTCATGCAATATTTGTCTTTGGAGTGGAGATATTTGATATACAATCAAATCAAATACAAATGGTATGTACAGTACAAGCCCACACAGTACCTTATCTCCGACTTTTAGCCCTAGAGATGATCTTCACGCCAATATCGCTCCTTGTCACTGCACATGTCTGTTTCGCTTCTAAGTCGGCGGTGGACAAACGATTGTTGATTTCAGATCAGACAGTGCTCCATGAATCAATCACAAAGCTCCAGACAGAACTACAGCAGCTGAAAGCGGAGGTGGAGCAACTAAAACAAAGCAATTCCGGTATGTACTCCCTAACCCACTTACTGGGATTTCATTTTTATTGGTGGGCATCAATTTTCGGGGATTAAAGATGGTATGGGACACCTCCATATTGTGACGTACTTCCTATCGAAATAAACACAAAAATCAAGTATAATTTTATATTTTTTTTCTTAATCGAAAATGTTACCTACAGCATGGCGCAATGTGTTAGAGTGTTAACTACGAATCTGTAAGTCATGAGTTCGAATCCCATTGGGGCTTTTACAATTTTTACCTTTCCCCAAAAATAAATAAACATAATTTTTAATCAAATATTGCAAAATTATTAATTCTAAAACGGTGAAAGTATATTGATTATAATGTACTTTTATCCACAATAATTGACAGGTGTCCCATACCACCTTGATCAATTCACAGTTTTGAGGATATACAGTACGTGCATTCGTGGACAATCTGAGGTATTATACTCGGACGAACAATCAAAATTTTAGATTGACCCAGCAACGAAATCTAATCCACGAAAGTTGGTGATCAAGTAACACTAATGTTCAACCACAATAATTTATAATATTTGGATTGTAAAGAGAGATGAATTCACGATTTGTTAAAAAAAATACTTTTAATACCTAAAATAGCTCTCATGCAAATGTTTGAGCACCACGCCAGATTGAATGTCAGCGTGTGATGTTTCACTCAGAGTTCATTTCATCGAATTTGTTTTAAAGCGTTCAAGACCAGTAGACTGTGTGGGATCTTTATCGTGCCGACCCCGACCTTGACACCATGGTCGCCATTATAAACCTTCACGTTAACGACCATACGGCATTGCCGTATAAATTTAGACTCCAAATCTATCGATTATACATCAAATACATTTAATATTTATAGATTTTTATTCATTAAATTAATCACAAGAGTTCCATGGGCCATATCACTAACCCGAGCAACGATGTCAAACCCGGTTTTCAGGCTTTGTAGTTCTCCTATGAAGAACCCTTGGAGAAGACAGCTTTCTTTTAAAATAGTGCCATTTTTTGGCAAAAGGGAGATCTTTAAAGACATCAAAACTATCATTTGATAGGTGTATGGCCTTACTTTATATGGTTGTTGAGAAGAAGACAAAAAGTTGAACAGTTTTAATTACGGACAGACGGACGGATGACAACTGATCAGAGAATTACATTTCAACATTCGGTTCTGGTGTGCTATAAAAACAAAGCATTTATCGAGGTACATGTATTTATTTTCGAAATCAATTTTGTTTTTTTCAGCATCCAGTCCATCTACCTCTTATGTTCGTTGGGGTCGACACAGCTGTCCCCTGGGTTCCTCTATCATATACAGAGGTAAGAAAGTGACAATATACATGTCTTTAACTGAATGCATAATAATGCAAATTAAGTACTTGTATTGACCAGATGAATTCAATTTAGCGTCCTTTAATTTCATTGAGAAGGCTTACATAGACAATGCCTGGCCCAATCCAGTTACGTTCAATTACGCATAATAAAATTTGTTCAAATCAAATCAATTTGACGTCCTCTCGAGAATACTTCAACACGTAACTATTTATATTATGCTAATTACATTTGTATTACCAGATTTGAGGAATGTAGCATAAAAATTGCTGACCCAGGGAACAATTTATCATCTTTCTTCCTAATTTGCAGGCATGAGTATTTTTTTTTCAGAATATCTCAGGAATAGCATATCATTATCACGTGTACAATTCGAAATTCCCCCGCATTATACAAAAGCCAAATGTCAGAGTTTTTCTGAATGGTTGAACAAAGTTTAATCGTTTACCGAATTTTATTGAATTAAATCGCATTGACGTGTTTGATATTAATTCAGGTTTCGCTGGAGGTCATCCCCACAACGAGACAGGCTCCGGCGCGAATTTCCTCTGCTTGCCGGACGATCCACTATGGGGTGCTTACAAAGACGGTTACAACTCGTACTCTGGGTGGATAATGGGTGTGGAGTATGAAGGTGGATACTTCTTCGACGGTACAATAAGGGACTACGATGTTCCATGCGCGGTTTGTCTGACTCCACGCTCCACAACCATCATGGTTCCCGCTAGGAACGCCTGCTTCGCTGGCTGGCATCTAGAGTATGTCGGGTACCTGATGTCTAATGCCCACCGCCATATCGGCGAGTCGGACTATATCTGTGTGGATTCACATCCTGACGTCATTCCCAATAGTCAAAACAACACGAACGGCGCTGTTTTGTATATGGTGGAGAGCGTCTGCCTAGGACTGCCTTGCCCGCCTTATGTCGCCGGCAGAGAACTCACCTGTACTGTTTGTAGCAAATAAAGAGAGACTTGATTTATTTTTCAATATTATGAAAATCGGGGATAATGTAATTTTAAAAAAATATTATTTATATGCCCCCAATAGTCACCCCCCCCCCCCACACACACACACAATTCGGATCAAATTGATCGCCCCTAAGACCCTGTTTATCTCTCATCAGTAGGAAACTCGTATTTTAACTATTACATGTATCGAGAATTTGATATACCGAGCCTTACCCCTGGCAAACACAATTCAGTATCCTTCGGACCCAACTCTCTCTCTCCCCTCCCCCCCCCCCCCCCCCCCCCCCCCCGGAAAAATATTCTGGATCCGGACATGGGCTATCAAGTTCAACCTTGCCTACCATACTAATAATTCCAAAGCTTTAAATTTTACTGTTTCTCAAGGTTATATATTCCCCCCATCGTCTTAGGACAATACTTAATGTATCATTGAAAATGCAAGAATATAAGAGAGAAAAGAACAAGCTTTAAAGATTTAATAGCATATATATATATAACACTTGAAAGAAGCTGCAATGGCTCAATAGAATTGTAAATGTTTGTATACAAAACAGTTTTCCAAAAATATCACGCACTAGATGCATTATTATAATATAATATATACATACAATCAAATAAGATATGTACACGTTACTCTGATAACTGCGTATATTATTTATAATGTCTGATGCATGCATTATGGTATTCGGGCATGACTATTTGGTTGAATTTAGGATGTGCCTTTGCCTGTAACGTTTATCACAATATTTTCAAGTAAACTTCCGGTATATTCTCGGTTCTCTCCCTTGTATCTCTTTCTCTCCTCTGTGTGATTTGGTCCCCATTGATCGTTCGGCCGCAGGGAATTTTTCAGTCTCTGAAATGGGCATATTTAGCAAATTCATACACATCATGCCATGCACCTTACTAAAGAGCGCCTTACTTTCTGAAACTATTGACATTATTCGATCATTGCCTTTTTTGCTTTTTTGGATGTGTTTTTACTTAATATATTATCTGGTGGAATACAATTAATGAAACATTACTTGTTTGCATACTAGTACACTTTTGCCAAAGAAGAAGAGTCAGCATTATATAACTTTGTTAAAGAATTATTCTTATGCGAATTTTCTCAATGACATAAAAAAATTATTAGAAGTGCAGCAGATTTGGATTCTGCCTTGATCGACTTTTGCAAACTATAAACCTTGCTCAGATATACGATTATAATTATTAAAAAAAGTTGCAAAATTGCCTTGTTACGGTGTATATAACGTTGTTATTTTCAACTAACCTCCATATATGTCCGACCTTTTGCGTTCTTGACTTCTCTATATGCAAAGACCGGAATAGGAATGAGGGGAATGACAGCGACGAACCATCCGAACACCTGGGCCCATGGAGGGTACTTGTAGCTGCCGTACTCAGGGGGAACGTAGGAGTTCAGGGTCACTATCATTATAATCTGACGATATAAAAACAGATTCATATATGTCGTTAATGCGTACATGTAAATAAGATACATTACATTTCAGCCATTGTGAAAAACTACTTCTTTTCAAATGGGCTTTGCTTTGACAGGAAATATAGAAGGATTTTTAAACTTCCCATGGATAATTCATAACAATGAAAAGTTATTTATCTCTTCCCTCAGCATCTCTTTGAAAATTGGTTTACTTCGTAAACTTTGATTAGTATATATACAGTTGTATTTAAATTTGGGTTTGAAAAACACACGAGGATGTGCCTACTAAATCAAAATAAATAAATACAATTCGATGAGTTTAAAACGAAAACAGAAAAGCGGTATAAATAGGAAATTGCAGTTTTTTAACTGAGAACTGAAATTTTCACGGATCTTCACGGAATATTTTATCTCCCACCCCCAGTAATTTTTTTTATTAAAGGACACTTTGAATTGCAAAATATAGCAATGATTAAATTAATGGTTGTTTCTGTGTAGTTTTTCCAGTACAAGTAGGCTGTAATGATACGCACCAGGAGTATGGTAGGTGTGATAAAACACCAGCAGATCCTGATCAGAGGGGGAATACCTTGTCCCGTCATCATTCTCACGTCTCGCGAGAACATTTCAGCTCCTTAATTGTTAAAAGAAGTGGACCAGTTAAAATTGTGTGGCTTAGTGTATGTCATCTGAAAAAAGTTTGCTTTGAATGTTTGGTTTCAAATAAGCGCTTGATTTCTTTTTATCTTTTATACATCTAATGCCAATAATTGAATTTACATGTAAGACGTGCATTTTGTTAGAAAATATTTTATAATTCAAATTTCGCCTGTTTTTATACATTTTTATATGATATTATGTGTATAGTGAATCTTGATATATTTATTTTGCAGGGATTTTAAATATAACTATTCGCATACCATAAATCCATCCAAATGTAATGCACTCCAAAAATCCAAAGAGAGGGACAGCAATTGCCGCGGAGTACCAGTCAATGAGTTGGAACACGTACATGCCGCCCTGAGTAATAAACAAAATGTTCATCAAGTATAAGTTATATTGTATAAACTCAAGGAACCTAACACAATGTTCAGTCATCTGACAGTTCACTCATCACATGTAATCGTGTATGATTTTTACAGTGGTTAGAGTCTTGCGTTCTCTTAAATCTTGTGTATTTTGTTTTTTCTGTTGATGACCACAATGAGAGAGAGAGAGAGAGAGAGAGAGAGAGAGAGAGAGAGAGAGAGAGAGAAAGATAGAGAGAGAGAGAGGTTCATACATACCTCGGTGCACATGATGAGCCCCACAAGGAAGCAGACGGCCGAGAAGAGCGCCGTCAGGAGCGCGCGTCGTTTCCGCCATATCCGGAAAGAGTCTGACAGAGCAGTAAAAACGGGTTCAATGGTCCCAAACTTTAATGGAAACGGATTTAAACACATAAAGGTACATACATTTGTATTCTATTCTTTATACTAGTTTTTATTTGAGAATGCTGATTGCATGTTTCACCGTGTAATTTTTTACACTAAGCGTGAGACTGGGGAATCAGCTCTGTGGCTGCTGAGCTACTCGCTTTCACAGGGAATCTGATTGGAACAAATTAAAAGTCCTTATTAATAAGTTTAGAATTGATGTTTATTCAATGAAAGCAGGACAGAAAGTGAAAATGTAACAAAATCAATATTAAATTTACAACAATAAAATAGATCGTATATTCACCACTCCAGAAATCTCCGTTTTCAAAACAAAGTTACTATAATCTATAAGTAATTTAAATAATCGAGTAAGTGACAGAAAGAATTAAACGCTTACCAAATCTAACATGTTGTTTATGTAATCGTGCCGAATGCAATGTAACACGTGCATTATACATAGAAAACTCTGTGTAAAGAATAAGATAAGTATAAAATATGATAACCAATCAGGCTGAATAATCACACACCGTACTATCCAGGCCCACAGTCAGAAGCATTATGAAGAAGACCACGGCCCACAGGTTGGGGAGGGGCAGTTTAGCCAGAGCCTCGGGGTAAGCAATGAATCCCAGACCGGGACCTACAGGGCCAAAAGAAAACATGAATGTCACCCATCGCAGAGTAGTGAAATTGGCGCGGTTGAATACAGCTACTCTAATCCATTCAAAAGTCTTTTTGAACACACCGAGAGAGAGAGAGAGAGAGAGAGAGAGAGAGAGAGACACACACACACACACACACACACACACACACACACACACACACACACACACACACAGAGAGACAGAGAGAGAGAGAGACAGAGAGAGAGAGAGAGAGAGAGAGAGAGAGAGAGAGAGAGAGAGAGAGACAGAGAGAGAGAGAGAGATGTATGACATGTACCTGATTTGACAACTTTTTCAATAGGTACACCATTTTCGTGGGCCATGTAACCTAGGACAGAAAACACGACGAATCCCCCAAAGATGCTGGTTCCCTCTCCTGCTAAAACCAAGGCGTAGCAGTCCCTGTGATGTCAAGGGGTGGATGGTGAAATTAAAAGGAAAACGGTTAGATTCTTTAGTACTGTGATATTGTGTTTTTGGTATTTGTGTCATGTTGTAAATTTTAAATTTACTGGGTGGGTGTAAATACAAAATTTACAACATGACAACTTGTCATGCTGTAAATTTTGTATTTACACCTACCCAGTAAATTCAAAATTTACAACATGACATTTGTACCTATCCAATAAATTCCAAATTTACCTTTATGAAAGACTGGTCAAATGTTTTTGACAATGCATATGGCATTATAGAGCAATATGAACTATGTTACAAATTGTAATCGACATTTCAATTGGGCATATTAATGTTATCTATTCATATTGGATTCTGATATAGAAAATATTGCCAAAATATTAACCTGAGACATTTGTTATGGAATTTGTTGTAACTGGCCATAGTTATGAGTGCTCCCCATACGATGCCACTGGAGTAAAAAATCTGAATAGCTGCCTCAGCCCAAACCTAGATATTAAACAACAAAAAGAGGTTTAGCAATACATGGAATAATTCTAACATATTAGATATACAGATTATTCAAAATATGCTACAACTATTTATAAGAGATTTGATGATCAATGGCGCAAAATCAGCAGTTAATTAGATAAACATGAACACGTGACTCTAACAAGGATTGACTTACTTTCCCGTCTTTTAGACGCTCAAAATCTGGAGTGATATAAAAAAGAACGCCGTCCAGAGAACCGGGTAAAGTGAGGCCTCTAATTAATATGACCACCAGGAGGATGTACGGAAGAGTAGCTGTGACGTAGACTACCTGTAGTGGGAAAATAATCAAAGGTTTAAAACCAATGAAATGTTAAAAGAAAAGAAAAACAAAGTTGCAAATAACTTTTACATTAACAATGTTTCAAAGATGTTTCGTTGACCTAAAATAATATTGAAAACTGCGATTGTCAACGGTCGTGCAGGCAATGGTCAAAGCAAGCCGAAACAAGACCATCGCAATCTTAGCTTACAGTATTTAAAATGATACAACTCGTATGTACATGTATGGCTGTGCGTGCGTTGAATGAAAATAAAAATACTTTTAAAAAGTATCATTACAAGATGAATAAGTAAACTAATGTTTCATAAGATTCAGGAACCAAAATTAAAATAAGATAACACACTTTCTAATATTAGAGCAACATTTCACTATATAGGTATATAAAGGAACTACTTGGATATAAGTACCTTGCCGACGGTTTTCACTCCTTTCACTAAACACAAGTAGACCATGACCCATGCAGCAAGGAAGCACAGTGCTAAGTGCCATTGTACTTGTCCAATGGTTTCAAAACCATCGGACAAATTTAGGACTTTTCCTCTAAAAATGAAATATTATAGTTAAAAATCAAATGAATCAGGTGCGATATACCGGGTATTCATATCAAATGTTTAAAAAAGGTGTATGTCAAGCACTTACTGCCAAAACTCCTCCTCGGGGGTGGAAAACAATCGACTCTGATTTCCGAGGGTGATGTTTGTGTTTGCATAGCCAGAGGAAGTGACGTTATATCGACTTCCGTTAACAGATTCGCCCGTAGAGCCGTGGTTCTTTATCCTACAGAATGGGGTGTTCCAGTCTTCTAAACACAGTGTCCAGGGTAGCGGGGATTTGAACGAGTTTATCAGGTAGAATGTTGTCCAGGAAATAATAATGATGTAATATGAACATGAAATTGTAGAAAGTATCGATATTCCAAACCCCACTCCTGAAAAAAAAATCTAATTTGCGATGTTTGCCTCATCAAAATTTTAAATTGGATCTTACTTTTTGATTTCTTGTGGCCTATATGGTTTTCAAGTAGATTGTTATTTTAATGTTCATTCGTGACGAAATTGGGATTCAGGTTTACAGAGCAATTATCAACTATTTTCATTACACTGTATATTTCAAAACAATTAAATTAGCGACAAAATCTGTAAACATGTAATTTAAAAGTATAATATGAACATTTTCAGTGACTATTGTACGCAACTTCTGCTTACCTCGGAAGATAGGACAAACATCCCAGACTTTGACTATTCCCTTGCCAGAGAACTGACCCATGGTCACTTCCAGCGTGTATAGCGGAAGTCCACAGAAAAAGAGAAAAAACAGAAATGGAATTAGGAACGCCCCTGAAATCGCAATTGAATACCAAGTTGAAATATTGTGTCATACCAATTTACAAATATCTACACAATGTTTACATATTCTTAAAATCAAGCTTACAATCAAACTTTATTGTGATTTTAAGTAGGTACGAGACATCTCAATTGTAGCTAGAGTAATTTCTTTCCAAATAAACAATTATTTAATATTATTTATTAATATAAATCTTGCAATATTTTATATCAAGCTTTTGATGTCTCACAGCATTGTGCAGTAGTTAAAAGCTCAGCTACTGATCTGCAGGTCATGAGTTCGAAACTTGCTGGAGCTTCTGGTATTTTTACCTTTCTATGAATATTTAAAATGCATTCTAGTGTCAAATATTGTACAATTTATAACGGTGATTATATTTTGATTAAGATATACTATTAATATTCACATTAACATTTAAAGGTGTCCTATAACACACGTGTGTTACTGGCCCTCTCATTGCTTTTGCATGCATTTGAAAAAAATTGTGTGTTTAGGGTAACACTGATGAAAAAAATCAGGTTAGGTAGGTAGGGATTTTTTTTTATTTCATCAATTTTTTTTCTGCATGGGGACATATTTAAAACTGGGTTTTGAATGGAAATAATATAAAAATCATAGTCAGATGAAAAAAGACATCTAAAAATGGTAGGATTGGGGCATTTTTGTAGTTTAGGTCGGGTTACCCTAAACAAACAATATTTTTTTTTGGCCTAAGTAAATGTAACGTTATCCCAAAACAGTGACGTTGTGAAGATGGTTACTGTGATGGTTACATTGTTACGTTCCTCATACTGTGTAAGTAACGTTATCTTAAAACAGTGACGTTGTGAAGATGGTTACATTGTTACGTTCCTCACAATGTGTAAGTAACGTTATCCCAAAACGGTGACGAAGTAAAAATTGTGATATTTTTACGTTCCTTACACTGTGTAAGTAACGTAATGGTAATATTGTTACGTTCCTTACACGGTGTAAGTAATGTAATGGTTATATTGTTACGTTCCTTACACTGTGTAAGTAACGTAATGATTATATTGTTACGTTCCTTACACCGTGTAAGTAACGTAATCCCTAAACAGTGACGGTGTGAAGACGGTCGCTTCCTTACCCCCTCCGTTCCTCATACAGAGGTACGGGAATCGCCAGATGTTGCCCAGCCCGACACAGAATCCTAGCATGGACAGAATGGACTCGGCTTTCTTGTCCCACTTCTCTCTCTCCTCAGTCTCCTCTGATTCCGTGTCCTCACTCAGGGGAATCTTTACTTGGTCTTCCTTCAGTTCCATGATGGCGTCCAATTTATCTTTTTTGTTGTTGTTGCGGTTAATAAATCTAAATGTTTAATAATAGATTAAATATACGTAACTTATACTAGCGATGTACATCACGCCGTGGTTATTTGTTAAAGAAACGTATTCCTTAATGCATGTATATAAGTTTTATAATGCAGTTATGTAATTTAGAATAAAAAAACCGAAAAAAACACTTATATTTAACTCACAAAGACTTTTAAAAGAATAATTTCCAATTGCCAATGAACACTTTGATGCCCGTTCGCCGATGATAATTCTTCGCTTAGAGGTTTTTTTAGTCAATGGCAATTAAATCCTGAAAGTTGAATGACATAGAATTTCACTGAAAGATCTCCAAATTATATTCCTCTCCCTCCCTTCCCCCACTCTGTCGTTCAAAAAACCCGACATAGACTGAGGTACATTCACGAATAAATTAAATCTGTTTCCCTCAATAAATATTATGTTACCTTTTGTCTTTGCTTTCGTTACGTAAGAACCGTTGAATAACTCTCTAGAGCAATTTGTACACAGTTTTGAAAATATGATACTATCAAAAACCGAGAAGTTGACAAATAAGAATGTATGGACATGAATTACTATAAAACAGTGCCATTTTACAGTCAAAAGCATAGGAAACATATTCATACGCACGAAAATGTTTACAAACCTTATAAAAAAATTATAGTTCGTTTCCCAAAACTTGAAATTAAGAGGACGTGAACTCAATTTATAACATGTAGGTCACTTAAATATGTAATCTTTTTCAGCGTATGATTTTTAAATTGTTCACCCACACACCTTTTTATTTAGTATTCATGAATTGTATTTAGACTCGCATACCGTTCTGAAGTTTTAGATCCATTGTACAACGTATTATAAAAATTATTTAAATTGGTCTTCATTTGATTAATGAAATAAACCACTGTTTGAACTTGTTGATTGGTTACACTGTATATAAAATTTTTGTCCATTCGTTTACGAACAAAATGCGAAGTTTGGAAAATAAAAGTTTGAAGGGTCAAATCTATAGATATTGGTCCAAACTTTTTTTTTTTTTTTTTTTTTTTTTTTTTTTTAAATTTTTGGATACTTTATTTTCAAACACGACCGCTGCATGTTACGTGGGGATAGTATACACGTAGAGTCATCTCTTGCTACAAGTAGACTTGCTGCAGGATAAACACCGCAGGTGTATCGCTAGGTATCAATGCCCCAAAGATAATTAACAGTATGCATGTAACTGTTTATTAGTTAGGGCAATGCTGCATTCGTTTTCTATTTTTCCTCGATCCACGATGGTATAGAGCGAAAGAGGGTTGCCCTGGCATAGAGAAAGTAGGTAAGACAGTTTAACCCCTGATTGGCATTGACCAAGATCTGCATCAGGTGTAAATTACTCTACAACGAGATACGTGTACATAGTGTTCTTGTGATGTTAATGTAGTCACCAGGCGCTGGGGAAAAGAAGGTACCTGAGTCTTGAGTTATATCTAATATATACTTGTATCTGTGGTATTGTAATATCTTGTCATAAAATGTGAAATAAAAGATAACATGAACAATTTGATGTGTTGTTATTGGTACATTTATTTTAAATGCAGCCAGAAAACACTTTTATTAAATATCAAATTTGTTTTGTAGAATTTTAAAGAAATTAAATACAAAACAAAGTGTATTACATTTATGTAAAAAAATTAAAATAATCTGGTAAAAAGTAATAAAACATTGCAAATGTGCATTTAATACTAATATTATTGAGGTTAAATCTTCCTCTTTTTTATTGTTTGTTTACTTGTAAGTATATATATATATATATATATATATATATATATATATATATATATATATATATATATATATAAATATAAACTAGTATACACACTTGTCTGTTTGCATCATGATTTTTTGTTGTTATTGTATTTCTAGATACTGGCAAATGAATAATGAAAATTGAATATATATGTCTTCTAAAGGAACATAAGGTTTTTGCGACTAAATATTGCCCTTCTAATCTTATATCATAAAAATCTATTAGTTAAAGTCTTACATTCAAGAACAAAGTGCAATTCTTCAGCAATGATTTAAGCACCAATACACAATGTACAGAGTCATTCGCATTGTGGTGTCCTAGGACATTTCCAAATTTCTACTGGTAAACGAGGATTTGATCACTTAGTGAAGTAATTGTCAAATCCAAATCCTCTATTTTACGAAAAATTGTTTATAGTTATTTTATTAAGTAAAGCTCATTTACAGTCGTTAAGGTCAGACGACACGTTCCTCGAGCATCTTTTTGGTATCTCCTCGTAATAAAGAGTTCTAATAAAAAAAATCCAGATTTTCACCCTTTCCGTGCTCTTCTATGATTGTAGATAAATTTGTAATTTGTTTATGTAAAAAGTCACAGTAAAAATGGAAAAAAAAAAAGTTAAATAAAATTGAGGAACGTGTCGTCTGACCTTAAATCACCACAAACTATATTCTCGTATTATTCTGTGTGTTTTTAAAATCAGTATGACATACATTATTTCTTTTGCAAGAAAAAAATGAGCATGAATACTTGTATGCAAGTCTATATTTAATTTTCTTGACCAGATGATACAATCGTGCATCCACTTTTTAATCAACATTATTGTTATCTTCATTGAAACTTAAAGCTTTTGTTCAATAAATTGGATGAACAAGATGGATGAAAAACGACTAATGAATATGTAGTTTAAAATATGTTTTCAGTTCAGATTGCAATGACATGCATACCCAATGTAGAAAAATCAATTAGTTTTTCATGCAACTCTCGTTTGGAATATTTGGTGAGAGCGATGCACTAATGATCGGCAAGTTTAAGAGGGCTCTATGGTTGTGGTCATTTTTAGACAGTATTGACCTCCTTTAGAAGAAGAGTTCTATGAAAAAAGGAAAAGTACTCAATGGTAAATTAAATGGGTTTTTTCTTTACTACATAATTCCTTATAGCTAAACAAATCATGTCTTAAAATTTTAGGTAGATCTGATGGGTAATTTGTTGACCACCCAGCCTCCTTAGCATGCTTTATGGCGATTACTATTGGCATCCATTGACCAACTTGCCACCGATGACATTATTCCCCCCCCCCCCCCCCCACCATGAAATTGGGCCTTTGAGCCATGAACAATACCCAGTTTAAATTGACTGCAAATCCAGCAACAGTAAATTTTGATTAAAAAAAAATACATAACGAGAAAAACCGGTTATTGTGAACATTTTGATACTTGTAGTATTAAATTTCGTCGTTTCCAGAAACAACTTCTGATTGAAGTCTTTTTAAACATCTTTCTGTAGCATTTAATTGATTCAATATGACCATCTGTTTTTCAGCATCAAGTCAAGTGTACTATACATTACTTTGCGAAAATTGAAGAAAGTGCTTTTTAAAATCAGCAAATATTATAGAAAACAATTTATGTACAAAATCAACCATATTGTATAGGGTTTGCCTTGGACTTCATTACGTCTCTAGTTAATTAGTTAATATTTTAAAAAAGAATTTGATGGAATTATCGCTAATTATATAAAACATTACAAAATCAGCCATAGGCTGAACTGTAGATGACTTACCATGTTCCTCATCCTCTCACTCCTATACAGTAAAGCACGGCTATACCGTTAGAACAGTTGACCTGATTTCGGCATTCCGACAGTTCAGCAAATGATACTATCATTGTAAACATTCATTACTTCTGATAGTCTGACCTGACAGTACTACATGTACCTTTTCTAGTCGGGGTGCCAGATATACTAGGTCACTGGTGGGGATATGCCTGAAGGAATTTTTTTCATGATGGTATACTATATAGTGTAAATTATAATGACAGTGCATCTTATTCTCATTAATTGGTCTGGGATTTAAGTATGGGGTGTAGTAAACTAGTATTTTTCTTATACATCGATATGAATATTGATTTTAAGTACTAAACTTGTTCAATAAGAACTCGTTTCAAAATACCGTCGATTTTCCCCACTTTGTGACAGTCAATGTTTACGTAAGCATCTGTCTATGGCCAGACTCAGTCGTATGGTCACTTCCTTATTCATTCTAATACTAAATTCAAATAATAATATTTGAAATTATTCTTATATTGGAATGCTTTATTCAAGGATATGTCAATAGAAAGAGAAAGTTATTCACATTTAAAAGAAACCTAACTTTTTTTCAAATCTTTCGTTCCAAGCTGTATTTTTGACGTCGTTATGGTGGCAGGGGACAGTTTCGCACTAAAGACCCGTCAAAATTTTGAAATAAAGGGAGAACGAACCTGAGGTTTGGCTGGTTATTTGGGGGATGTAAATTGCTAGAATATTTATTACATTCATTCTGTGGTTAGAGGAGCTCATGTCCATTTCATTGATATATGACACTTTAGTACTGGTAGCACTTTTCATCAGATATGGATTGAAAATGCGAAACCGTGGCCAAAATGTTCACTTTCGATTTGGTGGTTGAAAAAGAGGGTGCGTTCAGAACATGATATGTCACTCGAGTAATAATTCGCATGGGTATACATTACCCTAAAAATCCTATGGTGTTTATGGCAGTTGCTCGGATCTGGAGCATGGTGCTGGACCCGTGAAAATGTGATCATCCCTGGCTATTCTATTTAGTGCTACATGTAAGTTGTACTTATTTTATTCTGAACTGTCTAAAATTTCTCAAGAGTCAGGACCATGTGTCTTCTGCATGACATGTGGTGGTAACGAACAGTGTTCAAATTCAAAAGTCCAAAGGAAAATTACAAAACAGGAGCAGAGCAAACACGGACCTCTTAAAAAATAGATGTAGGATCAGGTGCCGCAATCGCAACATCTCGGGCCTTAAATTCCGAGCTCTGCTGTAAAGGCCCGAGATGTTGCAGTTGCCTGACATGCGAACCAATTTTAGCAAACTTAAAAAATCCACTGAAAAATTATATCAAATATATAAGTTCTATCTACTTTACATTTCCTCGACAAAAAAACCTATCTTCTGCAACCAACTGCTATATTTAGTATCGACATCTTTCTGGGTTGACCCCTGAACCCTATGCAGATTTTAACCTCGAACCAATGGAATTTTTCTAAATAACATGTAACGGAAATAAATGTACACCAATTGAATTACAAGAGCTCTCCATATTTTTACTGATGTACGCAGACGAAATGGGTTTTTTGTCTTTTTTCTCTGTTTGCTTCTGCCTTACAGTCAATGTTGAAACTTTAGAAAACTACACAGTGAAATTTCCATTAAAGGTTTAATCATGTAAACAAACCAACAATGTTGGTTTTCAAAAATATGGGAATTATACGACCAGAAGATGTTTGGTTTTATAAGAGTGAGAAAATTAAAGTAGTAGTGAGCAGTTTTTGTTATCTTGGACTTCTCTTAAAAAATGGGTCGATAGTGCGATGACGCGATAATGCGATGACGATGGAGCGATAATGCAATAGTGCGATGACGATGATGTGACGGCGCGACAATGCGATGACGATGGTGCAATGGTTCGACGAAGCGATAGCGCGATGGGTCGATAGCGATAACGCAATGGTGCGATAGCGATGATGCGACAGCGATGGCGCAATGCTCTATCGAGTCACCGTTAGGTCTTTATCGCGCTATCGTCATCATTTCATCGCACAATCGCGCTATCGCCTGTATTGCGCATGCGCAATTGGAAAGAAAAATGGCGACAAGCTGTGAATGAATGAACGGATTATATATCAGAAATCCACTTTACTCGATTGATAAACTTGACTCTTTAATAATAATTAGGTATTTCAAATTAACCATGCCCTTCTTGCCAGACATATAAGTATTTAGAATAGCTTAAGTATTACAATAGTTCAATATGTAAAGATATCAAAATATTAAAAGAAAATCGCATGATCAAGGTTTTTATACGGGGAGGGCGATAATTCACATCTTCATATATTTTAGCAAAGTAAGAACTTATTCCCGTGAAATTGTGAGCTAGATTAAATTAATAATGTGTCTAAATTGGTTGCTCCCTATTTGAAGGTGCAGGGGGGGGGGGGGGGGGGGGGGGGGGGAGAAAGTTTATGTATAAGCATTCTAATTTTTCTGTTACAATGCGACTGTAATACAGTGTGTGAATTTTTTGTGCAATAAAAAAATGGGGGCGATGGAGAGGGTATGACGTATTTACTTAGATTATCAATTTTTGAACTGCCTGGTATAAAAAAAATAAACAATTTTTAAAGCCAGTTCGCTTAAGAAATTCATTTTATATAGTTAGATGTAAAAAAAGAATAAAAAATAAAAAAAAAATATTTGACAACCCCCTGTACATATTTTTATATATTCGTTAAAAACTTGACTCATGTTCTATATCGTATTAATGAAAAAAGTGTATAGTTTTAAAGATATTTATTATATTGAACTTTCATAAATCAGAATAAACATTACAATTAAGTATTTAATTATAGTTCATATATATAGATTAACAGTATTTATTTGATTTAAACATTAGATTTTTTAGATAAAATGTACATATTACTCCCTAAAAAGCATATGTAGTTTTACAAAAAAAACTGGAGGTATACGTTAAAGTGCTTTTATGACGGAAAGAAATAAATTAAACGGCAGAAATAGATAGGAAGGGACTTTAAGGAGAGACAACAGATGATGATTAATGTTCAAACATTAAAATATAGCTTTCCATGAAAAATCACATGGATAATAATTGCAATTTCTCAGAAATACAATATTTCCTATAAACAGTCTTTTGATTATTGCTTTCTTAGTTTGATTGAATTTTCACATTTAAGATGCACTATCAATAACGCAAAATAGATTAATGAAAATACTAAATTGTCAATGTGTGATGTTTCACTCAGAGTTTGTTTCAAAGCGGTCAAGGCCACTAGAGTAGACTATGTTGGATCTTTATCGTGCCGACTCCGACCTTGACACGTGGGTCGCCATTATTAACCCACACGTTAACAATCATGCCGTAGAAATTTAGACTCCAAATCTATCGATTATACATTAAATACATTCAATATTTATAGATTTTTATTCATTAAACTAATCACAAGAGTTCCATGGGCCATATTGTGGTGCTGTGTACAGGGTGTGGTGTGGGTCCAAATGCACCACGAAGTCGCAGGGACTAAAAGCACGTCCAAGATTTTAAAATCTTTATTCAAATCCAACAGTATGCCGAACCCGATGTTCGAGCCCGATACAAATTATAATACATGCACTACACTACTCCCCCTTTTTAAAAGGAAATGTCATATAGCACAAGTGTTCTAAAATAAAAATCAATCAAATGTTAAAATATCATAATACATCACCATGGTGAGTCATGAGCTGAAATAACAGCAATCAAAATGTTGTCGAAGGATTGTCGAAGGCGCTGTACGGTCCTAGTAATTTCAGGGTGTTCTGATAATGGTGAGCAGTGATCTATTTCCATTATTTCGCCCTTCATTGCATCTTGCACTATGAATAGTTTTCGAGTTTCTGTCCCAATTCTTCACTGGTGTAAGCATTGAGGGATATGTGGGGACCAACCTCCTCCCCCCCCCCCCCCCCCCCCCCATCAGATTTATCCATCCGTGTTATTTTGCAAACAGTTTCTGTCTCTTTATCCTGCTTGGGAACACTGTGTCCTCCAGAGCAAGAATCTGGGTCAGCGACATCACAAGATGGAATCCAATGATTTGTTTGATTTTCCAAAAGTTCTAGGCTGCTATCACTCTTCACTGCAAGAGGTATGACATCATCTACATCAGAATGAAATCGAGACTACTTCTGGTGTATTTCCATGCAGTGTTTACAACCACCACAAGGTAAGTCAGATAATCTTGATCCAACAGTGTAACAGTCATATTTTGATTCTTCTGAAGGGTACTAGTATCTAGACAAGGCATCTGCGTTGCCATGGTTTATGCCTTTTCTGTGCTGGAAAAGAATGAATTGGCTCACGTGTTCTAACCATCGAGCAAGCTGCCCTTGAGAAGTCTTAAAACGATATACAACCATGTAAGGGAGCCATGGTCAGTCCTTACAATAAACTGTCTACCCGTGAGATAGTGCTTAAACTTCTGAGTTAAAGTGACAATAGCAATAATTTCCTTGCGTGTAACACAGTACTTTGATTGTGCAGGGCCAAGATGCTTACTAGCATAGCTAATTACCTTCTCTGAGTCACCATGCCATTGTGAAAGTACTGCTCCCATTGAGTAGTTAGGGGCGTCTGTATCTAGATTGAAAGTATTCTTAGATAATGGGTAAGCCAAAACAGGTGGAGAAACAAGCTTCTCTTTCTTTTAGAACATTAAATGTTTTCTGTTGCTCAGTTCTCCACTTGAATGTCACACCCTTCTTTGTCAATTGGTACAGTGGCTCGGCAATCCCCGAGTACTTATCAATAAACCTGCGGTAATAGTTGGTGAGTCCTAAAAAGGATTGTACATCCTTGGCACTCTGAGGCTGAGGCCAATCTTGTACTACCTGAGTCAGTTCGGGGCTGGCCTCTATTCCATCTGCGCTGATCCGGTGCCCCCAAAACAATACACTTCTCTGAAGAAAATAAAATGGATTTGGATAGCTTTAGCTTTAGGTTGCTCTCCCTAAAAGCACTTCCTTAGGGTGCATGATGGGCTCCTGCATGTTGCGACTGGTGACTATAACATCATCTAAATAAATCAATACCATATTCCATTGCAAACCTTTAAGATTAAATTCCATTGCTCTCTGAAATGTTCCCGGGGCCTAAAAGGCATGCAGGTGTACTCGAGGAGCCTATAGCGGGTTATAAAAGCTGTTTTTCTCTTATTTGCTTGATCCACTTCAATTTGGTGATATCCTTGCTGGAGGTCTATAGTTGAAAAGAAAGTAGAGCCAGCAAGGGTGTCCAAACATTCTTCAATATTAGGAAGTGGATACGACCCTGGTGACATCATTCAATTTTCTATAATCGATACACCATCTGACTCGACCATTTTTCTTTCTGACCAGCACCACAGGTGAAGCCCAGTCTGAAGCTGAAGGTACTACAAAGACTAAGAATCTGCAAGTGTTGTTCTTCCCCTTCTTGAAATCCTGAAGGTATTCGCCGCACTGGTTGGCACATTGGTGACGTATCTCCTGTAACAATCTGATGGAAAATCTTTGAGAAGAATCCGACATCAATGGCATTTTGGTAAAAACATCCTGATAATTCCGTAACAATGATTTTATTTCCCTTGTGTGTGCCTCAGAACACCCCTTTGGCTTATTTTCCATTAATTTCTCTAAATTTAATGGGACATGTCCGACCCTTCCTTGACCCTGTTGACTACATTCCACATCAATGGGTGGCTCATAAGAGTTGTTTAGCTTTGTCTCGGCCTCCACTAATTTACCTATAAGGGTACCTGCAGGCATCTTTAGTTCTTGGGGGTTGGGTTTAGGATTTGAGCAGGTATTCGCTCATTCATGTTTAATAGTACAGATCCAGAGTGAGCACCATTTTTCAAAGATGCTGGATCAAGTATTACCACTAGTTGACGATCAGGTTTATCAATACATCCGCTTAGTACTGTCTCACTCATTGGGGGCAAAGTAGTATCTTTTTAATGCTTAATCTTACTATATGTATTTTGTTTTGTGAATTAATTGTGTTAATTTTCCAATTTCAAGTTCGCCCCTAACCAAAACCACCTTGCCTTGTCAAAACAACAGCGTCAAGGGCCATCAACAAATCTATCCCGATCAATACCTCATCACGCACGGGTGCAATGCAGACCTTCCAATCAATGGATGACCTTTTCCAAGATCAACTCTTACTCCAACATCAGTAACTGCTGTCATATTTTGTGCCACCTTCTGCATTTAACTATGTTGTCGTTTTGTTACCACCAGAATACTCAAAGCTTCTGGGTTTTTTTTAACAAAGTATTCTGATAAGACCGTTACTTCAGCTCCAGTATCAATCACTACGAGAGTCTGCTCCCCATTTATTTGCACTGGTACTCTAATTGTTTTCCCATTTTCACTTCCAATCTTGAAATGTTTCTTCTGAGTGTCCATCTCATTTAATTTTTTGCTTTTTCTAGGAGACTGTAATGGAGATGTTGGACTGTCTCTTTGAAAATGGTTATATTCTCCACACTTAAAACAACCTTTTCTGGGAGATAAAGACCTTTGAGATGATCTCATTTCTGCTGTTTTGTGATCTATCAAGGACTTTAATTCCTGAATTTCCTTCTTTAATGTTTTTTCCTTTACATCAGGTGATGCCACTGATCGCACGTTCTCACAAGAACCACCTTCCTCACCGTCAATGTTACAGAGATCCTCTTCTAGAATGACGCTGGAATTGAACAGTTGCACGACCTATTGTAGCTCTGAAGTTGTGTTGTAACTGTATAACAACATCTAAAACCTTAGATATAATTTAAGGAATTTTGTTTAATGCTTCATATCCAATTTTAGCATTTTTATAACCCTTTAAAAAGGATTCTGCAACTATCTCCTCTTGGAGTTAAATGCTTACAGAGGGAAAAGCTTGCGAAACTAAACGCCGCACAATCTCAGCAAACTCATCATCAGATTCTCCCTTCTGTCTTCCTCTAGTCGTTTTCTTGCAGTAGCAAATGGATCCTTTCGGTTGAATATATCTAACATAAGTTTTAGTACAATATATAACTTTGGATAGTCATTCTGAACAGATTTTGGTAGGCTGCATAGATAATTTGATGCTTGGCCTCTCAAGAATTCGATGAACCGGCCACGGTGTTCTTAACAAGTGGGTTTAATATACTTAGAAAGCACGCAAAGAACAGAGGAGCGGATTCATACTACCCGGGATGCATGCAGGTCGTCAGAACTAACGCCGATCAACTTCTACAATTCCAGTAACCTAATCTCGTCCAAATTCCGGCAAAACTTACAGTATGATTAAAACACATTTCTGACACCTGTGTGGTGCTGTGTACAGGGTGTGGTGTGGGTCCAATTGCACCATGGGGCCGCGGGTACAAAAAGCACGTCCAAGACTTTCAAATCTTTATTTAGAACCAACAATACGCCGAACCCATAATCTCGGCGAGATTTGTCGAGACTGAAAATTTTTGACGGACGTCTCTTCCGAATCTCAGACTAGGCCAGACAAAGTAATTCGGGAAAATTTGCCTGTTTCAAGATATGTCGTACTCAAAGGTTTCCACTTTGTTATTTTATGAATATTTACATTATAATAAAGGATCTTATTATAAATACCGAAATTTCCTTTTAATTTCTTACAAATTCTATATTTAATGCTTTAGGCAATCAACTTGACATCTGAATCCATCTATAAAGCTTCTCTTTGTTTAATTTTCTATATAAAACTACAAATACGACATAGTTTGAAACAGGCTATAAAATAATTCATGACCTTGACTGGACTCTTCAGCATTAGAGGTTCGAATGAATGTGGAAATGACTTGAAAAATAAACAAGTTGATATTTTGTGGATTTAAACCTTTTAACGGTAGGAAACTAACATGTTATGTTGATAGGGAGTTAAAAGGATGTTCAAAGTAAAAAGTTGAAGCGGGTAGTTGATTCAATTCAACGTATTTCTATCGTAACAGACAGCCGAAGTTGGGGCAAATTATCCTGAATCACTTTGTGTGGCACTAGTCTGAGATTCGGAACAGACGTCCGTCAAAATTCTTCAGTCTCGACGAATCTCGCTGAGATTAGCCGAACCCGGTGTTCGAGTCCGATAAAAATTATAATACATGCTCTACGTTATCACTAACGTGAGCAACGATGTCAAGCCCGGTTTTCACGCTTTGTAGTTCTCCTGTGAAGAACCCTTGAAAAGACAGCTTTCCTTTAAAATAGTGGCATTTTTTCGCGAAAAGGAGATCTTTAAAGACATTCACTCAAATAAAGAGCGAAATGTTTTATTTTGGAATATTCTGAAAATCGGGGATAATGTTATTTTTAAAGAAATATAATTTATATGCCGCCAAAAGTCACCTCCCAATCTCGTCGGTCTCGCCTAAGACCCTGTGTATCTCTAGGAAACTCGTATTTGAACTATAACATGTATCGAGAATTTGAGATACCGAGCCTTTCTGAGAAGTGGACAACGTGTAGGTCACAGGCGATAAAGTTCAATCTTGCCTACCATACTAATAATTCCAATGCTTTAAATTTTACCGTTTGTCAAGGTTATATATTCCCCCATCGTCTTAGGACAATACCTATAAGTTGGACTGTATCATTGAAAAATGCAAGAATATAAGAGAGAAAAGAACAAGCTTTAAAGATTTAATAGCATACATAATATAAAACAAAGAAGCTGCAATGACTCAATAGATACATTGCAAATCTTCTTGTAAATGTTTGTAAATAAAACAGTCTTACAAAAATCCTTCATCATATAAATGTATATATCACGCATAACACGCATTATTAAAATATATCATATATATACAATCAAATAAGAAGTGTAAACTTTACTCTAATAAATGCGTATATTATTTGTTCTGCCTGATATGCGTTATGGTACTCGGGCATAGGTTGAATTTAGGATATATCTTTGCCTGTAACGTTTATCACAATATTTTCAAGTAAACTTCCGGTATATTCACGGTTCTCTCCCTCGTATCTCTTTCTCTCCTCTGTATGATTTGGTCCCCATTGATCGTTCGGCCGCAGGGAATTTTTCAGTCTCTGAAATGGGCACATTAAGCAAATTCATACACATCATGCCATGCTCCTTACTAAAGTGCGCCTTACTTTCTGAAACGATTGACATTATTCGATCATTGTCTTTTCTGGATGTGTGTGTACTTAAGGTCGTACAAAACGGATAAGCTAAAATGTTTAGATAGTTCAATTTTTTTCTGAAATTTTGAGATTTGTTATTTGAAATGAAATCTATAAATATGTAAAATTTGAAAAAAAATTCGACCAGACAATTTTTGCCCACATTTCAGTGGGGTGTAAAATGAAATAGTCATTGTTAGAATTTTCTATGCGAATAAGTTACTTTTTAACATATTACAAATGTTAGTACTGCTATTTAAACTTTTTGTTACTTACAGACACTGAAATAAATTCTAACTTTTAACTTAAGGTAATTTCTAATGTAATATAATGTAAAAATAGCACTTGTAAATCATCTTTTAAGACAAAAATTTGCAACACTTAATGGTCTCTAAAAAGAAATTATATAGTTCAAATTTGAATCAAATTTAGCAGTATAATTGTCATTACCCCATAAATAAAATATATTAAAATAATGAAAATTTGGCCGTGGTCTTTCAGGTCTTTATTGTGAACGGAACACGAGTTACACATTTTTAAATGATAGAAGGCTAAATTGCACAAAAATCAAATGAACACCATTCAAATATAGGTTTCAAAATTATCAAAATATGCTGTACCTCAATTTTTTCTGCATTGGGTAAGATTTATATTATTTCCTTAAGATAATAGATTAAAATTTACTTTTACAGAATATTAAGCCGTTATTTTATGTATTTGAGAAAATATTTCAAATAATTAATTTCAGGGGTGTTTCGTACTACCTTAATATATATATAATCTGGTAGAATACAATTATTGAAACATTATCCTGTTTGCATACTAATATACCTTTGCCAAAGAAGAAGAGTCAGCATTATATAACTTTGTTAAAGAATTATACTTCTGCGAATTTTCTAAAGAAAATTTTATTAGAAGTGCAGCAAATTTGGATTCTGCCTTGATCGACTTTTGCAAACTATAAACCTTGTTCAGATATACGATTTTAATAATAATAAAAAAAAAGGTTGCAAAATTGCTTTGTTACAGTGTATATAACCTTGTTATTTGTCAGCTAACCTCCATATATGTCCGACCTTTTGCGTTCTTGACTTCTCTATATGCAAAGACCGGAATAGGAATGACGGGAATGACAGCGAAAAACCATCCGAAAACCTGGGCCCATGGAGGGTACTTGTAGCTGCCGTACTCAGGGGGAACGTAGGAGTTCAGGGTCACTATCATTATAATCTGACGATATAAAAACAGATTCATATATGTCGTTAATGCGTACATGTAAATAATATAAATTACATTTCAGCCATTTTGAAAACCTAATTCTTTTCAAATGGGCTTTGCTTTAACATGGAATATAGAAGGACTTATAAACTAGAATTATTTCAAGCTATTTATCTCCTCTCTCACCATCTCTTTGAAAATTGGTTTACTTCGTAAATTTCGATTAGTATATATACAGTTGTATTTAAATTTGGGTTTGAAAATAACATGTCTACTAAATCAAAATAAATATTAAATACAATTCGATGAGGTTTGAACGAAAACGGAAAAGCAATACAAATGGGAAATTGCGGATTAATTGTTTTTAACTTAGTTTTTCCAGTACAAGTAGGCTGTAATGATACGCACCAGGAGTATGGTAGGCGTGATAAAACACCAGCAGATTCTGAACAGGAGAGGAATACCTTGTCCCGTCATCATTCTCACGTCTCGCGAGAACATTTCAGCTCCTTAAATGTTAAAAAAAGTGGACCAGTTAAAAATGTGTGGCTAAGTGTATGTCAGTGAGAAAAGCTTGCTTTGAATGTTTGGTTTCAAATAAGTGGTTGATTTCTTTTTACCTTTTATATAGTCAATATTGCGAATAATTGAATTTACATCTTACTTACGTACGTTATGTAAGAAAATATTTAATTTTATACTTCAAATTTCGTCTTTTTTTTATATTTGTATATGATATTATGTGTAAAGTGAATCTTTATATATTATATTGTAAGGATTTTAAAGATAACTATTCGCATACCATAAATCCATCCAAACGCAACGCACTCCAAAAATCCAAAGAAAGGGATAGCAATGGCCACGCAGTACCAGTCAATGAGTTGGAACACGTACATGCCGCCCTAAATAATAAACAAAATGTTCATCAAGTATAAGTTATATTGTATAAACTCAAGGAACCTAACACAATGTTCAGTCATCAGATTATCTATACAATCCCATGACAATTCGATCTGTGCACACTGGTTATGCGTAGGTGGCGCTAAATCGGAAATGGAAGACTGTACATATGTGCTTATTGATAACATCAGGAGAGAGAGAGAGAGAGAGAGAGAGAGAGAGAGAGAGAGAGAGAGAGAGAAAGAGAGAGAGAGAGAGAGAAAGAGAGAGAGAGAGAGGGGGGTCTTACTTACCTCGGTACACATGATGAGCCCAACAAAGAAACAGACGGCCGAGAAGAGCGCCGTTAGGAACGCACGTCGTTTCCGCCATATCCGGAAAGAGTCTGACAGAGCAGTAAAAACGGCTTCAACAGCCCCAAACTGTAATGGAAACGGGTTTGAACACACGTACATGCATTTGTATTCTTTCTTTATAGTTTGTTTCTTTTCTTTGAGAATGCTGATTACATACATGATACATTCAAAACTCTATGTAAAGAATAATATAAGTATAAAATACGAAAACCAATTAGGCTGAATAATCACACACCGTACTATCCAGGCCCACAGTCAGAAGCATTATGAAGAATAACACGGCCCACAGGTTGGGGAGAGGCAGTTTGGCCAGAGCCTCGGGGTAAGCAATGAATCCCAGACCGGGACCTACAGGGCCAAAAGAAAACATGAATATCACCCATCGCAGAGTAGTGAAATTGGCGCGGTTGAATACAGCTAGTCTAATTCATTCGAAAAACTTTTTGGAGAGAGAGAGAGAGAGAGAGAGAGAGAGAGAGAGACCTGATTTGACAACTGTTTCAATAGGTACACCATTTTCGTGGGCCATGTAACCTAGGACAGAAAACACGACGAATCCCCCAAAGATGCTGGTTCCCTCTCCTGCTAAAACCAAGGCGTAGCAGTCCCTGTGATGCCAAGGGGTAAACGATGAAATTAAAAGGAATACAGTTAAGATTCTTTAGTACTGTGATATTGTGTTTTTGGTATTTGTACCTATCCAATAAATTCCAACTTTACCTTTCAAATTGTTTCGACAATGCATATAAAATGTATATGGACATTATAGAGAACTAGGTGGCAGGGGACAGTTTTGAAAATAGTCAGATTTTAAATGGTACGAACAATTTAGATATTTTTTGTAGTCGTATGTATTCCTACGCCAGAGTTCGATATAGTCTCGTTCAAACCGAAATCTCCGACAAGTAGAGAGTCTCTCTTGCTTGTCGGAGATTGATTAACGACGACAGCCGAGCGTCTGATTGAACGAGACAAGAGGATCCATACAATTTTCTATAAATATTTCGATTACTGATACATAGTTTGATGGAATTAATTCTATCTTTAAATATAACACAACATGATTCATATCGAAATTCGTGTCTGAAAAGTCCGATAATATGACTAAAAAAATATCTAAATTGTTCGTACCATTTAAAATCTGACTATTTTCAAGGTATTTATAAATAAGTTTCCCTGAAAAGTAATGCTTCAGCATATATTACATCGAATTTATCAATTATTTTTAAGAACTAAGTCTTGTCAGCGATGATGATTTGTGCTTACTAGTAAGGTCCAAACACTGTTTCACTTCCGGGTTGCCAGAGTATCTGCATAGGAGAGTTGGTTAAAATCAACTCCCAAAAATGTGCGTAATTCAGATAAAGATTAAAAACTACTTGCCATGTAAAATAACATATCGTTGATTTTAAAATAAACAATAATTTATTGATAAAATCAACTCCCGTCAGTACTTCAGTACTTTGATTTTAATACAATTCACTATAATAGCCTGGGGATATGTGTCTTCGGAACTCTGTAACTAGAATTTCCTCATTTCCCATTCAGCACAAATACATTTAATTCACTTCTTTTAAGACCAATCAATAATATCTGAGAAAAATTACCAGTCAGAACGTGTAAAATTTTCTACATAGTTGTTTTCTGAGATTTCGACCCTTTCATATTTCGCCCATTTTCAGGATTTTTCAGCGTTTTAGACCTCCGCCAGCTAATTCCCTTCAAAGAGTTGACCTTCCGTATAGTGTGCTTGTTGCACCATCACATGTCAGAAACTTACCGATGTATATTTTACTATGTCCCAGCCACCTACTTTTCGTGTTATTTTACCTCCCGTCTGTAACTTGCAGTTTCACTGTGTAAAGTCAACAGTCGTAGCTGCAAGTTTCGCATTTTACTTCTGATTCTCAAGTACTTAACATTAGGGGCATACATCGTACATATTGCATAACAATTTCAACAAGAGACATCCCTCTCATTAATGATAATCATTAAAAATCATTTCACAAATTTTCGCAACACTCAAGTACAGCAACTCTCAATTTTACAAAAATATCAGGTACTCTATCCGAAACTATCGACAAATTGTTATCTACATTTCAGTTGGGCATATTAATCTTATCTATTCATATTGGATTTTGAAATAGAAAAATATCGTTGAAATATTACTTAATACAGTACCTGAGACAGTTGTTGTGGAATTTGTTGTAACTGGCCATAGTTATGAGTGCTCCCCATCCGATGCCGCTGGAGTAAAAAACCTGAATAGCTGCCTCCACCCAAACCTAGATATTTAACAACAAAAAGAAGTTTAGCAATACATGAAATAATTCTAACATATTGATATACAGATCAGTCAAAATATGCTAAAACTATTTATAAGAGATTTGATGACCGATGGCGCGATATCAGTAGTTAATTATATAAATATGAACAGGTGACTCTAACAAGGATTGACTTACTTTCCCGTCTTTTAGACGCTCAAAATCTGGAGTGATATAAAAAAGAACGCCGTCCAGAGAACCGGGTAAAGTGAGGCCTTTAATCAGTATGACCACCAGGAGGATGTACGGAAGAGTAGCTGTGACGTAGACTACCTGTAGTGGGAAAATAATCAAAGGTTTAAAACCAATGAAATGTTAAAAGAAAAGAAAAACAAAGTTGCAAATAACTTTTATATCAACCATGTATATATCATCAGAGATATTTCGTTGACCTAAAATAATATAGAAACCTGCGTTTGTGAACGGTCGTGCGGGCAATGGTCAAAGCAAGCCGAAACAAAACGATCGCATTCTCAGCTTATTTAAAAAGATACGACTCGTACATGTATGTATGGCTATGTGTGCGTTGAATTTAAATACAAATACTTTTAAAAAGTATCATTGCAAAATGAATAAGTCTACTCATGTTTCATAAGATTCAGGAACCAAAATTAAAATAAGATAACACACTTTCTCATATTAGAGCAACATTTCACTATATGGGTGTATAAATGAACTACTTGGATATAAGTACCTTGCCGACAGTTTTCACTCCTTTCACTAAACACAAGTAGACCATGACCCACGAAGCCAGGAAGCACAGTGCTAAGTGCCATTGTACTTGTCCAATGGTTTCAAGACCATCGGACAAATTTAGGACTTTTCCTCTAAAAATGAAATATTATAGTTAAAATACAAATGGACCATGTGCCATATATTCAAATCAAATGTTTGTAAAAGGTGTATGTCAAGCACTTACTGCCAAAACTCCTCCTCGGGGGTGGAAAACAATCGACTCTGATTTCCGAGAGTGATGTTTGTGTTTGCATAGCCAAATGAAGTGACGTTATATCGAGTTCCGTTTACAGATTCGCCTGTAGAGCCGTGGTTCTTTATCCTACAGAATGGGGTGTTCCAGTCTTCTAAACACAGTGTCCAAGGTAGCGGGGACTTGAAAGAGTTTATCAGGTAGAATGTTGTCCAGGAAATAATAACGATGTAATATGTACATGAAATTGTAGAAAGTAGCGCTATTCCAAACCCCACTCCTGAAAAAAAGAAGGAAAATCTAATTTGCGATGTTTGCCTCATCAACATTTTAAATTGGATCTTACTTTTTCATTTGTTTTGGCCACGATATATGGTTTTCAATTAAATTGTTATTTTAAAGTTATTCCTTGATGATATTGGAACTCAGGTTTACAGAGCAATAAATCAATTATTTTCAATACGCCGTATATTTCAAAAAATTAAAATAGCGACAAATCAGCAAACATGTAAAGTATAATATGTACATTATCCGTGACTATTGTATACAACTTCTACTTACCTCGGAAAATAGGACAAACATCCCAGACTTTGACTATTCCCTTGCCAGAGAACTGACCCATGGTCACTTCCAGCGTGTAGAGCGGGAGTCCACAAAAAAAGAGAAAAATCAAAAATGGAATCAGGAACGCACCTGAAATCGCAATTGAAAACCAAGATGACATTTTGTGTCTGACCAATTTACAAATATCTACACAATGTTTACAGATATATCTCCAACAATCAAACTTTTCTGTGATTTTAAAGAGGTACGAGAAATCTCATTTTTAGAGTAATTTCTTTGTAAACAATACAATTATGTAAAACTTTCAATTTTTTATATCAAGCTTTTAATGTCTCACAGCGTTGTGCATTAGTTTAAAGCGTCAGTTATTGATCTGCAGGTCATGAGTTCGAAACCCGCTGGAGATTTTGGTATTTTTACCTTTCTATAAATTTTTAAAATGCATTCTAGTGTCAAATATTGTACAATATATAACGGTGATTATATTTTGATTAAAATATACTATTTACATTAATATTAGGTGTCATAACACATTATTATGTGTGTTACTGGCCCGCTCATTGTTATTGCATGCAATTGATGTTTCCAGTCCTTCCTCATGCTATGTAAGTAACGTTATCCCAAAACAGTGACGTTGTGAAGATGATTTTATTGTTACGTTCCCCTTACAATGTGTAAGTAACGTTATCAGAAAACAGTGACGTTGTAAAAATGGTTACATTGTTACGTTCCTTACACTGTGTAAGTAACGTTATCCCAAAACAGTGACGTTGTAAAATTGGTTACATTGTTACGTTCCTTACACTTTGTAAGTAACGTTATCAGAAAACAGTGACGTAAAATGGTTACATTGTTACGTTCTTTAAAATGTGTAAGTAACGTTATCAGAAAACAGTGATGTTGTAAATATAGGTAAATTGTTACGTTCCTTACATTGTGTTAGTAACGTTATCCCAAAACAATGACCTTGTAAAACTGGTAACATTGTTGTATTCCTTACAATGTGTAAGTAACGTTATCCCAAAACAGTGACGTTGTAAAACTTGTTACATTGTTACGTTCCTTACATTGTGTAAGTAACATTATCCCAAAACAGTGACGTTGTGAAGATTGTTTTTTGTTACGTTCCTCACAATGTGTAAGTGACATTATACAAAAACATTGACGTTGTGAAAATGGTTACATCGTTACGTTTCTTACAATGTGTAAGTAACGTTATCCCAAAACAATGACGTTGTGAAAATGGTTACATTGTTACCTTCCTCACACTGTGTAAGTAACGTAATGGTTTATTGTTACATTCTTCACACCGTGTAAGTAACGTAATCCCTAAACACTGACGATGTGAAGACGGTCGCTTCCTTACCCCCTCCGTTCCTCATACAGATGTACGGGAATCGCCAGATGTTGCCCACCCCGACACAGAATCCTAGCATGGACAGAATGGACTCGGCTTTCTTGTCCCACTTCTCTCTCTCCTCAGTCTCCTCTGATTCCGTGTCCTCACTCAGGGGAATCTTTTCATGGCCTTCCTTCAGTTCCATGATAGCGTCCAATTTATCTTTTTGTTGTTGTTGCGGTTGTATCAATAAATCTAAATGTTTAATGATAGGTGGTTAAGCATTCGCAGACTGATTGAACAAAACACATTTTGTATTTTGTGCGAAAAAACACCAGCAACAAAAAATAAGTTTTATACATTTAATCATAAACGTTACTAGATAAAAGATTAAACAATTTCAAAATTATGAGAGATTGTAAGGTTCATGTTTGTTTACAGTTCTCGGCGAGCATAACAATACACATTACAGTTGATGTTTGATGAATGACGCAACAATGGACTAAGAAAACGTTGAATTCCAATAAAATATGGAATACCATTTCAGCTTCACAAACACAGCATTAAATATTTGATGTTGAATTACATGTACGTTACAAAATAACGCATGATTGAAACAAAAGGCATCTGTGCGAAATTATAAACAATTACACGTAATTAAGCATTATTGAGCATACACATTATTTTCAATCATTGCTAAGAAATGGAAACAAACTGTATACAATTTTTTTTCTTTAATATCTTACTGAGTTACCAATGTAAAAATCAATGCAAATTATCAAGAGATCTCAATTGAATATGAATAACATCAAAATAACTAGCCATGTTCAAAGCTAACGATGTCATAAGGCTTATTAGAAGGACAGTAGAACATTTTCATTGGTGCTGCTTTGTAATTGTCATTCAAATTATTTTATTTATGTCTTGTTTTTTCAATCATTCAGAATATTTGAAATCTATCCATCGGTAATGCAAGTAAAAGTATTATTGGCAAGTAAAAATGGAAGTCCCCAAGAAGGATCACAGTTATTCTTTATCTTCTATGACGAACTTGGAAGTATCATTTATCATTAAGAAATTTTAAAGGCATGCGCATGCGAGGTACATGTAATATAACTACATTTCATACTATTCAACAATTTCTTTGTCAACAAAACCAAGAACAAAATCGTCTTTTAATATGAGTCATTGTATCCAATTGCGTTGAATCATTGAACCTCATCTTTCTTCCTCCAAACATTACGAATAAAAGTGAAATAATGTTTTGCACTAAGTATTAGTTTTTACTTCTGTTTCAGTTTGTTTCAATGTATAAATAATGAACATATATACCCAGTAATCTCTCTCTCTCTCTCTCTCTCTCTCTCTCTCTCTCTCTCTCTCTCTCTCTCTCTCTCTCTCTCTCTCTCTCTCATGAATAATTTCAGTTTGTTTCAATGTATAAATAATGAACATGAACTCTCTCTCTCAATTTAAAAATTGCGACAAAATAAATTTTTTAAATGGACATATTTCTTTATAATTTAATTCTGGTTGAGACGCACTTTCTGATTGGCTAAAAAAATTATTTTATATCGTATAAAGAATGTTGCCTACGTCATACGTCAAAAACGTATCAATCCGCCTGACGTTACGTTTGAATTTTGTGTCATTTTAAGGTAGTCCATCCATAACTAAGGCAAATTCAACAATTTTGATTGATCTATACCACATCAAATACGTATTTTAAAGTTATTATGAGGCTGACATAAACTAAACTCGGGAGTATATATGTAGTCAATTAAATGAACTATTTGCACTTAAAACTTTTTTAAAGAGTTGTCTGCCTTTTAGAAATTTTTTTTTTAAAAATCATTTTCTGAAAATATGTATGGTAAATTATGAATTATTTTAGCATATTCGAAGAAGGGAAAAGCTTTTGCAACTTTTTACCAAGAAAAATGTGAAAAAAAAAATTATACTTTTACTTAAAAATATATATTTGAAAATGCATTTTTCCCATAGACTTCAATACTAACTTCCACATATGCTAAATTTGTTGATATTCAATTTTTTTTTTAATTTCAAAGGTGAATCTTTTGGATGGACTACCTTAAAGGTCAAATTGCCGCTTTTAACTACAATTCAGAGTAAAAATATTAAATTATAAGAAATGAATTCAATATTTATTAGTTTTATACGATATAAAATGGTTTGAAACAGTTTACGCTTTTTTATAAACCGCTTCGCAGTTTATGAAGCTTAAACAGTCCCAAACCATTTTATATCGTATAAAACAAATAAATATTGAATTCATTCCTTAAAAATTGTAGGAATTGTCAATGTCTTAGCTGCAACTTTATGTAATTACAATAATTAAAAATGTCCATATTTACAAAGTACATGTACGAAGGCATTTTCATAGGTAGGGGTCATTACATTTTCTCGAATCTCCGTAGGATAATGAGAACGCCAACTTTTTTTGCAGACTTAAGTCACCGCATGTTTGTCTATTGTTCTCCTTTTAATGATAGTTGTATATTTATAAGCTTATGTTAAAAGGAGATCAATAGACAAAGTTAAACAGAGAAAAAACTGTTTCTTCTTGTGCTCGCGCTCTCTGTTATCAACGGTATACTTTGACCTGTTGAATATTATAATTCACCATGTGATTTCTAACCCCAAGTAACTTTGTGAAAAGCAAAAATGAGAGTAAGGTGGTGGGCACGCTTTGGCGAGTCAGGGTTAGTTTGCATTAAAATATATACTTGCAATGAAATAATATTTGAATGATATCGTAAAGAACGAATATATTTAAAAAGGAAAGGCCCGAGAAGTTGCGATTGAGAACTTTCCAGAAAGGGGTAACGAAGAAAGCGGGTGGACTAATTAACGTCGTGGCGAAAAGTGTAGGACGAGTTCATCTTGCATCGCGGGCAGATACCGTCGTGGCGAAAAGTGTAGGACGAGTTCATCTTGCATCGCGGGCAGATACCTTGGATCGGACATCTCTGGTTAATACACAGGAGTTAATAAATAAAATGGTGTAATTTAAAGCGATTTAGTTTTGATGGAAAGGGTATTCATTTTTCAGAACGGGATGTCCCAGGAAAGCGGGTTGACTAATTAACGTCATGGCGGAACGTGTACCTACAAGGCGATTTAACCATCGGGTAGATACTTCGGATATGACAACTTTGGTTAAAATATGCAAATAAATATGCCTACAGTAGCTTTTTTAAAATTTCATACATTTTTATACATGTGCCACGATAGATTGGTAGTAAACCTTAGACAATAATTTGTAAACAATGACAGAAGAGATTGTGTTAAATATGCACGGGGAAGTTGAATAAGGGGGATGACCCCCTTTTTAAAAAAAGTCTTTTATCTGAAATTTTTATTTGGGACAATGATAAAAATTATAATGGTAATTTGACCTAAAGGACAAAATTCAGAGATATGACTCACTAAATTCCTACTCACTGGTTTAAAATAAAAAATTTTAAAAAATCAAATCCTGCAACAAAAAGAATTAGGCTACGTACATGTACAGGGTGTCCCAGAATAACTGATACCTGTCCATTTACTCTTTGAATAACTTTTGATTAAATCTATTTTACAAAAAAATCAAATGCATTTTTATAAATGTACATGATGTAAATTTTCACTCAACGAATTTCACAAATAAGTTTTTAACAAATTGAGCATTGTTAATAAAAACACAGCACATTTAAAGAGAGTGCTCCAAATGACGTCCTTATTGATGAATGACAACATCAAGTTGATGAGTAAAATTCCTCCCAAAAGCAACTGCACGGATCCTATTTTTTCAAATCTTCTCACTATTTAAAGAATATGTTGCCTGTTGGGTTGCTTTTTCAGGGTATTCTTTTTTCATGATTCGTACAATTATATCTGGAGTCTGTGTTAGATAATATACAGTTTAAATCGAAAATGTCTACTCTCTTGTCCGACTCATCTTGAATAAAATTCAATTCAACCAAAGAAACATCATGCAATTTTGTGACACAATAGTTCAAAGAAATGCGCGTTTTTCCCCAAACTTTTTGTGAGAAAAACTTAAACGCTTTTACATTTTATTTGAGTGACAATTTACAAGTTTTGACCAAATATTATTTAATTTATACGAATTTAAAATGGTATCAGATATTCTGGGACACCCTGTATAAACATGTAACATCAATTTCAATTTAGATTTTCACCCCTGTCCGCTCCTCTTAATATCCAGCCATGCAGTAAGTTTTTTTTATTTTAATTTTAAAGAATAGGTTAAGAAAGCAATTAAGAAAAAATTCGGACACAGTATATACAACAATGAACAAAAAAATATGGTTCAACATATTAACATTGTATCATATTAATGTGTAAAGTGTTAATTCCCGCGCTTGCGCGGGATATCATCTAGTTTGTTATATATTTTGATTTGAAACCTCAAAAGTTTAAAAAATGGCAACATGCAGAAACCAGAGAGAGAGAGAGAGAGAGAGAGAGAGAGAGAGAGAGAGAGAGAGAGAGAGAGAGAGGTGGGGGTCAATTATAGTACCGCTATTCTAATTTTAGACCATTCGTAAGTCAGCCCGCGGGCTGACTAATTAAGTTGGGATGAAACTTCAATTTTGCTTGCGTAAATTAGAATTCTGGTAAATAATTAGACAGTTCGTGGTTGAGAAATTCGCAGAAGTTATGAAACAGGTCAGTTTTTAGGTCAAACTGCGCATCGCCGTATTGGAAGACAGTCCATTGATATCGTCCGCATATAGCCCGAAGCACTTGTTCATGTCTTGAAAATGATTCTTTAAATTCCCACATTTAACTTGGATTTACACGAAAACATTTAATTTTATGATCTACAAAACTTCATGAATCTCGTTTTACATGATAACAAGCCCGATGATAACAATGTTTTAAACTTGCGCACACTTGTGTTGACCGGTGTCGTATAATTAAAGGTCCGCCCCGTAAAATGGTCCGGCCGGACCTTTAATGTTAACATTTAAGGTCCGTCTTTGCTCTCAAAGGGTCATCCGTATAAGAAAAGGTCCGCCTAACATTAAAGGTCCGGGGTATACATTTCATATCCATCTTTTTAATTTCGAGTGTTTTGTTACAAATAAATGGTATTATTTTGTCATTCGGAAGGCGTACGTAGGCGGCGATTGGCAAAGTGAGTTCGTAAATATCCAGCACAGAGTGTACATGAAATATGTACTAGTACACTTAGCTTAGTCAACACAAATAGATTAGAATTACAGTTTTCTCATTTAACTTTATTTTTTCAGGGCAATCTTTTATAAACAGGAAATTAAGCTCATTGGTGTCATTAATTAAACAATGACATGAACCAGGTGTGATATACACACACTACCCTGTAGGTGTGAAGGGTTCACACCTTTAGGTGTTTGGTCGTTTAAAATTACCAAGTAAAGAACCGACATTTTACACGTCCTCTTTCGTACATCTTTCCGATATGATATACGTTTAAAAAAATTTTAAAATAAACATTGTGCCGGATAATTATGCCAGTGCCAAGGTGGCATTTTTGCACCCGCTTAAGATGCAGTTTCGGAAAAATCCATATATACCAAATGATACACCATTGTCTAAAAAGTACATAACTACTTTTGATTTTAGTGTGTTTCACCTGACAGGTGAGATATTTACCTTTGAAAATTAATATCCCATAGGAAAATGATAATTCCCATAGGAGAAATGATTCTCCTACAGGAAATATTGATAATCCTAATAATAGGACTTTTTAAAATTATATAGGAATTTTATTTCCTATAGGAGAAAGGTATTTCCTATAGGAATTTGATTCTGACAGATAGTTTTCCTACAGGAAATAAAGATTTCCTATCAGATTTTATCAAATCCTATCGGAATTGAAAATCCTATAGGAAGTTCTTGTAATCCGATAGGAAATTTCAAATTTCCTATAGGAATATTGTTTTTCCTATGGGAAAAATTATTTTCCTGTAGGAATTTATTTTTGAAAGGTAAATATCTCACCTGACAGGTAAGATACAATGATAACAAAGGTGGCTGTAAACTCTTTAAGCAATGGTCTATCATATGGCATATTTGAATTTTTCGATATACGCAGCTTAGACGGGTGCAAAAATGCCACCTTGGCACTGGCATAATTATCCGGCACAGTGTTAATAGTTTAAAATTTATGAACAGTTTTTTTTTTTTACCTTCAACCATAAATTTATGGAATGAATTACAGTGCACCTCTTCAAATTAGAATTTTACCAACTGTGTCTTCATTTAAAAAAGCCATAAAAACATATTTTTTAGAAAGCCTAACAAACTTTATGACTTTGGAAACAGAAAGTAAATATTATACATTAACAGTTAAGAAATAATGCAAGCAATTTAAATGCTGATATATTCAAACATTTTTTGCGTGAAAATTCCTTTTGTGATATGTTTGGTTGTGTATCTAAAAATGGTTGTCATTATTTCTTTGTCTGTCCACATTATAATTTACAGAGGCAAGTTTTTATACAGTCAATAAGCAACTTGCATTTAAACATCCCCATTTCCTTGGACTTATTGTTATTGGGGACTGTAGTTTGACTTGCTACATTCAAGATTGTACATGATTACACATTAGCTACCAAAAGATTTAAGTTTTAATATATTCTTCGCTGTGTCATTCAAACAGCTGAAACTGCTAGCTTCCTACAACAGTTTATCATTTTGTACATAAATAATACCCGATACGAAGCTTTTGATTCCATTTATTTTTCTTTTGTTTTTTCTCACTTATAGTTTGTTGTTACATTGTACCATCACTGTCAAATTCACTGTTTAAGGAGAGGGCTCAAATAGGCAGATTGCCTGCTGCCCAATCCTTATTATGTAATATTTTTTACATAATAAAATACTGTTTAAATTTAAATTAAAGTTATGCTAAGTATCAATAGTCCATTTCTTCGATCCTTCTTTTTCAGAATTATTTTTTGGATCGGACCTTTCCATTGGTGATAATGAAAGAAGGGGAGTGTCCAAAGAAATTAATTAGTTTATAAAATAAATAAATACCATGTATATGTAAGACCATGATCAGTAAAGATCCCTTTTCGTTCGGCTGTATTAGTATTTTGCATCTGGCATAGAATTTAAGGGGATTTTTTTTCTTAAAAAGAAAATATTCGTGTGAAAAAAAGGCAAAAGTTGCACCACCTCCCGGTAATTTATTTTCGAGATTCCCGTCTTTTACACCCACAAATACGTATATCATTAATTTTTTTTTTCACAAATATCATGGCATGCATTTCTTGCCCCCTCCCCAATAAAAAATATAAGAAGGTCATTTGATGAAAATCAAAACTATCAGATAAATTTACTCTAATTACAAATGTTTTACTACTTCCTTTTTTTAAATTACAAATTATCAAATGTGAGACGATACCCAGTGAATGGAAAAAAGGTATAGTTTCAGCTTTTCTGGCCAAATAGGTTTTGAGAAGAAGATTTTAAAAACGTTTTTCTCTGTATATTCTTAGGTAAAACTTGATCCCCCCTATACTTGGCCCCATGCTACCCTCAGGGACCATAATTTGAACAAACTTGAATCTACACTACCTGAGGATGCTTTGACACAATTTTCAGCTTTTCACGCCAAATAGTTTTTGAGAATAAGACTTTACAGATTTTCTCTCTATATTCCTATGTAAAAATTCATCCCCCATTGTGGCTCCACCCTTCCCCCGGGGATCATGATTTGAACAAATCTGAATCTATACTCTCTGAAGATGCTTCCACACAAGTTTCAGCTTTTCAGGCCTAATAGTTTTTGAGAAGAAGATTTTTAAAGATTTTCTCATATATTCCTATGTAAAAATTCATCCCCCTTTGTGACCCCACCCTTACCCCGGGGACCAGGATGTGAACAAACCTGAATCTATACTACCTGAGGATGCTTCCACACAAGTTTCAGCTTTTCAGCCCTAATAGTTTATGAGAAGAAGATTTTTAAAGATTTTCTCTTTATATTCCTATGTAAATATTCATTCCTCCATTGTGGCCCCACTCTTCCCTTGGGGACCATGAATTGAACAAAAATTAATCTATACTACCTGAGGATGCTTTCACACAAGTTTCAGCTTTCCTGGCATAATAGTTTTTGAGAAGAGGATTTTAAAATTTTTCTCTATATTATTAGTCATTAGGTTTGTTACTGACTGTTTACAGAAATTTGTGGGGTCGGTAAAGTCCATGGAAGGCGAGGCTTCCCCTCGCCTTCTATGGACGTTACCGACCCCACGAAATTGTTTTGTCGAGGACCTTAAGTTTGATATGTAAACAAACGTTTATGTAAAAAAAAAATCAGTTCAAATAACGTTACGTCCGCCATAAATTTTGATGCTCTCCGTTTAAAGAAATTTGTAAGGCAATCACGTGACGCCTTTCATCCAATGACGTCGCGACATTCTAGTCCGAGGCAAAACAAATTCTTTTTTTTGATGTAGAACCTAAAACCTGTAAAACCTGATCACCCATTGTGGCCCCACCCTACCCCCGGGGATTATGTTTTGAACAATCGTGAATCCACACTACCTAAGGATGCTTCCACACAAGTCCCAGCTTTTTTCCGTATTGTTTTTGAGAAGAAGATGTTTGAAAAATACCAACACATTTTCAATAATTCTAAATTATCTTCCCTTTAAAGAGAGTGTGGCCCTTCATTTGAACAAATTTGAATTCCCTTCACCCAGTGATGCTATGTGCCAAGTTTGGTTGAAATCGGCCCAGTGGTTCTTGGGAAGAAGATGAAAATGTGAAAAGTTTACGACGACGCCAACTACAGACAATGGACAAATTTGGATCAGAAAAGCTCATTTGAGCCTTCGGCTCAGGTGAGCTAAAAAAGCAATATTAATGTTCTTACCATTACAATAATGTGCCGAAATTAAAAAAAGTCTGGAAAATTTTATCGAAAATTATGAAAGTAAAAAGTGCAATTTTGTTTCCTTCCAGTTACGACCAGAAGTGACAGACAAATTACTGATACGTATTCAGCACATATTCATGATAAGGTCTATGAGATAGCAAAGTTTGGTTGCTCAATCAATTACTGTTTTTGAGATCTCGCGCGTACAAAATCAGAAAAGAAACATATCAATGAGATATCTGAAATATCTCAAAGGAAGAAAAATATTTCATTCGAAAGCATCACAAAAGTGCCTTAGATAAAATTAATCATAAAAAAGCAAAAACGTTTGAATGCCGATTTTTTGGTTTCACTTCCGGTGAGTACTGAACGGGTGGACTAATAACTGATACAGTACCCGCAACGTTTACAAGATAAACGATAGGATAGGATTCGCACACGATAGGATAGGATTAACGCACGATAAAACAGTATACACGCACGATACGATAGGATTGATACACGATACGTAGGGATAAACGATGTTCATGATAAACGTATTATTAATCGCGTTAAACGATCTTTTCGATTAACCCGATGATGGCAGAGTTTGAGAAAGAACTCATACGAATCAAGATATACGCGGAATTTCTTGTTATTAACGAATGCCAAGTTGTTAATCATTGCTGCATCATTTAAAGAATGTATAAAAATGGCTTGTTAAAATTAATTAACAAAAATTATGAGTTTAAATGATCAATAAATTATCTGTATTGTTAACGTTGTTTTCTTTACCGAACACCCATCCTGATCGCCGCGAACATTTCCGCCCGAGATCAAATCACACGGAAAATAGAGGGTTCAATTAAAATACAATTCTTGATCTAAATAAATATAATATATATCATAAATACATTTCTTTCTGTATAAAAATGATGCATTAAAAACAAAGTATATTACTTACAAATGAAATAAATGTTACGCAGGTATACACTCTGCGTACGATTTGTTAACATTGTTTGCATTACCGCACATCCTAGCCGATCGCCGCGAACGTTTTAGCCCGAGATCGAATTACACGGAAAATAGCAAGTTCAATTAGAATATAACTCTTTTTTCTAAATAAATATGAAATATATAATAAAGACTTTCGTTTCTGTTAAAAAATGATGCATAAAAAAACAAATTATATACAAGTTAATATTTATCGAGGTATACACTCCGCGTACGATTTAATTTATTCGATATACAGGTAAATATGTTACTTTGTTCAAAAGAACTTCGATGGTTTAGATAATTTTTTCATTTTCACTGCTAATAGATATGATTTACATGTAATGTTTAATTTTGATCTAAAGAATTAAGAAGTTAGTATCGTGATAGAATGCTGGATCGGATTTTACATTTTTTGTTCTATAAATTATCGTATACGATAGTATATTAAACGGAAAAACTGTTAAAATTGAAAGATAAACCTGATAGGATTCACGCACGCTAGGATAGAATTAACGCACGATAGAACAGTATATATAGTTACACGCACGATACGATAGTATTGATACACGATACGATAGTATTGATACACGATACGATAGTTTTGATACACGATACGATAGGACATTATTGTAAAAAATAACGTTGCGGTACTGTACACTGTATCTATTCTGCACATCTACATGTTAAGGTAGTCCATCCATAACTATCATATTTCATATCTAATAGACTGGACGTTTGATCACTAAAATCTTAGAGTGATTTTAAGAGGTTTATCAAATAATAAAGGTTCACCTTTGAAATTAAAAAAAATGAATATTAACAAATTTATCATATGTTGAAGTTAACATTGAAGTCTATTGTAAAAATGCGTTTTTAAATATATATTTTTAGTATAAGTAAATTTCTCACATTTCTCTTGGTAAAAAGTTGCAAAAATTTTCCCTTTCTTCGAATATGCTAAAATAATTCATAATCTACCGTACATATTTTCAAAAAATGATTTTTTAAAATTTTCCTAAAGGGCAGACAACTCTTTTAAAAAGTTTTAAGTGCAAAAAGTTCATCTAATTGAATACATACATACTCCCGAGTTTGGTTTATGTCAGCCTCACTTTAACTTTAAAATACGTATTTGATGTAGTATAGATCAATCAAAATTGTTAAATTCGCCTTAGTTATGGATGGACTACCTCAAGGTCTATTTTATAGCAATGATTGAACAACCGTTCAGTCACTTAAACTTTATCGAGATCTCGCGCGGACAGGCCTAGAAAATTAACATCTCAATAGGATCTGAGATATCTCAACAGAAGAAATGCAATTTTCAAGTATTTATCATTTCAATGCTGTGTATTATTTTTAAAACAATCTGAAAAATTCTACTGAAAATTACAATAATAGAATATAGAAATTTGTTGACGACAGAAAGTTACAAACAAAATATTGATATTTGATAGAAACAATTACAATAAAGTGTGAATATAGCATCCTGACCATTTTTTGTAAAGCACAGAAGTATGAATTTAAAACAAAATGTCAAGAATACATAAATAACGTCGCAGGCATGCGGCGACTGTCCTTACCTCACACTTTATATGATATGCTGTCTTCAGAAGTAAATATCGTTTTGCATCAAAATTTTCAGATTTAAATAAATACAGGTAAATATTCTAATGGTGCCTCGCACAAATCCTACAGTTAATTGTGTTGGTAATCTGTCATGTGGAAATGTTTCACACCCGAATGCTATTCGTGTGAAAGTCTCTTTTATCGCCAAGCTTTAATTATAAATTCAATATTTATAGCCTTTTTGGCTGATAGAAACGTGGATTTTAAATTTATCACTATCTACAATTAAAGAATGACATGATTTTTCTCCATTTTTCCCCTTTACACCATTATCCTTCTTTAATTTATTTTGGGTAAGAAATGCATGTATTTTTGTGAGGTTTTGAAATGTAAAGTAGTAAAACAAATAAAATGCGCCTTAAAGCCCCCCCCCCCCCCCCCCCCCCCCCGCGACAGCAATATGAAGATAATCATCATATCACCTTTGTACATCTTTGCCACACTGTATTACAGACCACGTTAAAGCTGTCATGAATTCATTTCCCTACGCCATATAAGTTGTCGATTTCCATTGTTCTGCTCATCGCTACACATCCCTTAAGGCTGATATCACTCTTCATGCTTCACTGCATTCAGGGATCTCATTCACCCGATTTATATTCTCCCTCACTACGTTCGTCCGAATATAAAACAATAAAGTGCTAAATGAATAAAAACAACAAGTATTACATAGGTACGCTGCTCGCTAGCGTTTATTTTATTTTACACAAAAACACATATTAACAACCATCTGTCAGCCCAAAATCAACGCTTTCCATATCATCTGCCATTTTACCTTAAATCACAACTAGCGAGCGAGCTTAGAGTGCCACGCCACCGCATGGTCCTACTATTTATATTACCTGATCACGTGACCCGAAACCTATTCGAGAACGTATGAAAACCCATCACGCACATAATTTTAATTATGAATTCATGTCAGCTTTAAGATGCAGGGGCCATGCTCATGAAAGTATCTTAAGATCCATCTTAAGACATGTCTTAGGATATATCTTAAGACCATTCTAAGATATATCTTAAGATGAAAACCGAAGCTATCTCAAACGTATCTTAGTTAATTGAGATAATTATTCTATTTTGACTAAATGTCCTTTCTAAAAAATAAAATATCAATAAAATATAATGTGAAAATAGTTTTGTGAATTCATGCCTATCATAAACATACTTGAATGAGCAATAACATTTTTAATGACTGTGTTTCTGATGTTGTATTTGATCCACCAATGACGGTTATTCATTTTATTCGCGTTGATTTTGTATCACACATTACATGAATATACGTTCAGTAATATGCGTACCTAAAATATTTTTTTTTTCTTGAAATCTCATCACCCATTTTAAATAGCATTGAACCATGGTCACATTACTTAGAATCGGAATTCTCCGAGATAGAGGTTTAAACACTTCTACAAGTACATGTATTTATAAGATACAAAATCGAAATCATGCAGAGGATGGGGATTTATAAAGCAAAGGAGAGGAATCGTCTCTTCGCATTGGAAACTGTATTCTCTTTTGAGAAGTGGACAGGCATAGATTACATCCACTAATCTCTTCGCAACCCCTCATATTTTGATTCTGGAAAACGTGTAAATGTCGGAACCGAAGACGGTCTACGCTTCGACCCATGTTTCGACTCCAGTTTCCCTGAATTTTCGTAACAGACCTATAATTTCTACATTTTGAACATAAATGCACGCATATATCACAAAAAAATCAACACTAAACCGCTGTTTTATCATTTTCTCAACTTCTACATCCCGGGTTTAAATTCTGTGCATCACAATAGGCCGGTTCGATTTGCTCTTCTAAATACCGAAGAAGAGTATTCCGCTCTAAGAAAACGTGTTCGTTTTATCAAAAATTATTCTGGTAGATCTTCTGCCTCTTCCATCCAGCGTGCAGAAGAGACTGGAATACAAAATGGCGGAAAGTGGAATGAGTGGAAAGTACAGCGAATGCATATATCGTTTAAAAAGATACTTCTTTTTTTATTGCTATGTTTAAGCATATTCAGTTGATTTATTTTAATTTAATGATTTGATTTTATTTTATTATAGATTCACGAATGTCAACGTTACTTTGGGCAACGGAAAACTTGTGTCTGTACAAGTATCGCCAGAGTTGTTTGGGCATTTTACTTCATCAGGTTTTTATTTTTTAGCATACAATTAAAGTGAACACATTTTTAAACATTACACATGCATGTTTATTATGATACCTATTATACTTGTGTAGATGTAACGTTAATAAACAATTCTCACACTTAGAACTTATCCTACAAATTAAATTTAATATTTATTTTTTTAATAAGTTAATTTGCATTCATTTGTTATATAGAATATATATTTTTATAACAGATCCTGCTTTAAAACAGTTGGCTAAACAACTCATCATACAAGCAGCTATGGAGAAAGATAGTGAAGCTGAAAGTGAAGAATTGCCAGGTATTTTTTTCAGTCATTATTTCGCCTTTATAAAAAGGCATGCTATTCCTCAAGTCTGTCCCAAGATATTTTTGCCACACATTTTCTAAATTTATTCTGTATTTATAAAAACCTCTGGATTCAAACAATGTTCATTCAATAGCATGAAAAATCCAAAGATTTCCCCTTTAAAACGCCCCCTCTAGCTTGTCAGGTTTCAATACAAAGCTTCGTGTACAAATTAAAGGTCTACAGGGATTTTGAATTGCAAAAGAGATGAAAATAATCTGATGATATATCATTGAAATTGTGCAAGGTGCTGAGTAACTTCCAAATGGAGAAAAGGTGTCAACTTTTCCCATTAAAATTCTCTGTAAAAAATCTGTTTTCAGTTTTTTCACTGATTTTTCTCTTGTCATTTTTGTAGACATTCCAACAGTTCCACAGACCCCAGAGAATTCACCGAAGCCAACGACACCATCAGCCATTTTTACATATGAACAAACAATCTTTCTAATATCTGGCTACAAGGAGAGAAAAGAAAAGTTCCTATCACCCACTCGCAAGAAAAACGCACTATGGCTAGAAATTACAGAGGAGTTAAACAAATGTTTTAAAACTGAGTTCACTGTGGCCCAAGTTGAAGGCAGATGGAAAACACAACTTAGTGCGTACAAGAGGCATCAAACTGACCAGGCAAAGTCAGGGAATGAAAGGAAAGAATTTCTGTATGAAGAGGAATTCCAGGATATCGTAAATGATCGACATGACATGAATCCAAAGTTTGTGGTTTCATCTTTATCCTCGAGCTCAGATAGTGGAAGTTTCACTCAAGATGAGCCCTGCACAAGCTCAGGCTCTGGTGAGCCAGGTATCACAGATCCCCAGCCCAAAAAGAAAAGAAAAGTTTCTTCCAAATCTAATTCTTCTCAAGTTATCCATTTTTTGGAAGATTATGTTGAAAATCAAAATAAAAAAAATGAAGAAAATATGAAAAAAATTGAGAAAATGCATAAGGAGAAAATGGAAATATTTAGTGGTTTCCTCTCAGTTCTAAAGGGCATGAAAGATTAAATGTCTTCAAATCTATGTTATGCAGTGAACTGTAGGTCCATGAATTCTGATGTAATGTTTTGATTTGTTTCTGCTTTATATGGTCTTTTTCCTTAATTCATACTGTTTTCAAATATGGTATTTCATATTGATTTTCCAAACATGCTGTATTTTTTAATTGATATTTAGTTATTTACCAGTAACTGACTTTCCATTCCAAGATTTGAAAATTTTCTGTAATTTATAGAACTGCTACATTGGGTGCAACAATTTGATGTGTTTACTATTTTCTTTTACAGGATATGCATATTTATGCCACTTGCCTCCAGAAATAATATGCAAAATATTGACATACATTCCAATTCCAGAGTTGTACCATTCTGTATCTAAAGTTTGCATTTCCATGAATTGTCTTTTTAAGAGTGGCCTTGTATGGAATTCAATAACTTACTTGAATTTTTTCAATGAAGGAATGAAAGAGATATTCACTGTAGAATTTTTGAAACTTTTTGAAAATTGTGTTAACCTTACCATTGATGCAACACTTCTGCAAGATTGTGATGTTTTGGGTAGTTTCAAAAATTTGAAATATTTGGATGTCAGGGGTTCCAAAAATGAAAACGTTTGCAATGAAAACATTGTTAAAAATTTATCTAAGTGCAAATCTATGGAGAAACTCTTCCTTAGTAGTTTGCCAAACTTGAGTGAGGATGGTCTGTTGTCATTATCTAAGGAGATAGGGGAAACACTGAAGTATCTACAAATTCGTAACTCTGCACAGATCAGGCCAGAAACTTTTCAAGTTTTAATGAAAAATCTGAAGTGTATTAAGGCTATTAGTGTGACTCCTTCTGGAGATTGTGAAAAGTGGGCAAATGTTCTGAATGAACATGCTTTAAGGTGCAGTTTTGGACATGAAATGCTTGATTTTGTTCCCAAGCAACATCTTGTATATGACAGAATGTTTTACTCTCTGTTGCCCTAAATGACTGTTAAAAATTGTTCAGTCCATTGATTTGTTTTGAGATATTGATGACTCCTCTTTGGTATTAATTAATTGAGCAAGTACTCAACAATGGCCTTGACATGTTCAATATTTGTAGCTTTAACAATTAAGGTGAAGACAGAAGCGTGATTTTACATGCCTTTAGTGGGCTTTTTCAGTTGCTGTATGTGAATGGTCTAGTCAGAAATTGATTTTTTTTACATGACATGGGTTTTGCTATTTTTTTCACAAAACCTTATCTGGAAAACATTTCATTTCATCTATGAAACAGAAGTTGATCTGCTTTATGTGGTTATAAATTAAAGACACTTCTGGTTGATATGTATGCAAGATTCAAGCGATATTCTTTATTTTTTATATGCTAATTAAGCCATTATGTGATTTGTTTTTCCATGATATTGATCTCAGGTGGTTTTTTAAAAATATATTTATGTTTTTAAGCATCAAGAAGATGATTGTTTTAAATAATACATTTATTATATGTTTTTCATATAATAAAACAGTTTTGTACATGAATAAGATACAGTATGCATTGCTTTATTTCAAAAGAAGATGACAGTTTCGGTTTGTTCCATTATTTAATCCAATGTTTGAAAATGATGCAGACACAATTTCTAACACAACATTTCTATACCAAATTTTCATCGCCAAACTGATTTCTTTGACATATGGTACATTTTTAAGTACATGCAGATTTTAGGTGTTAGCCAATTGTTGTGTAAGTAATTGTCTCTTTAACTGTCCTTCTGCATCATTTTGAAACATTGGAATAATTAAAGGAACCTGCTGAGGGTCATTGTCGAAATGCTCATCAAGTTCATCTTGGTTCAAGATACAAATGTTATGTAGGATGCAAGCTGTTATAACAGCCTTGACAACATAAGAAATGTCATTCATTTCTACAAATTGGAGTCGCCGAAATCTGCCTTTCAATATGCCGAATGAATTTTCAATGATTACTCTGGTACTTGATAAAATCTGGTTGAACTTAATTTGATCCCTAGTAAGATTTCCTCTATTTCTGTATGGAGTAATCAACCAACGCTTGCACGGATATGCCCCATCACCTAACAAATGGCACTGACCACAAAGAATTGGACCTCTTTGCTTCAATGGAGAATTTTGAAAAACACGAGCATCATGCACTCGTCCTGGCCATCCACAGAAAAGGTCTGTGAATCTTTTATCTCCTCTGCACACTGCTTGAAGAATGACAGAATGAAATTTTTTCCTATTAAAATAATCATTTGAATGCCCACTAGGGGGTTTTATGCGTATATGTGTAGAGTCGATTGCTCCAATCACACCAGGGAAGTTCTTTTTTAGCTCAAATTCATTATTTACAGTCTGCACATCATTTGGCCAAATCACAAATTTTTGAAGAAAGTATTTTTGAAAAACAGCTAACATCCTTCTGTTGTGGGAATGGAATGTCGATTCAGATACATTAAATCGATCTGCAATAGACCGAATTGTTTCTTGTGATCCTATGTACCACAGCATCATCAGTAAATCTTTTTCATGTGAAATTTGAGGTCGTCCAGCAGCTGGTTCTCTTAGTAGTAGTTCTGGAATATGCTGAATATTTTCCAATATAGCTTCAAATGTAGTTTTTGAAACACGAAAGAAGGTCTTGAATGTGTCTAGGGAATATCTTGAAACAACATCTTGCACAAAGCGTTCCACTTTGTATCGTTTTCTTTGCTCCTGTCTGAAAACAAAGTTATTAAAACAATTAAATTTCAATAAATTCTTGCATATTGATAGGTTGTTGAATAGCTTCAAATAATTTTTGTAGGAAATAGCAGAAATGTAATTTAACATTAGGTGCTATGACTGGCCTTAAATAAAGTTATAATATAGAATTATTTATAATTCAAATCAGATAAAAATAAGGCTGATTCATAATATTGCGCATGTTATTTTATTCCTTGTATTTTTTAAATATAGACTACAGATGAAAACAATAGCAATCAATATAATCTGTGAATATAAAGCATATAATGTTAAAGAAAGCTCATTAAAGTCCCTTACATATCACTGCAAGCTGCACATAGTGTAACAAATGAAAAATCTTCATCTGGCAAGTCAAAGTCGTCATCCTCAGTCATTATAATTATTGCAGCACTAACTAAAGTTCGTTTCGACGCCATATTGAATCAGAAGAACTCTGTTCGATTTAGCAAGAGAAACCGGAAGTTGAAAGATGACATTTTCCTCTTCTAGGAGGTGCAAATCGAACCGGCCTAATATTTATCTAGGTCAGCGCAGCTTAAATGTTTGAATTTCGGATAAAATTGGAAACGTTTAAAGAAAATAATGCCGAAAACGTCATTGAATCAACTTAATCTTACAATGTACAAACAAATAGTGAGTCACAAAATTACATAGTGGTATTCTTCCCTTTTTAACCATCTCTTTTTGGTGACAAACCCAAAATTTGATATACATCTATTCTTAAACATTAAAACAAACTTTGATAAATATAGCATGCAAGAAAGATTAAAATCATTTTCTGTGACACAATTATTTAAATGTATGTATTTTGCTAATGTTCTTAAAAATAATAAAACCGTTCTTTATTTCATAAGAAAAATACGTTTAATCTAAAGTCTACAATCATACACACAGAACAATATTTTTTCCAGTTTTTCCGATTTTGAATTTTCTACTTTTTAAATCACCTATAGTGAGCGATCTCATAATTTAAACCCGGAATGTAGAAGTTGAGAAAATAATTTGACAGCGGGTTAGTGTTGATTTTATTGTGAAATATGCGTGCATTAATGTTTAAAATGTAGAAATAATAGGTCAGTTACGAAAATTCAGGGAAACTGGAGTCGAAACATGGGTCGAAGCGTAGACCGTCTTCGGTTCCGACATTTACACGTTTTCCAGAATCAAAATATGAGGGCTTGCGAAGAGAAGTGGATGTAATCTATGCCTGTCCACTTCTCAAAAGAGAATATGGAAACTGTACTGGTTTCAAGCATGTTTTGCCCATGTAATTTTAGACAATGGTGTGTATGTACACATATACATGTCATAAGATTTATCATGTGTTCATTGATTTTAAATTGCATCTCGATAACCGCTAGTGCCACCATTTATTAAATAAATGTAGATACATTTTTCATATATAAATATAATATATTGTAATGAAAATCCCTTTGATTATGTAAATAAGGCAATCCGGGTAAATCAGATAATTATATTCAATCATAAGCAATTCCCTGTGTGTAGTTAACTGTCTCAACCGTTTTGATGACCCTGAGATGAGTCAGCAGAGTTGATGAAGGATATGAATAGGAAGCGCGTTTGTGGAGAGTGACTAAAATGGGTAGCGAAACCCGGGCCGGGCCGGGATTTTCGAAACGGAAAACCGGGTTTTTGTTGATTTCTTAGGAAATACTCATTTGTTCTGCACGAAATTTGCAGGACTACTTTATTACATATTGTTTTGTCTTCGCTGAAATTTTTATCATCATAGAATGAGTTTTTCAATATTTATTACAGATTGTCACTTTCCAGGTGACTAAAATGGGTAGCGAACTCGGGTGACACATTTTGACGATATTTAGCTAATTACATTGATTGATTTGGAAATTTGTGTGTTTAATCATTGCTATTTAAGTTTAAATACTTAAATAATACCACAATTCCATAAAAAAAAATATCATTAAATGAAATTATGGCCAAATATCATAAACCCGGGACGGAACAAAACCGGACACGTTTACCCGGGACAAACTCTTAATTTCCGAAAAAGCGACGAGAACAGAAAACATCTTAACATCAAAAAATGAAAATGACAAAATGCAAGATAAGAACTTATTATTAAATGATTGTAAAATTCATTATAGGGCGTTGCTGACATTATGCAATAAGAACGGTTTTCTTGTAACTTTGTAAATATTTAGTATAAATCTAATTACCAAAAAATATTTTAAAATAAATACAAAATAATACATACTGCTTATAAGTAGTTAGTTTGATTTTCAGTTAAATCGTTAAGATATAAACCAAGTCTGGGCCCTGGTAGGGCGTTGTGTTTTACACAATAAGAACGGTTTTTCATCGTGATTTGCTGTTTGCATGCTTTATATTTTGTATTTCAAATGGTGGGAGAAGGCTCAAATGAGGATACCTCCGCGTAGTTTGAGCTGGGCAATGTCACATAAGTGATATCTAACATGCTCTCGTCGCTTTTTCGGAAATAAAAAGTTTATCTCGGGTAAACGTGTCCGGTTTTGTTCCGTCCCGGGTTTATGATATTTGGCCATAATTTTATTTAATGATATTTTTTGACGGAATTGTGGTATTATTCAAGTATTTGAACTTAAATAGCAATGATTAAACACATAAATTTCCAATTAAATCAATGTATTTAGCTTAATATCGCCAAAATGTGTCACCCGGGTTCGCTACCCATTTTAGTCACCTGGAAAGTGGCAGTCTGTAATAAATATTGAAAAACTCATTCTATGATGATAAAAATTTCAGCGAAGACAAAACAATATGTAATAAGTTAGTCCTGCAAATTTCATGCAGAACAAATGAGTATTTCCCAAGAAATCAACAAAAACCCGGTTTTCCGTTTCGAAAATCCCGGCCCGGCCCGGGTTTCGCTACCCATTTTAGTCACTCTCGCGTTTGTGCATCATTGTTAGCCTGCTGGTAGACGCCGAAGAGAGCAGATCGCAAGGAAAGTAATACAGCGTTAACAACAGGTTCAGTTTTGGGAAGACAAACAAGTCATCCAGTTCACAGACGGAGAATCAGTCTAGCGATGGACAAAAGAAAGTTTTGAAGAAACGGAAGTTGCGCAAACCTTCACCAAGAATGAAAACCACGTTGAAGAAATTGTGGAAGACGAAGAGTTCGAATTTATGGAATGAAAGACATTGATTGATGTAATTATAAACGGACAGAAATCTGTTATGCTCCTGGCAGTTCGTTTGTTTATTTCATATGCGGGGACCCATATATTTCGTAGGCGTGGGTAATGTAATGAAAATCCCTTCGATTATGTAAATAAGGCAATCCGGGTAAATCAGATATATTCAATCATGAGCAATTCCTTGTGTGTAGTTTGTCTCTTGAAAACGTTTTGATGACCCTGAGATGAGTCAGCAGAGTTGAAAAGCGCGTCTGCGCATCATTGTTAGTCTGCTGGTAGACACTGAAGAGAGCAGATTGCAAGGAAAGAAAAACAGCGATAACAACAGGTACGGTTTATGTTTCATTTGCGGAACCCCAAAATACTGCGGATGGGCCAGTTGAGACATTAAATCATTTTATATAGTCCGCGAGCATAGGCTCAGAAATAAAATAGTTCGAACTTTGATCTTTTATTCTATGATAGTTTTTGTTATTCACTACAATCATGATCCTTCTTTAGATAAAGCATTGGGATCTGACGTAACATGATAATTTTGACCGTTAAACTTTGAAAGTTATATGAAGAAAACTTTAGACGCCATCTGGTCCTTTATTTGAAGGATAAGTCCCTTTTCATGCTGAAATAAGTCCCTTTTCATGCTGTCAAATCAAAACTCGTTTAAATCTATTTGATGACATGGTAATTTTCTCAGAAACTGTACACGAGCTTCAGGAAATGAATACATTATATACTTATACTTCTGTTTGGGATCTTACTGTAAATGTACAAAAAACCAAAACTAATTTTTAGAAACGGTGGTAAAATTCACAATTATGAAAGGTGGCATTTACATGGCGAGCCAATTGAGATTGTTGATAGCTTTACATACCTGGGCCTTTTATTACAATATAATGGAAAGTTTAACAATACACAGAAACATTTGGCGAGCCAAGGGAGAAAAGCCATGTTTTCTTTGAAGTCAAAAACAAGTCAATTGTATCTAAACACAGAAACAATGCTGTCAATTTTCGACACTTATATTGCTAGTATACTGAATTATTGCTGTGAAATATGGGGCATGCATGCTGCTAATGATATAGAAAAAGTACACTTAGAATTTATTAAGTCTTGTTAAGTGTGAAGGAGAATACTAACACTACAGTTGTATATTTTGAAACTGGGAAGCTACCTATGAAAATCATACGAATGTTTAGAATTTTCAAATTTTGGTTCAAATTGTTACAAAGTCAGAATTGTATTTTACAGTCCTGTTACAAAATGCTATATAATGAGTGAATTATCTCCGACACTTGCCTTGCTGAAAATCGGGTTAGTGTAATTAAAAATAAACTTTTTGAAATTAGTCTAGGGTATTATAATTCATGACAATTAAAAAAAATTCTCTGTTTTGTTCTAAAAAGTAAGTAAAAAAAAAAATTATTATATATACATTGTCAATGTACTTTATTTATGTACATGTACCATACCATTAATTATCGCAATATTGCATTTTGTTTATTTGTAACTTATGCTATAAGATGCATGTCTTGTGCAAATAAAGAATGAATGAATGAATAAACGATGTTTGTTCTATATGTTAACAGAATATTTACAAAAGGAACGGTTAACACAAAGTGACATTTTGGGGCTGGTCCCATTCTTTCTTAAAGGGATTCATTACCAACATTTTACAGGATGGCATATTGTCAACAGCATAACTTGGGACTAGGGAAGTCAATTTTACTCGGATGGCTTAGTCGATTAATCGGAGCCTTTAGTCGAGCGATATTCGATTACTCGTTGATTTATTTGAAACTGTGTGTCCTTTAAAAATCAAATAATGCTACTGTCACATAAATACCGTATCTTAAACCCCAAAACATTGAAAAACGGATGATAATACGAACGAGATGTATTTGATTTCAAATGCATTGAAAAGTAATTTATCTAAATATCCGTTAGCAAATGTCTTTGATTTTCCCTTTTCTTTTGATGCTTACACACAATTGAGTTCCATGTCATATGTTAAGTCATTGTCCCGTGCCATGGCCAAATCAACAATTAAAGATGAATGATTACGAAAACAAACGCTTTGAGATGATTAATGATATGATTAAATTTTTAATTATACAAACATCTAATCCAATAAATAACTGATTAGAAGAACCACAATTTGATCTCTTCAAGTATATGTTTGCCCAAGTACTTCTATTCAAAACAATAATTTGATCCACAAAATCAAAAGAAGTCAATTATTAGCGGCTTAACATATATATCACGGACACCCGTTCGATGGAACAGAGTGTAACATGGTCAAAAATGCCGAGAAAAGAAAACTGTTATGTTCATTCGTAGGTCAAAAACTGCCGCGTTAAGAAAAAAATTGTTTTGAATTTTTCGAGTAATCGACTAAGAAAATTTTAGTCGATGGTCGGAGTGACCGAGCGATAGTCGAGTACACGAATACTCGTTGACATCCCTACTTTTCATTATTTACAATGCTTTAGGAATGCATTTCTAATGATCAAATGAAATTTGAGAGTCAGTCGTAGAGTTATAGGCAAGATACAAGGCTCACAATTCTTTGTCATGTAAACAAGGATCGTGCCCTGTTTTTGTTTACACAAGTTCAATATACCAGTAAAAAATCTTTGTTCAAGCTGATTCGTCTATCTTCTTATTCATTTTCAGCATAAATAAACAGTTCCTAACGTTTAACACATTCATTTTAGGTCTAAAACTGGAATTTCCACTTCAACATTCAAAATGTAAACAAAAGCTTATAACTCAACAAATGACACTCTTTTGGTTGCCAATTAAAAATACCTCACTGAAGTATATTGTAAACATAAGAATCGGAAAAAATAATTTTTTGACCAAAAATCGTGACCATGCCCCTTTAAAATTCAATCATCCCTTGTCTTGTATACAGAAAATATCAATAAAGTATCACTTTGTATGCTGTTAATCAATACTACATTCTGTAGATTATTTTATTAACACCACTACTTGACTTTGTATTTTGGAGAGGGTTTACATAGGCTTTGCCTGTTACCAGTCCATTTGAATTCTCAATAAAATATGTTTAAATTTGAGAGCAAGAGGGGGAGGTAGGGAGGAAGGAGTAATTAATCTATTCCAATGCAAGAATGCTATATACTGTTTGACACTATTCCTTTTAATACGGACGTCGAAATTTTACTCCATGAGGATACATTTTTTTTTAAATTAGCAAACAAGGATATTACTTTTCTGGCAATTTACAAATGTACAATGTATTTCTGCATCAAAACGCTTTGTAACTTAGAATTTTTTTCTCAAATTAAATGCCTTGCATCCTATTTTTTTTCCTCAACGCAATTCTTTTTAGATACGTCGTTAATTCAGCCTTTTAATTATCCATAAATGTGCTTACAGATAAATCCCAACTTGGACACATCAAATCTTTAAAATTTGTTAACTATATATATATGGAAACGGATTTATTCATTAAGTCTTTACTTGTTTCCAATGCCTTGCTTAAGGAAGGAGTCTTATCTGGTTTTGGACTTGTCAAACGTAAATTTGATTTAATGTTCAAATCAAGATGAAAGGAAATTAAAATATCATATTTTTCTTTTTTTTTTTTTACTTTTATACAACTTGGCATAGAAATTGTAATGAAAGTTTAGAATCTAACAAGGACCGTATTTTTGGCGAAACATTTGCGTAGGAAAATATTACATGTTTTTGCAATTCAGAATTGCTGTAGATTCATGAGTTTATTTGGCAATTTTAAAGTATCCACTTTAATGTTGGATGTTTTCAACTAATGTGAACTAATGATAAGATTCTTGGGTTTCGGAATATGTTTTTAAAATATGATTTGCCTATCAAGTTACCTTTTTATAAGCTTTTTTAAGCGCTCACTCTATAAATAGATTTGTGTGAAAAAATTACTAAAATCGGATTTTCTCTCTTATCAAATGGTCAATATCTTAGCTTTTCTATCAATTTATATCTTAATGTAAAGTCTTTATAATATGTAAAAATCAAAAATATTTTATTATTGGAATCATTGAAAAATAATCAAAATATCTTCAAAATTTAGGAAAATTAGAGGAAATGCGGGCTAAACAATATCAATTTTAGTTTATTAATAAATATTTAATTCAATTTAGTAGTATATTAAGCTGATAGACATTCTGATATTCTGTCATTTCAATGAAGAATAGGTAGCTCTCCTTATTTTTACTGATGTACGCAGACGGACATGGGGTGTGTTTTATTCTCTTTTCTCAGTTTGCTTCTGCCTTACAGTCAATATTGAAACTTTAGAAAACTACACAGTGAAATCACAGGCACCTGAGGGTATTTATTTCTCTCATAATAAATATATGTACCCCCTATCTAATAATTATACACAAGGTACCTATCGCCGCCATCTTGGATTTATTTCAAACTGCCACATCAGGTGGAATTTGTTAGCTCATCAGTAAAATTATTGCGAACATCACCGTCTACCGATCGGTCCTTCAAGATCTAAGATTACAACTGATTCAACGGTGCATTACACCTGTCATTAATAAAATTCACCGTGTATTATTAGATAGGGGGTGTATATTTTTTATCATGAGAAAAATATACAACGTCAGGTGCCTGTGAGTCCAAGGTTAATGTAAACATAACAAAAACTAGATACGATCTCGTTACGAGTAAAGAGTAGGTCTTCCGTGCGATGTTTTTAAAAAAAAAATGATACCACTAAATATCGATGGGCGTGGCAATGATTTTTTCAAACAGATATTGTTACGATCAGCAACTTTGCTTCTACAGTGACTTTACGAGTCTCATGGCCCCTAATTAAAGGGACCAGCCCTTTTGTCTTGCTTTTGATGAAAAGGTCTCACGAATACTAACATTTTTTGTTCTTACACCTATCTAAAATTCTTGTTCATTTTTGAGATACAAATGATTGAATATTTTAGGGGCCAGCCATGTAGATCCTTAATGGGGACAAACATTGGTGTTCTGATTAATGGAATCGACTATAATCACCAATGCAGACATTTTCTCTTCTACAATGCTTAACAAAATATGTCTCCTTCTCTAGATATATTGCGTCAAAGTTTAAGGACTTTGGCCCCTAAAAAATCCTTATTTACGTAACAAATGGTTGTGGCAATGATTTTTTTGAAACAGATATTGTTACGGTCAACAACTCTGCTTCTATAATGCATTACAAAACTTTATCGCTTTTAAGTTATTTGTAATAGACTTTACGAGTCATTTGGCCCCTAATAAAAGGGGCCAGCCCCTTTTTCTTGATTTCGTTTGAAAGAACTTTTGATACTCTATCACTTTTGTTATATATGTCTAAACAAAATATCAACTGATAAAAAGATACAGACCAAAACGTACAAAAATTTTGATTCAAAATTCTTGCCCAATTTTCGTGCCTAGGCGAGCTCCAAGAAATGTCGCCACATGCGTAAAACAACTTAATAGGGCACAACTTCAAACTAAAGCATACCTATCCTGAAAATTTTATACTCATATATCTGATAGTTTCTGAGATCTGCTCTGCACAAAATAGGTCGTAAAAATGTACCAAATGGTTTTAAAAAATTCAATAGCAAATTTCATGTAAAGCATTTAAAGATCGACTTAACTTTTTTAACGAAATGGCGGCCAATATGGCGGCGCCCAGGGCTGGAAAAAAATTTTGGCCGTTAGTACGCCTGATTCAACTCTCATTTTTCACTGATTTTCTTATATATATGTGTTACATGTACATTACCATTACATTACATGTACCATTAAGCTTCGCTTCGCAAGGCGGGCTTCTCGCTGCCCTCGGTATTAATTAAAAAGTGTATATTTCTTAAGATATTCAATATTTTATTGAACTTTCATAAAACAGAAGAAACATTACACATAACTATTTTAATTACAGTTCATATATATACATATATACAGTATTCATTTGACTTGTACATTGAATTTGTTAGATATAATGTACAAATAATGTATAAAGCATATGTTGTAGTTTTACAAAAAAAACTGGAGGTATACGTGAAATAAATTAAACGACAGAAATAGGCAGGAAGGGACATTAAGGAGAGGCAACAGAAGGTGGTTAATGTTCCAAACATTAAATTATAACTTTCCATGAAGAATCATATGGATAATAATTGCAATTTCTCAGAAATACATTTTTTACTATAAACATTCTTTTATTAGTTATCAGTGATTGCTTTCTTAATAATTGATCCTTCTGTGTCTTTTTTTTTTTTGGAGGGGGAGGTGTTTTTATTTTACTTTGCAGGATATATTGTTTTGAAAAAAAATGATTGAATTTTCACATTTACTGTGTACTGTCAATAATGCAAAATAAATTAATGAAAAAAACTTTTTTCAGTGTGTTCACCTAAAACTAATATTGGGGATATAAATAACCAGAAGACTGAAAGCTTGTGTAGCACGACCTCGGGTGAGAGAATGCAAAATCTCGATGCTGCCATTTATTCTGCTCCAGACACAACAGTGTAACGTCAATTCAAAGGGCAACTACTCTAATTTAAAAAGTAATTCCAAAAGGCAACTACTCCAAATATGAACTAAGAACTTACAGAACGCGGTTTCTGTTTAAATATTATGTAATGTCGAGATGTGTAGGCGAAGCGTCGGCCATATTGCCGAATATTAATTCTCACCATACGGACATAGAGATACATGTATCATATCCGGCAGTCACGTGTCATTTATAAACCAATGAAAGTGTGACATTTCAAACAAATGTTTATATTAATTGTCTTGTATGACTATAATTTTAAGCTGTATAGTTGTTGACTAATAAACTGTTATACAATACAATACAGTTTCTGTATACAGTGCAGATTTGGTTTTTTCCATTTAGATTGATACCATTCCTATTCAGTCATGGTTTGACAATGTGAACATACGTTATATATAATATCATTGATTCCCCCTCGATCAACCCCCTACTCCTTCCTTTAAAAAATGCTCTAAACGCGCATTGTTTAATTATCCATCCAAAACAAGTTCAAATTAACTTTCAGTTGTAATCAAAGCTAGATACGCCTTCGTCTTTTTTTTCTTTTGAGGGTCGTCCGAGGCATATTGGTAATTTTACTATGTAAGTTTAAGAAATTTGATTTTCCAAGAGGGGGGGGGGGGGGGATCCGGACCCGGCCACCACTTAGAAATCTACGCATGGAATTATATTCAAAATTTGACATATTTGATGATATAAATATAAGCAACTATAGGCCTATATATGCTTTTTGATTCGATGATGTCCACGAATTTATAAATTGAAATTTTAAGCATTTTAAACAGTTAAATTGTCTATTCAATCTGAAAACTGACGCCGCTTATACTGTCCTAACGTGCGACGGACAAAGTTAGACAATCGGCTATAGATTATTAAACTATTATATAATATTGCATCGGTTATAATCAAAAGAATAAATTTTAGTATTCGGGAAATGTCAGTGGCCGGTGGCATGATCCCCCCCTTTTTGGGTATTCTTTTCTTCCCGAAAAAAGCTTTGCACCCCCAAATTAACCCCCAAATCTCTGATATACTAAAAATCCGGAGGCCTAATCCTAAATCTATTATAATTGGTATTCAGTCATAACATTTTAATAATAAGACTGTGTTTCTATTCTTTTTTATAAATGTTTATTCCGAAAACTTTAATATGAGCATGGGGGAACTGAAAATCGGAATTTTCGTGTTTTCTCGGGAATACCATACAGCCTCGTTATCGATCGAACAGCATGTTAAGTGTGACGTCATTCGTTTGCTATGGAGTGAGAAAATCCCATGGATAAATCTGTTTTTTTACACGAAGCTTTTCATGTTTTCTCCTTTTCTATACGACTTTGACGTTAAGAGGAGTGATGGATTGTAAACTATATATCCCATGTTGAATTATTAATGAAAAACGACAAAATTCGCACGATATGTGAAAGCGACGCTGTAAGCCATCGGAGGACACTTTCGGGATGCCACGTAGAAAATCACTCCTCACCGAGGCAACGCCAGAAAGTAAGTGTGCAGGTGAAAGATTGTATGTTATAAGTTGTATAAGATGAGTAATATTTTGTAGACATTGTGTAAATTTATTCAGCGTACGAAAAGAGTGGTCCAATGGGGAAACACCTTCGGTGATCAGGGGTTCCCCAAACACTATCACGTGATACACAGAATTTTACGCTGGAAAGCTCCCAGGTCTCCCTCTTGAAATCATTAATTGTATTTACACTAATTCTTTACGCTTTTCATTGGAATCGTTCAAATATTTTTCATGAAACGTCACAGTCACAAACTTCTTTTGTCAATGACAATTTTTTTTAAAATTATTTATTTATTAAAGAATAAATAAGCTTAACGTTATGTTGTTTATCTGTGTATATGCCCCAGTATATTCTATATAGTATTCAACTCTATGAACATGATGAACAGCTTGCTTGCATTCAACACTGAACACGTCCTGCATTCAATGAATCCCTTTTTGTGATATACCAGACTGTGACAATTAATGAACTTGAATGGCATGATGATGAGAATAAATTATAATTCCTTATTCATTTGATATTTAATTTAATTATGATAATTAATCAATTTTTAATATGCATATATTTTTCATGTGAAGATGGTGAGACACAAAGGGATATCAAATTGAACAAAGACTTGGTGAACGAGAAAGGCGACAGTATTCCAGACCCTACAGAACTGGTTGTAAATGGTAAACAATTATCAATTTTAGTGACAATAATTAATTAATTAACTAAATTCATGCACTTGGATTTGTGAGGGTGCACCATATACATTGTGCAAAGTATAAACGTTCAAAATTTCTGGATATGGTATGATACCTGGTCAGATAATTTGTAGGGAGAAATAGAGACGGACCAGACTGGGATTCGAACCTGGCCCTTGTCCTTCGATTTTCACCATCATATTTATTAAATTTCTCATATCGCGTTATAGTTGGTGCAGTGATCAACCCCTGGATCTGACAGCTAGCTAGGTTTACTCCTGCCAGGGAAAAGAACATGGGGTGTTGCATCATCAAGGGCAATTAATGATCATTTAACGGAAGGAATGTGACCATCAGTCCAGTTTGATCACTATAATGCCAGATAGCTCAGTTTGTAGATCTAGAGCACCTGACTAGATATTCAGGGATCCCAGGTTTAAATTCCAGTCTGGTCCATAATCATTATTTCTCTCATCCCTTTACAATATTGCATACCCTGTTGATTTTCACAGAGTCTGGTTTATGGTTATATGTATTCTACTGCCACATATCGTTCTGTTCCTTTATAACCATTAGATGACCGTATCTGATGACGGTAGTACATGTATGCCTTTTTGACAATCAAGTAACAAATTTATGTGATTTTCGTTTTTTTTTTAAATTATTATGAAAACGGCACGCTAAATGCACCCCAACAATTGGTCATTTGAATTTATTGGACTCTACAATACAAAATCGATTCGTATTGTTATCACAGACAAAGACACTGAAAAATGTAAATATTTTTGCTTGAATATTTTTAGCATAAAAGCTGCATTAAAGGAACTACAACATGCCTGTATATTGCATCCTTGTATTTTGTATTGTAACAAATTCAAAGTGTATAATAATTTCTCATAATAATTATACATCTTTCTGTTTAGAAGAAGATGAAGAGGAGGAGGATGAACCACCTGAGGCGAAGAAGATCAGATTGGACAAAGAAGAGCGTAAAGATTTACTGAGTAGGATATGAGAATAATTATCATTTTTTGCCTTTTTAGAGTTGAAAAAGTATTAGAAATCGACCTAATTTGTATTATAATATGTCGTTTGGTATAATAAACAATTTATTACATGAATGATTATGTTCGGGAGATATGAAGATTTATTCCCCCAGAAAAATCATATTTCCCTCGGCCGTTGCCCTTAGGAAATATGATTTTTCTTGGGGAATTAAATCTTCATATCTCCTTCACCATCATGTATAATAAATGTATAATCCTCTAAATGTTGAGTCCATTATGCATTAAATCCGTGCAACATTTCAGTAACTGAGCAGTTATGTGGGGAGGAGAGCAGGGATGCAGCGCCTCCTGCCGAAGACAATGACAAGGGGGATAACTTCCCCATGGGCAGTCACAAGATCAAGGTACATGAGGCTTTGATATAACAAAAAAGAGCATAGAAACTGATTACTATGGCAGGAAAAATGAGCAGTGATTTCTCATAACTTTCATTAAAAAAAGAAGCAATAATGATATGCATATTCTGTGATTTTGATCAGTCTTGATCAAAGACAGAAAGACAGAAAGCTTGATTTCAAAGATGGACAGGAGATACAATAGCAATTCGATAACAGTGTTTGCTGAATTATATATATCAAACATTTACTTCCTACATAATACATGTATAATATAAATGTATATTCTGCCTACTGCAGGTACATTTGTGCCTATTTTAAAATCATATTACCTGTTATGTATTTGATAGACCATCATCTGTTTTTACAGGTAGTGGAAACCCCAGCTGTGGCTAACTTGGAAACTGTGTCTGAATTAGCTGTGGGCAGCATAGAATCTGTGTCGCAATTAGCAATTGGTAGTGTGGAGACCGTGTCACAGTTAGAGAAGCGTAACTTGTCTTTGGAAGCTCTGTGCGAGGTCGGCTCCTCAGAACTTCAGAACATTCAGCGACAGGGATCTCCTAGCACACCTCAGAACCATGAATCAACTTCCAACCTCTCTTCCTCACAGGAGAGTAATTCTGGGGCAAATTCCACCAAAATAAAAATTGTGAATCCGGAGGACATCCGAAAGCGCAAGCACCCTGCAAAGCCTGGAAAACATATTTGTACTTTTTGTGGTCGAGGATGTGCAAAGCCAAGCGTTCTAGAGAAACATCTCCGTGCTCACACTGGAGAGCGTCCATTTCCTTGCCTGGATTGTGGTTTCGCTTTTAAAACCAAAAGCAATTTATATAAGCATTGTAAATCCAGATCACATGCTTTGAAAGTCAAGCTAGGTAGAAAGGTGAAGCAGTGGTCTAGTCAAGAGGACACAGACAATGATGATGTGGATGAATATGATGATGAAGGCCTCAATGAGAGCCAATCTAGCAACGACACACTGGACAGGGAAGAAATTTCTCTTACTCCAAATGAAGCAGAACAAATCACTTTGTTAAACGATATGTCAAAATTTCTCAAAAAAGTAGACTCTGAACCAACAACAAATGAGCCGTTGCAAAAAGAGGACAGTTTTGAAAATCGAGAGCAAGCTCCAGTGCATGTATTGCAGGAAGTGGCCAAATACCTTGAAAAACCTAAAGCTGAGAGGCCAAGAATTGAGGTTCCATCTTGGAAGAGTGATGCTCGACCACGATTTGAAACTAGAATGCGAAATTTAAATTTAGAATTTGAACAAAACAAGAATCTTGCACAGGGCGGTAAAAAGCAAAGTGTTGTTGATGAGCAGAAGTTGAACTCAGCACAGAGTCAGTTCATCACCATCGCTCCTAAGCAAAACCTGAGTAGAGCATTATCTACAGGAACAGAGGTCACAGATCAGCTGGCCACCATTCACAAGATGGGAAGTGGAGGGTCTGTCACGGTTCACCGACTCTTATTACCTGCCATGGCTCTTCCAAACATGGAGACAATGAGTGTTCAGTCAAGCAATACAAGCATTAGCAATGTGGCAGCAGACAAAGTGATAGCCATAGACAATGGTACAGGAGCTGTGGAGGTGATTAGGCTGCCTCATCCCAACACCGACCCCAGCACGGCTAACCAAGCGCTACGTGAGCTGGAAAGCCTGAGCGAGCGTGTGCAGCAGTCAAGCGGATCAGAGGTTCAGCTTGTCCCTGCAGTGGTGGAGCTACAGGATGGAACCTGTCAGGTGTCTGTCAAGGCAGTGCCAGCTCGCGAAAGCCACGCCCCTCTAGTGAGGTCTTTCTCACAGCCTGCCGGTGAAATGAAAACAAAGACTCAGGGTGACTCTAGAGTGGACATGGAAAAAGTGAAAGAAAGAATTCAGAACCTTATATCAAGCAATGCTGCTATTGTGAAAAGTCCACTGTTTGAATACAAGCGGTTGTATCGCCAGAACAGTGAATCAAAAGGCAGTGTTCAGAAATCGTTCTCTATCACGAAAAGTGATTCTCTTCATAGTGAGCTTTCTGTTTCAACAGAGGAGAAAATTGTTACATCTACAACAGTTATAAAACCAGATGGCACAGAGAAATCAGTGTCTATCAGTATTCCTTCATTAATTCAGGAGGACAATTCCAAAACTTCTTCAGAAACCAAACCAGAAACAGTCACAACCAGACGTCTTGTCCGACAGTCGGCTCTAACATCAAGTGACAATGTGGAAGCCAAGCCCCAGGTTAGTTCAGGGAGCTCATTAAATGTACTGACTATATCTAATGAAATCCTGAAGCAGATTGCAGAGGCCAATAGTTCTGGTGCCCCAAAACCTAACCCCTCAGGGGCAAACAGGACACAAGAAATTGCTTCCAAAACAGTAACAGGACTGGACCACAGTGGGAAGGAGATTACCATCAAGCTCCAGTTGGAGAATCCTGTCACAACAGAAAGTGTGAAGCCAACCAAAGAGTCGTCTGATGGCCAGTCCAAAGCCATCAAGGACAAGATTCGGGAGGTCATCAAAGCTCGGGACATCCCTCCTCCAGTCACCAAGTCTTTGTCTGAGTCCACGATTAACATTCCATTAAAGGATAGGCTTGGAAACATCAGTTCAGTGTCTGTGTCGAATCCAGTGAAGTCTACAATTTCTGTTGAGAAGAAAGAGCAATTTGAGTGCGACTTTTGTAAGAATGCTTTTCAGAAAAAAGAGACTTTGGATCTGCACATGGCATATTATTGTACTTATATAAAAGCCCATGATTCCATTGACAAATCCAAGGTGCTACAGATGTTTCACAAGACTGAAAGTGAAAAGAGACCAATGGAGGGTTTAGTGAAAAGACAGATATCCCTTCCAGTCATTCAGTTTCCCAGGCAAGTGTCCACCACTGCAATAACCAGGACCAGCCTAAGTGTACGATCTGACAGTATAGGCGTGATTAAATCCACTGACTCTGGAGTGTCAAAACAACTGAGTTTGCCTGTGCAGTTTTCTGGTGGTGTTATAAATATCAGCTCTGCAAGCATTCCTTCAGTAGTAGACAATATAATTAACAAGAAAGGACGACCCAAACTGATTGAGAGACAGCCCCGAATCTCCCTCCCCTCCACCCATCCCCTTCCCTCCACCCATGCCCTCCCCCACACACCTCTTACAGGCAGCATGTATCCACTGAATCAGATTGCCAGTGTTGTTCCCACCCAGCTACAGACTATGCTAGGGGGCTCCCAGGTGAAATCTCCCCACCCCTCAGTAATCACCAGTCATCAGACTCGTGCTGCCAACAACAAAGCAACCCCACTGTCAGTGACTTACTCAGCCACACCTTACAGCTCACAGTCCTTGCCGAAACCTGCTCCTGAAGTCCAGCAGCCGGTTATCATTCAGAATGTAATGTCTGTGAATAAAGCTTTGATCTTCCCAGACAACCAAAAGGAGCAGACTGAGATGCATGTGGATAAACAACAAGTGTCGTCTGCTCCAGTGACTGATGTCCACAGTATGATTCAAGTTCAGATTGTGGGACCAGTAGGAGGTGAGATGTTGGGAAAGCCAGCCAGCTTACAGCCTCTTAGCATGGTTCAGTTAGCAGAAACTCCCCAACCAAGCACCATTATTGTTCATAGACACCCGGATGCAAAGCAGAAAGACAAACATTTCATTCATTCTTCATCAGACTCTTCAGAACATTCCTCACCACATATATTGAATGAAGATCTCAAAGAGAAGTTGAAAGGCAAATTGTTGATGAAACGGTCCCTGAGTTTGGATCCTAAGGTTCTGCAGTTGTCAGGTTCTTCTGAGTTGTTGAAGGAGGAGTGTGCTGATCCTCCAGCCAATAAAAAGATCAAGTTGGTGACAGTGACCTTGCCAGTGAAAGGTGGAGAAATTGCTTCATCTACAGCATTAGAACTAGAACCCAAAGCATGGAGAATTCAAACTCTAACCATTCCAGTTGTGAGAGCTCAACCAATGTATCAGCTATCACAGATGGACAGCCATCTCATGTTCATTGACAAATCTAGTCAGTCAAGTGGAATCTCATCTTTCCTAGCAGAACAAAATCTTATGAAAATGGACAGTGCCAAAGCAATATCAGTGACTGCCAGTGGTACACAAAGTACAGAGAAAGGTGGCACGGTATCAGTTCCTCTGATTCTCTATGGACATAACTACCCATCTTTGAGAATGTCCACTCAAGTGTCATTTTGTTGTGTGTCAAGGCCCCAGCCTATGTATGTTCCATTAAAATCCAATAAGAAAATATCAATGTATTCCAACTGGAAAGTATCTGGGCACAACACAAACCCTATAGGCCTGACTCCCAAGATGCTGTTTTCATTATACAGATCAGATTCCTGTACAGACCCGAGCTATACGACTGCATACAGTCAGGCTTCTAAAGGCGGAATGTCGACACACAGCAGTTACTGGACATACAAGGAGAAAAAGACAGGATCAGTGCAGAGTGATAAGAAACCAGAGGTCAAAAAAGAAGAAGACACAGACAAACCTATATCAAGCACAAAGGTCACCACACCCAAGAAAGTCACGGGAGGCATAAAATCTTTGGACCCTTATGTGTATGTACGAGGAAGAGGAAGGGGAAAGTATATATGCAACGAGTGTGGAATTCGCTGCAAGAAACCCAGCATGTTGAAGAAGCACATTAGATCTCATACAAACCTTCGTCCGTATGTCTGCTGGCACTGCCACTTTTCATTCAAAACCAAAGGAAACTTGACCAAGCACATGAAATCCAAGTCACACCATAAGAAATGCCTGGAGCTGGGAATCGTGCCTGTTCCGACCCAAGTGGACGAGTCTCAGATTGACCAACAGATGCTGAAGGCCCAGTGTGACCTGTCCAAAAAAGCTCGGATCGTGCTGAAGGATGGAGCCTCCGTCTCCGTGGATCTGGATGACATCAACTCAGAGAGCGATGACGATGAAGAGGAAGATGAGGAGGATATTCAGGTCAGATAATTTCATCATCACTCAACTTTTATTAGCAACAACTTCTAATTTTTGCATTATTAATTCTTTGTTTAAAATCTTATTAAACAAATTGAAATAAAAGTAGACTGTTTAGCAGCAATAAATTTTGCCAAAAAAAGTTTGGTTTTAAGTTATTAAGTATGGTAAAGTAATTTTTCTTATCTGAGAAATTAATTCGGTTCTAAATTTTCAAATGTTATTAAAATGTATTTAAAAGTACATCTATACATGGTTTGAAATTGTTTTGGAGCAAATATTAATGATTTTTAAATGGGATGATAGTATGAATCATAAGTACTGGTATTCTTTTTAAATTTCATTTCTTGTGTTTACAGGACCAAGAAAGCATGGATACCCAAGGTGTTCACCAGGAAACCCCTGATGTTGTCATAGAGATAAATGTCAACTCTGAGGAAATAGCTGCAGCTCAAGATGAGACAACCCATGTACCAAACAGGTAAGAGTATATATTAGTTATATTCTCTGACTCCATGCCTATCTACTGTTGATGATACATAATGAATGCACTATCAACTTGTGAACCAGTAAATAGAAAACATGATAGATTTATAGATATTCCATAAGTCTGATGTTTAGGCAACCACAAATCAGGATCTAATCTCTCCAACCATTGCAATGTTGGAGATCCTATGAAATCAAAACATGTGATTTAATAAGATAATTAAATTCACAAATTTCAAATGTAAATGAATTACATACATATACCAAGTAAGATGTTCTTTTGTATACCTGAAATATGTATGTTAATTTTTTAATTTTCTCCCTGTGTTCATTAACACCTAAAGTAGGCTAATAAAAAAAGGGTTTTTTAATAAGATTGAGGGCACATGTATATGACATTTGAGTGTTGAATCTTGATCACTACGTTGCAGTCCCAAGTCAAGACTGGAGGGAATAGAGAGAGGTCTACTGGGATCTAACCCCGTGATTTGTTCAATGATACAGCCCCACCCCCATGCCTCCCAGGGACCCCACCCCTTGGGTCAGCCGGAGGGAGATATTGCCCATCAGAGGGAGTTGCAGACGGTACAGGAATTGTCCAACAGCAGTCAGCGTATCATCCACATGGAAGAGGAGAGCAGCAATCAACATGCAAGGTACATTCCTGTTGGTCAAAAACAAGTCGTATTAAGTAGTTATCAAGATATTGATCCCAGTAGACCTTCAAAAACTGATTATTTATTTTGAGTAAGTTTAAATAGAAAATATGACAATTTTCTATAAACTTTGTGCATAATATTATCCTCCTTATGATTTTTTTGACAGTTTGGGGACTATTTATGGATTTCATACTGAGGCAACAACTGTAGAAGGTAAAGTTACTTTTATACTTGCATACAGGTATAAGGTAAATGATTATTATTACAATAAGGTCAAGGGGAAAATGTACTTAACTGTTTGATTTTTCCCTCTCTTTTGTTTGTGACTATTATGTGATGCATAAGTGACAAACTACTGCAGTAGTTTTGTCGGACCAATTTTAGCAATGAAGCATATTTTGGCAGTCTCAATTATGATCAACATAAAAGAATTGATTAGTTTTCAATAACTAAAGTTCTTGCAGACCTTTCAGAATTTTTTTCCATGTAACTAAAAGTCTGTTTACAGTACTTTAACATTTGATATTTTACTTATCTTTTAGATCACTTGTCAACAAACATGGTGGAGATCACTGAAGTTTACATTTCAGAAGGAGGTAGATTTTACACACCGCACCTGACATTATTTATTTATCACACAATAAAACAAATTTGCCCAAATATGCCATAAACTTTATTATGAGATAGATGAAAAAAAATCTCAGGTGGTAGAATATTTTACAGATAATTTTATAAGGGGCTCTACTTTTACTGATTTTAGTAAGACAGGTTTCAAATGGATTGTTCTTTAAAGTCTTTGTATCAGATTCATATTTTATATTATTTTACAAAGAATCGTGTTGGGTTTTTTATTTCAGATCCAAAGCTAGGCTTTTTGTTTGAGGAACTTCGAAAACACAAAACAGAATTGCAGACAAGAAATACAAATTCTCCACCTTCTGATGTACAGTCCAAGGTACTGTATCCAGAAACAAGGGAGAATTCCTTTATATATTTATTCCTTCAATCATCAGCAATTCACAAACAAATGAATCTATTTTTTTTAAAATAGTACAGACAAGAATCTATTTTTCTTGTGAAATCTAGCAGTATAATGCTGTATTTGTGAAGATGGATTTTTTTTTTTTTTATCTCACTTGTGTTTTCAGTATTCTTTTAAAGTCTTGTTGAATAAAAATTAAATGCCATTAAAAAGCTTGAAATGATATTTTCAACTGTTTATTGTCATCTGTTATTTGTTTTGTTTTCTTCCAGAAGGATGAAAACACACCCCTTCCACTAGCTTCAAATATTGATGAAGTTAGAGAAGCAGACAATAGTGGGAAGAAAAGTGATTTTGATTCTAGAGAAACAATTTCGGTTTCTTTGGACAAAAACCTGGACATTGGGAGAAAAGACACTGAAGTTACTATAGGAAAGTCAACACCACCCTCTGTCCCTGATGTTAATGCTACTGCTCACGTGTCAGTTATAGGTTCTATTTTATCACCATCAAAGGGAACCACTCAAGAAATGAAAAAGGCCAAGGTGGAGCCACCCAGACAACTGGAGTTCTCAATACCTTTGGGTGGTTTCATGCCTCCCCATGCCATCTTCAAGCAGCCCAAGCAATCCAACTCGGGGCCAATCATTGGTCAGCTCATCCGACAGCGACCAGTCAATTTACAGTTCAGTAGCCCTGTGAAGACCCCAACGAGTCAGGCAACACCCATATGTGCCCCATTTCAATTCCATCATCCATTCATAGAAAAACATGACTCCCAGGACATGAATGCTCCATCTAATTCAGAAAACACTGAGAGAATGGAGGAAAGTGAGACTCAAAACAAAACTCTGTCAGAGGAGAAGCTAAACGTTACAAATGTTGAAGGTCAGGAGGAGGAGGAGGGCTATCATAGTTACATTATTATTGAAACCTCAGAGGGACAGACTGTGAATGCACTGTCCCCTGTGGAGGTCAGAGGGGAACAGGTGCTGTATCAGTGCCAGTTCTGTGAAGGTCTGATAGAACCAGAGCATATTCTGAACCATCTCAAGACTCACAAAATGGAACACATCTATCCCTGCGAAACCTGTGGGGTTGTGTTCCCTTCCAAAGAGAAGTTCAAGAACCACACTCATGAGAAATCAGCGTCTGTGAAAAGTGATCCAGAAATGTGTGATATGTGTCAGCAGTCTTTTACTTCTAGTGATGAATTGTCACAACACTTCAAAACAAAGACACATATAGATAAGCTGGAAGAATTGGGAGTGGTTTCTAAAGGCACCTTTTCCAATATTGAGAGAAACATGGAATCTCTTTCCACTTCTGATCATGAAGAGTTTGTGGAACTTCTCAAAAGCAAGATTGCCTGTCATGTTGAAAGTACAGAGCATTCCCACAGTCCTACACAGTTTCAAGGTCAGCCTCAATTTGAGAAAAACCCATCAGCCTCTAGCGACAAAGTGACAGTTGAAATTAAGCAGGAGAGCAGCGACTTCTGTCAAATGACCAGTGCTAGTTCTGACTACTCACCCGAGAGAGGTGTGTCCCCAAATATGCCACACCTTTGTGAAATTTGTAGGAGGGGATTCATCAACTTGGAGCACCTCAAGGTGAATTTGGAATGTGTCAGGGACATTGTAGTGATGTATGATATTAGAAAAGAGAGAAAAAAAACCTCCTTTTCACTAAAAGTAATAATATTAAACAATAATGTATATATTTTGCCAATATCTGGTATTATTTTTATGTATTTCTGATATACTGGAATTTTAAAAAAAAAATATCTATGAGTACTAGGTGAATGAATTAAAGATTGCTACTGAAATCCAAACTCTTTCATAATGTATGTTTTGCTATTGTTGATATGATATTTTGATGCATTTATCTTTTGCATTGTGTTGCAGGCCCACCTAGTTAGCCATGCTGAGATCCGCCCCTATGTGTGTGAATATTGTGATGCAGGCTTTACAAACAGCCAGTCACTAAAGACACACCTGCTCTCACATGCACAGGTAAGTGTGCCTTTTATACAGGAACTATGTCAAAGTGTGTTATATAAAACATTACATGTAAGGAGAGGGACTTAGTGGGGGTGAGCAACTACTAGGGTACCTGCTAAGTTTCATAAAAATCTAGTCTGGGTACTTGAAGCGACCATTTCCAAATACAGTTTTGGATCGAATTTTTATTTGTTTTGCTTCAAAGTGTATCATATTGTACTTTATTTTATTATAAAAACAATATCATGATAAATAGTATAAATATACAGTCACTATTTTGCATAACAATACTCTTTAAAGTAGTATTTGCATTTAAAATGAAATTTAAGCTGCACTCTGATTATTTAAGCTTTGTATGCATTTTAAGTGAAATATTCAGTTAATAGCTATATTTGAGGAACTATGGTTTTGTTAACAAACAAGAAAGCAATAGACAGTTTGCAGCGAATCCTTTAATTTTGTCAGGAGAGACCATATGTGTGTGGATACTGTGGTGAGACATTCCCCATTTCCTCTGACCTGAAAAAACATGCCGAAATTCTCCATAAGATCTCCTCTACCATGACGTCAAAAGCTGATGTAGAAAACAATGACGCAAGAAAAAGCCCCCTGATTAACAGCAGTGGTGGTGCAGCCCCAGATTCACTTCACTCCGATCAAACTAGGTCACCATTAAAAGCCAAGGGAGCTGACTCCAATCCAGAATAGGAATTTAAAGAGATATGATTTTTGTTTTTTTTAATTTTTTTTTTTTAATGATAAACAATATGGGATTTGAATTTTTGTTTATTTTTTTATTGATAAATAATGTACTTAATCATTTTAAACTAAAATGGCAGTAATTTGGCATGCTAGAAAGTTGTGAAGCAAATAGAAACAATTCTACAGCCAAGAAATACATCATTACATAATTATTCAGAATCAGGAGACTGTTGTAAAACTTTTGTGTGCCATACTGTTTAACCGGTTTTACTCTCAACATTGACGCTCAGTTTTGTCTGTTATTAACATTTTTTTGTTTATTTGAGAGACACAAACTCTATGACAACTGTTACAAGTGTATTTTTTTTACTGAAATCCATCTGTGTGTCTTTTTGTAATGCATACTTTACTTTCAATTTAAATTTTTTCACAAATTTTGCAAAACTTATGATGATTAATTTTGGCTTTATATACTTTAGCAGTTAATCTAATAAAATCAATAACAAATATTAAATGTAATATGTATAGATGTATACATATCTATATGATATATACATGTACTGCATTATAACCCACCTCTATTCAGTGAGTAACATAAGGCTGTCAATTCAATGTTGTGTTTCAGTTAAATTATTTTATGAAGAATTGTTTTGTTATTAAAAACAATTAAACTATTATGATGTTGAATTGAGTTTGAGTTTCATATTTTTTTTAAAAACTGAACTTTATCTATTTTACAACGATTGATAAACAAGTTCTACAACTTATATTAATATCTTTCGTTGGCACGGATGCTAGCGCGGGGGGAGGGGGGAGGGGGGGGGGGGGGGTCATTGATGTGGGAGGAGGCCGGAGTGCGCGGAGAAAACCCACGTGTCAAAAAACAATGAGTATAGATAGTATTGGATTAAATATCGTCAGTTAATAATTGGTACAACATCGCTGGAAATATGAATTTCAAATTTTGAATAATTTCAGAAGTAAATATGTACACCAACCGAGTATTTTCTACTCTATTTCTTGATATTTACATTTTTTAGTGTCTTTGTCTGTGATAACACTACGAATAGTTTTTTTTATGTACTGTTCAATAAATTCAATGACGTATTGTTGGGCGCAAGCTGGATTTGCATAATTAAAAGAGATGAAAATCACATAAATATGTCAATATTCTAATATTTAATCGTACAATTGCTGAAAATTATATAAGTAATAAGGAATCATTTTCTTTAATATTATGAGGTGATAATTTCGATCGGAGCTTGATCAAATCTATCATAAAGCCCTTCGGGCTTTATTAGATTTGACCACGCCCCGACCAAAATTATTACCTCATAATATTCAAAGAATGATTCTTTAAAGCGATTGTGATTCATAACTCTTTAGAGTCTGACAGAGCTGAAATCTATACATCCAGTTCTAACCAGTTTATTGATTGAACGAAGCCAGAAAAATCACAGACTGCACAAAATAACCATAATGATGTGTCATATTCTAAACCTGGCCCCATTGGCCTGACTCGGTCTCAAAATTGGCCTGGCCTCACTTTCGGCCTGGTCCCAAATTTTGACATGGCCTCAAATTTTGGCCTGCCCCATATTTGGCCTATTAATTTAAAAATTTTCTCACATTTTCAAAGAATTTTCTTTGAATTTTAATTGAATCTTAAATGATTTCCTGTCAAAATAACAATATAATGCGGGGTTCTTTATATTTAAAAATGTTTATTTCAATGTTTTCTTTATTTCTAATGTGTTACTATTTAGAATGAAAGGCAAAGGAAACAGTATCATAATTAATACGAATGTTTATTCATATACAGTGTAATTGTTTAATAAACCAGAAATTGAAATGTTCGTTTTTTGATAAATTTTGAGTTACATTCATTTTGACATAGTAAAAGATCACAGAGTGCAAAAGATGTCTTCTCGATTAAAACGGCTGCGGGTAGGTGGATCCAGCGCCCCATTCCTGAAAAACAGGAAATCGAATAAACAACGTTTAAAAGTCATTCTTGCACCATTCAATCCATAATAGTTAACATCAGTTTACATGTTCACAATTTGATTTTATTCGACAATGCATGTTTAAAAAAAACTAAGCATTTGATCTCCATTTTCAGAAAGATAGTGTATTGTTACAACATTCTTCCTATACATATTGATTGTGGATAGTTTATTTTAAAACTTCAAGGAGTAGACTTAAATTACAACTTTATTTAATTTGATCTAGGGTAGACATTCACCTCTGGTGGTTCTGAGGCAGTAGCTCTCAACACGTTGTTCACGGCGCTAGGGGTGCCCTGAAAGAAAGATTCTTTTCAGTTTCATCAAATAAATGTTAATCCATGCAATGTGTGGTCTGCAGAATAATTTATAAATCAGCCTGAACACATACTTGTTAAATAACGCATATTTTAGATAACGTCAGCGTTGTCACAACAGCTGAATGACGACTTTTGCTAGTATGTAAATGAACACACTATGTTATAGTAGCGACGAACACTGTTCTACAACATCTTACCTGTCCGGCTTGGATGTAGGACGGCTCCTGTATGAAGCGTTTGTAGCAGTCACCCTCCTTCAGTGTACCTGACTGGATCTTCACCCTGACGCTGACACACTGACCCGAGGGACACGACGTCCGCTCGTCTGACCCATATTCCACGTCGTTGACCAGTTTGAAAAAGATCACCCTGGGTAACGTTCAAAGAATTACAAGTACTAGTATTTATTTAGATCTTTCATTGTTTTTCAACAAGAAAAAAACACCAAAAACTAGTTGGCATCTTGTAACAAGAATCTGCATCTTTTGCATGTAAAATTTATTGTTCAAATATATAAACCGGTGTGTGGCAATAAAATAATTTGCAAAATACGTACCCGACATTTTGGTCAAAGTAATACTTTCCTCCCTCTGCGTCGCTTTGGACCTGGGCTAGGGAAGTGACGGGCTGGGCCTGTAGTTTTGTGGTGCCCCTTGTGAAGACTAACACAAATACAGCGTCCCTGGGGACACAGTAGGCTACAACCACCGAATCCGTCCTAAAACAAAGCAGTGTGTTACAGGCCGGTACAGGATGTAGTTGTTTGGCTGTTGTTAGTTTTGTTTGTTTTTTCTTTGGGTGGGGGGGGGGGTGGGAGGGGGGAGGTATTATTAACCATGACTGAGACTTTTGCTGCCAAGGTTTAAATTTTTGAAAATCTTTGGCTCTAGTCCCATTAACTAAGTTTACAAATGCTGCTTAATGGTACGTATACTTATCTGGGGGGAGGGGGGGGGGGGGGGGGGGGGGTTGTGTGAATTCTTTAGAATTGGTGGTGATTAGCTCAATAATATTACCTCCTGAAGTAGATTTTCCCTACTATATTTTTATTGAATTCTATAGAACAATTCATACATTGAGATCATTGTTCTGACTAAAATGGCCTAAATGTGTCATCTCTCATTTTTTCTGGTTACTTCTTGCGTGTACCGACTTTATATTAACACGTACATTATATATACATGTACTTCATAAGTTTAACTTACATGCTTCTGTACACTACACTATTATTTACATAGGTTGATGGCAAGGAGTAAAAATGTTGGATTTCAACATCTGCAAACTTCTTACCGGTATCTAAGCAATGCTGAAGAAATTATTCTGTTTCCCAGAAATAGTATTGGAATGATCTTTTAATTTAGAATCGGGTTTTCCCGGGGAATATTGACTATACATGTAGTTAGTTTATAAATATGACCGATATTCAGTTTTGGAAAGTTGATAGTAGAGAAAGTTTGTTCGAAACTATTACGTGTATTGTATCTAGTATTAATACATAGTAGGTAAACGTACTTGGTAATTGATTGTCCAACCACTGTCACAGCCCCCGGCATTCCGTTCTCAAAGGTGACTAAATATTGCAAGTTCTGGCCAAGTATGGCCATAAACCTCTTGTTGGTGATGGTTCTTTTAGGGAAGATTTCTCCGTCAGTTCTGTAAATGCTCATTTCTTTTTCAGCCGGGTACGACACCAAAATCTAAATAATACCAAAATAAAAGAAGTTTTAAACTAACACAGTGTACCATGCATACCTGTACTTAAAATCAATATTTATTTGTAAATACTAGATGCGTTGAAAGCGTTGTTTTGATTCATCAAATAATCCCCCCTCAAAAAAAAAAAAAATAAATACTTAAAAAATAAAAAACAAAGTTCAATTGAAATGAATGAAAAAATACTGTTTTGTATATCAACTCACCTCTCCATAGTTATACGGACAGTAAGCCATGTTCCAGGAGTCTCTCACTCTACATTGGCTGGTGACGTGAAAAGGTATGTTCTTCACCAAAGTGACGTCATCTTGTGATGAACTTCCGGTCAAGCCATTTTCAACGTCTTTGAGAGTGAACAAACCATCTTCATCCTTCGCGGGCTGACAGTCTCGAAGCAAAACTCGGTTTCCTGGCTCCTTCATAAATTATTTACGACAATCAATTATCTTCAGTACTTATTTGAAATGGATATACTATTATAGTTATGCTTTTATGATATATACAGTTAATTTTCAAGCTAAAATGCAGTTAATTAATTTGGGAGCCGTAAACCTTTAACAAAATTCAAAAGTAAGATGATGTGTAAATTTTATTCTAAAAACTATTGTTGGAATATAATTTACGTCATCGTAACTGAAGAGGACATTTTCCACCATATTTTGAGGATTCATCAGAGAAAAGCACTCCGTGTTAGAGAGAGCTGTGGAGTTGTAGGTTGAGGTTGGTTGGAAGCCATGGAACCAAGTATTCCTGACATAGACAGGTCCCTTGTCAAACCTGTATCCTACCACATCCCTTGGTCTATTGCAATATACAATTTACTTGTGAATATCCAGTATGATTATGTGTCTTCCCTGTTACAAACATATTTCATTACTAACACCTATTACGTTTTATAACCATTGCAAAATTTTGTCTGTAATATTTAAAACTTAGTTCTTAATTATTAATTCTCTAAATCTATTCCAGAAGAACAAACAAAAGTTCAGCTCATTTTCGTTTAATACCGTTTTTGTTCAGTGTTGTTCTTTTTTTTAATTTGAAGACTTTTAAACCCTGTCTGATAACTTCAAATAATTATAAAAGACAGCATAGAGGAAACACGTACGGAACTGTGGGATAGGAGCGAGTATAAGCGTTGTTGTTTGGCTTGCCTAGGTTGTCGGAATAACCAACCACCACGTTGTTGATAAATTCCACCCACGTTTCGTCCTCCCTGCAGACAGAACAAAGATTGATATCATATCAAACACTTTGTCTTTTTCATGTTATCGTTGTTGCTGATTTTAATGTTGATTTTTAGATTTTGTTGCTATTGTTTATGTGTTGCTGATTGTGCCAGTTTATATTGTTGGTGATTTTTGCATATTATTAATGCTTCATGGTGTTACTGTTGTTGATATTTTAGCTGTTGTTGTTGCTGTAACTTCTTTATGATCTCTGTGTTGTTTAGTTGTGCTGGTTGTTTGGGTTATTTCTGTTGATTTTTGCTAAATTGTTGACTTTTTCCAATATCATTGCTGTTGGAATTTCTTGTTCTTGTTGTATTTTTTATTGCTGCTGTTTTAACAAAGACATAGACTACCTGATGATGACTGCTCCTACTTGACTGTCTGCAAACCTGGAAAATAAAAATGGCACCCATCAGTGTGCGATATCATTCATTTTAAAAAGGATTATTTTACCTACTAGTAATTTGATTTACAATTTATGAAAGTTACAAATTTATAATTTTTGAATTGATGTACGATAACTTACGATGACTCTCTCACAATGATGGGCGATCCTCGAATCCACAGATTCTGTGCTTTATTTTTGTAAGCTAAGTAAAAACCAAATTTGGAGTTGATTACTTTCAAAAGTCATTAAAGTGTCATCGACATTCATTTAACAGAGCACTGATATTAAACATACTATAACAATTTTTTGTTTTATTATGAATTGTTCTAATGGTGTTATCACAAATGTCCTTAATTACAACTAACTGTTGTCAACACTCTATATATTAAACCAACCTATTGATTTACCTCTGACCTTTTGAACTCTGACATCTAACTATTGGTTTACCTGTGACTCGTTCGAACACGGCCGGCACGTACGGAGAGGTGAGGTCCAGGGGGTCCTGGCGGGGGTTATACAGGTTGTGTCCTGTCGCTGTCAAGTCGTCGTTTTGTATGTTGTCCACAAACAAACCCGCCTACACACAGACAAGACCATTACACCAGTGTGTTCATGTTTTTGCATTTATTATGATACAGACCACAGCAATTAAGTAATTATCTTACCTGGACAAATTCTCGTTTTGCACACATTTTTTCTATATTAGATTTTCAAATGTGTGCAAAAGGTAACAAACCCATTATACCTACAATCCGAGTATCAGTTTTATTTTGCTTTACAATACATGTGTATAATACTTATGGGCCAGGGTGTTTCAAAACCAGAATAAATGACCATAAACTTATAAATAAAAAATTATTTTTGTAAAAGTTTTTTTTTTCTCTAAGCAACTCGATATATTTTTTTCAGTTGTCATTCAATAAAGATAAACGACGAATGAATGCGGTCGTATCAATATTAACCCTATTAGATCTTAATGCGTTAAGTTTGATTCTTAAAAAAAGGGTGGTCAATTTAAAAGAAGTGAAATTTTTCAAATCAGTTTCCTTGAAATTCATCAAACAAGGAACACTTACAACCAGATAGGAGTGTTGGACGTTGTTTTTGTACAGCGTGATCTTGGTATGGCGGGCCTCCTTATCCTGCATGAAGTCCTTCTCTCTGGACGGTCCCGTGGGGAGGTCTGGGTACACAAACCACATCCCCATACCCTGCAAAATCAGCAGACTTATTAGAAGATTGCGTGTATACGTATTCTTCAACCTCAGATCTAATTATGGAACAGTCGTCATTATTGGTATTTATCAAAGAATACTTTATATATCAGCATACCAGTACTGTGGTATTCGTTGAAAACCAACTTTCGTGGATTTCGTTGTAGAGTTGATCCAATTATTTGTTCATTGAAATGCAATATCTAATAACATACTGTATTGATAGAACCATTTGCCAAAGATTAACGTATCATTGAAAACTTGATTTTCACTCAATCCACGAAAACTGATGCCCACGAATATCAATGAAACCAGAGTATATGACTACTTTGTTACCTCACCACCAGCCGCTGCATTGTTGATGACCGTTGTTAGAGGATTGGTGATCCAAAACGTGACAGGACCAATATCCCTGAATTAACAGATAAATATTAAAAAAAACTTGTATCTTAATAAAATTTACAGTCAAACAATATTTTTCAGAAACTGACACACATCAACGAGAGAACTGAATCCCCGTGTCATTTCATGTCGTCAAACTACAAATGGTGCCAATAATTCACATAGCTTACTGGTCTGTGGGAATAGCACCCGTTTCTCCAAGGACCGTTTTCCCAACAAACCGTCGCTGACCAAGACCAAGATTTCCCCGGATGTACGTATTCTTCTCTCCGCCATCTTCCAAGAAGAACCCGTGACCCACGGAATTGTAACAGACGTTATCAATCAGCTATCAATAAGGAATCGAAATAAACTTATAACTCAACTTATAAAGCAACATAATGAAGTTACAACATTTATTGACAAACGTTACATCGATCAACGAAAATCAATGCAGATCTTTAACATGTTTTTAGTATTCAAACTAAACTATTTTAAATGTTAAAATATGTAAAATCAGTTGGGGGTGGGGGGTTGATAACATGGCATTCAATTCTGGCGGCTACCAGTTTTTGCGAGCACATGTCTTCCATTGGGCGTTAAGGACTGATACTGCAGCACTTTTTCAAACCAAAGATTGTGATTTGCAGCAATATAGCAAGAGTCTTTCTTCTAAAGTTCTCAATAAAGTGTTCACTAAGTGCAAGCGCATATTAAACAAGAGGCCCAGGGGCCACATCGCTCACCTGAATAACACTGGTCATAACTCTAATCAGCTAGCGGCTGTTTGAAATCAAAATCTAATACTAACAATGGAATCTCAGTGCACATTGTCAATTGTAATTGGCTTAGTGGTTCTTGGGAAGTAGATTTTTTTAAACATCTAACCCTATTGTCACTCTTTACTTATTATCTCCCCTTTGAAGGGGAACTGGACGGCCCTTCATTTGAACAAACTTGGAAGCCTTTCTTCCAAATATGCTTTGTGCCAAGTTTTGTTGCAATTAGCTCACTGGTTCTGGAGAAGAAAATATTTTTTTGATAAATAAATTTTGATCAGAAAAGCTCACCTGAGCCAAAGACTCAAGTGAGCTAAAAACTATAACCAAAACTTTATTTGGTGGCCACAGTATAAAATTAATATATATTTTTCTCACCCGGAACCAACTGGCTTCCGTATTTATCATGTACACGTTAGAGAACTCGGAAGTCTAACCTTAAGTTTCGATCACAAACACCCTACCTTGAAAAAGTAACATAGATACCTTTTCTATAGAAAAAAAATATATTGGATCCGCGTCTTAAAATACCTTTCGATTTAATTACCTGAACGTTGTGTGTTCCATGAACCGTGACACATCGGAACTGAGTGTGGTGGATTGAGTTTTTCCGGAGCACTGACTGTGTGGGGTACACTGAGGTGTCAGACAGGTCATCACACATGTGGTAGTGGAGCGGGTATCTACCTAGAAACCAGAACCAAACAAACCTGAAAGCTCTAAAGATACTCAAAGGATATATAATTGTGCTGGTACAATGCCAAAAAGTTTATCATAACCTGGGAAAATTCAATATTAAATTTAATGTCCCATTTTTAAAAAATCAATTCAATTATAATTTCAGAAAGCTTACCTAGAACTAAAGGCTGTCCCAGATTCGTTAACTCCACCCCCTCTACCTGAACATCTTTAAACCCATACAGGAACTGGAATTGGATCGACAAACCATATTCAATTATATAAGAAATTATAAGTATTTATTAGTATAATTACTAGTAGTAGAAAATTTAAACGAACTTATGCGATTTCAAAGACTTTACAAAACATCGTTTATTTTGTTGATTGATGATAATGGATGCATCTGGACTCATAGTACACTACATTACACTACACTACACACCAATTTGAAAAAGGAACATAGGATAAAGATATTTTCATTAACTAAGTCATAAAATTAATTCGATAGATAAAGAGTTGTAGAACCTTAACGTGTCCACCATTGCTGTTTCCCTCAGACACCTCGGCATCAATCACAATGTGTTGGGTCATTAGTCCCACCTCTGCCCTCATGTCTACACGGTTGTAGATCTCTCCATAATGGTCGTATTCAAACGGACCTAAGTACATTCAAGAGGTATGCGGAGGACTTATGTTTTACATTTTATATTCGTACGCTAATAGTCAGATCGTAACAGAAAATATATTTATCATTATTGGTATCTTACTGTATTTTTTTAAAAATTTTACTCATGTGTTATCATATTAAAAGTGTATGAAAATCTAAATCAATTTAAACACAGGACTTATTTGGCTTGGATTAAACATATGGAAGACTTAAATTCGTGGGTGCAAACACGAGTAATTTATCAATTTAATGAACACATTGAGTTTTTCAAACATACCGTTCCTGGTAAGTAATTCTTATCTTTTAAGGAAGCGACTTGTAATTTTTGTATTTTCTCATTTGTAATGTTAAGAAACTTACGATCTAGTCTGACGGTGTTAATTGAGCATAGTGTGTTTGAACAAGGAACCACTGTGAATTCCTCCACTTGTTCCCAGTCATAGTCCGTGGAAGTGACGAAAATCTTATCACCTAGAACACATGGTCACAAAAATGTATCAATTAACACAATGTGACAAAATCTTATCACTTAGATAAAACATACACTGTAGTGACGACAATTTATGATTTAACGTAATTTTATCACTTAGAACACATAGTGACGGTAATTTATATCACAAAGAAAATATAGTGACAACAATTAATATCACATAGAACACATAATGACGATAATTTATATCACCTAGAACACATAGTGACAACAATTTATATCACCTAGAACACATAGTGACAACAATTTATATCACCTAGAACACATAGTGACAACAATTTATATCACCTAGAACACATAGTGACAACAATTTATATCACCTAGAACACATAGTGACAACAATTTATATCACCTAGAACACATAGTGACAACAATTTATATCACCTAGAACACATAGTGACAACAATTTATATCACCTAGAACACATAGTGACAACAATTTATATCACCTAGAACACATAGTGACAACAATTTATATCACCTAGAACACATAGTGACAACAATTTATATCACCTAGAACACATGACAACAATTTATATCACCTAGAACACAAAGTGACGACAATATATCATCTAGAACACATACTGACGATAATTTTATCACCTAGAACAGATAGCGACGATAATCTATATTACATAGAACACATAGTGACGACAATTTATATCACCTAGAACACATAGTGATGATAATTCATAACACATAGAACAAAGAAAAGAAATATTTCAGTTAATTAAAAGCAAATTTCCAAAATTTTCAGATTTAGATAATGAACAAAAACTTTTTTGGTTACTCAATGTTGAAGACAAGGAAATTCTTAATCTTGTGGGCAAATTTATAAATGATAACATGCTATAGTTCTCCTTTTAAGTGAAATATTGTTGGAATTAACATTGTCAGTTGCTATAATTGTTATACTTTAATAATTTTTATACTATTCATTGGCATGTCTTTCTCTTGTAATTATAATAATATGTCATGTACTTGTCTGTTCTGGACTGTGAATTAGAAATAAATGATCTGTATCTGTATCTGTATAGTGACGACAGTTTATCACATGTATCACTTAAAATATATAGTGACGAAATATTATCACCTTAGAAACAAATACATGTATATTCTTAAAACAAAATGAAAATGTTATTTTTTAAGCAAAAAGTGACAACAACTTATCGATTAACAATAAATGACAACAACAAAAAAACACTCTACCTATAACACAATGTGACGAATATACCATACTGTTGACATCATATATATGATAACTTACTTCTATTCAAATGACTGGGCTCTGTCTTCTCAAATGAATAATGACAACAATTTTATTTTCTTGAAACCCTTTGCTTTCATTTTTAAAACAAGGTCTCTACTATAATCACTATTTTAAAAAAAAGCATTCATTAACATTCAATGGCTTTCAAGTTTTCAAAATAATGACTTTTTGCGTTAAACGTAACTGACCTGTTTTCCAGCTGCTGACGTCATCGATTACCGGAAGAATTGGCCTGGTCAGTAAGGTGTTGAACACAATAAACTGGATGCTTCCGCTTCTAAGATCTAAACCGCTCTGTGACGTCACAACCAGCTCACGTTCATGCTCCTCCAGGTTATAGACCACAATGGCTTCAGTCTCATCGTTGGAATCCAAAGTAGAGTCCAAATCCTCCATAAAAGTGGCTGGGTCTCCTTAAAAGTAGAATTAATGCCTATTGTCTATGTATCAGACATAACAAATTTTTATTCCAAAAGGATTGATTTGAGTTTTGACAATTGGAGTATTTGGACAATAATTATGTTACGTATTGATGCATTTCTGAGAAGTCAGTGCATACCTTTTTTACCAATGGCAACATAGGCATCTTCAGGCTGAGATAATCTCAGGGAATTGGAGGGCGCTATGACGTCAAAACCGTCATACAGAGTGGAATAGTCCATAACATCGTCTATAAAACCTTTATGTGTTGCGAGTGCAAATATATCTCCATTGGGAATGTCTGAAATTATATGAAAAATACCATCATAAGAAAAGAAAAGGGCCTTAATTGGGTTTAATGTTTGATATATATAGATAATATTAGGTTGGGTTTTTTTTGCTAATGAAGTTTTTTAACAGACCAGAATCTTCATCTATTTTCGCAAACCTATTTTTGGTGTACATTAAAGAATATTCAATCTATGTTTTTTAAATGAGGCCACTGTCTGTGTCCAGCTTTTAAGGAGTCAGAAAACTGATACTTATTTTTCTTTCTTTAACGAAAGCAAAACACTTGTTAGTGAATGTACTATGTAGATTTGGACTATTTAAGCGCTGACAGTTATACATGTATACATACTGTTGAGGAAGGCCATAAGGTCAGCAATTCCTTGCTCCACCTTGCTTTGTTTCGATATTTTTATCGATCTGTGTATGCGGTCTACAACCACAATACCAGGGTCTCTATCGACGTCATAAGCGGCAGGAAATTCTTCTTTAAAATGGTAGATGTAAATACCATGAGTGTTGATAACGTTTTCGGTTTCCTGCAATTATGTATTATTAGTTTATAAATATCTCAAGGAAATGCCTTTGCAGCCACCCTTCCCCTCAATCAATCAATTAATCAATCATTTAATGATCAATTAATGGGGGTCAGAATATTAAAATGTATATAATACGTGTTCCAGGCACCAATCACTCAGTTAATCAAATGAAGAAAAAGATGGCATTGCTAATCGGTTAATTCGTTCGAACTGATCAAACGGTCACTCGTATCAAAATACACAAAAAAAATATTTCCTTTAAATACTGTCATTTATACCAGAGTGAAGTGAAATTGCATTAAAATATACAACATTCTATATCATATACGACCAACCGATTACAGAATATGTAACTGGTTACCATCGTTTAGACTAGTTAACCGGTTAACCGTTCGAAAATTACCATCCCTAGTTTTAAAGGAAGAACATTTGCATTGAACCTTGTGGTTGTAGAACTGCGCCGCGGAAGGATCAAACTTGGGAGCATGCTGAGTTATCTTGGTCCATGATAACTTCTCCTCTCCATACAGATTCAAGACGCCACCTGCCTCCACTCCTAAGAACTTTTCTCCAAAGCCAGGTATATTAAGCTTTTCCGTAGGTTCACCTGGTATAAAATAATCAAGTAATTAAGAATAAAAGATTGTCACCAATAAGTTTGGAGAAAAAGAATGGCTTTTAAACCTTAAATGTTAACAAGGAACTTTTGAATGAGTGGTTCGTACCCAAGAGAGTGATTCGTGCTTTTTTGCCGAATTTACAAGTCGGGCTCCCAATATGCAGTTCCCCGCCATTTTGAATCTTGATATAATGCGTCCTTATTCCGTAATTGCCGGCCCTGCTCCATACCAGACGGCCACCTGAAGCAATGGTCAGTCCAAAGAGTTCCACGGACGTGTCCAGGAGAACGGGACGAGAGATCGTTATGTTGTCGTGGGGAGAAGTCGTTCCCTTAAATATATATCCAAGCTTTAACCATATGATAGAAAGACATTATTATTAAAAACATTGTTGAGATTCTTCAAAACTGATGGTGTCCCTTTTCCACGAATCGCTTAAAATTCCAAATATTGTGTTTTTGAACACTATCCTGTGTAAACCTTAGCAATACGGTTTTCAACAAGCAATGTTCTTTTTTGGATGATACCGCAATTATTTTTCGTCGTAATTTGTGTAATGAACTTAAGTATCTCTGTACGTAATCCCCGAGACCAATTGTTTTATATTCAGAAATAATCAGTGTGGTAAAAGAGTGTATTTATTGTAAATTGCAAAAACGTTTATGATATAAGAAAGTCCATATACTAAGTGAATCATACATGTATATCTAATGCTATATTTCAATTTTTATTGACGCCATTGAAACCTTTTGATGGTAAAAATGACTGAAGTTAGTCAAAATTTGTTGTTTTTTTTTTGCGGCTCGACGCCTAAATTATGTGCTTGGTTTACATTCTCATATTGATCTATCAACCAAATGGCAGATTTTTCTATTTTACAGATTTTATAACATAATTATACTGAATGCTTTCGTCTACATTTTTCAATCAAAAATCCAATATAAATGTATGATGATGATACAGTTTGTTTTAATGCAACTCGTAATCAGTTACTAGTAGCTAGTTACTAGTAGCCAGTTTTTCTTATACCTCGTGGCCAGTTACATGAACTAGTTACCTGGTAGCTAGCTTTTCCACCATCTGGTAGCCAGTTCCTAGTGGCTAACTTTCATGTGTTAAATAATAATGTTATAGGCTATAATGAAATGGATTTTATCAGTACGCAGTAGTCACAGACGTCCGGGACAATGTTTAGCGCTATGATACGAGTGTTTGTTTTAGAGCAAACTCTGTTTTGAGTGCACTAACTTTTAATTCTTTTGACGCTTTTGAAACCTTTATGTTGGTATATGAAGCGACTCAATCTAAGATTTCTTGATGTCTTTACAAAATAGCTAACATTTGTGGGTTTTTTTTTTCTAAGGATAAAGACTTAAAATCAATTTGAATGAAAATTTAAATAGAAATACATGTATTTCAAAGATATATTTGCTTACCACTGGAGATAATACTTACGAAGATAAGTCTCATTTTATGTGGTTTGTTTGTTGTTTGATTTTTCTTGTAAAGTTAAATTTTTAACATGTGCTTGTCTTACCTTTAATCTCTTGTGACGTTCATATTGACCAGGGAAAGGGGCGGGCAAAAACCAACATAAAATGTGTCACTTAATTCTTATCACGATTTAAGAATTAAGCAATGAAGTTAGCGGTATTGGGCTTACAATGCAAAGTTTACTCTAAAGATTCAGTCGTGTATTTCTACGGTTTGCTGACAAAAAGGGGTGTCTAATATCATTTCCAATTTTCATACGATCACATTTTACGTGCAATGATTAAGTTATTATTTAGGCACGGGAATGACGTGTATTGGAAATAGATCACAGCATGCCTCACAGAGGTACATTTAGGTACACATAACAAATAAATAAAAAAAACCAATTTGCTGGCCTTGTTTGTTTATTTGTGGACATTACACTGCTACAATACCCCTGGTCTTTTATATTCACAGATATATTTATTCAGAAAAAAATCACTTTATAATGGAATTGTAACGGATTCAGCTTTATACTGAGCATTTTTTGATCAGTTACTTTATTGGATAAAAATAAACTACCATAATTTGAATTGTTTTGGTAATTTATGCGTTGTTCTAAGATTTATCAATATGAAAGGAAAACTATAATATATTTAATATACAGATCTCTCCTTCTAAAGGAAATCAATTCAGTCTAAAAAAAGAAAATGGCCGCGACCATCCAGCCCTCTTAATGTCCACGCCCACCCAGGTTAGAGCGTCAGCCGCCGAGTGAGTCATGTTTGCGTGAGAGACGCCTGTATGTCAACTTCATTGTATGATTTAAAGCCAGTTCACTAGAAATATGAGAATGTGCTTTCTAATCTTTGATTCAAGATAAATACAACATCAGATTTTGTTTTGTTGTTCAAAAGAAAATTTCTGCATTCCTGTCAAAATGGTAGCAATGTCACCCCATGTGTAAAAATAATATTTTAAATACACGTATATAACGTCGTGTATTCCAAGGTCAGTTATACATTTCTTTAGCAATTTTAATTGAAATTCAATCACCGTTTACATGTAATAAATTCAACTACTAGTATATGATTTGATAAAGCTAAGAGCAAATACGTAATTTATGTAAGTTCATAATTCTATGAACTTACATAGCCAACTAAATTCATAGTAACTGAATCTTGTTCGATTATTTCTAATCTTGATTTCTTCTTGCTATACTTTGATATATGATTTAGGAATATATTTGCTTCTAAAACATCCTACATGTAGATAACCAAGCTCTGCATCAAATAAATTTGAATTTGAGAACATTCTCTTTATAAGGCGATTAAAATAATTTTTAATCAATTCAAAATCGAAACTGAACTCGAAAATTGGAGTAACACGAGACCTCACCGTGCAATTTCAAGTAAAATGTTAACAAGTTCACTTGGAGCAAGGGATAAAAATGCGTTTTTAAAAAAATCCCCGAACAATTGATACTTATGTACAGTGCAATAACCTTAATCGCGTGACACAATTTACAGCGATCTTGACGGAGGTAATTTTTTTATAGAAATGGTAAAGGGGTATGTTGATTCTTTAATTTCATTGATATTGGAGCACAACGCCAATAATTCCTGTATGGGACTTACCATAAAGTTGGAGATGCAACTGATACCAAAATCACTTCTACTCTATTCATAAAAACATGAAAAGAGAAGCACTGGCGAGAAACGTCTTAAACCCTCTTAAACATGTGAGTCAATGTACGGAAAAAAAATAAGATGATTATTGTAATCAAATTTTTTTTTAAAAGAATGATTGTGTGTATAGCAGCATTCTACAGCTTAAAGGTGTTATTGTCTATTAGTAGTTATTATTCAAAAGGGATATTGCAATACTGTAATAACGTGCACCCCAATCAACGCTATTTTGATATACAATGGCTGGAAAAATAAATTAAATAAGCTTTGCATTTGATTATTGGAAATTTAATGAATACAAGGTGCCACTAAACACAACCACCGAGTGAGACTATTGGGTTATTTAGATTTTCCTCAATTTCGCTGTAATACATATCTAAAAATTACAAAGTGACTTACAAACTTGGAGTTCCAAGATACAAGGTCGGCTGCATCGTCCGGACAGACCGCTAGGGCGGCGCTGCAGAGCAGCAGTGTACACAGCAGGGTCACTAACCAGCCTTCCATGCTGAATTTGTGGACTGAATCTCTCTGTGACGGTTTTATACTCGGCTGGTCACGGGTTTTCGCTTTCAATAAGTCGTAGGTGGATGCGGTGAAAAGTAAATCGTGACTTCAAGCTATGCTGGGGGATCTTGTAACGTAGATTTTGAAATACACTTTTGTGTGTATTTGTTTCATGATATTTTATGCCGAAAAAAATAAAATCGTAAAACTATGCGTATTCTTTCCAATAGAAAGAAAAAAAAGGAAAAGAAAAGATAATGTGTTTTACTTCAGATAAATGCTAATTGGATTTTGAGTCAGATGGGGAATTTACTTTAACAAGAGTTTATCCCTAGATTAAAACGCGTTAACTTAATTTACTTTTTATCTAATTCATTGTATACCTATTTACTAATTTCGTTAATTCTGGCAGTATTTGTAATTATCATTTTTCCAGGTAATGCAGGATGTATTTTTCGGAAACATAACATTAAGTATTGTCAATTCATTTCCGATATTGATATTAGGTAAACCAAGCAAAGCGGCTGTAAATTAAGGCAGATGACAGCACCCCAGTCATCTTGGTAATTTACAAGGACAAAGGAACGTCAGATGATTTGCTTTATCTAACCTAAGCAATATTGTAGTAACGAGACATAAGCCAAAGTTTACAGCGAAACAATGTATAGGAATCAACCGGTCTATTTCCATTATTTCTGAGTTGGTTATTTTACTATTACATCTACACCAAGCCGGGCTATTTTTAGAGTAAATGACAGAATGTCCGTCTCATTAACAATAATCAAAATGTGCATGCACTGCTCGGCAACTGTACGTGATTTCAGTTTAGAATTAATTTTCAATAACTGTATTGATATACTAGTACGGGTATGTTCAGACATTGGAAACCATTAGCCGTTGAGTGAGCAAATAAAAGTAAACAAAAAAGGTTTTTCTCCTATTTTGAACTTTTAAACTTAGATTATACGTATAATCACGAATCTACGAAAAATCTGCCATATGAACATCTCAATTGCACTTTAAATGACCTTTTCTCCTAATTTGGTCAAATTCAAGCTTTAAACATAATTCATGAAAAAAAATATATCTACGTCAAAGTCGCTAGTCGGCAAGAATTGCATACAGAAGTTTAGAGGAGATCTGAAAGAAATTAAATGAGTCCATGACGCAGATTACCTTTTTTGACTCAGTGAAATGTTTACAATTATAACTTTGCAAACAAACAGCTCTTGTCAGCTGTACTTGCGGAACTTATAATCAATATATACATATGCAAGAAGGCACGGATATTAAATTAGAAATGATATCTTGTTACAATGTTTTCCACGTCCTGATTGGAGTTATTAAAAGTTTGGTTCGCCTATATGTTAGAAAAGCCTGTTAGTGTTATAGAATATTCAAAACTTTCAAATTCTCGATTTTTCTTTACTGTGTTATGTGACAGTTTTGCGAAGTCTTGTCAATTTAGTAAGGGCAAGCTAATTTATTTATAGGCTTTTTTATGATTAAGAATTAGAGAGCGTGATAACAAACTAAGCGAATGAAAAGAATCATATTAAAAAGAATGAATAAAAGAAATCATTTTAAGAATGTATAAAACACTTTATACTTTGCTGGTCTTGCAAGACATTTCATATATTATAACATTATCTGCTTCCTTTCGACATCCAATATCAATGCACCTACCAGAAACTTGTAGGGTATTTTCACAACATTGACAGAATTGTTGTAAATAGAGTATCCAAACTCTAGTTCTATAGACGTTTGATTCCCCCCTTAAAAAAATAAAATTCAACATTGGTGTTGCTATTGCTTTACATATTCCAAAGCTGTTGGCTAGGTCAATTTGTTGGCTCCACGTTAGGTCTCCGCCAATACAGCAATATCAGCTAGATAGTTGATTTAGTAATATGCTCTGATAAAGGAGATGGTGGTGCAATATACAGCTAGTTTTAGTGAAGTTTTATCATTCTTTTTTTTATTTGCCCGTTGTTAAGCAATCGGCCCAGTACAACTTATCAATCGTACAGGTATGTCATCAACTAAGTGTACCTACGATTCCTTTCTAAACGCTGCTGGCAACAGTCACAAAAGTATCTCGGATACCTATTTGTTTATGTTGCACCCGTTACAATAGTTTTTCATAAAGTCTACCAACGAGACACATCTCGTTAAAAATAAACAATCAAACATTGGACATTTGAAGGTCATACAATCTTAGTAAAAAGGTGACAATTTTTCAGACGAAGGAAACAAATATGATCGTGAAGTTTTGAAACATAGAGGCAAAATGCTATAAAAATCACTTTATAAGGTGACATCGAAAATAAGAAAATATTCAAGAGATTTAAATTTACGCAAGGTTTCACACATTCTTATTTATCTTCTAACAGCTTATATTTATCTGGTAATACACATGTTACCAACCTGTGTTGTATTGGACCGTGATTTGAGTGTCACGTGACTGCAATTGCTGTCAAAAATAGTTAAAATAGTTGTTTATATCAGATGCCATGCTGCACTATTTACATTCCTCTGCATTTGCATGCTTTATTTGGTGATTCATGATATTTCTTTTAATAAACTATTGAATTAATCACAAAAAGTATGTAAAAGTACCTAAATTATTGTTAAGGTACATTAGTAAATTAGATAGAAGAAAAACATGTACTACAATTCTTATACTATGTGAGACTGACATCATTCCGTGCAGTCAGGTTGCTACACTAGTTCGTGTAGATTTCAGTCCTGTCAGTTTCTATAGAGCTATGAATCACAACCGATCTTCATAAGAAATAAAGGAGAAACTACTTCGTGGATGTAAATATCTATTTTTGAATATCGAATATGATTTCGAACTTTTTAGCTGCTGTACTGGATAATGAAAGCAACAGCAACATTTTCATCTATATTCCGTACGTTTTATACGAAGATATTAATTTTGAGAAAACACCAAGAAAACCAAAAAAACCTTGTTACTTGTAGGATGAATCCTTCAACTACAGGCACACGTCTGCCTGTTCATGGAGCAGACTTAAAGTTTCAAATGATACGGTTCAATATGAGTTTAGGACGTATAAAAATAAAGGCTACAAAGTTTTTTACTTGGTTTGTAGGTTGTTTCCCCATGAAGTTTGCCTTGCTTGATATGGGTAAACTTGATCCCCACGAATTTTAATGAAACAACAGTACTTCAAAAATAGCTATCCGTGATTGAAACACACATTTCCCTGCCTCATGTGCAAAATGAATCTTAAAAACAAATATTTGTAACATGCTTTATTCTAAAATACAAAGTATTATGCATTCCAATTCATTTTTCAACAAAACAAATAACATATCAAAGTACAACCTTCTCAATCTGCTCAGAAATACTAATTTGATAACTAATTATAAAAAAGAACATAAGATATTTCAAAAGAAAAGTTTGCATAAATTTTCGTAAATCTCAAATGCTTCAAATAAGGAAAATATCACAGAGACTCTAAAGTAGCATGCCAACGTTCATTCTTACGGGTAGGTAGATCCAGCGCCCAAATACTGCAATGTAAAATACAAATAGAACATTATTAAGCGTGTTATTAAATGTATGTGGTATAATTTGACGAAAACTTGGTATGATTTTAAAGTATAATAAACATGCACCTATTGCAAAATTTAGATAAGAAGATAAAGCCCTATGAAGGCACACATGCGATCCTCCGAAACCCATGGCCAACCTCACTGTAAGCGTTCAAGATTGGCCCTGAGTTTTGGACGATGCTTACTACTGAGTTGAGCAATACGAACTGTCTGTTTGATTTCAGAAACTTATTCAGCTATAAAATGTGCCTTTTAATAATTCTTCATGATTCTGAAACTTTTTTGTTTTAGATTAAAAACTATCAATTTCTATCGTAAAAATATTTTTGCTATAAGGAATTAATATCTAGGACTACAAGATTTTTTGCAGAACAACAATAATGGAATTTTGTTTTCATCTTAGCATATTTCTTTCAAAAATCAATACCTATTTAGTGTTTATTTCATTACAGAATAGGTTTTAGACCAGCAAAGAAAAATTCAATTATCATTATAAAATTAATTTTTATCGTTGGAATTCATAAAACAGGCGAAGGAAAGAAAATGATAAAATCTGCTATGAAACTGACGAAATTGTAAGAATTAAAGTAGCAGACAGAGTTCATGAACTGTTTACATTCAATTGTTGTAAAAGTGATGTTCAATAAATGAAACAATAATAAAATAACGAAATGAACAGTTTTCGTTTGATATCTTTGATAGAAAGGTACATAAATATATGTGTGAAAATGAAATGTTTCTATTCGAGTCATCTGATTGTTGCATTTATGTAAAGTTACACAAGGTTTGCGTTATTTAGGATTATAAAATACATATAACATATTGATAGGCAAATGTTATCTATCTCACTAACCTCTGGAGCTTCGAGGGTTGTTGCCTGCAACACGTCATTGGCAGCGCTGGGACTTCCCTATAGAAGACAAAAAGTGTGCATTTCATATTCATGCGTCAATGATATTAGAATTACATGTAGTTTAAATGAATCTCGATTTCACTGTTAACTTACCTCTGCTGCGTGTACATAGGAAGTCTCCAGTATAAACCGGTCGTAACAATCGCTATCCGTGAGGGTACCGGACTGTATACTGACCCCAGCCCGGATACATTTACCTGAGGGACAGGAGGCTTTCTCTCCAGGGGCGTACTCCACATCATTTATCATTTTGAAAAACACAACCCTGAAATATAACATCATTTCAATGTGTCGAATTAAATGTGTCAAATTAAATAATTTATACATGTACTTAAATGCTAAATTCTTATTGGGGTAAGTTCTGATTTGTTTCCTGTCGAATACAATGTTTTTCCATTACAACTAGTTTTTCCACATGTGCTACATATTTAATGGACTTACCCAACGTTCTTGTCATAGTAGTATTTGCCTCCCTCAGTGTCTTGTTGAATCTCCTCCAGGGAGCAGACTGGTTGCGTGGGTACCGATGTACTGCCCATTTTATACCAGAAGCTAAGAAGGGCGTCCCTGGGTACGCAGTAGGCCATGATGACGGAGTCCGACCTGACGTTATCAAAAAGTATTTATTAATTATGGGTGCGCAGACTAGTATACATTCCATTTAATTTCAAATAAGAAATACATTATTCAATGCTTTATCAGTTTATGATTTTTACTGATAATGAATTGCCGGTGTTCCATTTCCTGGGAGAATCGCATTTTAAAAAAACAATCATTTCCAAATAACGTTACACATTTTTTTTTTATTTCTTTTAGATATCTTCACCACACAAATAGACGGAGTATAATATGAAGAAAAAAATATTAACGGTACTTGCATCTTGCCAAAAATAATATTTATATATTCTATCAAAAAATACAAAAAAATACACTAAGGGTAGAATCAAATGTTCTCTCACGTTCTTTCTCAATAGGTGTTTGGAACCTTTTCTATCAGTTTTTATCAATTGTATATATGCTACTATTCAGATTTAAAACTAATTTAGATATTCGACATGATTATATTATTATAACCATACTTTGTTATGGATTCTCCTTTAAAGGTTACAGATTCTGGCAATCCGTCTTCGAAGACGACTAAATAATGGAAATTTTGTTGGTTTTGGTTCGACTCTCCCAAGATAGCGATAAACTCTTTCTCCAGAACAGTTCTTTTGGGTAAGGCGCCATCTGTTCTATAAACGCTCATTTCTATCTCAGCAGAAAATGACACCATAATCTAAAAAATGCATAGAATGCACAATCTTTATAGATTTGGTCAGGAAATATTCTTTCAATCTTTAAATTTATTTTAATTTCTATCCTCAAACTTTGCAAGAAAAGAAAAAAATGTAATTCATTAGATAAGGTCATCTTGTAAGTTTACGATGAGATTGAGGATAAAAGTAAATAAGAAATTTTCAATTGAATCACAATAAGTGGATAATGGCTTTTCGAAAACATACTTAAATATGCATCGACAGTTACAGTTTAACGTACCTCTCCATAGTTATACGGACAGTAGGCGACGTTCCAGGAATCTCTCACTCTACACTGGCTGGTGACGAGGAATGGGTTGTTCTTTACCAGAGTGACTGACTTTGTTGTTGAGTGTCCCGTCAGTCCGTTCCCGATGTCCTTCAGTGTAAATAGACTGTCCTCCTCTCTCTCGGTATTGGTGCTACTTTCACTTTGACATTCCCGGAACAGGAAACGGTTTCCGGGTCCCTGTTGGGGTTAAAAGTAAAATAAAGTTAAAAGTAGTATTAGTGATCTTAACAAGCATGCGTATATTTGTACAATTGATATCCATGATAAATGTACTGTAATTCATTTCTTGAACATAGCGTAAAGGAGCTAATCGGAATAGGACATCCATTATCCATGAGAACAATAAAAATTCAGCGCGTTGGCCCATGGTCAATACAGTGGAATCATTTTTATTCGTGGGGTTCAATGTTCGTGGGAAGCCAAAATTTTCTTGGCTCGTGGGAACGTAATTTCGTTGGTAGTGTGATCGGGATATTTTTAATAAATATTAAACAAATGATTGTATATAGGTTCATGGGGATGTAAATTCGTGGGCAAGTGTTACCCACGAAAGCCACGAACATTGGTCCCCCACGAACAATGATGGTTCCACAGTATAGCACATTGGAGACTGATCATGGGTTTTAGACTACCTATGAAATATGTATTTACATCATTAAAGCTGAAGAGAAGATTTTCCACTTGGTTTTGCGGATTCATATGGCTGAAACATTCGACATTAGACATCGCTGAAGATCTGTGGACATCTGTTGACACAAAGTCGTGGAACCAGGTGTTTTTGACGAAGACAGGTCCTTTGTTAAACCTGAACCCCACAACATCTTTTGATCTAAAAGTCAAATAAAGTTTACAAGCATTTTCAAAATTTCCATGAAATTAGAACGAATAATTTTCTTGAATAAAGGAAGCGGTTGTATTTTTTTAAATGGTTATAGTTTGTTGATATGGGCGAAGAGGGGGGAGGGGTGTTCGAATAATCATACAAACCGAAATTTCTTCTGAACAAGTTACTTACGGGGTAGATGGGTAGGAGCGAGTGTATCCGGTTTTTGGTCTCCCTAAGTTGTCAGAGTACCCAACTACCACGTTGTTGATGAACTCCACCCAAATATCACGTTCTCTGGAAACAATCAGAAGCTCAATATAAAATACTGCATGGGGTTTATTTGTATCTTTTGAAGTCAGGGTAATTATTATGCATAATCTTCATAATATCTATTGAATAGATTATTAAATTACTTGATTACGGTTGCTCCAATCTGACTGTCAGCAAATCTGGAAGAAAAGACATACGAAGTCAAAGTCAAAAGCAATATAATGATACATTTATTGTATTAAATATCATTTTCATCATTGTGAACTTAAGGAACAAATCGTCTTATACACTATATAGAAGATTACTTACGAGGACTCTCTCACAATGATGGGGGTTCCACGGACCCAGATATTTTGAACTTTGTTCTTGTAAACTGAAAATATTATTGAAGTTGACGCAAACAGAGTGACATGTACATATTGACTACATTTGGTCATGATATTCTACTTAAATTGGAACATTTATCACTTATTGAAAAAGAAAACCTGAAAATAGCATAGAATATACATGTAGTGTATGTTTATTCATTTATCACAGAATTAAATCGATCAATAAAAGACCTGTCTTTAATTGCACAATACTTATTTACCTACACATGTGGTTGATCAAAGGATTTCACCAAGTAAAATGTACTTACCAGTAATTCTTTCGAACACGGCGGGCACGGGGTCCGATGAGGGGTCTAGGGGGTTCACTTTAGGGTTGTATTTGTTGTAGTCAGAGACAGTTAAATCATCGTGTTCGATGTTGTCAACAAACAGGCCAGCCTACAATCAGTCAAATATAATGTCGGTAAAAATATCGATCATCGTAAAGTTCTTTTTGGGGGGTTTTCCGTATAGTTAATCAAAAATTCAAATTCAGTTAATCAAATAAGTTTAATTTCTAACCTTTGTCAAAACAATGTAAATTTAAAACTTGATAATGCACAATGCAGCTTCTAATTAATAAAACTTCAATGTGGTGCCTTTAATTGGTGATGAAATACGTTGAACATTGTACGTGAATTATGATTTCGAAAATTCTTTTATTATCTTGACAAGGGTCATAAATACTTTATAATAAAGCATGGAATCCTACCCTAACGTAAGAGTGGTGCACATTGTTTTTGTACAGTGTGATCTTGGTATGGCGGGCCTCCTTATCCTGCATAAAGTTCCGAGCTCTGGAGGGTCCCGTGGGCTGGTCGGGATACACAAACCACATGCCAACACCCTATGAATAAATTAAGGGGCTGAGAGTGTATTTTGTGTTTATAAACTGTCATTTCATAGTCTAACCTCATCTTGAGCAATCATCACCGACGGATTAGATATTACAAAAGGTAAATGAAAAAGAGGATCAAATTTTAAATATTTCCTTTGTTAAAAGAGACGTCATCCATAACTTATCAAGACACAGTAAAAAATATTACATCGCCCCCGGCCGCGGCGTTGTTGAGGACTGTGGTTAGAGGATTTGTAATCCAAAACGTAGCAGGACCTTTTGATCTAAAAAATAAAAATAAAATTTCATATAGTTTGTTTAAAAAAAGTATGACAGATAATTTTTGTGTTGGAGTTTCAATATATGCCAAAAATTGAGCTTGTATCTGATATGAAAATGAAGGAATTCTATTCTTGGAAACAATTTTGTTAAACTCACGCGTCTGTGGGGATGGCTCCTGTCACTTCAAGAACGGTCGTCCCAACAAACCGTCTTTGACCAAGACCAAGATTTCCCCGGATGTACGTATTCTTCTCTCCGCCATCTTCCAAGAAGAACCCGTGACCAACGGAATTGTAGCAAACGTTATCAATCAGCTACAGAAAATCAATTAGCATTGCAGTGTTATTATAGCATGTCAAACGTAGGGTCTGTAACACTTACAAGTAGACTGTAGCTCTGTATTTCCTCAAATAAACTTCTGAGCGGGGGATGGGTAGCGGTTATGATTTTTTTTATTATAACAAAGAATTTTTTTTATATACCTGATGCTTTTTGAGATAAAGATTTTCTCTATATACATGTATTCGAACATTGCAACCTTTATATATCCAGGACTCCCAGTTTAACCAAATTTTAATTATCCATTTCTCACTCCTATTACTAGAACCTATGGTCTGTATTCATGGTTTCAATAAACTTGATTTAATCTATAAACGCATCACGTTGCTTGTTCTAGGAAATACAAAGGCATGACATCAATCTCGCAACTTCTCGGGCCTTTCCGCAAGAGCTTGGAAAACACCTCGAGGTGTTTTTCCGAACTCGGCCAGAAAGGCCCGAGAAGTTGCGATTTGACCTATCATGGAAGGCGTAACCAACATATACATGTACTACTAATTTTTGAATAACTGTCAAAACTGCTGATCAAAGTTTAAAGTTAGATGATTTACCCTGGCACTGTGTGTTCCATGAACCGTGATACACCGGAACTGAGTGTGGTGGATGGAGTTTTTCCGGAGCACTGACTGTGTGGGGTACACTGAGGTGTCAGACAGGTCCTCACACATGTGGTAGTGGAGCGGGTATCTGCCTACAGGGATGAAAACATCCATTAATGCTTGGTATTACATAAAGGTACTTTTGAACATGAATTCCAGTGCCTTTTAATAAGAATAAGACTGTGAACAAACTTTTATTCGTCACTACAAGATTTTGCGATTTGGTTTTAAGGTTATTGGCAACTAAATTTTGCGACTGAGACTACGATGATGACCAAACTATACCCTAGAGTCTTCAGAGGACTTGTTCGCGTCGACTAGTAACTAGCGAACTTCGAAAAAAAATTACGAAAGTAAAAGTTAATTTACAGACACTGAGTCAATTAAACTCTTAGAATGTCAATCATTAAAAGTATACAGACCATTTTGTTTTTAATTTTAAACTATCTGTATCATAGTTACTAACCTAGTATCAAAGGCTGCCCTAAATTTGTCAATTCTACTCCGTCAACTTGGACATCTTTAAATCCATGCAGAAACTGCAAAAATTTGAAACCAAACATTTACAATAATTGAAATCTACAAGAAATACTGAAAAAAAAACGACATTTCAACCTTTAGCGAAATAAAGTTTTTAAAAAAGGTTACTTGTTGTGTCATGTACCTTAACGTGTCCACCATTGCTGTTTCCCTCGGACACCTCGGCATCAATCACAATTTGTCGGGTCATTAGTCCCACCTCTGCCCTCATGTCTACACGGTTGTAGATCTCTCCATAGTGGTCGTATTCAAACGGATCTGGAAAAGTGGGTAGTGATAAATTTTGAGAAAATGTCAGTTTCCATCATTTCATGAACACTCTTGCAACAACAAAAATATCAGAATAGTACTTTATTCAAAATCCAAAACGGTTTGAATGTGAACATAGGGAAAATTTTAATAGTTTGTATGTTTTGCGTTATTTTTGGACTAGGTACTTTAAGGGACTCACGGTTCAGCCTGACGGTTTTTGATGAACAGATGACGTTGTTACAAGGAATGACTTCGAACTCCTCTACCTGCCTCCAGTCGTAGTCAGTGGACACCACGAAGATCTTGTCATCTGGAATTCACAAAGGTCCGAGAGTCAACATATGTAAATACACAGGTGAAAACTTATACCACTCAAAAAAGGGATACGATGACTGTTACTGAAGAGCAATAGCTTACCGGTTTTCCATGAGTTCACATTATCGACTACTGATATGATGGGCCGAGTTAACAGTGTGTTGAACACAAACAACTGAAGGCTCCCTTGCCAAGATTCCTGTCCGTTATCTGTGCTTACAACTAACTCACGCTCACGGGAGTCATCGCTGTAAACCAAAAGAGCTTCCGTTCTGTCATCGGTTCCAGTAGTTGAATCCAAATCCTCCTTAAAGCTTGCCTGGTCTCCTAAAAAAGGTATTTCATATGCTTGAAAGTTTCAAAGCAGAGTAAAGTTTATCAAAGTTTAGTTTTTCTTTCTCGTAGAACGTGTACACTCATACCTTTTTTGCCCAAAGCAACGTAAGCATCGTCAGGCTGAACGTTTCTGAGCGAATTGACTGGTGCAACAAGGTCAAAGGCGTCAAACAAGTTGGTGTAATCTCGGTCCTCCCGTTTGTAATCTCTTTGAGTTGCAATGACAAAAATGTCACCAACAGGTATGTCTGAAAAGTTAGCAGTCAGAAATTATACTGTTTGTGATGCGAAACACAACTGATCATGAGTTTTCAAAGTATTTCTCATCTAAATAATTCACCTTTCCTAAAACGCCTCAGAAGAGAACAAATTTCAGAAACTTACTGTTCAAGAAGGTGGCAAGTTCGCTGATGGCTGTATTGATGTTATCTTGGCGCCAGGATTTCAATGACCTGTGTATACGGTCTACATAAACTATTCCAGGGTCTTTTTCAATGTCAAAGTCGGCTGGAAAATCTTCTCTGAAGTGGTAGATATAAATACCGTGTCCTTTTTGAATATCTCCCGAGTCCTGTAAAAATCAGATACAATAATATTCATTCAATAATTCTCTCTCTCTCTCTCTCTCTCTCTCTCTCTCTCTCTCTCTCTCTCTCTCTCTCTCTCTCTCTCTCTCTCTCTCTCTCTCATTTGGTCATAAAATGATACAGACTTACTTATAACTTATTTCTTAATAACATGTATGTTTTCTGATTATACATGTAGCAATCTAACCTTATGATTAAAGATCTCGGCTACTGCTTCATCAAACTTGGGAGCGTGCTGAGTTAACTTTGTCCATGATAACTTCTCCTTTCCATATAGATTTAGGACTCCTCCTGCCTCCACTCCGAGAAATTTTTCTCCAAAGCCAGGAATGTTCAGTTTCTCCTCGGGCTCACCTTCATAAATGAATACATCTTACTTATTCAAAACCCCGCTTCTAAGTAAGATTATAATATATTGCTGGACGTGATAATAAACAACACGTGTAACTAATTCAGTCTTTTTCTAGAATTGATTCTCTTCTAAAAGAAAGCATTCACGTGTATTTTAATTGTAATATAATTACCCAAAAGAGTGATTCGTGCTTTCTTGTCGAATCTACAGGTCGGGCTTCCTATATGCAGTTCCCCGCCATTTTGAATCTTGATATAGTGCGACCTTATTCCGTAATCGCCGGCCCTACTCCATACCAGACGGCCGCCGGAAGCGATGGTCAGTCCGAACAGTTCCACGGACGTGTCCAGGAGCACCGGACTTGAGATAATTATGTTGCTGTTGGGAGTGGTTCTTCCCTAAACGAGCAAATTTTATCTAAGAATGTACTGTCAATTCAGAATTGTAGACAAAAAACATTTTTTTTTACTTGCATTATCCGACATCTTTCTTTAATCAAATAATATTGATACAATCAGTTAAGAATATTCTTGAATCATTAACAGTTAATTAAAAACAAATCAAATAATCTTAAGAAAACGTCTTTAATACAAAAATAAATTGATGAGAGTATTTTTAGCATTAACGTCAAAATACGCAAGATTGCAATTTTCCTTTTGAATAGATTTCTTAGTGACAACATCATTTATATATTGTATTATAATACTTTCTTTAAATTGACGCACTTTTCATTTTATGTCTTTAAATCACCTCTTAAATTACTTAAAGATCATCGCAAAAAACTATTAAATCTGCGTTTGCGGGTAAAATTAAATGTTAAACGGAAATTTATTCAGATTTTATAATTTATTTATATAGAGCAATTCATTTGACAGCAGTTCAAAAGAATGAAAAACACTATCAATATATGCAATTAACTTACGACTCATTCATGTCTATACCGGCTTTTAGTGTTTACAGGTTTTAGTAAAGACATTAACATAATTTGAACCTAGCTTTTCAATGTTTCTTTATGGGTATATTACTCCTTTCATTTACGACATGCACTTTCAATAAAGTTGTTTATCATTTTATCTAAAATGTCAATTTTTGGAACGGTTTCTTTCCTCTGATATCACATCACTCGAATGAACACTCAAATGAATTTTAATAATGATTTTTGACATTTATGTTACAAAGAGGTTTTGTTAATATTATCATCAATAATCAGAGATCACGTAAAAATGTCGCCATTTTCTGTGGGAAAATTGGTTCCGTTTCCATTTAAAATCTAATTGTAGTTAATAATGGTGTCCCACTTCCCGTGACTTCATATGTTTTTTATAACAGTGCGCCACATTATTGATGTTCAGTTATTTTGGAAAATTGTTTATATCGACATAATTACATTATTTGTCAAAGCTTGTTGTGCAGTGGATATGGCATTCGACTGCTGACTTGCAGATCCCGGGTTCGAATCAGACAAAGTCTTTTGATTTCTTGTGTGACCGCGTATATTTGTACGGTACTAATTAATTTGTCTGGAAATGCATCCGTCGTGTGCAAGTACGAACGGGGTGAGGGAATGTTATCGTAGAGGGTACAAGGTATAAGGTTGAGGCGCGCTGTGGGCCATAAGGTAAAAACAAAGGATAGGTTTGTCCTATTCCCGAAGATCAACCAATATGCAATTCCAGAGAAATAGAACCAAGTGATGAAGGATTCCGTATTTATTATCGAATTTTAAAGATGTACAATAAAACAATAAAGGGACACAGACGGAAGTGGCCGGTAATGCGTCTGGCCTCCAAAATCGAGATTGACAATTACAATTGACTATATATAAAAATCTAAATAAAGAGTAAAAGTGGCAGGTGATGGCATCAAATGAATTGAGTGAAAAATTTACGGGTATTAGGTAAATAAATAAACTCAGGGACTCTTTGTTGACCAGAAAATGAAAGACGTATAATTGTGCAAAGTTGTTTTACGAGATTAGCAGTTCATGGGAGAAAATTATATCTGTCTGGTTTGTACTTACATTTATAGAGTTAGTAAGGTGTCAATCGCTAACTTACTTTATAAACATTAAATTATCAAAATATATGACAAAACAAATGTAGAATTTGGAAAGTAAATTCCGAAATAAAGTAAATTATAAAACAGTCAATTTTGCACTGTGATACTTGTATCATCTTTGCTAGGCAAGAGTATGATGTACGTTGTAGAGGAGCGGATGGGATCGTAAACCTTTGCTAGCGAAGATGTTAAAAAGTATGCCCCCCCCCCCCAAAAAAAAAAAAACAACAACCAAAAACAGCTATTTTTAGTCGTTTTCAAATTGTAAAAGTGTTCATACACACGATAATCATGCCTTTTAAAAATAACCATTCTGTGCTTGTTTGAAAAAAACTTTTCCTAACGGTGTCGATGACACTTTTAAAAAACCTCCCACTGACAGCCATTTAATGATTGGTTTACGACTCTTTTAAATTTTATCTCCAGCCAGTTGAGCCAACGATGGACTGGCAGACTTTCGAATAGGGGTTTTAGGTCTTTATATGCCGAATACAGAGCTGAATTCGTTACAACGCACTGTCCTTTACAACAATTTACGTGATTAGGAATCAAAATCTGTTCATTTTGATTTCTAATAATCTAAATTTTTGTTAAAAACAGTACTTTAGAAAGTGCATTGATTTTGGGACCAAGTCAGCGCACTTTGAAAAAATGAATTATTTCAAAAGGCGTTGATATCGTCGATATTAACGCACTTTGAATAAAAATATTGTGCAGGGTTTGGTAGAAATACTAGATACATTCAAATACATGTATACTTAAAAATTATTTTTGTCTTGTTTAGTTCAATGGGATAAATTGAACAGAGAACCCAGGATTCTCAGATTACAGTTTCTCATTTGAAAAGTTTTCTCATAAGGTTACTTATTTCAACAATTTACACATTTTAAGAAAAAATGATGAATCATTTGTTCGTGATATCTGACGGACATGCAGGTATAGTGTATCCTGTTTTTGGAACTGCGTTTACAATTTCATCGGTGCGGGGGTGGTCATGGGTGGCTGAGTACGGATAAACACAGTCGAAACTTTCCCATCTTATTTAATTAACCGTACAAAGATGTTATATCGCATCCAGTCACGAACTGTATGTTATCGACACCTTTATTTCTGCGTTTTCTAAAGGTTAATTTCAGAAATTTTATTTTCAGTTATTGGTGTGTGTAATTATTATACATTTAAACCTGCGGCTGGGCAGTTTGGGGTTAAAATATGACATGGTGTTAAATGTCGTTTATTTTGCTTAATTTCGAACACTTTTGAATCAAGAAAAAATTCTATAGAACTTTGTCAATTTGTAAAAGGGTTTAACGTACCCGAATTTTTTTTTAAATATACGAAATCCAATAAGCATGAACAAGCAATATTGATTTGATATGCATGTGTACATTGGTTTTATCACATCTTAGACACTTCAATGCATAAATATTCTGGCAAATTGGAAACGTTTTTAAAATTAAATTGCATCGGTCAGCATGAAATCAAGAAAGGGTACATATATAAGTTCTACTCTCGTCATGACTTTAAAAATGATAGTATTAAGAATTGGTTCTATTAATTACAAATGTTGTTTTAAATATGATGATACATTTAAGACTATTAAAAATATTTTTTTCCATTTCCTTTTTTATATACATGCCTCAGAATAAACACTATTTCATCCTTTAAATAACTAAAAGTGAAGGATCCACTCTTATTTTTGGAGGGAGAAAACCTGTGAAAATATTTTTTCTCCAATTTTTTTCTAAAAATAAAAAGATGCATTGCATTTGAAGAGACTTACAATTTGTGTAGTCCATGACACCAAATCTGCGGCATCATCGGGACATTCCGCTAGGGCGGCGCTGCAGAACAGCAGCCCACAGAGCAAGGTACCCAGTCTCTTTGTCATGTTGTAGGTCTGATTAACGTACAACCTTTCCCGGCTACATTTATACCCGGTAACTTTCCGCCGTTCTGATTCCCTTGACGTCAGCTGATTTTTTTCAATTATCATCTTTAAACAGAACGTGTCGGCCTTGCGACTCCTTGGGCCCCTGAGGAAAGTTTTAACAATAACTTGTTATTCTACGTATCAAAATCAACCTGAAATTTGTTTTGTATAACATTGTGCGGGGTTTTTTTTAACTTCGGGTTCAAATAGCTTATTTATTTACTTTAAATTTCTGTTTATTGGACGGATCCTAAGTATATTGCTCTCTGCGAGTGTTCTAATTTTTGTCAAAGTTTGTCTATGATGTACGTCAGTCTTGAACATTTTTACGATCAAAAGAGTTTAGAGAGTTTAGAAAATATATCAACAAGTGTCCCAAATGTTTCGTTCTATCTTGCAATTCCAGAACTATCGGTATATGAAATATGTTTATGATTTGTTTACATTGTATGTCATGTTTATGTGGATTAGATGGTCTTCGCTTTTTATATAAAAAAAAATTCTAACGCTACATGTACATGTTTCTCTTTGTTCTTAGTTTATTTATGGGTTTTTCAATGATTTTATCCTTTAGAATAATATACGGTATTAGTGCATTTTTTTTTATTTTTCTTTACTTTTAATACATGTTTATGAATTGATCAAAACATCTACTGGCATTTCTCCATCATAGGAAGTTATTTTATCTACATAGGAAGCTATTAATTTGCAATTTCAAACTTACGAAAGAAGAAAAGAAGCAAACCAAGAACAATAAGAAGTTATTAAAAAAAAGAGTGACATCCTCCAAATGCACAGCAGGCATGGCATGTATATACATGTATGCATATATAGTTTTAAATATTTTATTTTTAATTTCCCCTATCTTTTAATGCCACTGAATAAGCTTTCGTAATAAGTTAAACTTGTTAATACTTGTTCATACTTTAGCTCACAAACTGTAAACCTAAAATCCGGCATCCTGCCGTCCGTCCGTTTGTCTGTTCATTTTTCGTCTTCTTTAATCACAATCAAACTTGAGTAAATGCTTTTTTAGGTGTAAGGGAATCTAAATTGTTTTGATGTCAAGAGCAATATCTTTTCAAATGGAATCGAATAAAAAAAATTCTATAAAAAACTGTGTGTGTCTTTAAAAATTATTTTCAAGAACCATGGAAATATTTACAACAAAGATTTTCGGTAAAATATATATATATATATATATATATATATATATATATATATATATATATATATATATATTCTTAATTATTCTTAATTATTCTAATCATGCCCCCCCCCCCCCCCACACACACACACACAAATCAATAATGGGGAGTAAGATGACAAAACTGAACATTTTGTTTTGTGTGTGTGTGGAAAACTTTGATATATAAGCTTCCATTTCAAATATGGTTGAATGTTTGTGAGAAAGTGCAAGTCAAAAGATGATAAAACTGTGTTTCTTTTAATGTGATTTGTTTCCTAGAGAAAAAAAATGAAAAAAGAAAAAGATTTAAAGTTAAACAATATTACAAAAATCCCTAATAATAAAGTATTAGTTGAACTCCCTAATTCAATTAACTTTTACTATGAGAATGCGCGCAAGACTATCTATTTTATCTTACCTGAATAAAAAGAGGAGGCAGAAAGACAGCTTCTAGTTGACAACTGGAGAGCTGTTTCCCGCACCCCCATTTTATACGCACGGACACTGCGCCTCAAAATAAAGTAAATGCGACCGTGTCCGTACTAATGATCTGACGCACCGGGGTCAGCGGTCTTTTTATGACCCCACACAGAAAGTCTCATCACTGACTCCCCTTGAACATAAACAACCATACGTTATTGTATATATCGAATGACTTGTACTTTAACTAATTTCTGTGGAATTTCCGTTATGATACTGATAACCGTGACTTTTCAATCCGTGACAGGGTCCCTGTTTGGATTCAAAATTCAACTTATGAATATAGCGGTTCAGGGAAACATCTTAGTGAAATAGTATTCTTCTTTTGGACTACTGTCACGCCGTAAATGAATTGATCAAAACCAATAATGTGACCAAAGTAACGGTGCAACGTTCAACATAGGAATATATAGGGGGGGACTCTTTTTTTCTACAGTTTTTAAATTTCAATGCTATAATATGTGATATTACTTACATTATTGTGATATTATGATATCGTGATATACATGTAAAGTAGAGTTTTGTTCTCAAAATATTCAAGCCCCCACCCCCATGAGCTATAGTCAAAGTTTACACTAGTATATGAAACATTTTATAAAGGTACACAAAAAAGCTTGAAAACTGTTACTCAGTTGGGCAAAATAGTCCACAGGCTCCATTGGTAAATATATAATATAATTATCAATGCAACTGAGGAATGATATACAATATCATTAAACGACCTATAGAAGATACGCAAACTTATAAAGGTAGCTTTGTTTTTTTACACTGAGCAGACAAAGTTATGTATTTGAGGATCAGCTCTTGCTCCCAGTTAAAATTATCAAAATTAAATTCGATTAAAACAAACATCATAATAATTGCACCTAATCACTACACTGCCAATGGTTATCCTTTGATACCTTTATAAAACTAAATGTTAATATACGCTTAAAAAACTTTAGGTAAGTGTTATGGTTTTTTTTTTTTACAATAACTAAATAAATCTTATATTAAACCGGATTTGGTTGAACTGTTAAGTACGCTGGTTGTGTAACAACACGTGATTTTGGAAATGTTTTTCATGTCTAAGTTTGTAGACCCATTAAAAGTTTAACTCAAAAGAAATTTGAAATCAATAAAAATCACCAAAAGTTGCTCTTTTTAAAAAAAACTAGAACACAACACCATTTAAGTGATCTCCTGAATGTATCTTGGGGATCAAAAAGTCGTTAACTGACAATTTTGTAAATAATCTTATATCCGTGTTTTAATGTCAGAGGATTTCATCTTATATGTAATAAGTACTACCGGTATTCAGCTGAATCATCACCATGCACATAACATTTTTACAACTAACTAATTGGAATTCAGCAAGTGTATTCGTCTACTTAGATTTATAAATTTATACATGTATGAGAAATTCCGAATATACGAAATGAAAATTATAATTAAAAAAAAAACCAATTTAATAATAATATTTGTACAATTTGGTTATTTATGAATTGTTTTGTAAACTTATAATAGTGTTTAAACGATTTGTTTAACTATTAGACATATACGATTTACCGAATCGTTGGTACTACACAATTAAAGAAAAGGTACATATATATATATATTAATAACTATTTTTATACTTAATTACTTACCAATGTGCATACGACAATCCCCTACATAATTCGATGTAAACCACAAAAGTCGGGGTTTTTTAAATGAAATTTGAAATAAAATTTTTACTCTTATCATAGTATTAATTCATTGTTCTTTACAAAATCACAAAAACAAATCTTGTACAGTTTTTGATTGATCATTACTGCATTCTGCATTAGGTCTATCAAGGAAACGTGATTCTTGTTAGAGCTCTCTAAACTTGTTTTGCTCTCCTTAAGAGCGTTCGATAGGGGGGGGGGGGATGAAATGGCCTGCGTGACCTAGATGTAAGCCAACTTTATGACACGGGTAGTACTCGTCCTTGCTGAAGAAAGAAGTGAATAGGTTATGATGTAAAGCGGTTCCAAAATCTTACGTACGTGAAATGGCACTCTTTATCCAGTCGGAGAAGGGGAGGTGTAGTAGTAACTAGATGCCTGTGCTATGCATGTTGAAGTTAAAAGAATGGAAAATGAACCGTCATCTCAAGATATTTGAATCTTTCTGATTTACTTCACTGGGGTCCAAACATCAGCTACATTATATGGGACAAGTAGACCACTAGCGGACCTTGTTTATACCTATATAATTGGATGGCCATTGGTTGGCAGACCAAGGGGCATGTCGAATAGAAGCATTTCAGGGTTACATACGGACAAAGAATTCGACCGAGAGACATTCGGAAACCGTATAACAGGATATTTTGCAAAGAGCAGCAGAGTTTTGGAAATTACATGGTGAAACGACAAGACTTACCCAAACATTCACGTGGATCAAACGACGTTCATACATGCATCAACGATTCAACAACCCCTCGGGGTAGAAAAGTGATTCACGCCACATTACGGAAATATACGAATTCTGTGTAAAACTATATGTATACAAATATTATACCTTGACTATAGGAGAGAACATACATAGGCAATGTGCCTGCTGTTCAATCCGATTCATGTGTTCTTTTATACTTGAATAAAATAATTATTACATTAAATACGAATTACCCTCTAAATGTTCATGACGTGGATTCTCAATATCGCGTACATATATATATATATATATATATATATATATATATATATATATATGCTGGCAACTTGGAGATAAATATAGGATCTCTCATGATTTGCGATGGTATATGATTTTTATCCAACGAGTTGTGTGTTTTCTATCCCCGAGCGTTGGCGAGGGGATAGAAAACACACAACGAGTTGGATAAAAATCATATACCATCGCAAATCATGAGAGATTCTTTTTATCACATGTTTTACCACGTTTTTGTTAATCTTAATTTTTTCTGTACAAATTATAATTGTGAGCCGCACAACACATTAACTACGAGACGTCAACCACTTTACGCATGGAAAAAAGTTCCTTGAAGTTTAACCAACAAACATTTCATTTTCGAACAATTTCTTTATGAATTCATGAAAAATAAATAAAAAACATTAAATGATTCACTTTTACAACTCAACACTATTCAACTGTATTATTTTTTAGCTTTTCATTATACGTCAATCAACCTGCTAAACCTACGTAACATGGCGTAAGAACACACAGTGGAATATCAAAAATTTATCCCATGAGTGATATCCACCGCATATTGAGATAAACATGTGATAAAAAGGGGTTTTAGAATTCAAACTTAAATTACTGGTATCATACGATACTTAACTTTTATATCACATGTAAGTAATTTCAAGCAATCATTGATTATTTCGATTGCGTGAACATTTGTTCAGCCCAAATGGTCAAAAGTGGTTCTTCCTCATGAAATCTTTATACCCCCTAGTTGAAAGGGAGAAAATATGTAAACCTGAAAATCAAAAGAAAATACACCAAAAACCCCACTTGTTGTAATTCTTATATTTTGTTTTATCTAATTATATTGACGTAAAACCATAGCATCTCAGTCCTTTAGCTATGAAGCCGTCTTACTGTCATGCTATCTCAAATTGTTTTTTGAAATTAAGTGTATATATATATATATATATATATATATATATATATATATATATATATATATATATATATATATATATACAGAGAGAGAGAGAGAGAGAGAGAGAGATGAACAATTGTCTTGCCTAACTGGTTCTTAGATTAGTCTTTGTGCACAGCTGCAAGAATATAATAATATACAAATTCAGAACAGAGTTGCAATGTTTTGGAGTACACCGAAGATTATGGCGCTGTGGGGAGACACAAGCTGTCTAATGATCTTTCCTGTCAGTCATAAAGACAATCCCATGAAGTATCCGATATATCATCCATATTGTGGCTAAGACATTTCGTATTTCTACAAACTGTAGTATTTTAGTTGTAAAAAGTAAAATTGGAAAAGATAAAATAATTGGAAGTATATATGTAAGTAGTTTGGGTTTTTTAAACGACGATTTATCCTATACCTACGCGCGCAGGTGACGTTAAATATAGAATTAACTAAGATTTTTTTTCTGCAATTTTTAAATAATAAAATGTTCCTTTTTTCTTGCAAGTACATGTATGAACATGAGTTTGAAGAGATTCCTTTTACAATATACAATCCTATGGATTTCAATATATGTCCCCTCGTTTATTTATTCTGGGGAACTCACTAATAGACTCAGTTCGAGACGGCAGAAGTCCAATGTTTATTTTTTATGTCTTTACTGTACGTGTAAATATTAATATTGCACTGAAAATTTCAGGGAGGTCGTTCTACATTTTAGATCTTTTTATCACGAACTACATTTTAGATCTTTTTATCACGAACTAAGAAAACTGAAACCTAAAAACGTAATTCATTTTTTTTTAATTCACATGAAATACAATTATTAAAAATTCATTAACATAAAATTAATACTATGAATGTTTGTATAATTCTAAACGAAGCGAGTTAACTATGTGACGATATGTAGTTAGTACATGTATATTGTTTAAAGAAGTGAAAGGTACTTGTAAACGCTTGGTAAAATAAAAATAAAAAAAATGAAGGTTTCAGCGAGGCTCGAACTCGCGACCTTCTGCGTGTGAAGCAGACGTGATAACCACTACACTATGAAACCCATGAATATAGTGTAGTTTAAAAATAAACATAAATAGAATGCTTACCTGATAAGCTTTATGCATGCTTGGCAGGTTGCCAATATCAGGGACGTGTTGTATATGTCTCTGCCAATATTCATATCTATTGAGTTTTTAAAAATGCGTTAAATCATCATAGCCAAGTTAAATTATATGATAGTGTAATAATGCATTCCATGGCGATACCCATACGCCAACTATAAATATTCAGGGCAGAGGGGCGGATCTAGGTAATCCTTTCAAAGGGCGGTGATCCTAATGTAAAAAAATTATTAGTGCTTTTAAATGGTATACCGATTATTGTGTTGTTTTTCGTCTTTAGGAATTTTCGGTGTTTCTGTTTGGATGATCTGTACAAACATGCCGGGTCGCATGTGCCGAAGGAAAATTTATACCGCTCTACTTAATAGTCCTTATAAATAAGCCTGGCTATTTATTTATTTTCTTCCGATCTCATGTAAATATTTGATTTCAGCCACGTGTTATACAGTCTAAATGATTATATTGGTGGCCATGGACATATAGCCATTAGACATAGCGTGCGCGGATCTACAGAAGGCCAGCTAGGCTCTCCGAAAATGACCCCCCCCCCCCCCAAAAAAAAAAAAAAAAAAAAAAAAGAAAACCGAAAAAAAAACAAACAAACAAATACAAAAAAAACCCCAAAACAAACAAAATTATTATTCCTCGAACCCCGCCCACGGAAAAAAAGTTTAGAAACGCTCATGTAAAGAAGCCACGTCTGTCAGTGTGTCCGTTTTCCACATTATTCAGTAACTTAAAAGTGATGATTATAATAGTAAACTTTTCACTATTACTGAAATCGTTGAAACTTGAACCAAGACAACTTGCACCGAATGACAAGGCTAACTACGCATAATGCAACAATGCCAGGCCTGAAGGCCCTCTCATACCTTGATTAGACATAGACCTTGCACGCTAAACTGCCACAAACAAAAACAAATAAACGGTTCACAAAAATAAGTCGAATTTAAAGATTTTATGCCTGGTGAATTGATTAGGTATTAATTAATCGTTGCTGTAACATTCTTGGGTAATTAATTCCAATATTCAGCTTTTAAAATTAAGTCGATCATAATTCTTTTACAGAAACGACTATAAAATCTGAAAACCCTTTAGTTCCATTTTGTCACAAAATTCATATTGTAATTAATGATATGAACATTACTGAGTTACACTCTTGGATAAAAACTATATATAATAGCTCAATTTTTTTATTTTACTTTTAATAGGTATATAGACAAACATACATACACATAAACATTATATGTAACAAACATATATGCATGTACATAAATTACAAAATAGAGTTCAATGTGGTAGCACCCTCACTCATAGAGACTACAGTCTAACATAATTATATCAGTAAAGCACTTCCTTTGGTATAATAATGAAAGATACGTTGTTAAAGAAAAAATATTGGTTTTAGTAACAGCTTTATTAAAAATAAAAAAGATTAACAAAACATAAAAACACACAAAGTTAATCGAAGTAGGTCTTTCTACTTTAACTTGTATGAATAAGGAATTACAGATCCATACTGTAAACTGTAAGTGAATTAAATGATATTTTCTCATAATTTCATCCAATGTGAATTTGAATTTTATGTTTCCATTGTAGAAAATAGCTTATATAGTACATAGTAGACAATATAACAGTATTCTAAGAGGTCCACACAAATCTGTGGTACTACAAAGATTGCTAAGTTTAAAAGAATACTGATCAGTTCTGAGTTTATATGAATTTCCTTCTATTTCAAAGATCTTATACATATAATAATTAACAATTAATCAAAATGTACATATTTTTTTCCATGTCAAAAAAATAATTTGAAAAATTATGCCAATTTATAGAGAAATAATTTAATTTTGGTTGTAACGCACTTTCTGATTGGTTAGAAAATTATTTTATATCGTATAAAGAATGTTGCCTACGTCATAGTAAGACGTCAAAAAATGTATCAATCCGCCTGACGTTACGTTTGAATTTTGTACAAGTTGATGTCATTTTTAAGGTTAAATGACTGTTTTTATTTACAATTAATAGCAAAAACTTAAATTATAAGCAATAAATTCAATATTTCTTAGTTTTATACGATATAAAATGATTTGGGACAGTTTACGCTTCGCGGTTTATACAGCATAAACTGCCCCAAACCATTTTATATCGTATAACTAAAAAAATATTGAATTCATTCCTTAAGTACATGTGTAGGCAAACACCAATCAAAAGCAACATAAAAAGGTTCTTCCAATGTTTATGGTACATAAAATGTACACGACTGAATAAAAATACAGATCAAAAATTTGTTGCTTTTTGTTTACACATATATAAAATAACGTGTGTAAGAAATAAATTAATCTGACATGTACATATCCTGAGTTACAAAGAAAAAACATAAATGTAAATGTAGAATTCGAGAAAATAGACATATTACAACAAGGGTAAAGAAAGAATAAAGTGAGCAAAAATATAGAGAAGAGATCCTTCTCCTCAGTAAAGCTAGCTGATGGACATGCCCTTAGTGTACAGAGACATGGTTCCGTTGTCGTAACCATACGTCCGGTACAGATTTCCCTTCACGGCAACATCCTCCAGTGCCCGTATCATCATGATTGACAGTTTATGATCCTCCTGAGTGACCTTCAGTGTACTGAACATGCTGGACAGACCCGAGATGTAGGCTTGCGTCAAGTTCGCCTCGTAGTTAACATTGGCCACTACTCCGATCTTCCCAGCTTCAACGTTTGCTGCCTCTTGGATTTCTTGCGCTGAAATAATCATAAAGAAAAAATTGATGTTTCATGCTTTAAATGTTCCAGAGGTTTAAATACTGAATGATGTAGACTATTGGTGCAGGAGAATTAGAGAAATGTTGTCGTAGTACCTGTGTTCCTGATCTGCTTGGTAAGTTGGAGTGTCTTTGTAGTTTCTATCACTTTCTTCTGGATGAAAAATTCCCGGTCTGCAAACTCCTGCAAATCAGCAATGTCACATTAACATAGTCACAGCTCTTCATTCATATTCATGACATAAGAAATCTAGATCACTTTGAGGTAAAAAAATTTAATTTTGCATTCTGCCTATACTTTAAATTACTGGAAGATTAGCAATCTATCAATTCAATTCATTGTATGTTATCTTTATTATTTAAAAGATGATTAAGGTGACAAATAAAATGTGATGTGGACTAAAGAATACACAGAATAAATTTAAAGCTATTTCTATGACAATATTTTTTTGACCTACTGTGTTTAACAATGTAAAAAAAGCTTCCTGAGGAGACAGGGAGGCTAAATAAAACTATGTTGGGAGCAAATCCTTACATGTTTGGTTTGGAGTGATTAGAACCCCACTAATTAAAATTCTCTGGATGAGAACATCAAAACCAAAGTCTAATGTTCCAGTAAGCATGGGCAAGACACAGGTCCCTGAATGATTAAAACCCCATAGTGAGATTGTGTCAAATAGGAGGAAAGCTAAAGGCTAAAGAGCCCACCCCTAATAAAACCCTCCCCTCAAACCCCTTACACAATCATTGAGAGAAGCAGTTACCTTTAACAGAGTCCTGGTGAGATACCTCTCTGTGACTTGGGCCGGGATATCCACCTGTCCGAAGTGGAAATACTCTACATTGATGTGGAATCCCTGGTTACAGGAGCTGGGGGGTGGACACAGGGAGCAGGCCGTGAAGTTATTACAGCTGCTGGGGCAACAGGCAGGGCAGCAGTCTCCTGGTGAACAACACACAATACCAATATACTAACTGTTGTGGAATGAAGGCAATTCAAGACATTTGCAAAGGTGAATACTTGGCAATTCCATTTTATACATGCACTTCTATATAAGACAAATAAATTTAGATTTGTATGCATGCATGTTTGTACCAGTACAATAACTTAACTCCATAGCAAGATTGTAACTTCCGTCAGTGTTGACACACATAACAGATAACAATGATTTCTCTATCCTGAATTAGATGTGTTTGTTAACCTTCTAATCTGTATTTGAGCCTCCTGTGGAAATATTTTTCCAGCACGGATCGTTGAAGTCGGAACTGGTCGACACTGTAGGGAACAGCCGCATTCTTGACTTCACTCTCTATCACACTCCTGATGACCGAATCATAGTCCATCCCAAACTTACTGTGTAAAACACCGATCTCTTTCTCTCTGAAATTCAAAATAATTCACTTAAAACCACTGTACAGACTGTCATCATCTCTGACATCTTATTAGCTTTTTATTAATCAATAATTTCAATTTATTAGTTTCAATATCAATTTGAAATTCTACAGTAAAATTTGCTCAAAGAACAGTAAGGTACATGTAGGTGTAAAAATAATTAAGAGTTAATGTTTAAGATCTAATTCACACATTCAATATATTATTATAATAACACCAGTAATATATAATTCTTACCTCAGAAAGTATTGCACATGGTAGGAGATTGTGACTGGCATTTTGTCCACAGTAAAGACACCATGAGTTTTGGACACAGTATGGGCAGTCCCATCAAACTCCAGGAACCCCACACTGGGCCCCAGGATGTAACAGCCAAACTCGTACGTGGTGGATCGGTCAACTGCCCCTGTGATTTTGTTATACTTCAGAGCAATCTATCAACAACAATAGTACAAGTGTTTGTTATAAAAGTCAGACAAACTTATTTTTTCAGTAAATTCTTTTAAATAATAAAAAATTGCAAGCAATCTTCAACTTAATTATTAATACTCTTACATGATTAAATATTTTTGGTTTTTATATTGATAAATGTAGGGTAACAATGATTTTTGTATCAGCTGTGAAAACAATATCAAAACTTATTCTGATTTATCCCCTTTAGTGTTATGGTACATGTACTGGTATGCATTACTTGATCACAGGACCTATTGATCACATGACCTAGATGTATGATTAACAAAGGAGACTTACTAAATAGCAGATTTAAAGTTTTTTACCTGATAGTAGTCTAAGTATACAAAGCTTGCTGGGAAGACTCCCAGGAAGACGATGAGAGAGAGAACCCCCGTGACCAGAATCACAGTACAGCACAGCTGGTTAAACGAGATATTCTCCATCCGGCGACGGATAAACCTCTGTAGTCGAGATCCAGACTCATCTCTGTGTTCAGAAAATGGCAATGTTTTTTTAAAAATCAGTGCAATTAAAAATTTCATGAAGCGAGCATGGAATATTTGGAACGTGTCGGTCAATGGAATTGTCACAGATAAACAAGTGTAATTATTAGTTTTTGGTATATTTACTTCCTTTAATTTCATTTACTGATGTTTTTTTCATTTTACATTCCTACCTCTCATCCTGTGTTCCTTCCTCAACCTCAAAAACACTCAACCTCTCCTCACGATGACCAGCATCCACTTCAGCCTCTAAAACATTTTTTTAAAAATAAGAGTCTCATCTATACTTACAATGTATGTCAAATATAAACCCTCCAACAAGTGAAATTCTGTACATGTATAAGGTAGACAAAATAACATATAAAAATTTTGTTCCCAAACAAAATCATCCTTATTTGAAGTGTCTATATATCTAGCATCCCAATATCTGAAGCCCTACTGTGTAAGAACCAACTACTGACCTATGGACATCTGGCTGTACCGCCTGGATCCGGTCGGTTCCTCTCCAGACACCACATACTTATCTCCTCCTTTTTTGTCAGACTCCTCCTGGTCAGTAAGATGTGATGCCTGCAACAAAACACAAATGTGTTTAATATCAAGAGCATATTTTCATCTTGTTGCTGCATTCATATCATAGAATGATTGTAAGTGTTCTATTTATTTTTAGAATATTCTGGTAAACTATAAATGTAAAATTTTAATGTTTCACTTTCAATTTTAAAGTGTTTGACTATTAAATGATCTGTTTGATATCTAAATTTCAAAATTTATTAAATATAGAATGTAAATACATGTTCCAAATTGTGTTCAAGGAGATTGTTGCCATTATGTATTATTCTGTCCTATTGCTCCAATTGGTCCATGATTTTGAAATTCTATGACATCAAATTGCACACTCTCTCTCCTCTCTCTCTCTCTCTCTCTCTCTCTCTCTTGTGGTATAACAATGTAAGTCATAATTATACTCACAGCTGACACAGAGAAACCATTATCCTCCTGTGAGTGTCCTCTAGAAAATAGAGAGTTAACAGTTTTATTAAAGGCCATTGCAGTGGGTCCAATTCATGGTATATGTACATTGAATTTCAACATATATCACAAAATTAACAAACATAATTCAGGTTGCATTCAAGTACTTATGTATATCATGCAAAGAATTCTTGTAAAGTGTCATAAAAACATTGGTATAAGATGGTAATACATGTACAATGTACATTAAAATTATCGGTGTATGTATTGAAGTATCAAAGCAAAATAACTTTATTCTTATATCATGAATATGGTCACATAAAAGAAAATATAAAGAATAATTACATTGTCATGACTGTTTGGTTTAACAGTTTGATAAGATAATTGTTTTGCTAGCAAATATTACAGAGTAACTCCAGTGGTTACCTTCTGAGTCCAAGTCTTGAGTCGGGTCGCCCAGTGTCTATATCCGTGCTGGGTCGCCCAGTGTCTATATCCATGCTGGTGTTACTGTCAACAAGGAAATAAACATTAAAACTCATAACAAGCATTTTAGGAGAATACATTTACACACAAGTATACAGTCTCTCAAACTTTCTACTTTCCCACTTGAACGGGAGTGAACGGTGAGAGCATGCTGAGCGAACCTTGAGTGCAAGCTGATCGGAATTCGGTAAGCGCTTATGAATGGTGAACGAACGCAGAGCGCGAACTTGAGTGCAAAGTGAATTGTGAACGCACCATGTACGATATGTGAACGTTATGTGAAGGCAAGATGAACAATTTATTTGGAGTGCCTCGGAGGGTTATCCTTACATTGTGTTTCATCAGTAATCAGGAAAAAGTAACAAATAAACTACATGTATGTATTGTTATCAGCCTAAATATAATATTATTTGACTTAATAAGTGAACGCCATTGAAAGCACTGTGAGTGCACGGTGAGCACACTGAAAAATGGAAAGTAGAACAGTTTCAGGGACTACTGTATACTACTGTGGAATCATCATTGTTCGTCGGGGACCAATGTTCGTGGCTTTCGTGGGTAACCCTTGCCCACGAATTTACAACCCCACGAACTTATATACAATCATTTGTTTATTATTTATTATAAACTTAACCCGAGTACACTACCAATGAATTTTTCGTCCTCAGGAACCCCCATGAATAAAAATGATTCCACAGTATACATGTATACTGTTAATGTCTTTAAATTCCACGTGTCTAAATTTTCGCAATATCCTGTGTTAGTACCTTTTATAGTGTTTTAATTTCACAGCTAATTGATTTCTTCATTATAAAATAATCAATTATGATTTAAAAAAATTCTCATGGGTAATGAACATGCAACCATACATTTACATAATTTATTTTTCTTTGGAATCACATTAAATTACTGTCTTAATCCCATTAAATGCCATGATAAAGTATTTTGTAGAATATAATACACACTTATGTATAATGCACACCTGATATTTTGGTCCTGAAAATTACGGGGAAAAACGTAGTCTTACGAATTTATTTATCAATCTTAAAAGTGAACTGTTCAATATGAATACCGACAGACAACATGGGTATAAAGGATATTTCATAAAGCCTTTGCCCTAAGGAGATGTCAAAGATGATAAGTGACAATTAGTGCACATGTTCGTAATGTTAAATGGCTTCGATGGGGCTGCATAAAAGATAAAGGTAAACGAATCTTCCATTATAATAAGTTGTTTTATCAATATTAATTGTATTAAATCATACATAATATTCATGCTTATTATATTGAACTGAATTAAAAATACTGCATGTATGATTACAATAAACAAGTGAAAACTTAGGTCCCAATCATGCACACATCTATCAATAACATCTGTAATGTAGGCCTACACAGAGATGGGGAATACACAACTCAATATTCATGGTGTCTTAATGTTTACAGAAAATTGTCTGACCATGAACATACTGAAATTAACAACACCATAAAGGTTTCCACATCAACAGTATTTTATGTGTACCGAACTAAGAGTTTACACTCTGTAGATCATGGACCTATTAAATGATTATATGTGTACCGATAGGTATTAAATATTTTTAAAAGTAAAAATATTTCACAGCGTTTTTTATCTAGTTGTGTAATGTCTGTAAAATCAGATTATTTAAGATCATCAATGTAGAATGTTAGCATCTGTGTGCATTCATCTCAAAATAAGTAAATCCATACAAGTAAACAAACTAATCTAAGAAAAATATTGAAAAACATGCACATCAGACCATGTTACCAGTAATCAAACTTTATGCATCCAACTTAAAAATCATCAGAACACTACACACAAATATAAGAAATGTTTTCTTCCCCACACCCTTATCAGTCTATTTACATGTATAATGTTTACATTTAACTACATGATTTTCAATATATACAGTACATACTTTATTTTCATAGCCTCTTCATAACTTGGTAATTCTATAATAAAAAAGACAGGAAAAATTAAAAATTACAAATTCTCTAAGGCATTGAATACTGGTAGTACATGTACATGATCAGAAAAGTTAAAAGCTAAAATATAAAATTCATAAAAAAAGAAGAAGTTTTATTTCCATGTTTGTTAATGTATGTGTCAAAAATATTTACTGTACCTTCATAAAATAAACATATTTTGGTGACCAAAATTGTCAAAACTGAATGTAAAGGTTTGGGGTTTTTTTCATTGGAAAAAAAATTCCATACTTAAATTGGAAATAACTATGCACAGAATTGAGTTTCTCCCTTTTAATCGATGAATAAAATCATCGGTAAACAATATGGTATGTTTTTGCTCAATACACTAATGCCCAAGAAATAAATTATTCTTTTTTTAGTCTGATTTCTATTTGCTAAAAATTCCTCTTTTTATAGGGGCATGTTCAAAATTTCTAAAGTCACTTCTTTTTTTAATTGATAATGCCCAAAAAAGAATGTTGTGCAGTCTAATATATACCGGTACATACATTTAAAAAAAAATAACTGCTAATATTTGAAACACATACATGTCCAATGATGTCATGCATGTATACTCATATTGTTTGACTTTGTCAAGAAAAGCACTATCATAAACATTATAGGTAGATACATGTACTGCTGAAAAAAAAATACATATCCTTAACACAAGAATATATCAACTTTTTCCATGTTTATCAGAATCTAATTTGTCAGAGATTTCATACTGTTTTTTTAGTGGTACACATTGTACAGTGATGGCGTGTATAAATACCTGTATATACATGCACTAACATATCAGTGTATACTTGCCAATATCTTGGTAATTTTGTCCTCCATGACCCAGGGCTCCATTAAGAGAACTCTCTAACCGCACTAATGAAAACATGGATTAACAAACTTTAGTTCTATAAAGTTCTATAAAGTTCATTTTGTTTCATAATTGTTGGTTTTAAATCCATCAAGACAAATTTCATTCCCTGGTTCTTATTTTTATTAAAATGAGGATATACACATGTACCTTTATCAACCAATGTCATTTATCAAGTTATAATTATAATAAATATATTGATGATTTTGACATAATTTCACTGATCTAACTAGATATTTTATTTTGTTCTGAGGTGATCATCAAGTGATAATTAAAACATATAAAAGCATACTTACCATCTACTTCATTTAAATCTGGAAAAGTAATGAATAGATATCATGCACAATAAATATTACATATAACTATGGTATCGTATTTACTGGTACATATGTACTATTCATTAAATCTGGAAAAAATCCAATATCCATGTATGCATTTTCTGAATTGCTAAAACTCAATGCATGTGCTTTCATTTCGAAGTTTTTGGATGGTATATCAACACATTTAATAGGCCAAAAAGTCCCAATCCTAAATTACTTTGACCACTACACTTCACCAGCTACCATTTGCACATTTTTTTCACTACCTACCAACTTGTTGATGTTCCCTTGAATCCACTTGATCCTCCCTCTGACTCTGGAGAACACGTCTTGCTGCGTCCCTCATTCTCTGTCGATCTTCCTCCTCTTCATCATCTGGATCAAAATAATTTTACTTTTTAGCATTTCAGGTGCCTCCCTCCCCCCCAATTAAAAATTGGATAAAAAAAGTTGCAGTTCAAAATAGCCTGACACCAAAGACGAAACTGGAATGAAATAATGATATCTTTGAAATTTCAATTAATATGTACAACTGTAACCTTCACTCAGTCTATCAGTAATTATGACAAATCCATAGAGACCACTGCTTACATTATTCGCATAAATAATGGCTGTATTATCAGAGACATATATAGCTCTGTCCCATTAGTATATACGTCCCTGGTATTATATAATGAAAACTCATTTCCAACAGACATTATTTTTTTTTTTCTACAAAGCAATCAGATTGTTTACACTGTTGGGCTTGGCCTCACCTTCTTCCTGCTTGCCATCCTCCCTGCCTGACATGACTGTCACACTTCCTTATATGAAGTCTCCTTGTTTTTCTACACTTAAGCTGCTATTCTAAAGAAAATAAAATGATGTCATTATACACACAACCAACCCGCTTATTCCAATCTACAAATTATGTTTTTGAAGGGCGGAATGATAGATGCCAGACTCAGGGTTGCGAAATATTCAGCTAGGGGCCAAGGCTTGTATTTCATAAGCACCTAGTAATTTACAAACTGTCGTGCTGAAAAATTATTTATATGCATAGATAAAAAGCTAAACAATATCCTTAATACGCACATTTAGTCTTTTGCATCACCGTGAAAACAATCATGTTTACGGAAAAGCCATCTTCAAACGCACAGATAACCAAGAATAAAATACTACAAAGAAAACCAGCACGAAAGGCTTCATATTTTCCGTTTCTCGTTCAAAAAAGTTTAGTGTGGTAAATACAAATTTTATGATTTTTTTTTACTGCAAAACATTTGACTAGCCTATCTGTACGTGATCCACACATGATCAATTAGTAAACAATTAAGGATAATGTTACATAAAAGTAAGATGGATGAAGAAATGAATACACAGCTATAGAAATATATCTAGGCTATATACATGTACATATAACACGTTAAAATTAAAATACTTTAAAGAGTTTTTTAAAAAATAAATTTCAATAACATATGACCTAATTTTTCTCTTTGATTTTGTATAAGGTGAAATAAATCTTGCCATTCTTTGGAAATGGAAGGGATGAGAGGGGGTATGTGGCACCTAAAAAGTGCTACAAACTACATGTAGCAATGGATTATTTAAGGGAAAAAAGCGGGTGGGTGGATCAATAAAAATAATAATCAACATGTTAAAAGAATCGCAGTTTATGTTGAGTATGATTGTGGTATATCATAAATCAAGTTTGTAAAAATGATACCTTCCTGAGCTCTATGAAAAAAAATAGATGTCGTTTGGAATATACACTTTTCATAAACATTGACATAAATTGATCTTTATATAATACAAAATTGATTGGATTTATTTATACAGTATACAAAATTGATTGGATTTATTTATATAGTATACAAAATTGATTGGATTTTTAGCAGAATTAAGTCTTACATTGCATGTACATGATTGTAAAAAAATATCCTCCACATAATATACAAGTACATAACTTGTGGAGAGAGAGAGAGAGAGAGAGAGAGAGAGAGAGAGAGAGAGAGAGAGAGAGAGAGAGAGAGAGAGAGAGCTATTTCTTTCTTAATGCACACTGGGTTGTCGATTGCAATTGTGTAAGGCCAAGGCTTTTACAATGAATGGGAAAACCAGTATGGGTCATGTGAGCGTTGGATTGCAGACTTCGATCATAAGCTAGGTATGCTGGGTATCTAATAAACACTTTACCCGTTTTCCTACCCAATCAGAAAATCGATGACAATAACTTTAAATAATTCAACCAATCACAGCGCCGTTTACAAAGTTTTACCTCTTCAGGTAACGTAAATAACAACAAACGAGTACGTGCGTGATCGACCGTCAAGTCAAATTTACCAACGCAATCGCTTTTATCTCCTCTGGTCAAGTATGGTATGTACAATTTTGCAGTATTTTATCATTTCTTAAAGCGCTTAATCTTTCGGTAATGTTGATTGCGACAGGTATGCGTTTCTAGCTTGTGTTTCATTTTTAATATACAATAATATGTACACCGAAATCATGTTTGTTTACCTGCGGAATTACCGGGTTATTTTTCTTTGAGCGGCACTGCGTTGAGAATACCATACATATGCATTTACTAATGTTCATGTTATATATACATGTAAAAGTGTCTATTTGCTTTTTTTTTTTTTAAATAAGACACATTTAAGTAAATAAATGTAAATAAAATTGAAAAAGAAAATAAATCCAACTTTGGTTTATCTAAATTAGATTAATACAATATTCTTGCTGTGCTCCTGCAAGAGTCATATTAAGTATGCACAATGCTTGCAATTTAGAATCTGTAAAGCATTTTCTATTAAGAAACTTAATCATAATTGACCAACATTTCGAGAATGCCAGCTATTGATTTGAGATCATGTGTTCAGTTCCAACTGCATAAATACCCGTATTTCATTGATTTCTTTCTCTCTCCATGCTTCAAGTTTCCGGAAAAGCCTGGATTGCCACTTCCATTTAATGATAAAATGTCATGCAGCTTTCTATTTTTTCAATTGCCTGCATGTTCCGAGCAATATATTGCACCCATTTTATTTCTTATCATATATAATACACTATGATGAGAGAGAGAGAGAGAGAGAGAGAGAGAGAGAGAGAGAGAGAGAGAGAGAGAGAGAGATTGCGATTGTTCATTGACATATAATGTATGTTTCAATCTCATGTTCTACTGGAATTTCTGGAAATACATAAATTTAACCATTTTTTATAAGCTCAATTGCCAAAGATATTTCTATCTGTTATACGATTTGCTTTTAAAATAGAGATGTAGGACAAAATCCTTTGTTTTTCTAATGATATTGCCATTTTGTCCTTCTGACATTTTTTGTTTTCACCATAAAAATGTATTAGTTTTGAGCATTTCTTAAGAAATTTAGATTTACAAGAATCTAAGTAATCTGTCATCTGTAAATTTATGACATTTTTGTATGTATACATAATTCAGACACTGGACCATTACAATTAGTATTTAATTAATTCCCGATGCGATCAAAATGAGTTTTATGTGGTGTCGAACGTCAAGCAGTGTTTTTATATAATATTATTTAACCAGATATTTTATAAACGTGATAATACAATGCTTCAAAAAGAAAATTATGTGTGGAGTCGGTGCTTTTTCAATTTTTGGTCGTCGAACGCTATATCATTTTTATATAGCTTCTAGTTAATCTTTTTATTAAAAGCACTCGTCAAAGCGTCATTTTTTTATTATCTGTACGCCATATTTTTTCATGGTGTTCATGGTGAGGGTTACAAATTTTAACTTTTTAAGAATTTATGGTGGAAAATTGTACAACTCAAAATTTTTAAATCGGTGATTTTATTATGAATATGATGTACTTTCACCCACATTGGAAATCTCAAAGTGTTGTATAACACATTTTAAAAATGTTAAAAATATTAAGAAAGACATCACACTCAGATGCAGCTGCTGAAAACTAACCTTCCATCAATCTTTTAAAATGTCGATTCTCATCACATATATACATGCAGTGCTGTCCCTATAACGCCGAGTCATTCTAGTCACAACAATAAAAAAAAGGCGTAAAAAATACGAATGTTTTTTTTAAAAATGATGTAGTGTAATATGATAAATCCTTGGTTTTTTTTTAGATCATACTTGATTGACAGAAAATAATAATATTTAAGACCCTTTCATAAAATAAAATGGCACTGATGTCCTTAAAAATGACACTTTTTGAAGATACTTGGTATGCATGGCCCTGTTAGAATATTTTCCAGCTATTTAACTTATCACGTGCTCAAAATCAATATTTTGATAAAAAATTTGCGTCGATCACTGAGAGTGAATTTTCCAAAGTGGTACTTTAATATGTAGCTTTTTGTTTTTAATTTTCATCTTATTTTCCGTCCTACCATGGACAATTTACGCACCCCATTCCCCATGTTCATTAAGCCAAGTGGTCGATCATCTGAAATAACGATAACATTTGAATGGTATATCTCATTTGAACAACTTACGACTCTTGTGTTGATATTGCGTTTCCTTGACTATATAATAAATAATGTGGCATCTTTGCAAACAATGCAGAACTGAATGTGGACCGAAAATTATTTAATCGCTTGCAAAGATGGTGTGTGTGTGTTTTTAAAGGGGGGGGGGGGGGGGGTAGAAAAGACATGCTTGTTGCAATTCAGACGTTTTATTTTTTGTTACAATGGTAGAGAGCTATATGAACATTTTGTTATTCTCAGGCAGATCATCAGCATAGCGAGGAGCAGATCGAGTGTTGGCGGGAGGCGTTCGACATCTTTGACAAGAACAAGGACGGACACATCAGTCTGCGCGAGCTGGACACGGTGGTCCGCAGTATGGGACTGAACCCCTCCATGAAAGACCTCCGATCATTTATCAAGGAGGTCGACCAAAACAGTAAGGGGTTTTAGATGAGATATTGATATTATTGAACTATTGGGGAAAAGGGTGAGGGGATTCTGCACTCTATCTGGAATTACGGTGTCTATATTTAGTTACATGTACATATACTTATCATTTTTTATAGGAGATGGAAAAATACAGTTTGAGGACTTCAAAATTTTGATGTCTAAATTTTACGTGAATAATTCACCCGAGGAACAGCAAAAAGACATTGAAGGAGCCTTCAAGATATTTGATAAAAATGGAAACGGGGTGATAGAGAAAGCGGAGCTGCTGCGAATCGCCACCACACTCGGTGAGCCCCTCACCGAAGAAGAGGCGGAGCAGATGATGAAAATAGCGGACGCTAATAAAGACGGTCTGATTGATTACAAAGGTAGGAGGCAAACGTACCTGAACTAAGTATGTATTGCATTTAGTACTTATGTAAAGTGACACGTTGACTCAAAATACATGTTTTACTATTTGATTATGACAACGGAAATCAGAAGAAATATACTAAATTTCATCATACGGAAGGTTTCACACATCATAAGTCATCATCTGTCATCTTACAAGTCAATAAATCTCATCCGGAAAATGCACATGTAAACAAACCGAGTTGTTTTGGACATTGCTTTTAGTGTCACGTGATTGCGATTGCTGTCTAAAAATAGTTACAGTGGGTTGGACACACTGAGAAAAGAATTTGAATTTGAAGCTATTCGATGTCTGTGGTAAGAAATATGCATTCATAGAGAGTGCATCTTAATGAATTTATAGTTCTTGAAGATATCAAGTTTTAATGAGAGTCCACTAGCTCATGATATATGCCACCCTGCATTATTTACATTTCCCTTGCGTGGCCATGAAGCGGAAGGGAAACTCAATATTTTTGTGTTGGCCCAACACTTAATTCTATTTTTCTCTTTTTAATTTGATTTATTTACTTTTGAACACTGTAAATTTTTAAAAGTTCACCTTTTCATATGATAAATAAATAATGTGGAAATCGTGTAAAAATTCGATATTTGCTAAATCATGGGTTTGTGCGTCACCATGTCTCTTTAATTAAAAAAAGATGTCAACATGTGAAAGTTAAACTTTGTAAATAAGCGAAACCAAAGGAATTTGGACAATATACTGAAAGGTTTAGTACTTTCCATTACAACCTAACATATACCGGCATGAACCAACTCTTTTTTATTTCATGCATGAACGAGTCATTTAAATGTTTAAATTCTTTAAAGGTGATAATTGGCCTAGTTTAAACTTTTTTTTTTTATTAAGAACAAGGTTTATTTGGCCTTCATTCCCCATTAAATTACAATACATGGTTCCAAAGTACTCTGTTTTCCCCTTTCAATTTATATATGCATAAATAATTTTGATATTATAGTACGTCTACTTGTTTTTATCGTATAAAGAAGACATACGATATAATACTATCAGTTTTCATGGGGTTTTTTCTATGATGAAAACATTATTTTTTGTTGTTGAAATAACGCTTTATAAGCTTTGAAAGTAATTTTAATTAATAAAGAAAATGCACATAATTTTCTTCACACACTTTATTCGTGAATTTCATTTTTTTCTCGTCTACAATTAACATAAACTTTTCCTAAAAGTTCCATTTATTTTAAGACCACAAAACTACTACTGAACCAATTAATTGAATTCTATCATTCAAATTTTCTTTTCCTTTGACTTTCCTTACAGAATTCTCAAAGTTCATCACACGACCCGTCCTAAGCAGCACCATGGGACAGTGATTTCAGAAAGGGAGAGAACTACCCTCAATCGGTGTACGATGCGGCAGCAGCAGAAACAATTTCATTTCTGCAAAAGGATATGTTCATGATGTTTACTGATATTAATCAAAGTTAATTTATTAACAGTTGCATACGGAATTTTCTCATTGAAGTCGTTTGGTTTTTTTTTTGCAAGGATTTTTTGTAGATCTGATCAATTAAATAAGATACTTTATCGTTTATAATCAAAAGAGCAATAGATCTGTTAGAAATATCGCGTGCTTTATTGGTAGAAGACCAATGATATCTTTTGACAAACGGGTATGCAGTATAGGTGAATGTGGGTTCGCCCACCCCTTTCAACAAATGTTTCGCTTACCAGGTAATTTATATAACGGAAAGATGGAGGTCCAATGGAGTCTTTATAAACATGTATACATGCTGTAGCAGTGTACTTATATCTTTCCTGTGCTTGTTCGTGTCTTGACCACTTTTATGAGACCGATGAATTCAAAATCATGCAAGATGACCTTGCAGTAATGCACGCAACAATTATATACTAGTATGATAGATGCTGTCATTTTGATGATTATATTGTGTATATTTTTATCGATACTGTTATAACGTAGTTTTGTAAAGTATTTAAGGCATTTTGTTTTGTACTAATTTCATTACTAACGTATACGTTAAATATTTAGTTATACGTATATACTTAGGCTCTTAATTTTTTTATCGTGAGATATTTACGCATTGTTTTAAAATATTACAAGTGTCAACAATATTCCAATATCTATTAGTTGATTACTAGACGGAATCTAAGCATGAACATCTGAAATGTTATAGGTACCGTTGTTATTGTCAAAGTTGTCATGTTGTAAAATTTACACCCACCCAGTAAATTCAAATATACAACATGACAAAATACTCAAACATGTGTCGAGTCTTGGTATAAAATGCAGAAACCAACAATCCATTCATTGAGGGTTTTTGGTGTTATTACATACTCCCTGCTATTTTCTGTTAAGTTTATGTCGTAAGAAATACAAATATAAACTATTGTACACTGCAAACAATCGATAAATCAAAGCCCCCCCCCCCCCCCCACCAAAAAAAAAAATGAAACTTTTGTATGATTTTCTTTTATAATTAACTGTACGATCTCTATTTTTTTCTCGAAATGAACTCCTTCTGACATATTTTGATTTTAACGTAATTTTTTTATTCTCACTAATCAAGTTTTTTTTTTTATTAAAGACACTACTTGTAGACAAAAGCCATAATATGGAATATCGTGCAATGAAATCTTTTAACTATATCAGAGCTCAGAGTGCTATTCTTTATGTGTTGTTGACTATTTGTAGATAATTGTCGTTAGTTTTACCGTCTGTGTAGAAACTTAATGTCTAGTTTGTGGGCTTGTCTATTTGGCTATCAATACAAGCAGGTATTGTTTAGTTTGTGTAAAATCTACGTTGTTATGCATATATTTAGTGTGATGTATTGACACTAGAGGATATGTCAAACAAATTTGAATTAAATTTGTCATAAAGAAACTACCGTTCCACGATTTGTTTTCTTTCATATCGAGAGTTATCATCCCATCTATGTCCCTTACTAAAGATCTTGAATATAAAGAGTCGGCCGGGGGAAAAAAAGATGAATAACGGGTGAAAATGAAATACCTGTAAATTGATTTCAGTTGAAAGATGGAATGAACACTCATTTCTGCATGCACTCTTCTACTAATTTCTTAAAGCGATTTTTTTTCAGTATTAAAATGATTGATATCTCTTGCCAAAGTTATAAGGAAAATCCAGAAAAGCTATATGCAGCAAGAGTGCAGATTATTATCTTATATGAATTTTTCTGGCACGTCCTAACCGAGTGTACGACTGTATATATAGTAATATCAACTTAATTCATAGACCTTCTCATTAACCAATTGACCTAATACAGTGTACTGGATTAATTAATCCAGGATTAGGGAGGTTTGACGGGTAGACTATCGATTTAATCTTTGAAAAGGAAATAACTTGACATTTGTTAAAAGTTGGTGGATAAAAAATTCGAAAATATGGTTTGTTTTCCAATATCTTTCGTAATTTTTTGTGAAATATTAATTCTTTAGCTTTTCTCTACATATTCTCGAATGAAAATTACAAAGAACTAGGTAAACATTTACTATGATTGAAATTAATTTCCAGGCTGAACTGAGTCCAGCAGAGGTAGAAGGTAAGTAAATATAGATTACGTTTTAATATAGAATCATAAAACCACTAGATGCCCTTCAGGATCTATTTCGATACTTTCTAAATTTTATCTTTGATTATATCAATCGTGTCATTAATTAAGGTAGACTTACACAGCTCTTTGGGTACAACATTTACACCACAGAAATGATTACATGTAGCTTGGAGATGAGGATCATGGTCATATACCAATGCGATCGTAGATAATCCTGGGATATAAGGGGATATGAATTATTTATTCAGGTTCTAATGAAATCCAGCAATTTCAAAATCCCCATTAAATCATATGCACGTGCTGCAGTTAAGTCATGACGATGGGGCTGTATCCTAGTGTTGAGAGTTCGAATCTACCAGTCCATTGTGTGAACTGATGAATTCTTTACTACTGAATACACCCGATTTTACGACATGGAAACTGTAAATTTATCAATGAAGCTGAAATACTTTGAAATGGACGTTAAACAACAACTAACAAAAAATCAATAATTCCAATTAGCAAAAGTAAGAAATAATTCTTCATTCCCAAAAGACCATCATTACCTTACAGATCATTACAAAAAGATGTATTACTTTGATTCATATCGAATATGTGACAATCCATGCATCGCAAATTATGAACACGATCCAATTTCTTAAGTATTGTGTTACAGTTCCCAATCAACATCATTGAAATATCAATCAATGTATGCGTAATTTTCTCCTGTCAGATAACAGAGTCCCTCGATTACATGTAGGTCAACAGTTTATAAAAACGTTTCGTGTTAGAATCTTAGATACAAAAGTTTTACTTAATTAAATTTCCAGTGATCACAATTCTATTAATAAGTATTATATTTCAAAAATTTAGAACACGTTAAGATTCTTAACTTTTTTTATTTCACGTCAATATATGTGTTCCTTTTCACGTTATAAACGTGGTCTTGTGCTTGTATGTAAATTCACAAATTGTGCACTTGACAATGAAGTACAAATCAAATCTACCGTCGCGAAGGGTCGGGTTTGGGGTCACCATTTTCAGGTTATTAATCAGCTTGTGATAAGATTGCCAAATTATGTATTTAAGTGCCCATTAAAAGGGCATAATGACATAATTATTTTCATGAGAATTTAAATCTTATTGGGTAATAAATGCTGCATAAAGTTCACTGGCTTTAATTTTTAAAGTCTACATCTGATTTCTAGTCAATCTAAAGTAATGATCTACAATATGATTTACATTAACATAAGCATATACATTCCTGGCCAATTATTTCTAATAAATAGTAATTTCTAATATTAGGAAATTCCATATCGGACAAATAAATCCAACTGTCGTGTGACGAACTGACCCGTCTATATAGGATGTAGTCAGCAAGCTTGTTTTTTTCTTATGTTTTTACCCACTCCTTACAAGAATCCACTGCTGAATGTGGTTCCCAATATACTTACCCTTTATTAGGCATCCTTTCCACCTGAAGTTGTTTTGAATGCGTTAACCAAAAACCAAAATGCCGACCACGCTTTCCTGTTGACATAAAAAGAAGCTCGACGGTGGATTTTTCAAACTGGGGCGTTTACCGTCCATTTCGGCCAGTTCAAAAAATAAATTGTAACTTACTTTACTGACTTTAAAATGGGAAATCATGTTTGAAAAAAGATGCTTGATCAAGTTATAATTTGTTGTGTCGTCCAACATTAAAAGTCGTTGGCATGGTTAATTCTTTAAATACTGGTAAGTTATCATCCGATCACTCCAAATATATAATAAATGATTAAGTAACATATTATATAACCTGATTGTATATTATACAAGTGCAGTGTATGCCCTCGGTATTATTTGCAAAAAATGAAAGATTTGCACCTACACTCATATCTTCCTATTTTTGTGTAGAGCTTATTGAATGTTTCGAGATGTTCGACAAAAATAGAGATGGAACCATATCTGTGGAAGAGCTTGGGTCCATACTCAGAGCATTGGGCCAAAACCCAACCAAAGCACAGGTAGATGAGATAATGAAGAAAGCGGACAAAAACGGTAAATTTACTTTTTATATAACAAGCTTATCTTTAAAAAAAAAAAAAGATAGGTGAGATAGCGCCGTAGCCATTTTCATACACACAAAGGAAGGTTCGCGATCAACTGAATTACTTTGCTGAAGTTTTGAATGTAATTTCTTTGCTCTGATTTATGGTATGTGCTGCCCTAAAGTTAAGACAAAATTATGGCGGTTCATAAATTTAGGGGAGCTTCGAGAAACAGACTTAAGACCAAGACGTATCCTAAGACGAACTTAGGACGCACCATAGACCAAAGATAGCTTCGTGAACATGCCTGCTTTTTTTATGAGCTTGCCATAATTATCTGGGAAGGATCGAGGTATAAATGTAAGGAAAGCTAGGTTGTACTTACATTCTTGGCATTATATGACTCAAGTTTTTCTTGTTCTTTTATGTGAAGGTTATACAATGATTAAGAAACTTAGGAATTCGGAACATATCTAATTTTTTTTTATGATAAAACGAAATTGTCTTCGTATGGTCTATCTGCAGTAGTTTTCCCAGAATTCCCGACCTTGAAGTCGAGCATGCGTATTCAAGAAATATAGACTAACGTAGTTGTGAGCGCTCGTGAGCGCTAGCAAAAACCCTTGTAACCGGAAGAAAAAATAATGATACATGTACGGTAAACAATTTCTTGATTAAAAAAGGAAATGTTGATTGAAAAAACAGATGCGGACAAAGTTTGTATTGAAAATATTAAAAAAGCAGTCTGAGAGTGTTTAAGGCAATTAATTTAAATGCCTAGATATACAGATGTATGCAGCTAGTGTTTTAGATCAACGGAAACCAATACATTAAGTAAACGAGCTGTCAGCTGTTTTTTAATGACGTCCGCGTAACTTTATTAATCACATATATGTAAAGGTCCTTTTCATGAAAAAACCAACATTGCATGTTTCCTTACAACATCACCAAAACTATCAAAATCTTAGATTTTCATAAAATTTTGGAGGGATATCGTCTGGTTTTCTTACAACAAGCTATAAAATCGACTCAACAGATTCCAAAGTTTAATATAAACTTTGCCCTCTGGTACAGTCATAAACCATGTACTTTTGCATATCTTTTCAATTGTCGCTGCATGCTATCAGTCATCACGATTTCATCAGGAAATCATGTCCTCAATGATGAGCTAAATATAGATTAATTGAATTGAACTTATATAAATTACCGGGGTTATTTTAAATAGAAATCAATTAATTCAGAGCTGAATTTAGAAAACTCACATATATTATGTAAGCAAAGGGAAGGGGGAAGGAGAAGAGGAATACCACAATGAGTGTATTGATTTTTGTACTTTTGAGCTAATCTATGGAGGAGTGTTCGAGTGGTGTAGCAGGTAAAAAAGAATGGAACATGGCACACAAACAACAAACAAAAATAACAAACAAAATTAAATTAAATTCAGGTCCATTATATAATTAGAAAAGTTTTTTTAATTTACATTGGAGGGTTGATTTTAATCATTTTTTTAAAATATAGTTTTCAATCATAGGTGACGGCGTGTTGAGTAAAGCCGAGTACGTCAGTCTTATTTCCGGGTACATGGTGGACCCGGAAGTTGTCAAAGCGGAGCTGAGAGAGGCCTTCATGACATTTGACAAGTTAAAACGAGGCTACCTAGATCTAAAGCAAATGTCTAAAGCTCTGAGATGTGTGGGAGAACCACTGTCAGAGATAGAAATTAAACAACTGATTAAACTTGCGGACAAGAATAACGACGGCAAAATTGATGTGGATGGTATGTACCCTGTATAACCCTAGTTGTCCATCATTGCGCCAAAATTAAGATCGTATAACGTAATCGTATAAATCTATTTATATGCGACGACTTTATTTCGCGCTTTACATGTGATCACAGGCACCTGACGTGTTTAACTTTTCTCTTAATAAAAAAAAAATCTTGTACTATACTTGTTATTACAGTACAAGGATTAAAACGTCAGGTGCCTGTGAACTGTTTCGCTGCGATCCTGCCAATGTAGAAAAGCTGTGTTGAAAATAATTTGCAACGACTAATTGTCGAGAACTTCGCGACATTTTCGTGCGCAAGAATAAAATGACTACCGGTACATACATGTACTACTGTATGCCTTGGATCTTGTCTATACAATAAGATTTCTTCTTTTAAACAACACATGTTCATTTTACTTATATTATGTAATTTGTTTTTTAACACATTTGAATAGCAATAGTACATGGTAAATATAAGCCGGGTATTAATTGAGGCTCATGTTCAAATTCTAGCTTTAGAGATGGTGCTCATTTTTCATTCAGGCAAGACCTCAGGAAAACCAAATTTTTTTTATAATTGCAGACTATATTTTGAAAAATAAATCTAAGAATAATACTTGTGTAATTTGGTGATTCCGTGTTTCCATAAACATATTTCTTCAAATTTCCTTAGATATGATTACCAAAGCGTTACAATTTTTCGTTTCAGAATTTGTCGACTGCTTATGCCAACGAATGTGAGACTTTTCCAGCAGGTTAAAGCCAAAACTTTTATAAAACAATGCTAATTTGTTAAAGACTTGCTTATGCGTCAATCGCAATTTGCCCAGCGGAAAATAATGAAATTTAATAGGTCATTACACAGCCCATGCAGAATGAACTTTTTGGTTGAAATGACTATATATAGTCATTTCCTCTTGTTTTGCTTTAGTTCTGTCATCTTTTTCAGTTTCATTTTTCATTCCTTGAAATACATTTAATTACGGTCATCACCAGAATTAGAAATGTGGTGACCTTTGAAATCAAAGTCATTGTGTTGAAGTGGATTTTATATCTGTAAAGTGTTTGTCTATGATTCATAACATGTCTATGTACTTGTAAATAAAATATTACATCGGATGATGTTAAACATCCAACGATACTCAAGTTTTTTTTATTCAGTACAGAAACTGTATTAAGATACATTGATCATATAAAAACATTATATACACGTAATAACAACTACATAACTAATAGCAGTGCATGGGGTTTGTGTTTTATTTGCTAACACACTATTTGTGTATAGTTTTCTGGGATGAACTGGCTAGATTATTTCCATATCGAGCACCAGTGTAAATTAAGATATAGATTTTAAACGTGGATTTAAACCAATTAATGCTAAACAGTACCGCCATCCGGGAAAATGTTAACGTGACCACACTCTTCTGTTCTTCAGTTCTATCATAGCAGTTTGCAAACACAGCTTAGATTATCAAGTATTAGTGACAGTTTTATTGTTTGTCCTAGACTTTATTGTAGGATAAAATATATTCTCCTATGTTTTTCCCGATTTACTGTTTTTGTTAAGTTTGCACAAAATCAAGAAAATCCTTAGAAGTTAAAAGCTCACAGTAAAAAAGTACTAAAATGTATAAATGCCATAATATTTACATTTAATAATGTATTTTAAAAGTAACAGATGTATGTGCAAAATTTTTGTTGACTTGATAAGCAGAAGCAACAATATTCGGTCTCTAAAAGGTTTTAAAAATCGGTTTTAAAATTTAAAAAAGGAGATAACTTACACATTCATTACTCTCTCTCTCGCTCTCTCTCTCTCTCTCTCTCTCTCTCTCTCTCTCTCTCTCTGAGTCCATGAGTCAATTAAGCTGTTTTACTTTAGCTGCCCGGTTTCTGGTTTCTGTGCTGCTAAGTGAATATAATGCGTTGACTCCTCTTCAATCTTAGATAAGGCACCAACTCAAAGTTACCTGTTGCATTGTCTAGGTCAATGCAGATCGAGTATCAAAGGACAATACAAACTCATGTGTCCAAAGTGGGATTTCAACCAGCGTCCTTCCGGTTAATGGCTAAACGCTTATGACCAAGTGGAGCATAATCCTGCTTTCAAAACTTAAAAAAAAAAGTTTACATCAAATATGAAAGTAGAGCGCTTCTGGGTATTCCCCATATTTTGATTTATAGAAGTACAAACACGAGCGTGATTGCCAAGTCCTTGATAAAATTCAGCGAAAAAGAGAGATCTGAAGGGAAGATAATCTACTTCCTTGTACAGAGATTGAATGCTGCATAACTATAAACAACTTGAACAAGGTAAGCAGTTTCTATACCAGTATATTATTATTCAGTAAGTATGTATACAATGAATGAATAATTGGAAATCTGTCTATATAATGAAGTCGCTTTCACTGCATGATACAAGCATGCCATTTTTAAACAAATTTGTTTTGTTTTAATATTTAAGCACAGGCTACTGATGACCGTCAACATAACTCAAATAATTGGACATTAAATATACATGTATAACATTTATGTTATTGTGTACATGTACAGTACATATCATTCTTAATGTATACGATATAACTTTTCATGCCCCTTTATATCCATGTGCCAATGTAACCTGTGATATACTATATGATCAAGCGAGCTAGGTGCGTGTTTATCACTGTACAAAGTACATGTACAATGATATAAAAAAGTATCGTTGTACCTTCAAGTTCATACCTGGAACAGATCCAATATATGCACCGGGAAGGGGGGTTGGGGGTGGGGGTGTATTAGAGAGTGGTTCTCGATTTGCCATAAGGTTCCCAATCCCCTTCCCGAAGCTCCGGTAATCTAAAGATCTTGTAGAACAGAAAATATTCTAAGTACATGACATGAGTACTTGTAAATTTTTTACTATATGTGTATATATATTATACTTTAAAAAGAATATTTTTATTATATGTCAAGTCATATTTTTTTTTTATTGTAAGGGATCCCCCTTAATCTGCCACTGCATACAAGGGAAAGTACAAATAAAATTGTAGAAAAAAGAGAATTACTATAAGATACTGATAAAACTGATAAAAAACGTCAAATACACCGTCTAATATCAAGGCAAGTAATCATCCAATGTAAACATTAGAAAAAGCACGCATAAAGCTTCTTTTGTAATCATATCATTGTTCATTGAAATCGTTGTGGCAGACCGCATACTGTTTGTTTATATTTTGAGACCCTTATTTTTTTTTCAATCCAACCTAAGTATTTTATTTCAATGACGAGGCCTCATATTTATTTCCATTCCAACTTTAGATCTGTAGTATGTATTGATGTATTCATACCTTTTGAAATTCACGCTAACTTCTCCATTCTCAAACAAAACATTCAACAAAATTACAATATAAACAAAATCCTGTAAAATAAATGCAGTGTGATTGTGGTTTCTACCCCAAAATGAAATATATAAATGAAAAATATACAATTTTGAAATAGTCAGTGGAAACTCTAGCTACAGGTCTGTAGCTCCCGGTCTGAAAAAAAAAATCGTCCATCCGAATGTTTTCAGACCGGGAGCTACAAACCTGCAGTTAATGGAACTCTAGGTAGAAATTTACTCTCGACAATGTGCACGCGGATTTCCTATTATTTTCGAAGTATTTCAGATATCGTTTCAGATATCGCGTTTAAAGGGAAAAAAATCAGTGTTGGAGACTAAGTACACCCGAGTACAGTGTCACGCATAAAATATAGGGCCCGGAAATCCCCCCTTTTTACCTATACAATTGACAAGACATGGGTTTTTTTTTTCCAAATCAAGTTCAATGCCAAATCATTGATTGATCAATTGAAATAGTTGTAAACCTAAAGGTTGGCAAATATGCATGCACACGACGAGTTTTTAAAGAATTAAACACTTCATGACAAGGGAGATTTGAATTTTTTTTCTGATCGAATGATTCCACAAAACCCACTACATGACAACTAATATTAATTAGTTCAATGCCTTCGTGTTTTACAATGATTTGTATTCAGAGTTTCTAATTCATCACTATTTACTTTCCCATTGCAATATCTTATTTAGCATTAAATATTGGTTAGACTAGATCTGTGAAAAAAAATGATAATTATTTTCTATAGCTTGTGATTTAATCATTTATCATTAATTATTAACGTTATTAATAGGCTACCAAGGTTTTCCAATTCTTAGTCTTAAAGAATTTTCATCATTCAGCGGATGTTGTCTTTTATTCATACGTTGTATTTTTATTAAAATGAAAATGGGTTTTTTTTTTATTAGAATATCCAGGCATATTACAAAGATATGTCAAAAATCCAACCGAGATACACGTATGATGCGGAAAAATATATGAAAAGTGGACAAAAGTTTAAACTGAGTTTTGAAACCATAAGCTTTATGTCATATTGTTGGTATCAATGACACTTATGAGGCCACGGGCACTTATTTCCGTGTTAAAGTTTCCCTCACTTTAACAATTACACAAGGTACATCTAACTCCAAAATACGTTGAGTATACACCTTCCGTGAATTGCGATCAATTTCAATTTCAGAGTAAAAACAGCAAATTCGATAAGTGTTACTTTATTAAGTACCATTCTCTTGCACGAAAATCATTTCAAAAATACTTAATTATTTAACCATAAATAGCAAAATAGATCTATTTTACGATCTTCCTATTAATTATCCTGAAAGTTAATATCATTTATTGGAAATATTCGTAACAAGTCGATATTTAAAATCTGTGAACACCCAGGACTTCAATTCCTGGCATATTTACTTGCCTTTTCGTTGATCACTGAATTTAAGTAAATGTTTGTATGATCTTTACACTCATAACAAATTTACTTGAATTTCAGTTGGCCTATGGATATAAGTTACTGTCCATATCATCTCTATATTCCCGACATATTTACTTGCATTTCAGTTTAACTGTAGATCTAAATAACTATTTGAATGAACTTTACAGTCCAGACATAGTTTTTATTTCAGTTGACCAATGGATCTGAGTAACTTCTCTATGATTTAATTGACCCATGGATTTAGTAGCTTTCTCTATGATTTTAATTGATGTAAACAATTGTCTCTATAATCTCTAAATTCCAGACATAACTATTATTTCAGTTGGCCAATGGATGTAAATAACTGTCTCTATGACTCGGCGGAAGAGGTCAGTCTTCCCGAGTTTCACCGGAAGTACCCAAAGAGCTTGCCCATGCTTGTGGTGGTGCTGGGTGGTTATGATGGAACCACCGAGTATGACGATACCCCGAGTGACACCGTAAGCTACATGTATTTTTAGACCTACGTAACAATTGAGACATCTATGTATCTATGTAAAGGTCATTTATATCGTTAGCGATGTCCAGTAATTTAAACGCCAGCCAAACGGACTGGTCCATTCATTGGCACCATGGTAAAAGTTAAGATATGTTTTGGTAGCACGATGCGTTTTGTTGAATAAGATTCAGACTGTTATGTTGAGCTATACCAGATTCTTTCACTACAGAAAGAACGAGTAACTGTACTGATGCCCCAAAATGAAAAAAAAATCTATTGGTTTATAAATCCTTCACTGCAAATTGACAGTTAAAATCAGCTTACAATGAACGCTTTTTAATTGAAACAATAATCTTGTCAACCGATGGTTAGATAGAGTTTAATCGACCAAGAGCTTAACTATTATTGACGAATATGTACATGTAATTTCAACGTGGTTTTTTTTTTTTTTTTTTTTTTTTTACAATTATACAGATCATCCGATACAACAAGTATCAAAGCGTTAGAAGAGGATTGGCACTGGATCCCAAAACCAGAAGGAATTACATCAGTATCCCCGTCAACTCCAAGTACAAGTTTAACGTCATCAAATCTCACGCCACCAAAAAGGGTACGATACCTTATACCCACACATCGTCAATCTTCGGTACGATGCCTTATACCCACACATCGTCAATCTTCGTTGTAACATTGCACATGTTTCTTACGTCCCCTCGAGAACTTTACATTCCTTCGGTAATGCCGTAGTTGTCGACAAATTGTCTTGTCCCATGATCCCCTGCTCGAAGAGCAAGAGATCATGAGACAAGACTAGTCGACAAAGTGATGAAAAGTGATCACTAGGTTCTAATCAGAGCCTGTGTTTTTATTCCAAGTTTCTATTGGTTACTAACTAATTTTGATATTTTGCGAATACGTTTAATTTTTCCACCCATTTTCTGGGCAACTTTAAACGTGGCTTTAAAAGCTTATACAAACTGAGATTTGTATTGTATTATTTTATTTAATGTAGCTTCTGATATAAAAAGCCATCTTATGATATCATTAAAAAGTATTGATAAACAAAAATGCCCTGTGTAATTAAATATGATTTTCAAATTCGACGTTATTATTCATACATTCACAACATACTTGGACTATGAAAGAGTATCCACGCCCCCACCCCTAATTGACTCAGTATTAGGTATTACTTCTGTTCACATCAGATTACCTGGCCTTCGTTATATTTACACACTTAAATAATTTTAATTATAACTAAAAACCGTGATTTCAGAAGACCACACTTTGGCCCACATCTTGGAGAGTAACCCGTTGCCCGTTCTGATCCAGTTCTCCGAATCCAAGGAAATTCCCGTGGAGGGAAGAAACAAGGAAGGCAAGCCCTACCAGTTCCTGATCACTCACGTATATGAAGAAGTATTCATACAGGGAAACTTCATAACGGACGGTAAATATTGAGCAGTAGAGCGGTGCAATCAGAACGCATCGTTATCGTTTTTAGTTTCCTGTTGTCATTATTATGTTAAACAAGAAAAGAGGGTTTACAAAGTATTATGTGCATTTAGCCTGTCACTTCCTTGATTTTCATCCTTTAATCATTATTGCAACAAAAGCGGGAGGCGGCGTTCTCGTATTGGAGGAGATTTAGAGTTCATAGAAGTTAGGTCAGCTGCATGAAAATGAAAATCTACTTTATAAACATCTTAATATAAAAATGTACTCAGCATACATTTTATCCACATAATAAAATGTACTTACAATCAAAAGGCTGAGGAAACTTAAAATATTTGTTGATTACTTACGACCAACTTATTTTTAAAGTTATTTTGGCCCTTTAGTTAGACAACTCCCACATGGATGAATTGCTATTTCCTGCATAAGATGACGCAAATGCCTATTGCATAATTTGAATGATAAAATACAGTTCACAATTTTATTACACAATGTTTGAATAAATTGCTTTAAAACACAACGAAAGCACACAAAAGCAATGTTCCCTATAACAGTGAGCGGTATTTGTTTAACACGATGGAAAACAAAATTCGTCAAAAGTTCTTGGGTTTGAAACCCCAACCTAAAATCCATATCCCTTAATCAAACGTGTATCTAATGCTATAACCACTAACCCACTAACGTCACAACTATAAATTCATTTTTTTAAGTAAAAGTTTGATAACATTGTTGATGTAAATATAAAACAATAAAGAAGATGGGGGGGGGGGGGGGGGGGGGGGGGGGATAAGAGAGCGCAAATACCCATTCTGTTTAGTCGTAAAATACAATTTTGAATTTATTTTTTCCCAATCAAATCTATTTTAAATATATTATAATACAACTTTGCAAAAGCACAATTTCTAACTATGTTCAGTTTTTAATATATTTAAGAAACAATATGAAAAAAAATATTGCCTTAAATTTTGGTGGCATCGAACCTACATCATAAAAACCCTAGTTACATAAGGTTAACTTATGTCTGGTGCTCTAACCACTGAGCCACTTCAGACACAACAATGCAAGCTATTTAAATGGTATTTGTGACTTTGGCCATGAATTTACGGACTTGTATTATTTTTCCAAAACGTTGAATTGTTGGGATACAAAATGATATTTTTAATGTACAGTGGGTCATCTCACCACGTTTTTGTTGATTGAAATCGGTTTGTTTTCCATTACACTTTATTTAAACTATGAGGAAAACATGGAGCACAGACCCACTCTATAAAATAAAAGGCATTGAAGTTCTAAAAAATGACATTATATGGAGGTTTTGATACGTATACGCCAGTTTGAATCCAAACATTCCAAGTATTGAACATATTTAACAGTTACAAATTGATGATATGTTAAATATACTTTGTTTTCAATGATTTATTTAAAAAATATCAGATTTGTTGATATTTTATTTTTTTCCGTATCCCATCCGCCCGTGTATAGGCATTTTACACGCCTAATCCCCCCATCTTCTTTGTGTTTCAACCTTGTCACCAAGTATATTGCAATTGAACAAGGAGCTGTCCGAGAAAAAATAACCAATAGTCATGGCATACCCTCAGATCATGAGCGACAGCTATACTACTGGACACGAAGAGAGTCGGACTGACTCCTGGATGAATCCTTTATTCCCGCCCACAGCAAAATCATTTATATACCTAATTTCTGGCTACTAATGGCTAAATCCCTTCTCAATATTAAGTATGTCCGTGCTATTTTTACAGGGAAGATCATGAAGCAGGCGTCCAGCTTCAGTCTGTGTCCTATCATCAGTGTTGCCCCGGTCAAGGGCTTCACAGACCGCACTCAGAAGAAGTTTGACGAGTATCTACAGAAGCTAAAGCAATACGTCCACAAAAACACAGTCTTCTCAGAAAACCAATGCGACTTATGTAAGTGCATCGACTCCCCGCAGCAGAATACAGTTTACATAGTAAACATAAATTAACATTTAAATTTTACATTCATAAGCGATTTTAAAAAAAATATTTCAAATGTCTTGATGAAAAAAATATTTGCCTGATATTTTAAGACTGGAAATAGTGAGGAATAAAAGCATGTTCTATTTTTCCCCAGCAATCAAAGAATTATCACCCGACGCAGCAGAAATAAGTGACGTCATAAATCCAAAAGATAATAAATTGACCGCCGCTTCTACTGCACCCCCTCCGCCACCCGTTCGGGGCAAGTCGCTAAAAAAACCGAGGGATTCCGAAGACGATGACGACGGGGAGGCATATGAAGTGATGGAGAATCTGGAGGGTGAAATTGACACATACCGCGTGGCCGAAAACCCGCCAAGTTACGTCAATGATAGACTCTGTAGGGTTAAGCCACTGTCTAGTGAACCCAGTGTCGAAATAGCAGACGACAGTAAACAAAGGGATAGTGGGGAGTTATATGAACCGATGGAAGACCCAAATGGTTACCTTGAACCACAGAAACCTATAGAGAGCAAACCCGTTCCGGAAAAACCTGAAGATAGCAAACCCGTTCCAACATCTCGTCTTCCGCCAAAACCAAAGAAAAAGCCAGAAAAACGCCAGCCTTACGAAAATTCCAAACCTCTCTGTGACGAAAAGGAACCACCGGTGCCTCCATCTCGATCGAACAAGGAAAGTGATGTGTCAGGGGAGGTCAAATGCACAGACTCAAAGACTCCGTGCTCGTTTTGTATCAAGGAGAAGAGTATACAGGACATTGTGCACGTACTCGGTCTTTTGCGCTTGAACAAATACGCTGAAAGATTTCAAGAGGAAATGGTGGACGGGGAGATACTAGCGGGACTAAGTGTTGAAGACTTACAAAATGAGTTCAGTTTCTCAAAACTGGAGGCTTTGCGTCTCTATAGGTACATTGAGAAAGGACATGTACCAAAATAAATACCAGTGTCATTTGACACTGGTAAACACTAGGTTATAGGGTATGTTTATGCAATAAAAATCCCCACTTCATGTAGACTGATTCATTGTTGTTCATTTTTGGCACAAATTACATTTTAGGTTATGAACCGTGTAGTGGGCCTTAAAAGCTTTTCTGTCTAGTGCCACCAATAAATCTAACGAAGAATTATCAATCGGTCACAGATAATGTCTTCTACTTCACTATGAAGATCTGCTTTGTGCATAATTATAACATGTAAAGTCAATATGTTGATTAATGACAGTATTTTAGGGTCCTATAACAGTACCATCTGAATAAGAGAGATAACTTCTGTAGAAAAAATCCAAAATATAAGAATATCCGTTCTATCAGGTTTCAATAAATAAGTTGTAACAAATTCTGTAGTACATGAGCACAACTAAATCAGTTGAACTTGAATCCGTGTTAAGACACATTGGTTTAAGAAACCAACGCCCTACCGACTGATCTAAAGGGTTACATGTACTCAATAGTTAGTGCTTGTAGTCACACATAGCTTTTTAATCTACTACAATGTAATATCATATGGAGACAGCAGTGTTCATACAAAATCCAGTTGCATGTGGATGTTCTGTAGTACTGGATGTCATTTTAAACAAATGTTTGTATTGTTATATTATTTTGAATTTTATACTTTTAATGTTTACAATGCGTGTGTTGTAAATTTTGTTATTGCTGAGTTTAGAGCAACATTAAAAAGAAAGTTTGCACAAATGATGTCAAACTAGCTTGTGATTCTATTTTCAGTGTGTTTAAAATCAGATTAAATGCAGGCACGTGTTTTTTAATTGGGGGGGGGGGGGGGGGGCAAGTTTTTTATTTATTTATCTTTTTTTTGGGAGGGGGTGCACACCTACTCTTTAAAAAGAGGTGAAAAAATGATGACACAGCATATACAAAACAGTACAGATGAATGTTCAAGTGAGTCCTTAAATGGCTTGAATTTTTAATCTTTATGTAACAAATGACAATTACTATACACAGATTGGATTTCCTCATATAAGGATGTTTATTTGATAATGGATTAAATAGAAGATGAGTTTTTAGAGGAGACTTTTTATACAATCAAACCACTTATTAAATAGTGGCATTACCCCCCCCCCCCCCCCCCAAAAAAAAAAAAATGAAAATGCATTTCTACTTGATGTGTGAAAACTGATGAAAATCCAAATAAAATGCATTGAATACATCTGTCCAATCTACATATAACAAAGAAGACAACAGAACAAAGTACATGTATACCAATGAACTTGTACATTAAATGATAAAGGGGAAGTGATGAAATCATTGTTGAAATCTGTCATCAATGAACACAGATGAACAAAACAATACTTCCTTGTACGGTTTCAACAAAAACAAAAACACATTGCTACAGATTCATTTGATTTCATATATTGTTCCATGTCTCCTGCAAAACAGGAAAATTCCAGTTTGCACCAAGATTATAGTCCTGATGAGAATATTTGATGTAAGCTGATACACAGACTTGTCATTCTTTGTGTCCTGGCTCAGGGGCCATGAAACTCAGACACACTCACTTTTGATCTAAGTCTCACTTTTACAAAGATATGTATAGTAGATAAGTAGACCGAGACAAAAAGTGACAAAGTTTTATGGCCCTAGGGCCTCAACATTTTTTACTGTTATGTGGTAAGTTTTAACAGAATGTCCTAAATTTCTGTAGAGACCCCTCACGTGTCGTCTTCCACAAGGGTAGAGAATATCTTGTAGGCCTCTCTTACACCGCTGACATATGCCCCGGTCACAGACTGAGGAAACTGTCTGTTGGTTGCCTACAAGATCAAAATGCATACACAATCCACAACTGATAAAAATAGATAATCTTAACAACACTTTTCACTCTAAAATGATATCAAAAATATTTTTGTACAATGTACTATGGACCCATATACCTGTATTCTCTTGCTCCTTAAGCCCAGAAATAAGATTATTGTAAAGCGTTTATCAGTTTGTTTGGATAGTTCAGGCAAGTTAATATTTTTTGTACAATGTACTATGGACCCATATACCCGTATTCTCTTGCTCCTTAAGCCCAGAAATAAGATTATTGTAAAGCGTTTATCAGTTTGATTGGATAGTTCAGGCAAGTTAAGTGCAACTGTTGTTGTGCAGTGTGTTACTTGGTAAATTAATGTAAAAATCAAAAAATGTCTATTATCATTTTATTGTATTACCAAGAAGTTTTCTTTTCAATTCAGCAGTCCATAAAGTGTTTAAGAAGTAATGCTTAATACACTTGTTCATATTTATACTGTATACAGGGTTACTTTTGCCAAGTGTAATTTTCGCCAAGGGTAATTTTCGCCCTTCTTCACTTGCAAAAGGTTTCGCCCCCTCTTGAATTCGACCAGACATAGTTGTTTTTACATAAAGATGATTTAAGACATTGGAATTCACCCAGTCTTAAATTTGCCCACTGATAATAAGGGCGAAAGGAGAAAAAATAAAATGGGGGCAGATATTTCCCTGTAATACAATATATGAAAGAATTGTCAAGCACATGTGCATGTAACCATATACTTACTTCTCCGGCAAAGTAGACTTTGGATGCAACATCTTGCGACATTATATCATAGGCGTCGCCATCCACTCCAATAGGCACATAACTATAGCACATCTTACTGAAGGGATCTTTGGTCCACTTAGTGACAAAGTAATCTAAGGGCTTTGGAACAGTCTGGAAGACAGTTTGACATTTCTAATGTACCATAGATTTTTGGGGAGATGTTAAATGGAATAAAAGATAAATTTAGATTCTGTGATAACTATAATGTGTAATGTGAAAATTGTACTTCATTTTCTAGCTGCAAATTCTTTAAGAAGCATATTATAAACATATTATATCTTGCTGCTTTAAAAGGCCCATAAAGCTAGGGTTTTAGGGTAGAAATGAGCTATTGGTAAAAATATCATGAAAGGAATCTATAGAACTGACCTCCTCTGGGAACAGTGCTTTGAGGACTTCCATACAGGCGGCCACTATGTCTCTATCTAGCCGGTCCCGGAGTTTGAGGGCGTTCCCTGTGAGGTGTGTCACCAACAGGTACATCTTATCTACCTGTATGACAAAGAGGTAATACCAGTAATCAATTAACATGTGTATAAGGAATGCATTCAATGGCTACCCTGTTTACATGATTGTATATAACAGTAACTTGGGTTATGAGAGTTCAAGTAGATATCTAATGCATTCCTTAAATCATTTTTTACCCCTAAGAATAGGAAGTAAGATAATGTGTAATCCAAAAATGATGTATAAGATGTACAAACTATTATAATGTAAAGCATGACATATTAATCCTTTTTTATGCAAGTCATCATATTGTAATGCAAAGCATCCAAAGTTATGAAAATAAACAAAAAATTAGCATCAAGTTTTTGAAATGTCTCAAGACAAAGACTTTTGTAAAATTTCATTATACATGTACCTTGTCTGTGGAGAAATCATAGAACACATTGAAGTAACCGACATTGTCCTGCTTCTCTGGAATATGACCAAACATTTTACAGTCTTTGATCTTCTTCCTCCAGAAAGGTCGAGGAAATCTTAAAATGATCTACAAAATAACATCAATACATTAAAACCACTTGTTATTTTAATATAGGAAAAATATGGTGCCCAAAACGGATTTCTTCTAAATCTTTTGACAGTTCAGACATTAAATTCAAATGCTGTAGAGTTATAGTGTGATATTGATCCCAAACAGATTGCCTCAAAGAACACCACATGCTATGGCACAAAGTAAATGTAAAGAAAAAGCTGCATGATATTTGTTAGCAAGCATTGGCCGTTTGGATTATACTAATCATTTGATTTTTGGTTTTTTTTTAAAATCTTGTCAATGTATCTATGATACTTATTTTGAAGTCAAAGACCAGTTACTTCTCAATGAATAAAGGATACCTTTTCTATTTTCCCCACCCCTAATGACTTCATGGCCTTGGACTTCCATTCAGGCAGGCAAGGAGAGAACTCCACGTCTTTATCTTGTAGGACCGCTAGGGGCAGTGTCATTAACACCTAGAGAACACAGTTAACTTACTTTATAATTCAGTGCATTTGCAAAACAGAAAGCTTGTGTTATTTGCAAAAGAACACCTAATCAAGAGATATGACAGGACTGAGTTGAGGTTGGAAGATGGAATCCACCTTGTCTGCTGTCCATTCCTTTCCATTCTCTGATACAACTTTGACCGTCTCTTCACCATAATCCACCTTTGTAACCTGCCGATTATGGATATTAGGAAAAAAAAAATTATTTCAGATAAAAATAAGATTTCTCAAAATAAACATTGTTCCAGAAAATACTTTTTCTTCTGCATGTATATATATTTTCTAATATATATCACAAAGTACTTGTAGATCTTAACAAGATTGATTATATAAAACACACAAAATAACTTACCAGTTATTCAAATATAAGTTAATAATCCTACTAAAACTTGTGTCAAATATTTTTTACCATTCATTGCCTCGTAACTATGAAATCTCAATTACTGGTAAATGTATTTCATATCAATAATTAAAAAAAAACCATGAGTTAAAATCAAAATTGTGTAATATGCCTTCCAATTTTTTTTTTTTTTTATATATTTTTAAACTTGATTTTACATTTACCAATATTAAGGGAGAGATTTTAAAACAGATCACCTTCGTATCGAGTTCAATATTAAGTCCCTCTGCCAGTTTAGACAACACTTGGGAGATCCCTCCTGGTAACACAAGGTTCTCCCCACTGAATTGTGGGTAGTCCTCATTCTGGTCCCAGTGAAGAGCCGAAACGTTCCTCAGGGTATCTCCACAGGCAAACTCCAGGTTACTGATGTGAAAGTTCATCAGGGATTCCTCCTCCTGGAAACAAGCGGGATAAACTCATCCAAAACCTCCACAAATACTGCCACGCTAATATACTGTGGCTTTATTAATATTCCTGGACATCAATTTTCGTGGTTTTAGTGTAAATCAGTTTTGAGGATAACTAATTGGCCAATGATCACATCAATAGATTATGCTAAGATAATGGATTCAAAGTATCCTTGTATTGGCTTGTAACTATGATTCTAATATCAATACAATATGTAATTAGATATTGCATTTCAATGTACATTTGAATTCATGATTAAACTTAACAAAGAAATCAATGAAAATTGGTATTTAACGAATATTGATGAAACCACAGTACGGTCATTCATATACATAAGAAAATGAAAAATAGATGCAAAATGAAGGCATGGTTGAACACAGTAAATTACAATAGACAATTTGAAATAAACTTTTAAGATTAAATAAAGGAAAATATTTATGAAAATGAAGAAAATTCTACATTATAATTTTTGATAATTACCTGGGTCAGATTAAAAAGAAAATATTACACATAAAAAAAATGACTCAAACAAAAATTGAGAAGCATGCATTATAGGACATATATTATTATATATATATTGTATACATTCAAATAATTTCTGAACAAAATGAAATTAACATTCAGAAAAAAAAATCATGCAAGGTATCCCTAAAATGAAAATATTAGCACTGGGGTAAAGTAGGTTAGGAAATACACTCATCATTTTGGTAGGATGTAATGCACAGCATTTGCTTGTTTCCCTTTCATTCAGTTATCTAACATGAATATCATTCAAAAAGTGCAAAACAAGCTATATGCTGTCGTAAAATGAAGAAGTGCATTAAGTGCACACAAATTCTTTCTATTATATAAATAAAATCATGAGTAGTAAGTGAATTGATCTTCCACATGCATTGTTGCAAAAACTGTGTTTTCTTTGTTTCTTGCTTTAATTAAGAAATATGAAATTGGCATGTATATCATAATTTTAAGACCAATATATATATTCTTGTATCATTCCCAAATGAGATTTTTTGTCTGCTTGTGGTTTTTGGTTCATTCTTTTGATAAAATACACATACAAACAGTGTACATAAAAAAAATGGTAAATACCAGAATTATTAAACCTGACAGTTGTTTACTTTCAAAGAAACTGTTGTTCCCAAAATGATAATTATGTATTTCAACATGGGGTTAAAACAAGGGCTTAGATCCTAACAATAAACAGAGATAGCATCTTCTTTTGTTCGTCCTGTAAAATAATGAAAAGTGTTAAATTAGAATTATTAAATGCAGCAATGTTCTTACTTCTATTAATGTAAAAGAAATCCATAAACACAAAATACAAAATTTTCCTCTGAAAAAAAAGTTTCCATTCAAAACACATTATTTTCAAATATTAAAGAAGTATTAACTATTATTTTCTATGCCTCTGTCAACATTGACAATTCTCAATTATAAATCATTGTAATGATTCCTGACAACTCTGAATTTTTGAACTGTAAGTTTTACATGTTTTTAAGTGCATCAGATATGCATTAGATGGTATTAAGTGAGTTATACAAGTCCTGTAAACAATATCTCCATCATGTCCACAAAGTTATCAAAATATACATGTAGATTCCTTGAAGATGATTAATAATCAGACTTATATCTCAACAAATTCAGTCAACACAAATTCATTAAAAAATTTCATTTATAAATGATCTAGATGTACATTTACAATTCAAGATCTCCATTATACAGTACTAATAAGTCAATTGATTTGTGTCATTTGGAAATCAACTTCAGATGCAAATATATGTTTATTCAACTATATCATAGTTACAGGTTCATGTGAACTCTAGCTATTCTACACATAATTAACTAGATTGACATAAATGGAAAGGAATACTAGTAGTACAATATCAAGTACATAAGCTGGTGACATAACACTGACAGTCAGAAAGGAAATACATATACATGCACTTACGGTGGTAAAAGAGAGCTGAGATTCGTCAAGAAACTGCTGGTGCATTTCTTTTAATTTAGCTGAAAAGATTAGACACACACATCGATTTGTTGATAGGACATGTATAAGTGTGATGCCAAAGGCAAATCATACAGCACCATAAAGCATAAATAATTAAAACTAACACTATTCACGTACCAAGTAAACTGGTGTCTTGTGCTAGTTCCTTGCCCTTCCTCCAATCAGCTATGATGTCAAGTATAGCATTGAAGTGGAAGTCCATTCTTTCGTCTGTCTGTTTGTCCATTAGCTCTCCATTTACATTGATCACTTCGCAGCTGTCAGACAATGAATTCACCAGAATACCTGCCTTCTCAGAAAGAATAATACGGGATTAAACTTTCCTTTAATTTCCCAAATATTGAAAGAAAAATAAAATCTGTCCAAAATTGACGCTACATGATTTCAACAGATTTTATCGATTTTATTGAATTCAATAATCATAGCTACATATCTATAGGAATATAAACTAGGTTTGGATAATTTACCCTTTATAAACTGCTAAAATATACATTGATTCTTATCATACAAATCTTTTGAACATTCAAAAAGATACTTGCTCATCAAGTACATGTATCTGATCAACAATAAAATCAATGTAATTTGGTTGTAAATTTGACACAAGCACGTGCTTCGTAATGATGGTAATTAAGTTGAAAGTTTAATAAACATATTTACTTTTTGATGATAGAATTATGGTTATTTAGTTGTAGAGTGTAGATTTTTGACAAAGGTACTTTCTTCTAACCGATGGTAATTAGGTGGTACGTTTGACTCAAGTACCTGTTCACAGATGATGGCTATGGGGTTGTTGAGAGCTCCGTTCAGTATCTGCGCCCCCTTAGGGACACACACTCCCAGTGAGTCATCGTCACAGACTCGTCCACCTATCTGTGACTTGGCTTCTAGTACAGTCACCTACCAAAGATCACACATTGTCAAAAATAACTTTTGTCTACTTATTCCAAGCACTTGTATGAAGCTCTCATAAAGCAATTTTTGTGAAATCTTGAGAAAGTTTTATTCTAAGACCACAATTGCTAAATGTACCTTGAGCCCTAACCCGTGGAGTGTCTTAGCTGCTGCCAGGCCAGCTGTGCCTGCCCCTATCACTATCGCAGACGGATTCTAAAAGGTAAAATACATTCTTGAATTACATTCTTATTTCGTTAGATCAGCAATAACAAAGGATCAGAAATGTGAATGATAAATTTGTTGGATATGTACAAGTTTCAAAGCTACTCACTGGTTTGATGAATTTAATGGATAGTTATGAGGTATTGACCAGTTTCAGAAGTTTCAGACCTATGTACTTACTGATTTGATGAATTTGTTGGATATATATGAGGACTGAGGAGCCCTGGGCACAGACAGCAGACCCACGTTAATCAGGCCCCGCCGTGTCAGAAACCAGAGGACCTTGTCCAGGCTCTCTATGTACAGCACCCTGCCCAGACCACGACAAATGATCTGGGTCGCACACCTCTCCTTCGTTAACCATTCCTGTTTATAAATATATTGTAAGATATATATAATAAGATATTGTAAATGATGTTACAATAAAGTCTTATGTTTTAACAAGGTTTTAGTTGCCAAAACTTTAGCATAAATTGCCAATAATATATGTATATGAAAAAAATCAAAATGTTTTTAAAAACAGCATGGAACATTACATCTTAAAATGGGCATATTAATATGCTTTAAAAGCAGTGTAAATTCCCCCTTTAGAAATATTACTCATATTTTATCTGTGACTTTCAAAACATCAACATTTAGAATGCGTTAAATAACATGTACTGTTAATCTACTTTTCAATATATTTTTGATACAATTCAGTTGACTGTTATTCTAAAATAGTGCCTGTCAGTACACATATTTGAGATCAAAGCAAAGGTATCTATTTGTTTTGTTTATCACCAACCTTAAAATTTAAATTCCACAAAGTTAAGCAAATGTTCCTGATCGCTAGATACATGGAGGGTATGGAGGAGTATTCTGGGAATTCGTCCATTTCCTGTTCCTCCATGACATCAGGGGCCACACCGTTAGCAATCTCCGAACTGTCCGCCTCAACAAAAGGCTGCAGGTACATGTGCATTACTAAAAGGAAAAAAAAAATAGGGAAAATGAAGAAAAATACAAAACAAAAGAACTTCATTCAAATTAAAATTACTACATAAAACTGTAATATGAACTTTTCAATTAGTAGTGCTTTTAAGATTTTGACGTTTTTATGTAATCTTTGCAAATAACAAGTTAAACATTGGTAATCAAAAATTACACATCTCATCAAGATGAGGCATCACCTTTATGAGACCCCCTTTATCATATTTTATGAAAATCATAGTTAATGAACTTAATTAAAATATTTTACAGTAAATCATAATATGATATTGCATCAAGATATGTATTGTATCATATTATATATTGTATCCTGCGATACAATATTGTATCATATTATGATATTGTATCATGTGATATGATATGGTATTATATGATATTGTATCATATGAAATGATACAATATTGTTTTATGTAAATGATACAATATTGTTTCATGTAATATGATATTGTATCATATATGTTTTCTCATTATGATATTGTATTACATGATACAATTTTGTATTATACAAAATTGCATCATATTAATATATGAAACAATATCATGATACAATATCCTATAATATTTTAAAATATTATATCATATGATACAATATTGTATAATACAATACATTACTGTATCAAATCATATGGTACAATATCATATTATATAATAAAATATAATCTTAATCAGGACAGCATTTTTTTCAACATCAAAACCTGCATTTTAATTTCTCAAAAAACTTACACCCGCTCCATCATCAAGATAATGGAGATCAAGTTCTGTATCTGAAGCTATCTATATTTACACATCCATAGTTATATTAACTGTTTAAGTCTGACTAGGTATGAACAGAATTTACTTCATTTTGTAAACAGATCCAAGACCTTGCCAACACATCTAGATTGTAAAGATCTGAAGCTAGCTCTGTGATTCATTTACATAGTTAAATCAAACATGCAAGTTTGAATAAGTAATAATATTATTTACATTAACATGTGACCTGCTCCTAAAACTTCTCCAGCATCAGAGACCTGTGGCTCAGATTCAGCATCCAAGCCCGTGGAGTGCATCAATATCACAAGATGCATCCTCTATCCAAATTTGGTAAAGATTGGACCAATAATTACTAAGATTTGTCTATCAAAGGGCACTTGCTCCAAAAACTTTAACCTGCTCCAAACACCTTAACCTTCTCCAGCATCCAAAACCTATGGCTCAGATTCAGCATTCAAGCCTGTCAAGTGAATAAGTATCATAAGATGCACCATCCATGCAACGTTGGTGAAGATATCAGCAGTAGTATCTTAGATAACGCTATCAAAGGGCACCTGCTCCATAAACTTTAACCTGCTCCATAAACCTTCACCTTCTCCAGCATCTGAAATACATGGCCCAGATTCAGCATCCAAGTCTTAAGTTCATAAGTAGGTCCACATGCACCATCCATGCAAGTTTGGTGAAGATAGGACAAGTAATAACTTAGATACAGGACCTGCTCCAAAAACTTTAACCAGGTCTGGATGCCGGAGGTATAGCATAAGATCCCTCCAACTTTGTCTCGGTGAGCTAAAAATGAAATCTGCATAGTATTTTTCTAAAATTCTCAAAAAATAGAACATGTGAAGTATGCATTATCTGCAAGAATAGGAGAGGACCAGACAACCTATTATTTCTTAAAATTGTAAGCTGGTTCTACAAGATTGAAAACATAGCTTTTAATAAAAGAGGGATATATATGTTGCATACGCAGTAAGTACAAAAGTTTTCACACCTGAAAATAAGACAAAGACTTGAGAATAAAGTTAACCACAGTAACATTCCAATACACCACCTGGGCTCTGGAGCAGATCTTACCTGGAGTTTTCCTCTCCTTGAAGACTTCAAGGTCAGAGGGACACATGCCCAATTTGTCTGGGAAATAAGAGGTGAGGTAGGGCCAGGCTGGGGAATTCTTCATGTAGGACAGACTACTTATCAGGTGGGTCCAGGAGGGATCTCTTGTCAAGCCTACCCTCTACAAATATCAACGGAAGTCTACCTAAAAGCTGACATGAATTGCATGAAGTCATATTGCCATATGTTTTCAATTTCTATTGCAACAGTAGTTTAAATACATATGGCATTTCAACTGCTCATAAATTCATACTTTACTGTTACTCTCACTTCTGCAATAATATAAATGCACATGTATTTTATTTCAATTATGGAGACAAACCTGATCCTCTGGAACTTCACAGGGATTTTCCAGCTTTGATTTCTTGAAAAAAAAAGAGATAAATAATCAAATACTGTTGTACTGACGAGAGTTGATTTTATCGATTATTACATATTTTAAAATCAACGATATGTTATTTTGCATGGCAAGTAGTTTCTAATCTTTATTTGAATTACGCACATTTTTATAATATGAGATCTCAGACTTTTCCGACAAGAATTTCGATATGAATCATGTTTTGTGAAAAAAATAGAATTAATTCAATCAAACTATGTATCAGCAATAGAAATATTTCTGGAAAATTGTATGGATCCAAGCAATATTGAACTCTAGTCTCGTTCAACCCGACACTCGGCTGTCATCGTTAACCTCCGACAAGCAAGAGAGACTCTCTGCTTGTCGGAGATTTACGGAGACAGCAAAGCGTCGGGTTGAACGAGACTACATGTATATTGAACTATGGCGTAGGAATACATACGACTACAAAAAATATCTAAAACCATTTAAAATATTACTATTCTTAAGGTATTACAAATAAGTTTCCTTGAAAAGCAATGCTTTAGCATACATTACATCAAATTTATCAATTATTTTCAAGATCTAAGTCTTGTCAGCGGTGATGATTTGTGCTTAGGTCCAAACACTGTTTCACTTCCGGTTTGTCAGAGTAACTGTATAGGAGAGTTGATTAAAATCAACTCCCAAAAATATGTCATTTGAAAATCTATTTGTCTGTAAATTTAAGGTAGATTTAAAACTGCAAAATTACTAATGAAATTTAATAGAAATTAAAACTAAAGACAAAAATTTGAAAGTTATATCAGAAATTTCTAAACATAAAAAATCTCACTTTTCCAGATGCCATGGTCCCACACACATAGTTTTTGAGGAATTCTGGGATAGGTGTGGTGCTTTTGGACCACTGCCTCCACTTGTGACACTCCCTACATTGAACCCAGAAAGGCAAGACACTGTTGGTCATAAACATGCGTATGCTGGCGTCCGTCGTCCCGTGTGTGCTCCACAGCTTCTTCCAGGACAAGTAAACCTCATAGCCGTCCTTGTGGCTGAAAGGCAATGGTTAATACATGTATACTAAACAATTTTTTTTAAACCAACCACTATTCTTTCATTTGCAGTCAAATTATGCAAGTATTAAGCCTCATGGCTCTCTGGGTTGCTGAAAGCAATTGTTAGCATCAAAGTTGAGTTATAAATGAATATAAATATGAAAATATGTTTTAAAAAATTTATCTTTCACATTCATAACTGCTTTCCATGAAGGTATGGTTATATGAACCACTTGTAATTTAACCATTGAAACAAAATTTATCATTAAAATAAAATATCTTGACAGCTGTAATGAGAGATATATCTTTGGGATATAAAGACAAAGAAATGGAAAAATTGTACAGTACCAATAGCTTATATATAACTTACATATCACACACACAATTACCAACAACAAGTAGTGATGGTTCTACGATTTTTAACTGATAGACTTTGTATCAAGTTTGTTGAATTTCTCAATCAGCTTCTTTGAAACTAAGCAGAGCTTCAAGTATTAAGGATGGACAGAAGGACAAAAGGATGGGAGAGGGAAATGTAGATAGCAAAAAGTGGCAAGTACATGTAAGTCTTTGTCTCTTTTCTGATTTGAATATAAAGTAATATACTAATATATTGAAGAATTGAAATTTTCATGCCATCAAATTAAACTTTGCAACAATTTCAAATTTTTAATGTTTGACACAGAAAAGCATCACAGTAGCTAGTTTTCCCTTGCAAACTACAGACCTTAATTATCAATGATATTTCTATTAACATGATTAAACTTTCAAGTGATATTTATCAAATAAATTTCACTGTCTTCTGCACAATACATGACTTTCTGCAGTCTACAAAGATGAAAAGAGGTACTTTACATTCATGTAGTATAAATACTAACCATCTGTAGTAATGTTCAAAGCACTCATTACAGTAATGTTCTGCAGCACTCGTGTGATACCAGCGTGAAGTGTAGCCACTTCCTGCACACCTGTAAACACATCACAAACAGATGTTAAAATTCCACCACATCTAACTGGTATTATATATTTCACTCTATAAAAATAACAAAAACTGTTTTCAAAGATTCCAGTAATTGGTTACAAATGGTATAGTCCGATCCTGTGATTTGATACGATTTCAAGTGAGGGTGTCCTATACATGTATTACACATACAATTTTTTTTAAATAGGGAAGTGAAAATTATAGCATTTTTTTAAAATACAAATCATGTATTCTAGATTCACCCCCTGTAAGGACCTATGTCATCAATGACACACACCTTTCTGTAGCACCTGCAAAACAAATGGGGACCTTGGTCGGGCAGCCACTATGAGGACACCTGCGGATGTTTTTGAACGAGGGGTCAGATGCTTGGTCAGAACTATCTATGGTTTTCCGCTTGGCATTTCTGCGACTACTATAAAATTGCAAAATATATGATTATATTGAATAATACAGTCAACTCGTAACCAAACCTACTCGTAACCAAACAGACTTGTAATCAAATAGTGACTAGTCCGAGTGAAAAATGACTTCAGTTATATCATTATGCCCGCCTTCAAAGAGTGAGAAGAATTTATAAATTTTTCAATATAATCAATCGGTTTTTTAAAGATAAGATTGCATGTAAACAGAAATTGTCTATCAAAAGTTGATATAGGGAATTCTTTGGTAAACTTAAAGGAGATGATATTAAACTTTGTTTGAAGATATCCAAAATTCTACATTCAATTATCAAATAATTTCTAAATTATTTGTAATTATATCAAAACCTAACCATAACAGCTTATCTTTTATATTTACAATCCAAATAGCATTGTTAATCACCGGACCAATAGATTACAAGTCTGTTTGGGTACAACTTCACTTGATTCCATATTATTTTACTTGTTGTCAGTATTTTATTGCATATTTTAACCAGTTAACCAGTCGGCAAGAGTATAAGGCTGGAAAACATAAAAAGTAAAACAAAATTTGCTAAATATAAATCAACTGACAATTTATCTGGAGCAATATTTAAAATTGATTTTTTACTTCCAATGATCTTTCTATACTGTATTGAAAGATTTGACGAGACAAACCCATGAGATATTCCTGGAGAGGACATGATTGACTTTCACCATGGACTTAGTGATTCGTTACAGTGCATCATTCATCTGTAACAGAAAGATATTTTCATTGGAATATCACAATCCATCCTTTTGAGAATTCAAAATACCAGACTGCTATCATCTGATCATAGCTTTCTTAATTTCTTTTCTTCATTAAAACAGGTACATTTAACCCAAAACTATCAATTTTAGGGAAACATTTACATGATGTATCATTCACTCTAACAAGAAGAAATGAACTTTCCATCTATATTTTGAACAGATAAACATGAGTTGAAGGCCATGCCTGATCACTGAAAACTAATCTAATGTACTCAAGTGTTGTTAGCTTATAGTTAAAACAGACATGCATGGCTAGAGTTGTAATGAGCAGGGATATGCGTATAATGTCACAGGCATGCAGACACGAGGAAATTCCAACCGTGGTCAATGTATGCCCCACACGTATAGCTTTGAAAACATTGCGGGGAAAATCATGAAAATTATATACACCATACTTACAAAAATAATCATTAATTGTGATTGACAATATTCCTGTGTGAAGTCACCAAACAGGCTTAGTATTTTGCCTCGTTTTCGCGGGAAAATATGAAAAAGATCAACAGAGTGTAAAGTAAAAATTTACACGATTGGAATCAATTATTCCGGACATATTGGAATATTGGAAAAAAAACTTACGATGAGGAAGTTCAAAATTTTATTTGTTTTAGTCTGATATTTACAATCCTGCGCATGTGTGATCTTAGAGCAAAGCATGATAACTCAACATTGCTTCACGTATAGATAATTCACGTTCGATTGACACAAACATCAGTTTTGCTCTGCTATGAGACGCATCTCATAATTTTTATTTAATGAACTAAAATTTTTTAAAAGCATCCGCGTATACGTGTTTATTGTGTAGTATGCTAAGTCTGGGCACTCAACATTCGAGAGTCAAGAAATGCAAGGAATGGAGTCTGTTGTTCTGTTTTGCTCCTTTTACTAAAAATAACTATATGTGACATTAAGAAAATTTTTTTTTTTCAAAAATTAATATAATTGTTTGTTGAACCCATTTATACTTCCTGTTTGATCTTCACAATGACAGTGTACATGTGTAAAAACGTCATAGTCATTTTTTTCTTTCTAATTATTTTTCATCATAATTTTTTCTAAAGATTCATGCACATTCACACGAAACTTTAAGAAAAAAATATTTGAGCCACCGTAAACATTTCCACAAGTTAAGATATAGATTTATACACTGTTATACCAAATACATGTAGATAAACAGCTAAAACAAAGGAATTAAAATTGAAGATTCGACAAAATTTTTAAAAACTGAAATAAAATTGACTCCAACTGACAATCCCTTTTCCCTTAAGGAAGGAGTCTTCTCGTTATTAGACATAGTTCTTATAAGAAATTCGTGAAATTTTTACACAGTCAAACAGATCATATCACCAAATGATTGTATCAGTTTAATCAAACTTGACCTCCTTGTTTTCGCATGAAGGTGAGGTCAAGGTCAATACCTTTTTCTCTCAACTTGAAGGATGATAAAAATAAAGGTAGTTATCTGCAGTTTTGTAGACATCTGTTTAAGATATGAAGTTTGTATTCTTCAATGAAATGATAGATTATCAGAATGTCTATCAGCTTATACTACTAAATTGAAATGAATATTTAAACTAAAATTGGTCCTGCTTAGCCCGCATTTCCTCTAATTTTCTTAAATTTTTGAAGATATTTTGATTATTTTTCTATGCTTCCAATAACAAAATATTTCTGATTTTTACATATTATGAAGACTATAATTATAGCATTGAATCATGATTTTTTTGAAAGATACAGTCTCATAACTGCAGCGGTGTGTGCATACAAATTGAGTAACGCGCGTTAGCGCGTTATGAAAATTTGTATACACATATCGCTGCAGTTATGAGACTGTATCTTTCAAAAAATCACGATTTAATGCTTATATTTACATTTTTTTAACTTCTTGCCTTTTGTGCAAATGTGATTTATACCTTAAAATTCCTATCTTATCCTAAGAGTAAGTTCATATTAATGGAAGAGCCACTGTAACAGCCACAAGCGTGCACTTTGATTTTCGCTTGTGACGTTGCAGTTTGCAGCGTTCAACGTTTGTGACGTCATAATAAAACTCGTCATTTTAACCATTGAGTACCCTGTGTGTATTATAGTGTTATATTTACATTCAGTGTATATTTCTCCTTATGTTTGCATTGGAAATCTGCGACGTTCAATTTCCTATGAACACACTTAGGTTAGATGAGTTTTATTATGACGTCACAAACGTCGAAGTGCAACGTCACAAGCGAAAATCGGAGTGTGGCTGTTACAATAGCTCTTCCATCAATTGAACTTACCCTTAGGATAATACAGTAATTTTGTGGTATAAATCACATTTGCAGACAAGGCAATAATTTAAAAGAAATATAAATATAAGCAATGAATGCTTATTTTGGGATGTCGTCGGTCCTATAACACACCAGGCCGTGCAGACAAATTATCATACCGCGCGTTTCAATTTGTCTGCACGGCCTGGTGTGTTATAGGACCGACGATATCCCAAAATAAGCATTCATTGCTTAAATAACTGCCGTAGCTTTCAACACACTTTACAAGCAAAAAATATGTGGAATGTAAATATAAAGATATAAACGGACAGAAAATCTAATATATTGACCATTTAATAAGAGAGAGAGTCCGATTCTTGTGATTTTTTCACACAAATCTATTTATAAAATGAGCGCTTAAAAAAACTTATAAAAATGTAATTTGATAGGCAAATCATGTTTTAAAAACACATTCTAAACCCTAGTATCTTATTTTTAGTATAAATTAGTTGAAAAAATCCATCATTAATGTTATTGTTTTAAAAATGCTAAATAAACTCATGAATCTATAGCAATTCTGAATTGCAAAAAAACGTGATATTTTCCTACGCCAATGTTCCACCAAAAATATAGTCCTTGTTAGATTCTAAACTTTGATTATTATTTCTATGCCAAGTTGTACAGTAGTAAAAAAGATAGAAAAATATGATATTTCAATTTCCTTTCATCTTCATTTAATAAACATTTAATCAAATTTACTTTTGACAAGTCGAAAATCAGAAAAGACTCCTTTCTTAACAATGAAATGACAAAAGTTCTGTTCAATTAACATCTTTTAAATATCTCTACAAGGGCAAAAAAAAAAAAAAAAATACGTGGCCACGCACTAATTATAAAATTGGATTGTATATTTATGACTTGAAAGAGTGTTCCATGTAAAGACTGGGTACATTTGTTGACAAAACATACTATGTATAGGCTATAAAAAAATGTTTTGGAAAGGAATTTATTTTAAAAGACATGAATTCTAAAAAATATCTACTCACTTTTTATGATAAATAACTTATCTTAGTGTGATGTTTAATACAATGTACATATGTATCTGCAAATAATTTTACTTTTTTGAAATGTGGAATGAAAATAGCCATACCTAAAATTTTAAATTTCGTCCAGTGTTTAGCCATCAGCTGTAAAATATACACGTACACGGGCGATGTTAATTTTTCCTTTGTTTTATACACAGCAATTTATGTTCTAATTGTACTTTGCATGAAATACCTTTATAAATTAAAAATGATCAAGTCATGTGTCATCAAATATACAGTAATTTTTTTTTCATAAACTCTGAATACATGTAAACGAACGGTACCTTGATGGTTGGCAATGTCACATAATCTAAGAATAAATTACATGAAAAAGTTACATGAATATCCGAGATGGTGTGTGCCAGTACCTTACAGTGTGCGCACATATGCACATTACGTTATATATTTTTCTCATAATGAAAATATATCGTATACCCTCTACCTAATAATACACGTGTATTATTAGGTAGAGTATATGTTTTTTTTATTTTGAGAAAAATAATTACGTCAGGTGCCTGTGCCACAGTGGTATACTGAATGGTCTTTACAGGTCGATGCTAAATTCACCTAAAACGATAGCAATTTATTGGAATTACGATGTTGCATAAATAAACGTAGACGTTATTTTATGAAATGGAGTATTTGTGATCAGTTATACCCTACAACTCCCGGCGTTTATCTGGTTTAACTTTACAAAAATTTGGGTCGATGTCATCTACGCAGTTCTATAAAAGACACAATTTTGATAAAAACAGAAAATATCCAAATAACCTATTTGTCACAAATTGATTCGATCCGACAACTTATGATACAAGACGATTATTTAGCCTGTTGTAATCTTATTACGGAATCCCCTGTTCGGTTTTGGAGATGGCTTTTGGTAGAATTTCGAGTACGGAAAAGATTCGGTCGTACACAAGTTAAGATTAATGGCATTTATCGCATAATGCAAGAGACAGTACACAATGTTCGTTTATCTCTGCAAAAACATGGCTACGTCACCAGAGATGTCAGTAGATCTCCTCGTCAATATGGATTGAAGAACATATAGTTTTATGTATTGGAAATAGCAGATGATCAATGAAGGGGGAGGCCTAATCATTCGACGCGCGCCGTATCGTTACCCAATTATACATAAAGTTTATTTCTTAAGTCTCCCGAGTAACTGAAAATTATTTTAGTTCGAGACAAAATAGACATACGTCAAAAATTGTTTATATCACCAATTTCCTTCTGAATAATTTGAAATGCCAACGGAGAAATAAAATCAGAAGTGAGCACGGAAGGGAATCGATTCTTGTTTTGTAAAAAGCCAGGGATTTTTTTTGCCCTTTAACGCCAAGACTTTCCACTTTCTTATCATCTGAAATCAAAAAGAAAGAATATTCCTTTTAAAACTTATAATTCAGGTTTGAAAATAAATATATATAAATACTCCTTTTTCAATTCGTTTGAAAGAAAAGCTATTTTGTATTGATGATCCGGAGCAGTGCGCATGAACGCCCCGAAAGACAATTCCGTAGAATTCTGCGATCATACTTATAATTGAATCATTAATGGCCGCGTACAATAGTTCCAAGTTTTTGTTTTTAACTGTTACTATTTATTATCCCAGCTATAGGGCTAATAACACCAGCGTCTCGGCGGAGATATTACCGAGAAATGATTTAATTTTAAAGTTGTGAAATGGCAGGCCAGATCGATAACTTGATTAGCGTTTGTAGTTTTCATTCCGAGGAGGAATTAGATCACTTCTGTAGAACCTGTGATAGAAGCCTGTGTGAAGAATGTATCAAACTGGACCATCGCGATCATGACTGGTGCAAACTCAAAAAGGTCGCTCAGGACTTCAGGGGGACGGCAAGTGATAAAATTACCGAAATAATCAATCAAGAAGTTCCCCGAATAGAACAGAACGTGAAAGCATTAGCAGAAGTCGAGGAAAAGAATAGAGAGGCTAGAACAGAGAAAATCAACCGAATTAAACATCGGGAACACGAATTAATATCTGCGGTCAAGGTCATTTCTGAAAGTCTTATCAAGGACATTTCTGAGAGCAAGTTCGATGAAAGTGCGCAACATGTCAGATCTCAAGAAGACAAAAACACCGCAATATTAAAAAGCTTGGTGACTTATTTTAATGAAAATAAACAAAGTACAGATGACGCAACGATTCTCAAACTGCATGAGAAAATACGGATCCTGATAAGCCGAATTAGAATTCACGACCCCAAGAGAACAGAGGACCACGTGGAATTTGACGAAGGTCAACTTGATATCCACTCATTGAAACGAATGTTTGGCCACGTCGTCAGGGAAAATTCCGAACGTTTGGGAGTGGACATTCAAGGAACGCCACTGACAGAACTTTTTAATTTTCAAGTGACGGCTAACCCAATTATAACTCTTTCTGAAAAATCGCCGGAGCAAGTATGGGTGTGCGGGCGGAATGACAAGGAGATCAAATTATGCAACACAGATGGCAGTATTGTCCGGAAGTTTGATATTGGTGATGGAGTCATCGGAGGATTGGTCCGTTTGGACAACGGGGACCTCATAATAGCAGATAGTGTTAACAGAGTGTTAAACCGATGGTCCATTAAAGATGGCGATATGAAAACTTTAACGAATTTGTCACCATTCGAACCTCTCGGGGTTGCACTCTCGCTGCGAAAGGAATTGCTCATTGGAATGAGAGATCGATTAAATACACGTCGGATTGTCCAGAAAATGACGACTAATGGCCGCGTTTTGCACACCTTTGAGTACGAAGCGGGACATCGAGAGTGGATCAAATATTATTTGTTTAATTCACCTGACAGGATTGCCGAGAATTCTAACAGAGATCTGTGCGTGGTGGACACGATGAGCAGAAACACCGGTCGTCTGCTCATCTTATCAGAGGCGGGAAAACTTCGCGCTATCTATGAAGGCCGAAACTTGGGTCGAATGTTCAAGCCCTCTGACGTTTGTTGCTCCAGGAGCTGCGAGATCATTCTGGGTGATCCTCGCAACAACGCCGTCCATGTTCTTGACAAGGACGGGAAATTCCAGAGGTTTCTACTAACTAACTGCTCGTTTCCATCTGCATTGAGACTGACCCAAAACCGAATTTTAATAGGGTCTGAAAATGGAAGCGTGCATGTTTTCGAATACGACGAAAGCAATCAATCAAATGACTTCTAAATGCCTGTACATTATTTCTGGCCAATTCTCAGAGGGACAATGCCTAGGAAGGGTGTCGGAATAATCACAAAGATATTTTTTATTCAGCAAAAATTTACATTTAAATGCTTGGCTTGATTTAAAATCGATCGACACATGCCATTGTTTCTTATATTTGGAATAATAATTCAATATTTCTAGAACTTACCTGTCATTGCATGGCAGTGTACTACTTCTCTTTTCATAATACACTATTGTCTATGTAAAGATACACATTTATACCAGTATTCTTCCTTGCAAAAATATAAAATAAAACTAAATATAATAAATACATAATCATACAGTAATCACCTGTTTATAGTTGTTTTGCCTTAATAGTTGTGTACCCCCTGTTTGAAATGATACGAAAATTTGGTAGTTTTTTTTTTTTTTTATTATTGTTTGAAATTAGTATTTAGTTTCTGTCACAAATATGAATGGGATTTTCAGTTTGTTTTTCAAGAGTCAAAGAAAATTATCGTTTACCAATTACATGTTTTCCTAATAGTGTTAAGTCTTTTTATAAGTATGACATACATTAATGTTATTTCTGGCCACCAACTAAATTAATTTTACATGCATTATATGTAAACAAAACTTTCATGAAATCTACAATAAAGTCTTATAATTTTAATTTAGATTTGAGAGAGAGAGAGAGAGAGAGAGAGAGAGAGAGAGAGAGAGAGAGAGAGAGAGAGAGAGTTATGATTCTTATTAATAAGTACTGTTATAATCCCAATATTTTACACGAAGGATACAAAACACTCCAGTTATTAACAATTCTATTCTATTGATTGCATATGCTGGAAATTAGTACTGATTAGACTATTCGACAAAGTGACAAATCTGGTCAGCTAGTGGTCAAAATGCTAACCTCCAGATTTACACGATGAATAGGATCTGTATTTGAACCTTCATTATAGGGTGTTTTGCTGGTACATCTATTTACATTAAATTTTCTTATCTTAAAAAGTAATGTTCACAGGATTTCCCCGTGGACATGGTATCAGTGATATGCATCTTGCAATAGTCTTGATAATGCACAGAAGTGTCTTCGTTTTGATTACTCACCTATTTTTTTTTCATCTGAGTAAAATCAATCAATCTATCTATCTATCTATCTATCTATCTATCTATCTATCTATCTATCTATCTATCTATAATTTTCTTATGAATAGCAATCAAAATAGTACGTCACAATGAAAGACGATATTGTTGGCATAACAACCGAATCTCAATATCAAACTTGACCTTTTACTTACTTTTGTTTACGTGCTCGGTAATTGAATCTTAAGAATTACGAAGAAAACCCCCCAGAATTTCTGTGCATACGTTAATACATTGAAACGTAAGGCCGACCACGAACGCTAAATGATTGACATGCCTCGAAATAAGGACCAGGCACGCAATGTGAGGACTTTGCTTTCTCTTCGTGTTCCATGCACACATCCAAAATAATTACTGCAAAACGGTGATAATCAGAGAATTGACAACGTTAAATTGCCCGCTGCCAAAGCGCCATTCCCACAAGAGTTGTAATTGGTCATAGACTGTCAAGTAACAAACATACAATATAAAATCATTGGCTTTCGTGCTTGGTCTTGCCAGCGTTTTTGGTCTTTGCTCAATTATAGAATGGCTACAAGGCCGTATCTGACTTTGACCAGCGGTATAGAATTGCCAAAATGAAGGTCGATCCAAATGCTAAACCAACAGTGAAGTCACACATATATTTATTGAGCTGGGGTTTTATACGTCTCATGACGGGGGCGCTTGTCGATGTTTCCAAACATTCCAAACGAACGTAACTTAATCATATAAAACAATAATCGTAAATCCTGCTGCAGTGACTTCAGCAAAGACATCTATATGCCATTGTCTCAAAATGCAATGCAAATGTATCAATCAGAAATGGAAATTATGATGGATAATCCTTTCGGATTCGGTAACCCCAGATGTGTTTATAAATGTGGTCTGTGGTTTATAGCCGACTCTTTATCATCTGCTGAAATTATTTTATGAAGCAATAAAGATGTTTTTAAAGAATCAAGATGATTTATCTTAATTTTGTCTTTATTTCATCTTTCCTCGATTGAATATTGTCCTTTTGTAAGAAAAAAAAAAGAACAAAAAAAAACCAATAGATAGTATATATGCTACTGGTTTTGATAATTTTCATTAATTTATAATATTTTATCATTAGTGTTTAAGTAATTCTAGAAGTATGACAAATACTGGTTACATTATTATCAAAACAATTGGCCATTGATGAATAAAGATCGTTGATAATAAAAGTACCTGTGCATACCTGAGGTATGACGTCTAAATAAAAGACACGTGACAGGAATTCACAAACGATAAGCAGAACAATTCAAAGACGAAAAGACTGGAAAATAAAAAAAAAATAAACTTGTGAAATAAATTAAATCCAAAAAAAAAAATTAAACAATGTACGTAAATATTTTATTTTGAGTAAATATATTAAATTGTGTTTTTAGCTTTTTAAAATAAAAAAGGCGATCCTCACACCACATAATGCCATCGTAATATCAAAGTAATAAAGCTACTTATGGGAGTCGATTTTTTGTCAGATTATTGTTTGACCAAAGTATGAACATTTCTAATTCGGTGTCAGTTATTACAGCTTATCTGAAGACAATATTCTCACAACGTTGGATATTTTGAAATATTTTCGTAATTTTTTTTATCCGCTATTTTATAGTCATTTAATGTGTTTGACTTAGTAAATATCAAATATTCAAGAAAAACCAAGTAAATGTTGAATGATTTAATTACTGAATAAATAATATGCCGTAACAAATTGTTGTCATACACACAGACATATTGGCCTTATTTAGTGCCCCCTCCAATCGAGAATATAGTTACATACATGTACCCTAGCCAGATTCAACATTGGTAAGCTGAGCCTATATGCCTTTATATCTTATGCATGTCAATTTTGTCATTACACCTGTTGTATCGAACATTTTAAAAGTTTTGATTTAAAAGTTTCTGAGTACCTTGTTCTAAATTAAGGCTGTGAATTTTTCATTTTCATTGAATTTACTAGGCGATATTTTTGTTTTCACTTAACTTGAAAATTTATCATCATGCTTTCAATAAACAACAGTCAACATCCTCTTACAATATTTCTACGAAGAACTATTCTATGCTGCGGATTTATTAATTTAATGAGTGCACAAGTCTACTCTTATTTCGCAGCGACCAATTGCAAAGATGAGTTCATTTGAAAATAAACTCACAAAAATCAAAGTTTTAAATGTCTAGGCCTTTTAAAAATATTCCTGTCATATTGATGTCGAAATACTTTATTAATTAATTTAAAAAGTACGGTTAAATAGTTTAATACGATTGGTCATATATAGGTTCAAAGGTCTTTCAAGTGATGGGTGAGTAAGGGATTGGTGAAACCCGCAAACAATCCTTACGAAACAGACTTTAAACACTGGACCAGATCCAGGTGACTAAGATCTGCCAGCATCGGTGCGTATACACCGCCCCGGAAATAGAGAGCACAAATGACGTAGAAAGGTTCAAGAAGGACAAAATGCATTGTAGCAACGCGAAATGTAATAACAACGCAAAATGTAATGAACGCCCAATATTATATTTTGCGTTATTACATTTTGCGTCGAGATCATCGCAAAATGTAATAACACTAAATGAAATAAGCTTTTTTTCAAAGACTACTTAGTATGTGTTATTGCCTTTCTAAACGAAAAAAAAAATCCGAAAAAATATAAACTTCTTCACACTTCTGCCCATTTTGTCATTCCTAATAATACCATTCGTTGAAATTGTGAATGCATTTTGAAATATATGACTTTAAGATCGAAGTAATTAAGAAACAAATAAAATATTAAAGCAAGTAAAATCCGAAAATTTGATTGGGAGTCATCATTATTTTAAAATGGCTTCTGATTGCAAAAATTAACCTGCATAAACTATTTTGATGTCATAACTTTCAAAATCGCGATGTAACACGCACAGCTACGACATTTTTGGCGTTAATTTTTGGCAAACATCATGATGAACAGGTCAATACGTTACCGTATTGTAACTGTTAAAGGGACTTGGACACGATTTGAGCTCAAAATTTTCAAAATTTATTTTTCCATTTTTAATGTCTAGAATTGTTAATATGGATATTGTTAATGCTTCCTCAAAATTTGAAAGTCAAATATCGAGTTACAAGCAAGATACAGAGTTTGAAATTCTTTGTTTTGTAAACAAAGCTCGAGTCTTGATATTGTTTAAATATGTGTTGTATTGGCATAGGTTGCAATGAAAAGGTGCTTTCTTTTGTTGATAATACTATTTATGAACACATGGAATCAGTTTATCTTGTTTGCCACGAGTCATTTTGTCAAATATATGGTAATTTCTTTACTTTACATTATTTGTAAACAAATATAAGACTCGAGCTTTGTTTACATAACAATGAATTCTTATGTCTGTATCTCGCTTGACACTTGACATCTAACATTCAAATTTTGGTCAATCATTCAAAATGCACAGATAAACCATTTTATACATAAAAATAAAAAATAAAAATTTGATCTCAAATCGTGTTTAAGTCCCTTTTAATTGTTAAGGTATAGTTATTTAGTGGTATGATTTCAATAAGATCTTAAACGTTTAACTCATTCACTGTCTGCATTGTAGGTTATTTTTCTGTCACGTCTAAACATTTAAGAAGTATATATTTATAAGGAATATACAGTATAATAAATATGGACTCAATTAAGGTCATTATGCATTAATAAAGACCCACAGGATCTAATATTTCGATATTTTCTTTGTATAAGTGGTCAACATATACTACGGATAAAAAAATTACAAATGATTCCACGTATCAATTTATTACATTTTGCGTAATAATTACATTTTGCTTTAACGATCATTTACGAGATCAATGCAAAATGTAAAAACACAAAATGTACTAATAAGCTTTTTGAGAATTTCGGGCTATCAAATCAAAGTAATCATCTTTAATGCTATATTTCAGGTTGTAATGTGAATTTTTTCTCAAGAATTTCAAGTAGAAATTGATATATTATTAAGTATATGGTGGCAGCAACACGATTCCTGTTTGTTTTTGTTAATTGATATATTGTTTATCTTGGTAATCTAATTTTTTGGCGTCGCTACATTGCATTCTTGATATGTACTTATCTAAGAGTTGTTTTGGTAATATATATAATTCCCGTCTTATAAGGATCTATAAGAAGGAAATCGATGAACAAAAATCTACAAAATAATCTTAACAAAAACTTATTTCAAAACATGCTAATATCTTTTATAAACTAATTTTATAAAGTCGCTGATTTGATGAAACTTAATAATTTCACTATCAATTTAGATGTCAAACTCGTTTTAAGGAATGACAATGTAGTAATTTTTCGTATATTGTCAACCCATTTCGTGAAAGCCAACCCCACTTGCAGCAGCCATTACGTGACCCTATTTCGCTTCGTTGCGTATTTGGTACGCATTAGAGTATGCTCTTGAGCGGATTGATGTTTGGCTGAGACGGTGTGTCTCCCCCGCACGGCTCCGTTCGACTCGTACATATACCACTAGAGTTTCTTGACGGTGATGTTTCTGATTGTCTGTCAAATCCGATCACCTTTATCGATTTACGTAATTGTCTAGAAGTCTTAGGTGCCGGTATTCCTCAATGGGAGAGATCGGCTTGTCCGCTGAATTCAGTGTATTAAATAAGCTTCGTTAGTCGCACTATGTAGAATGGGGCTACAGGTAGGAAGGCATGGACATTAGTAGAGACCACATATTGAAACGACTCTGATTACAAATGGCGGCTATTAGGACAAATGTACTATAGTGCAAAACTTTGTCAAGTACGCTTATAATATTCCTATTTTTAATGCATATAATTATGACATTGGTATCCAATGCCTTAAGAAACTAAGAAAAACAATAACCATACTTACAAAATGACAAAATAAATAAAATGAAAAAATATTAATACTCAAAGTGCTCTACATTGCAAAATTCTAATTCCTTATTGAAGTTTTAGTGTCAGGTGATGAGTTACAAGCGTGACACAGCTTAAATTACCGTAATAGGATTTTAAAAAAGAAAATTTTTTGGGGGATTACTTTGTATTACGTTTGCAACTCTTTTTTAATAAAGCGTTAAAAATATTAAAAATAAAGCATTGAAAACAAAATAAAATTCGTAAATGTTTAGTTAAAATCGCGTCCAGTCATTTTAAAGAAAATGCATGGTAAAATAAAATAGATAAGATAAAAATCACAGCAGCACCAACAATTTCATGTTACTACAAAAGCGACAATCATATCACACTAGACATTATAGCTGTCATTTAAACTTGTAAACTGTATTTGAAAATAAAAATATACCCGTTGATTTAGATTTTAACGTAACTTTCGGCCAGAATCAAGAGTCTTCAATGGCGGCGAGTTGCACACCTTGTTTATTTTATGGTCTAGGGATGTAGATTGTTCATTATTATCTTATTATAGTGGCGTCTAAATTTAACCAATGAGAAAATACGGAATCAAAGGATCCATTTTCCCTGTCATTTTGTATTTTAATATATTTACTTAGTTTGAAGAAAGTAAAAAAAAAATACATATGTGCACGTACCATCGACTTAACATTGCTTTCCAACTACAATGCATCGAATTTTATTTTAAGTTTACCAAAAAAAAAATAGCAGATCGATATATGCCATTTATTTATTTCATGACAAAAGGTTTAGTTACATATGCATGCAATGATAAAGAGAGTAATTTGATATCCAAAGCTGTCAATTTTGGACAACTTCACTTTTATTGTCGCCCTCGACTTTTAACCACTTCCACAAATATTTGTATTATTCATAAGCCGAAAAACAACTTTTCTTTGGTTGTGATTAAGATGCATGGATAAAACTTCTGATTAAGAGACCATAATTTATGAAAAATGATACTGGTCGATGGGGAAAATTGTCTGCCATATATTTTAACCATTTTTTATTTCGGGGATAAAATTTCTTACGAAAATGTCAGAGGGTCACATCCAGCCGCAAAGAAAATAGAAATAATGGGATGTTTGTGTGACTCCTATTTTTCTTGATTTGTCCCCGAGTTCGTTTTTTCTAAACTATTCCGAAGAAACCCATCCACTTAGTGACACGCAATGCCGTACAAACGTATCAAGCGATCGTCATTTTTCCAGAATTCTTTATAAAGCTCACTCTGCATGCAAAGAGAGTAACGGAGAAAAAAAAAGCCCAAAACGTTTTTGCAAAGTTGAATCTCATTGTCATTTAGGTGCCAACTGTAAATTGCGCAGTAATACGTGCAATTAATTAAGAAGGCAGGCGTGGGATCAATTACTTATCGTCTACCAGTGATATAAGAATGTGTAGACATTTCAAAATTGATTTAAAAAATCAATAATCAATAATGCATGTTTTTATCTATTTTATGTGATGATGCTTTAATTTAAGAATAAAACATTGTTGATACAATATTTTAATTTAAGGCTTAAACCAATGAGAGTATTTTTGTAAAACAAGTCAATGCGCCCTTTTTTCGCACCTCGCAGTACTTTGATCGTTGATGATTACATCGGTGTAAGTCGATTTTACTGTCTGAAATAATTGTGTATATATATTGAGGTACTTTTGTACGTTATGAATCGCCTCGTTATCAAAATACATAACGTCAGCTAGAGTAAAATAGAATTATAGAAGAAAGAAATTCTCCGAATGAGAGGAAAACAAAGCTAATTCAGGTGACAAGAATGGGGTATTGACAAAGGAACAAAGAACAACTGTCTGAACATTCTTTAAATGTCTGATGTAAAAAAAAAAGAGCACATAATGAGAATGTCTGGAAATGTTTTCGATTTACAAAAAAAAATTCCACAAAAAATCCCATACTCTCCCTACTGGCATAACTACAGTACAACATAAAACGTATATAAGTACGTCATTGTACTTGAAACATTATCTCATCCCCGTTATCCAAAACTTTTAATATTGATGGCTTATTCTCGTATTACAGGTGATATAAGTTTTGCAGGCCATTTAAGTATTACAGGCGATTTAAGTCTCGCTTCTGTAAAGCGTGATGTATTTGTACACGTTCAACTAAATATCATTACATAGTCACGTGTTCTATTTTGTACTGTACAGTGTTACTTGAAACCTTGACGTAATATTAAAACCATCTGTTAAATGTCTATTTTGCTGCTTGATCTTTTATAACGTGTTTTTACCTTTTCTGGTCAAGAATTTCAGTCACGTGAGCAAAAAGGAATACAAAACTGATGGTCCGCTGGGATTAATTATTCATCTTCCTGTGTGTGTTTTTTTTTTTGGTTGGAAATGTTAAATAGATTCTTTGCATGCTAAATATTTACATGATGCAAAAATTGGCGTCCACATCGATCCTGGGATTTGTAGGAGGTTTCGCTATCTTTGCCAAGCGTCCGTCAGGTCACGTGGTTTACATCTTATTTAAACACAATAGAATCATTTAGGAACAATCGTATTTTGAACAGAAGGCAACTAGGACTAAGACTTAGAAGAACGAACTCAAGGACCACCAGTAAACAACAACAACAACTAACAGCACACGGTAAGTCTTGTACCAATAGTTACTTTAGTGTTAGCTTGCGGTACAATAGAGAAAACCCACTCTTTTAAAACCAAGATTTAAATAGAAGAAAGTATTAGAATTTTAAAGAATATTTACAAATTACTTTTCCATCTTTTTTCAATTTTTGAGTGATTAAACATCATTTTACTGTCTGTTTTAAAACTTTTATTTGTACTTTAATTCTGCATTTGCAAATTAAAGTATTATTGATCATATATAAATTTATTTATCTTTTTAAGCTTCATAATGGTTTGTTTAAAGCGATTTTGAATGAATATAAGAACAAAGTTTGTAAATTGTGAAATATAGGATGAGTAAAATTTTTGACAGCAATATCAACATTCGCCTTCAATCTGAATTGAATCCGGAAATAAAACTGCTTTTATGGCACGTAATATTTTTGTAATACGAAGACAGATGCAAGATAGAAATGGGAAATTACGAAATTGGTCCAAATTGCTTACCACAGGGGCGACATAATATTACTAAAAGGCAGAAAATGATAGACTCCGACCGTGGTCTGTCTTTTATCATTACTGTTTATTATACGAAACAAAGCCTCCACTGCAAATATCAGGGGCTCTTGTCTGCTTCTACAAGTGTCCGCCAAAGAAATCAAACATTTCACTCTGTTTAATGAAGCTCATGTTTTTTTGTGTCCCGAGATTTTAGGAATGGAGGGTTGGTGGGCGTTTCTGTTAGAGAGATCCTTACGAAAATGACGTCCCTTTTAAAGCTCCTCGAAATATTGCATTGAAAATAGAATTGAAAAGTTATTAAATATTTAAATATCGAACTTTTGACACGGTCATATGTTTCCCTCGGGGCCTTTTGGACTCGATGGAAACAGAGGACTTTCGCACACTTGTGGCTGGAATCAGGAGTACAACAGTGGAATTCTATTGTATCCTGAGTGTGTTTCGCCGACAATGTCAAAATAGTTAATGTAAAATGAAATCCTGACAGACGATTCTAATTATCAATTTTACTAGAACAATAATCCAAAATTTTCTTTCAAAACTTTATACGAATAATAGCGAGGTCTCAGGAGCAATAAATATACACTTATTTCAATATACACTACATTATTATTCTAATTATCATTTCAAAAACAAAAACCGAATTAAAGAATTTCATTAAAGCATTTTTTCAAAATCCTATTAATTTCACTTAATGTCGCGTTTCCTAAGTTTAATCAAAATAAATAAATATTATCGATAAAGTCAATGGACTTGAAAATTCATTAAAAATTCGGAACACCTATATTGCCCCGAGGAAAGTTAACTCACCTTATGACGTAATTCAGTCAGATGTCATTATCGAATATCGAAAAGAGTAAGCATTTGAATTGACCGTAATGAAGTTGAGAGCAAAGGACCTTTGGGAGAAATACCAATTTCGTCTACAATTGCAGTGGTGTAAATTCCTTCGAAATGGAAAATATCCAACTGCTGTATCTTTAAGAGAAAGAAACGTCCCGTCAATTTCCAGAGCACATATAAGAAGTATGTTAGATATTGTAATGACTTAATATTCCTTCTCCGGTGGCCAAGAGAATAAATATGTGCGCTTTTGTGCTTTTACTAGGAAATCTGTATATTATTTCTATGGCTCAAAAACTATAAGAATATCGAAAATAAATATCCATACATCCTTAAATCCAAATTATCTAAATTTCATGTAACAACCTTTTATCAAAGTTTGAAAACAAATGAAAATAAACAGGATAAATCAAATTAAAATTTCCGTTAGGAGCAATACATGGAAATATCAAAAGTACATGTATATGCCACTTTTACGACAATTGAATCATTGTACAATTAACGCGGTATTGTAAAACCAATCAGCGCTTTTTCTGTTGTTCAACTTGTTGTTTAATAAGGCCGAGCGTCCGGAGGTCTTTCACGATAATCGGAAAAGTGTCAGGTTCAATAAAGCTACATTTAGGACCGGTCTTGTCTATCAAACTTGTATTGAGGACCGGAGTCACGGTATTTATAGTTAATGGAAGTTTGTATAATTAGGATAAAGGGAAAAAATAAAAGTCGTAATCTAACGCCACTCATCTCCCGCGTCTTTTTGGGGTTAAACGCATGATAGCCGGAAACTGTCGCCGGAAGTGTAGAAGATGAAACTTATTAGCTCAGTGTGTAGTTTTATAGTTATGAACGAAATGCAGGTTTTATATTATCACGGTATTGTTCAATCGCACTTGGAATTTGGATGGAGAATCCTACAACGTCTATTGTATGAATAAGTTTCGTTTAGATGATTGTGAACAGTGTCTAAAATGTCTTTAATTATAACTGTTGTAGTTTTAGTTTCCCTATATAAATTAATATATAGTGTATGTAAATTTGGTATTATTACAATTAAAACACGTATTTTATTCAATATTTATCATCTTAATTAAAATAAAATAAAATATACTTCATTTGAAAGACGTAAATTGAAATTATTGCAATTGCAAAAAGAAAAAAAATGTTTCGAATTCAATTCAAATTTGGATCCATTTGCAATCTATAAAACAAGCACTTCTAATAATTACTCTACATGTATACTACCGATGCACTAAACTGTTTTCCTTGTTGCAATAAACCCTCGATTTTTTAAACACCGTCTTGGAAAAGAGGAAATATGTGTGAAAGAATATAGTTTATCCTATATTACACATGAGAAGCCATTTACTGATTCAAATAATTTTGACGTTTATTTTCAGAGACATAACATCACGGCATGGGGACGTGGACATATTTATGTTTACTGGTAGCCTTCCTTCTAAACTGGTCCACTAGTGAAACATCAGCAAACGATCTGATTAGTGACTGTTATAGATACCCTGAGTTATGCGAAGAAGTTGGAGTTCTATTCGGTAAGTGACAGCATCCACACGTTACAGAGTACTTCTTTCAAGTTTGCCTATTATATAATAATAGAAAAAAACATTTTGTTTATTTTATTTTCTGATAATGGCAACACGATAGAAATAATTTCGAACCAAACGCTCTTCTCAAAATCCAATTTTATATTTCATCTATGAAACCATAAGATAACTGAAACTGCAACAGATACCTCCAATATATAAACATTGTTGTGAAATGCAATTAATAAATACACCAGTGACCGCATACTAGCAAATTGCACTTTCATTACTCATTTCATTACATTTGCGTATTCTTTCTAAAGGTTTTAAAATCAAAACCAGCTTTTATTTGCACTAAGTCCATTTACAAAAGATTTCTATTCAGACATTGGACAGACAACTGATTCTATTAATGATATAAGTAACATCTCAAGGGCTTTAGATTGGGAATCATTGTCGAGGCAATTAAATGCAGATACACCAAATGTGTACATATAGTAAGCGGCTACCGACAAGTATTTATGACCTACAGTCTGCTAATTCTCTTCTGACCGTATGGCAGCATTTGATTGTAAGTTAAGTTCTGTTTCTTTCTGTTTTCACTTCATAATAACACATTTATTATCCGGAGGCTGTAAGATCTATATAGATATTCTATATAGATTTAACTGCCTCCAGATTATAATTGTACGTATTCATTAAAAAAACACAAAAACTTTCAAGACGAATGAAGATTGAAATAAGATTGAAACGAGTCTAAGTACATGTAGCATAAAATAGCACCATTTGCAAACTTTTCTTTTTATAATAGAATTTTAGTGCCGAAAACGTTGAATATACATGTAGTTTAAAACGCGCCCCATTTCTCCCCTTGATTTTATTAGATTAATTTACATGCTTTGAGTATGATTTTAAATTCATTTCTCCGTTTTTCGATGTACATGTATATACCGATATTCGTTTTCAGATCGAAGAGATGGGGTTTCTTTTTTTAATCGGAATGAAAAATGGGACCTCATACTGAACAGATTATTTTTCATTTAATAATCTTTTGATGGATGCCATTAATCTATCATCCGTATTTTGAATTTTTAAGAGCAGTTCGTAAATCAATAAAACAAACCTTAAATTTAAGTCCGATTACGTTTTGTTTCACATGAAAATAACACAATGACAAAATCAAATTATGGGGGTAGTTCATAGGAATGTATTAATTCAGCCCGAAATGGAGTCAGTAAACACATCATTAAGAAAACATTTACACTAATATTGGGTTATGGAATTAAAAGATAGAAGTCTTTTGACAGAGACCCCACTTCTGCAATGCAGAGAATGCCTTATTTGAATCAATCTCCCGGAGTAGTAATCTCAGCCTCTGTCTCAGTCTTTAATGATGGTAATCACAGCTCTCTGATATTGTATTCCTCCGCGGTCACGGCGATCATGCGTTATCAGTCTGAAGAGAAAACCATCCGCTCCCCGTGGTCAAGCCTTAGTCAACTTATATCAACAGGATTAATTTGTCAAAGACAACTCTATGCTGCTGATTTATATTTCCTTTGATTAAATTCTAAGCTGAATACACAATCCAATTTACGGATTTAGTATTTAATTGTGTCAATTCTAAACAGGAGAACTTTTGTATATATAACTAATTTTGAAACGACTGTGCCATTACTAAACAGTAGAACTGTATTCATCTAAGAAAAATTAATGTCAATTTAGGAAGAATAATTTTGAGGCGTTATAATGGTTTATTTTATTTACACTAGAACACCGCTTTAAATTGAAATTACACCTGAGATTTCAGTTTATTGAAAGTCTATAATGACCTGGTCACGATAAATAGAATACATTAATAATGAATTGGGTTAATATACTTAATTGACCTCTTCATTCAATTAAATGTACGTACATCCAAATCTCAAATAATCGAGATTTGATCTTATTGAAAGAGAACGTTTACTGTACCGAACGGGCTTGCTTCTAACTGTAGTGTATCCGATATACGGACTTTCCAATGCTGTAAATTATTAAAGATTTAAAAGTTTAAAAATATGTAACATTCTCTGACCTACATATTTAAGGAATAAGGAATCATTCTTTGAGTATTATGAGGTGATAATTTCGGTCGGGGCGTGATCAAATCCAATAAAGCCCGAAGGGCTTTATGATAGATTTGATCAAGCCCCGACCGAAACTATCACCTCATAATATTCAAAGAATGATTCCCTATTACTTATATTTATATAATTTTCAGCAGTTGTACGATTAAATATTATAATATTAATTATGCAAACCCGCTTGCGTCCCCAACAATATATCTTTGAATTTATTGGGCTGTATATTACAAAATCGATTAGTAGTGTTATCACAGACAGAGACACTGGAAAATGTAAATATAGTGTTTTCTGGCAAACTATGTCAGTTAACATCTTGTATAGTACCAAAAACACTTGCGAGTTATAAATAACCATTTGCGTGTTATAGAGTAAATTGGTCATATTAACTAATTTCCCAAACAGCAGATATCCCTCCGTGTTGTATTGAACATCCAACTAAGCTACAAGGATATCCCTTTTTAGGCATCGAGGTGAAATTTCCCGTAATTAGAATATATTTCATTTTATAAAAAGCCCAATACAATAGTTGATAATTACCCCTAGTCCCCAGAGGAAGATTCTCGTCAGACTAGAGTATCCCTTTTATATTTCTTCCATGGTGAGTAAATTTGTTAACGTTCTCTTTTGAATCAAATATTTTTAACCATTCTCTCTCTCTCTCTCTCTCTCTCTCTCTCTCTCTCTCTCTCTCTCTCTCTCTCTCTCTCTCTCTCTCTCTCTCTCTCTCTCTCTCTCTCTCTCTCTCTTCAATACTGACAGTACAAACCGGACAATAAGAATCGATTTGTTATACGAAAGTGCCTTAACCTGACACTAATACTGGCGAAGATAGCAAAATTAACCGTTCCTACATCAATCATAACAAACAAATGGCTACGTTATCCGTCCAGACACTTCTCCTAAGAAAGAGATCCTCTGCCCCTTTTGACTCATTTATTAGTCAAGACCGCAATCAAATAATGGTCAGTCCCACATGTCAAAGAATAGCTTTCGGTGATCTTATGGGACTTTATATTAATACGATAATAACGTTGAAATAGAGACGGCCAAACATCAATGATCTAAGGCTGTTAATACTAGATTCGGCGGATAACCCCATCTTGCGGATTCAATTTGCTCCCCTGGTTTCCTTCTGAGTCAAAATGCAATCGATTCTCCTTGTTTTGCAAAATGATTTACTTCTTCATAAATTCGTTACGTGTTATTCTTTGAAAGGATATATAGAAAGTTATACCAGTATAACGTCGGGAAGCAACAAACATTCTCCCACACATCTGACGTCACTTTATGGGGGAGGGGGGATACAAACAATCTTATCTGCGTCCATTACCAAATCCCTGAGTTTCACTTTTTTGGGCTCTCTCTCTCTTTCTCTCTCTCTCTCTATCTAAGAAGGGCAGACCATAAAACATTAAGGCTGCAACTAACAAGATGGGGGACTGATTTAGAAGGTTCCCCTGCCATCGTAAATCCCCCACCAATCTGGTCCCTAATGTTTCTTGTAAGGTCATACAAGCCGAACTGGCTGTGTAGAAATGATCAATTTGTCTCCATTAGGCCATTTATGTTGTTTGCAGGATATCAACAATCTAATTTTAATGGAAGAAAGGTTACGTCTCAAGAAATTCCAGTACATATTTTTTTCTTTTGAAACTTTACAAATAGTAGTTCTGACTACATGCTGGGGTGATTCACTGATAACGACTTATCTTTTTTCATATATTAAGTGATTTATATTTATGAATTTAATTTACTAATTGACGAGCGGGGAACCGTTGAAACCTTTGTATAGTAACATGGTAACACAAAAAGCAAACAAATGAAAAAAAAAACCAGACGCTAGAAACTTGTAGTTTTGTGCAATTGTATTATACTTTTGGAACTGATATGCAATTTTTAAGTTGGCCAGTATTCCCAAGACGGATATTTTTATCTGTTTTTACCATAGAAAAAGGGCATTAGTATAGACGTAGTCCCTTTTAGGACCCTTCTTGCATTACAATCCTGTCAGGCGGAAATTCCACTCTGTAAATTATTATATCTTGGCCTGCACCACTCCATTGCAACTATCATTACCACTGTCATTGAATTTCCTGCAGTTCCAAATAAATCTCAGGGAGCGAATGAACGTTCAGATTTAGTTTCATTCCGTGAAAAAACTAAAGAAGATAAATCAAACTGAACCGCTCGACAAAGATAGCAAAGTTCAAATTACATTAGAAAAGAACAAAATTTATTTTGAGATTACCATATGAACATGTTGACTTTAAATACAAGAGCATTAAGTAAATGAAATTTATAAATAGTTGTAGTACTTTTGAAATATCTTAAAATAGAATCACCATTCTGCGCTTCAATAGATTTATTTTTCTATTCCGGAGCACATCTTATAAGGAATGCCAATTACTTGCTCAAACTCTTTATAATAATGTTTGGCATTGTTTTGAAGGTCAGCCACAGTCTGTTGAAAAAAGATTTCTTCGATTTGGGAAGCGAGCCCTGAGTGGTGATCACTATATAAGGTTTGGAAGGAACAGTGATGACAAAAGATTCTTAAGATTCGGAAAACGCGGGGAGCAAGAAAGTGTCGAGGATGAATTACGCGAGGCTCTGAACAAAGTCGTACAATTCAAACAAGAAACAGGTCTCCCGCTGAGAAAAAGGAGATCGGCAGATCCACCATTAGTGAAAGACGTACCAGAAGATAAAGACAGCAATTCCACCGAAAAGGAAGATTCAGCGTCCGAAAAACACAAACGTGAAACCGACGAGGTTTCCGAGGAAAACAAGCGTTTTATGAGATTTGGAAGAACACCTTCTGAAGACGATCCCACGTATATGAAAAGATTCATGCGATTTGGAAGAAATCCTGATTTAGAGAAGAAATTTATGCGTTTTGGGAAAGATGGAAAAGAAAAAAGATTCATGCGGTTCGGGAAACGAGAGGACAACGATAACATGGTAACAGACGATAAGCGTTTTATGCGATTTGGTCGCGACCCTAAGGATGATACACTTATGGAACGGTTTGTTCGCAATGGTCGAAGCGGAGACGATAAACGATTCATGCGATTTGGTAAGCGGTTCATGCGATTTGGAAAAAGATTTGATAATGATGGCGAATATAATGATGAAGATGGAGAAGAAATTGGCGCAGAAAAAAGGTTCATGCGATTCGGCAAAAGTGGAGATGAAGAAAAGCGATTCATGAGATTTGGCAAAAGCGGAAATGAAGAAAAGCGATTTATGCGTTTCGGGAAAAGTGGCGACGAAGAAAAACGGTTTATGCGATTCGGCAAAAGTGGAGACGAAGAGAAGCGATTTATGCGTTTCGGAAAAAGTGGCGACGAAGAAAAGCGATTTATGCGTTTTGGGAAAAGTGGCGACGAAGAAAAACGGTTTATGCGATTCGGCAAAAGTGGAGACGAAGAGAAGCGATTTATGCGTTTCGGAAAAAGTGGAGATGAAGAAAAACGATTTATGAGATTTGGCAAAAGTGGAGATGAAGAAAAACGATTCATGCGTTTTGGCAAAAGTGGTGATGATGCAAAACGATTTATGCGATTCGGACGAGACCCAACAGACAAACGTTTTATGCGATTCGGCAAATCTGTATGATATCCTAACAGAAAATTTAAAACAATTTGAATTTGTGAATGTAAGCAGTATGATCCGTTATTATATTTGTAAATATCAAGCTTCAATATTTTGATGAGAATGTTAATAAAGTTGTTCATATGATGTGATTTCCGGAAATTACATTCAACAAATATTATTTTCTTATACATATTACATATATTCATACATACTGTATATTAACTTTAGTGTTTTTGCTCAACTGTGTTGAACATGCTTGAATATCATACTTCGTTTATAAAATAGTTGATCACAATAAAACGCCTTTTTGGTCATTGATTTTCCGCAAGGTATTTCTATTATTGGTTCATCTTAAATCTACCAATAAGTTTTAAAATACTTAAAATGAATGGAAAAAATTATCATTAATACCAAAATATTATCATACGGAAGGTTTCACGCATCATAAGTCATCATCTATCAGTTTACAAGTCATTAAAACCCATCCGGAAAATGCACATGTAAACATACCGAGTCGTTTTGGACGTTGATTTTAGTGTCACGTGATTGCGATTGCTGTCTAAAAAAAGTTACAATGGGATTGACGCATTGAGAAAAGAATTTGCATGTGAAGTTACTGGATGTCTGTGGTAAGAAATATGGATTCACAGAGAGTGCATCTTAATAAATATATAGTTCTTGAAGACATCAGGTTTCAATGAGAGGCCACTGGCTCATGATATATGCCACGCTGCAATATTTACATTCCCCTGCCCTTGCGTGGCCATGAAGCGGAAGGGATACTCAATATTTTTGTGTTGGCCCAACACTTAAATCTATTTATCTCTTTTTAATTTGATTAATTTACTTTTGAACACCGTAAATTTTCAAGAGTTCACCTTTTCATGTGATAAATAAAAAATGTGAACATCCTGTAAAAATTCAATATTTGCTAAATCACGGGTTTGTGCGTCTCCATGTCTCTTTAAACAAAGATTCATTTCAAAAAGAAGTACGAAGTCGGTACTATAATAACATTGCTTCCTTCCTCTGATATTTGTTGTCTCTTAAAAATTTAAAACAGGAAGCGCTGCGAAAAAGATTATTTCTAGATAAAATAGAATAAAGATATGACAAAAAACGAAGCAAATCGTGAACAATGCGATTTTTAGACAAATTCTTGTTTTCATCAATAACAGACATCAAAATACATTAGCATTATTTTGCAAGCTTAGGTAATCTTTTTATTTGTAAACATAAACAGAAATATCAATTTAACATTTCAATTGAGTTGTGTGATACATCGCGTAGGCGCCACATACTGGTCATGATGACGTCATTCATACTCACTGATCATGACCACTGACCCCTTCTGGCCATGGACGGGTTTAATTTCGTTAATCTTGTTGACTGCAAAGTGCTAAAGTTTCCTGGTAGGAAGTTGACTGACATAAATGGCTGTCCAAGGCCCCCAGGGGGTAGATGTAATTGTGGGTGAACTCTGTGGTAGTTATAAACTTTTCCTCCCGGCCGCCAGACTTGATTATGGAAATCAAGCGACAAGTGTAATAAGCGACTTCGGACTCTAGAGATCTGACGTCATATGTCGTCTTTTGGACAGTTAGTTTCTTTATACACAAGTCATATCGATGTATAGAATAAATGTACATATATATCTGCTGGAAATATATTAAATATTGGCCCCAAAAATACCCTGATTGTATTATACTTCCCAAAAGTCTAAACGCCCGACAATATTTGCATTCGAGAAACTACTAATCGATCATTTTAGATATGAAAGGCTAGTTTTCACATACCTTTAGATAACACACCACAGGACTGTGAAACTGATCAAACATGGACTTATTATTTTACAGAATTAAAAAAAACAATTTATACATGGCGAATGTATATGAAATGGTTGCATAAAATGAGAATCTTTCATTTACAAGGTGATACTATCTTGTATGATTCATTGAAGTGCCTAAAAACAGAACTAGCTTCATTAGCAGTGTACTGTATTTGGTGGTTCATGCATGTATAAAGGAAATGCATTTTAGAAAAAATAGATATAAACCACATCATAAGATAATGTTAATGATTTTGCAACATTGCTTCCTTCATATACCGCATGAACAACAAAAAGCATTTTATTTTGTTATCTTTTAATTTTTTATTGAATATTTCCTAGATTATCCATATATAGTGAGTAAAAGTAAGTAAATATCGATATTATCGATCAGGACTTGGGGTCATAAAACGATTTCACTTTTGATCTCAATCTCATTTTACAAAAGGAATATATAGTGGGAAAGTGAGACTGAGATCAAAAGTGAGCTCGTCTAGGTTTCCTGGGCCCAGCCTGTAAGTTATATATATAGAGAGAAGAGACAATTATTCCGTATATGGAAGCTACTACCAAAGAAAATCTGACGTCAGTCCGTTTGTTCTTGTTGAAATGTCATTCGATAATAAGTTAATCCATGCATAAAAAACTTCAAAAGTATAAAATAAGACATCAGTTAACATGTTAAATACAATTTATTTCACGTAACTGGATAAACTTGGCCATAAAAAATTAAAGAACTTGAAAATAAATATAAATGAAAGTTCAGTGAGTGCGTACAGTTGTATATTCATACGCGTACAAACATCTTCGCTACCCAAGGGCTTACGATCCACTCTGCTCCTGTAGAGGAGCTGCTTTCTTAGAATATAAATAAGTTTTGTCCCTATAAAAGCATGAACGCAATCTGATTTCTAGAATATACTCACGCGCGGTCTCATTCGAATAATCTCCCTGGCTGTGAGGTGTAAACCGGAAGTCTGGTGATGTAAAGAGTTTCTTCAATCTTTTTAATTTAATTTTTTTTGTGGGGGGGGGGGGTGGGTGGGTGGGGTGCTTACATGTATTTTTTTAACCATAAAGTGAGATTTAGATTTAATCCAAATCGTCGATATTTTAAGTGATTATGATTTCTGTACATAATTATTGTTACACAATTGTTTATTCGACACTGAAAGAAAATTAAGTTTTGAAACAAACAAAACAATTTATCATTTTCTCAATCATTACAATAGAAATATAATTTTTTGTGGAAGATTTCTTAAAAATACATTGCGACAACGTTATCAAAGAAAAACATTTTTGACGCTTATATGAAAACATTTTCAAAATATATATATATATATTGAATACTTAGCATAGCGGTATCCATTCGTATTCTTTATTTTCTGATTATTCTTCCGGAGGCTTCGTTTTTCAAGAAAACTGCTGCCAACTTTAATTAAGTAATAAGGAATCATTCTTTTAGTATATTATGAGGTGTTCAAATACAGTCGGGGGTGATCAAATCCAATAAAGCCCGAAGGGCTTTATGGTAGATTTGATCACTTGTTGACAATAAAGTCGATCGTATTTGATCACCTCATAATATTTAAAGATTCCTTATTACTTATATTCATATAGTATTCAGCAATTGTACGATTTTATATTAAAATATACATAATTGAAATGAATTGGACTATATATTGCTAAGTTTAACATGTTTAATTAAGAAATAAACTGCAGTTTAAAAAGTTCACCGGGATATGAAGTTGGTTGGTCACGTGATCAAATCCTTGAAGCCCGAAGGGCTTTTCAGTAGATTTTATCACGTACCAACCAACTTCATATACCGTTGAACTTTTTAACATTGCAGTTTATTACTTATATTTAAGTTTGAAAAAGGAAAACCGTTCAGAATCAACCGGCAAGCGATTGCGATAATCATTGTGACGCCATGAAAAAGTTCACACAGAATTGAACGTTTTCGTTATTCTATAGGTTCACATACATGTATATAGCGGCATGATCATTGACGGAGGAAAGGGAATTAACTCTTAAAATTTCTCATTCATCATTGAATTAAGCAAACTATTTTCTTTTTTTTCTTACATGAGATATTTAAGATACGTTTAACAGTTTTATTTATGGTCTTTTTAACTTTAGTTAGGCATAGGCAATCATATACATATCTTCTGTTCTATTGAATAGAAACTTTGATTTAATTAACGGGAGATTAACACGATTGTGATTTATTTCATTCATTGTATTTCCAAGTTAATGTTTTTTTTTTAACAGTTGTGTTATAAATGACGTTGAAGATGTATCGTTACCTTTACACATAATACACAGTTGCAAATCTGTGGGGTTGAGATGCCGTAGAGCTAAGGTTCAAAATACAAAACTCATGCAATTTACTGCTAAAAACCTCTACTAGTTTTGGACTGATTAACCTAACTTTATCATTCTTCACGGGCAAATATTCGACACCATACAAAACCCAACTCCGTGTACTTGCTTTGAAATTTTTTTAACCCCCTAACCAGCCCCGTAAAGTGGATGCTTTTGAACGTAAATGTTGGGGGTTGAACAAATAACAACTTTGAATTTTTTCAACTTTTTTATTGACATTTTCATAGATTTTTCAAATGAGCGTTTTTGCTATCAATGGAATACTGATAATAGAAAGGGTTAATGCTTTAATCAATGCATAAATCTAAATTAGAAAGAAAAAAATCATATTCAATTATCGTAAATGACATTAAAGTTTATTACATGTATGTACAAAGTATAATGACAGAACTTATATGAATACTCATTTAAATATTTAATAAAACGAGAAAAGAACAAACAAAAAACATCAATAACTTATGACAGAGTTCCACCACACTGTGGAATTAATGATTGTGACGTCACTGACCAGTCGTGGACCTGGCCTGTTGGTACCTGTAACAGGTGTGGCAGCAGTAGCTTCTGATCTCGCTGTCATTGCACGCCGTCTCTCCGGCATAATGTATGTAGTTTGCACAGTTCAGTGTACCAAGTGGTGTATTAATTGACACAGGCTTGTCACCGTACTCACAACCTGCAAAGGATTATGGGTAAGACCCAATTTTAAAAAAATAAAAAATTCAGAAAAATATTATAGGAAAATTGAATGATAAATCATGATTAATATATAAGATATTATGCTAAGTTTTTAACAGAAATTGAAATAATATACATGGATTCGTCTTTGCATTATATTGTATCGACTTTATTGGTGAATTATGAAAAAAGCTAATTACTATATAATGAAAGTAAGTGTTTGGCGGTTATTGCGTATTTTATCAAAAGGCTTATCCGACAGTGGAAATTCAGGGGTTGATAAAGTTAAATTTAAAATTGAGTTGTCTCTCTTTGCTCGACCTCTTTTCTTACCTGCTACTGGGATCCTGATGCTACTCTTGATGTGTTCACAGGTTCTGCAACAAACTTGTTTTACAGAGCTCTGGTAGCAGTTGATCCTCATCATACGGTTTGGAAGGTAAGGGGTACACAGTTCCGGGTTCTGATCACCCCAACGGCAATCTGCAAAAGAACGGTTGAGTTTTGAACAGAGAGAGAGAGAGAGAGAGAGAGAGAGAGAGAGAGAGAGAGAGAGAGAGAGAGAGAGAGAGAGAGAGAGAGAGTAATTGATACCTGGGGTTGAATCCGTGGCTACCCGGGGACAGGTAATGCAACACAATCTCTGGTTTTCAGGTAAATAACATAGATGACGCTTTTGGTTGATTAGGGTGCAGCGAGGCGTGAGATCTCCATAAGCACAATTTGCAACACCTAAGTAATACAGCGAAGATTAAACGTCTCATGCTTACAAAAACCCACAGGAAAAGAAAAAAAAAACGCTTACACTGCAGATAAGAAAGCACCCCATGCACTTTACCGGTGCAATTCCTTTGAAATCAAAGCCTTTAATTAGACCAAGAGAAGCTGACAACCTCCAGCAGTGAGGGGAATTCCCGACAATTAGTTCCTCATTATGTTCCCCTTAAGATGGAATCCCCGCCGAACGGAACAGCACATGGGGATGCTTTTGTGTGTGATCGTGTACACTACTGACACAGTGAGCCTCGGACATGGCTCCAGTGTGTCAGTGGTGCATACACAGGTTTCTGGTTCAACTGAGTTTCGATCTTGTGAAGAACTATGGTAACAATTACCAGGGCCATTTTTAAAATATGAAGTTAATGTCAAATCTCTTCCTTAATAAGAATGCGAACTTGAGAATAGTTGCATGGAGAATTTAGTTATTGCAACAGTATTTAAAGGAGAAAAACCTGCGGTAAATACTCAGGAATGCCCTGTTGACTAGCGCCATACCTGTATTGAGTTGGCGTAGGTACTGGGCACACCTGTCACAGCAGATGTCACGTGTTCTCGCTAAGTAACAATCAAATGCCTCAATGTTTCTGCACTGGAAGCTGCGATCTCCGTATTCGCAGCCTGAAACAACATATAAAGGGCCATGTTACGATGCTCAGAAAGAACAGTTTCGATAATGCAATGTATGATTTATTGGATGTGTGACAGAACTGTTTACCTGTATTGTAACTTTGTTTAACAGCAAGACAAGTTTCGCAGCAGTCACTGGAAGATCTTTCATATGTATAACAAATAAATTTTCCTAACGTACGAACTGCCTCGTTGCACCTTAATCCATTGATGTAAACATCATAACCTCCAGGTGCTGGACAATTCTACAAAATTAACATACAAACCAAACATTAATCATATTCCAAGACCTTTTTTCTCACTAATTTTGATCCGTATCGCTCTGATTCATAATGCAAAACCTTAGAAAGATAATTACTGGATCATTGGACATGCCGCCTCTATTTGGAGACGTCGCCCTGCCCCTGTTTATTGGATACACCACAGACCCGCTGCCAGAGGGATAGTAACTACTGCTACCGCCCCTATAAATAGTCGACCCACTACCTGTGTTACCCGGATAATTTGGATTGACACCACTTCCGCCGGATGTGTACACATTTTGTCTGTTTGAATCTTGTGTGCCATGGGTGTTCGAAGAGCTACGTGAAGGATAAGAATTATCCGGCCGACTGTTGTAGAGTCTACTGCCGGTACTGGTCTGACCAGAACCACCGCTTTGTGCTCCTAAATCTTGCGAAACATCATAAGAACGATATTCGGGTTCGAAATTTGGAATTTGAACACCCGACGAGTCACTTCCTTGTCCGGTCTGATAACTTCCTGCCTGATATGATCCACCCATCATTGGAAGAGGCTGTTAAATATAAAATGAATCTTGTAATCCATCTATTCATACAAAATATCTTCTTATTTTAGACCTGTAAGTTGACTTGAATCATATTATGAGTACAGTATACAACATATGTTAGAATGTGTTTTGAGCACCCCTCTACTGAGGAGTTGTTAATGTTTATGTCTTATCTCAAGCATTCGCGCTGATGCCTCGTGACGTAAAACGACTATAAATCGGCCTCCATCATGAACACATGAGCTCCACGGTTAGAGGGGCATGGGGAGATTGCTGGTGGGTAACCACTAGACCACTAAGCAACAATTAAGTCGTTAAACAACAATAAGTGTTTTATAACTGGCCCATTTTTTTTTTACTGTAATCCAAGAAATGAGGATTAATTATTAGTTTTGATTTATTTTAAAAAGACAATGCCATTAAACTTATTTAAAAATCACTTATGATATATTATACATGTGGAAACTTATGAGACCCTAGCCCAGTCTTATTCAATAGACCCCTTTACAAAAATAAATACGCCAAGAATTAAAAGATGTTGCACCAAACAAGCAAGTAAAAGGAAATAAAAAATCTTGAAACATCACATCAATAAATTACATTTTATGTATGCTTCAACATTAAACGGTCCAAATGTGAAAGATGAAAATTTTGACTTTTTTTGTTGGATATATGAAACAATGTGAGGTGCGTTTATTAATAAACTTAAGTTAATTCACGGTTAGCACAATGTCTATCATGTCTGGTTGTTATCCACAAAAGTAACATAGCGAATGGAGAATATCCACTGGAAAACTTACAGAGGCAGCCAGATATTTTTGTTGGCAAACTTCAGAACTACGGCCTATCTGATGCTGCAACGTTCCTTATCAGAGAATTGAACTTTTTATCATTGGTTCTCAATGTTGTTTCCAGTTTGGTGTAAGCCATGCTACATTGAACCTATTGACACACCACAACTGGCTACCAGAATTTTTTTTTTCATGTTTTCTTGCGTTCAGACCACAAATAACTTAAAATTCTCAGCTGCTGTGTTCTAACAAAGGGACGTAATTAAAGTGTGCATTGTTTCCTAAAATTTTAAACATGTGTTTGGAAACTGTTTGAAATTTTGTTTTGGCAAGTTGTTTTTCCGTGTGGTTTCAATTTCCTACAAATCTAAAGCTACAATGGTAGTGCTAAAACAAATAGATCATGATATAACTTGGACGACTTAACATGGATCTCTTTCTTTTCATCCCTTTTTATTCGAGCCATGTTAATTGACAAAATTAGTTAGTATAATGACGTAAAAGCCATTTGAAGTCGTAATTATATATAAATCACTTGTGGTTAATATCAAAAATGAAAATTTATCAATGGCCTTTGCAGTAAACGTGCTTTGTTTCTTTTTACAACACTTTTTCATAGTAAATGATACATTTGTGCAGTATGGCAATTTCTTTTGCTTATTTGTTATTGTTAATAAAGATTTTGTATCTTGTGTGTTCCTTGCTGGTTCAGATACACGTGCATGCACCATTCAAATATTAGTACGACAACATAGTATGTGTTTTATGAAATACATCAGATTTATCTTCCACGGTATTTTCTATGCTCATTTAAACTCTAAATGCTTAACAATTTCAATGATATCTACTATAAGTATATAATTATGCACTGCTCTGTGATATTCGGTGGTGTATAGCAGTTTGCTAAGCCCATTCCTTGCGATACATATCTTTCTTTGCAATTGTGAATCATTTTACATACAGTTGAAAAAGCTTGTAACGTGTGGATCTTGAAAATCTTTTCAATTAATACATCCTTTATGAGTTATAATCCCAATTATTCTACTGTTTTAATGTATATGAACCCTGAGGGCCTTTGATTTGTGAGTACAACTATGAGTAAGCCGGTAACATTTTCTGAACCTTTAATATACAGTCATGGCGAATTTTACTTGTATTAATAGGTTCGATGAGAAAAGTTGAAAATGACGTATGTTCACATATTTTACTACTTTTTCGACGGCCTGACATAAAAAGAATTTTAATTATGTTTTATGAGGACATTTTATTAGTGAGGAATCAAACTCTGATGTTAGAGACGTATATATATGTTTACTAGTATATCGTTTATTCCTATAATCTATTCCAAAAAATAACAATACATTCCCATGACAGAAAAAAAAATTATTAGGTGGAATGTCATTACGTAATCTTTATTGGAAAAATCCATTCACTAAATCCATTAGAAACCAATCTGTAGAACCGTACCTCCCCCCCCCCCCCCCCCCCCCCCCAATTGATACAAATACTATAGGGGATCTCATACATTTGTCGAATATCGTACCATGTAAAAATCCTTGGGACACAATCAGGTAACGCAATACTGCCATTTAAAATACCTCTCAGTTTAATTGTTTGATAAGTAACTTAGAGACATACTTACACATCATGTACAACGTTTCAATCAAACAATATACATGGTGCTCACCGGTAAATCGCCGCCATCTTGAGTGGAACGTCGCACTCGATCGGGCTTTTCTCGACGCTGCACAACTTAAAAAAATGATCATGAATATAGGTCAAGAGATGCAATAAATTACTGAGTATATCTTAACTACGGAAAGACTTTTGAATCTTTACTTTTCTGTTACTGGTTCTAAAATACGTAATCGGTATTTCAAAAGACGAAACAATTCATTCCAAATGATAGGATTTCGGCTTCTGTATAAAAGACTGCAGTGTAGAGTGATGATAGAGTGGGATAGATAAGTTTCATTGCTCATTGATTTCATGTTCACGTTTCTACTTGGATTCTTTTCCGTTACCATTTTATGCCTTGGTAAAGTTAAACGATCCCACTTATGTCATTTGAGTGAGTGAAGAATGTACTCTGACATTTTTATCAGATATCAGACAGCTATTGAGCATTCATTACATTTTGGGAAGTCTAAGTAAAACAACAAAACACTCCATTGTCTGTCGCTCATATGGCTGCTTAAAGCACTTAACAAAAAATCGTTGTGCACGAAAAGCAGATCAAAGTTATTGCTTTTGAATATCATTCTAATCTTACAAACAACACATGTTAAGATTTATCGCTTTGAAGTCGATACATATCTTTGTTTCCTCATTTTCTAAATACAAATCTACAATGTATCGTATACATTAAATGCTACATATGAAGAGTTTTTTTCTGATGATATTTTAGAGATTAAGAGAAAAAATATGCATTTATAAATCCAGAGAGAGAGAGAGAGAGAGAGAGAGAGAGAGAGAGAGAGAGAGAGAAATCAGATTGATATGTAGGATGGCCTTGGATTCCTAATACCAGCCACCTGCTGGTTGTGTTAGTACGTTCAGAGTCTTGGTTCTCAGTTCTTGGAATACAACATGTAAACAATATCAAGGATATCCTCAGTATATCAAAGGCCTGGACGAAACCAAGCGCACGATGCATAAAACCAAGGGAATTAGGAATGAAAGCGTCGGTTGATAACTAATTTTACGCCAATAAATATTTTGACTGCAAACTTCTGCACGTCCGTATGACCACAGGCTCGCCAGACCCCACCAATTAGTAAACAACAGACCACAAAACCTCTTAGAACCTGTGTTTTAATTCTCCAAGGGAGGAAATAGGTGCTTCAGCTTTATGTCATTAACTATGCGTCCTCTGTTATAACTAACGAACGGAAGGTTTAAGATATTAGGGAATATCTCATTAGGACGGGTTCAATCAAGTCATGTGTCTGATATTAATGTACCGGCTTTCAGAACAAAGACTAATTTTGGTACAGGATATTTTAGAAACGTGCTTGTTTCTAAAATATCTATCAAATTATTAACATACATTTAATTAGCAAATTTTCATTTGAAAAATTTGAAATATCAACGTAAAATATGTAATTTTTTGTAAAGGTATTGTTTGGTTTATGTTTTATATTCCTCTATCCGTTATACTGATCCAATTGTTCAAAAATTTAAAGGATTGTGTGTGTGTGTGTGTGTGTGTGTGTGTGTGTATATATATATATATATATATATATATATATATATATATATATATATATATATATATAATTTTTTTTTTCATTTTGTAAATTATGCGTTTCATCATATCAATCAAATTAGAAGATTTTTCAAATTACTAGGAAATAAAAGAAAATATTGCTGGTCAGGCCCCGGATCCATTAAAGTTAGACGAGCTCACTTTTGATATGTCTCACTTTCCAACTATGTAATCCTTATGTAACGGTGAGACTGATATTAAAATTCAGCTCGTCTAACTTTTTTGGCCCCGGGGCCAGAACAATCCCATCACTTACTTTTCCCGGCTCCGATGCTCACAGATAAGACCAAGGACACGAAATATCCAAACTGAAGAACGAAATAAATAAAACGTAACATTTGTTTTTCTTAAATTTGACCTCAGACACAAATGTAAGTATATATATTATATCAATCACATATTGATATATCCAGTGGCAGAAGCTTGTAGATTCAAGCTCGCAGTTTCTTTAAGTGATTCCCCGAAATTAAGTGATCAGGGAAACACGTATAGCCAGGGATCACTCAATGAGAGGGCTACAGAGGTGTGCGCTATGAGAAGCTGCCAAGTGCGGCTACAGGGTGATCCAAAATTGCATATCACACTAATGTATAATTATTTAAACAATGAAATGTTATCTTTATTTGTTCATTTGGATATGAAGGTAAGTAGCATTGCAAAGAAAAACTGTTAAATTTTACTGTAATGATCGCAACCGTCATGACTCGAAAAAACATCGAAAGAAAACATTCTATTTTTTATGATTTACACCTACCTGCCCCCCCCCCCCCCCCTCAACTAATTCATGTAAACCAATTTACACATATACTTGTTATTGTAAATCGTTACTTTACATAAATGGAACAGCCAATCCTTCCATGAATACCATGTTATACGTATGACGTAAGTCAGAACAGCCTGTGCTATAAACGTACGATGTTCCGATCGATTACAAAAATCCACGCATCAACAACATACTTTTATAAACATACATTTATGAATTAAGTCACTGAAGAGAATGGTAAACAGTCATTATAAAAAATACCCCCCCCCCCCCAAAAAAAAAAAAAAATAATAATAAAACTTAAAAAAAAAAAAGAACACATGTTATAAGTGACCTTAATTTTATTGAATCAATGTTTTGCATGGCGTTTTCTTCCACAAATTAATCTTTCAAAAATATATCACATTGCCATCATACGTGAAATAAAATAAAAAATAACAAACAAACAAAATCTAAATATCTCAATAAAATAATAATGTTGATTAATTCGTGAATATTATGTTTAACATTAATAAATTAAATCATCTTTTTGGTAAAATATAGCGTCTATGTCACATCTCAAAAATGTATTCTTTGTGCACCCATCATTGTTCCTTTTAATTACTTCATTGTACGATAAATTTATTATGAAATCCACTTGGTTGTTTTTATCCTACCTTTTTAGGAATTTTATCAAATCCACAAATTGTAATGACCCCCATCTCGAAAACAAATTTACAGATTTACTCATCTGTGACACTTTCCTAATGTAGTGTCAAAACAACTTTTAAATGGTATTTTCATAAATCAGAACACAAAGATGAGATACGCTGCCAATTATTTATTTTATTATAAATGATAGCAATAAGTACATACTATGAACAAATTTTGTTAATAGTTGTTCTCCCCCCTTTACCATTTGTTATCCGCTTCGGTGTGAACCATTGTAGTTAGGAAACTATTTTCAGTTCTGTACTAATTGTCTTTTTAACTTGTTTTAAGTGTTTTGTTGAATATAGTTACTAAAAAGATACTTGATCTTATTATTATCCCGTTTTATAAATCAGCCATGCTTACTCACTAAAGTAATAATGATGTTGAAGTTGTACTCAGAGTAATGACATCTTGCTATTATGCAGCAAGGCAATCATAACCGTATATGTACTACATGTAGGTACATTCGTTTAACACATTATAGCTCTTTATCAGTGTTTTTTCGTCCGATTTATTTACAAGCAATGATGTAAAAGCATACATCACAGATAGAGCATCCAGTTTGTTATAAAAAAATTAAATAAAAACAAATTCTGTGAAGTCCGAAGAGCTTCTCAGAAGAATTTTAATCAAGTACCAACCAAGCTCGTATCCAGGTTAACTTTTTAACATTGCTGTTTATTACTTATATTTACGTTTGATAAAGGCAAATTGTTCAGATTTATAAACATAACAGTATTTCATGTTAACTTTATAATAATGCAAACGTCAAACCATAAGCGCGTGCGGTGATTATTGTGACGTCAAAATTCTGACCTTTTGACCCGTTAAAAATTTCACACAGAAATGGATGATTTTTTTGCTTTTCTATAGCTGCATATTGAGAAACATATTTGCAAATGTTAATATCTAGGAAAAAATGAAAACGTTGATAACACCGTAAATATCATTAAAAAACGTGGATTAATTATTTTCTATTTATCAATATTAGTGTTCGTGAAGGTAAGAGAAATATGTCAAAAACAATGAAAAAGAACACATTAAACTGATTTATTAAACTAGTTCCTGTTTTATTTTTCATTTAGTCTTTTTTGTATTTGAATAATCTACTTCCATGCCTCCAGTTTGCTTTGAATTGCTTTTCGAAATATTGATGACAAACTATGACATCAAAGTATATACTGTCAGTTAAACATACCTCTTTAAATATGTAGATTCATTTGTATTTTACGAACTTATTAACGTTTACTTACGAAGTTATGAATCAATGAATAAATATATATAAATGATACAAAATTCACTTGAAAATTCAATTTTGAAAATTAAAATACTAAAACATATTTTGATAAGTTATATAATTATTAGTTGTAATATCCAAATGCATTTTTGACTAAATAAATATATTTACTAGCAATCCACATATCTTTGAATTTCAGAAAGATACAAGAACAAGTCAGCATAAAGCATAATGCAAATTGATTTTTAAGAGATTCAATTTACACAACTCATTTTTTAACAAATATTGTAAACAGTAAATTAATTATATACAAATTTATTTTAAAACAAGGCTTTACATATATGATCTAACATTTCTTTTCCAAAATAATCGTGATAAGAACATTTAATTACCCTTAAACAATTTGTGATAAAATATAATTGAAATATATCATTTTATATAACAGACATATCATTTGAAATAGGACACATATCCATGTATTTGTAATTCGGACACATCTATATTTGTTTTGTGAGAGATAAGGCTACCAATCTTTTCTTTGGTTCATTTGGTAGCAAAAGTCGTACTCTGAATTACCCACAGAAGAACCATTGTTTTCCAAAGAAGGCATGGTACTGTATTCGTTTTCTAAATCGGGTTCGAGGTTTGGGTTTCTGCCTTGTCTCAACGTAGAGTAAGAATTATCTTCCAAGTAAGAAGCAGTTCCATATTCATTGTCTTTTGTATCCTTTGTCAAATGTTTTTGTCTACTAGAATGTAGATGGTCATATTCTTCCTCTTCCTTTTCCACATAAATACCGTCTTTTTCATCCATACTTTCATGGTTATCATAATCTGGTGTTGTACTGGTGTCGATGTCAACATGTCGTTCAACTTGGTTTTTCACAATATGGTCATCGTAAGTACTATTGTCAAAGACATTGGGACGCTTTCCTTGCTGTTGATTTGATTGCAGACATTGTAACTTTCTACAACAAATACTTAAATTTGTAACTTCTTGTTAAAAATGTCCTGTCCTGTCATTTCAAACAAATGAACATGCAAATGATATATACATGCTACATACAAGTACGTGGCGTTATATATATTTCAAATAATAAAAATACCCCCTATAAGGTACAAATCGCCCATGATAAAGATTCTGCTCGATTCCGAAAAATACCGTAAGTTAGCTTTCATTTTTCTTCATTTCTCCATTGAAATTTATAAATATCGAATTATTGAAGAAAATGCGCTGCATAAATATCCTGGGACAGAGTCTAATACTTGTTCGGAAACGTACATCTGTACATGTATGTCTACTTTAAATAAATTTATCAGAACCCATTCTTTGTATAGTTTATGATATTGTACTTACCGTCTCTTAATAAAACACAATATCAGGAAAACGACAGATGTTCCAACTACTACGCCAGCAATACTTGCACCAACGATGATTGTTGTCTTATTTTCGTCTAAAAATGAATTGTAAAGTAAAATATTAAGCCTTAAGGCTTTAAAATTCTATTTTGTAATATGATAGTATAAAAACAAAAACGACGACTTGAAAGAATCAGGTTTCATCTGTTTAATCAACAAACACACGAGTAGAATTAGGACAAATTTCTTCATTTATGCAAATATAAATGCAAAAAAATCTACTTTTAACTCTCTGGATTATCCATGATTTATTATTAGCTTGTGATATACCTTACCTAATTTGAAAGACGATGTATCCTTAGTATGACTTGTTGCTAAATCAGTGCTAGTGGATTTCCAGGATGTTGAAAATGTAACAGAGGTTTTAGTTGAAGTACTTCGTTTGGTTGTGGGTGATCTAGTTTGGTCATTAGGAGTGGATGAGATGTCAAGATTAAATTGCAGCCGTACAAATTTTGTAGTACTTTTTATTTGTTTCGTACTGTAAACGTCTGTTTGAGCTAAGATTAAAATTAGATATTGTAATACAATACTGATATGTTCTTGCATAAAAATATTTATGCAAAAATCTACAAGTATAAACTGTGATTATATATATAAGCAAACAAAAATAATTATAATAAAATATTTTGCAGATGTTGAAGTTTCATGTTTTTTTTCTGATACATAAATTGTGAGCAATTACATTTACATGTTATATGTACCTTATCAAATTCAAGCATAGACACAGCATTGTTGCTTTACGGAAAAATTCAGATTGAAATACCGTTAGTTACAGTTAATTTTGTAACTTAAGGCACAAAATACCACATATTGATCTCGGCCCTGGTATCAGCCCTCGGACGTTATCGATTTGTGCCCTTCCGGCTTGGGCTTATACCAACCGCTCAGGCTGATGACAGATCAAAACAACAGTGTAGTATTCTATATACCCCCCCCCCCCCCCCCCACCCATCTCATCCTTGAAAGAATATACGTTATATAGGCAACCTTCATGTAAATGTATTCAAAATCAAAAAAGGAAACAAAATTTTGAGTAAATAAATATATTTGTGCTGCAAGACTCCAGTCATCATGTTTTAAATAGTTGACAGAAATGGAGTACATGTAACTTGATGAAACAAAAAATAATACACACACCGTAAATGATCCAGTTTCTAATTTCAGAGGGAAAAGACACCCAGAAGAATTTGTTTACTCACCGATATGTTGTTTACAAAGAAACGAATGCCTTTCTGTACAATTCCTTTCTATGTAACCGATTGTGCCTTCTTTTATTTCTATGCTGTAACATCTGTTTACTTTAACCATATCTAAATGGACTCTGAATATTGTCATTATGTTATAAGAAAATAAAGTCAATATTATGTTAAAACACAAAAGGAATTCAAATGGGTTATGTTTTATAAGACACGTATACCTATTTTGTATTTTCGTAGTCCAGTCCAACTACTTCTGATTGAATAATAACAGATATTCATTGTATCTCCAACGATATACAAGTTTTGTTTTCTACAGCGTTCCCAGTATGCACCAAATGTTGACATATTTGTTTTCCGATTTCCATTGCCATTACTCATAACTGCAAGGAAATGATGAAAAAAAGAGTATTTAATTTAATTCAAATTGATACACATACCTGTAAAAATAAAAATAAAAACGCCTTACGCTTGATTAAGCCTAATATCAAGGTCTCTGTGACCTTTCACTTTTTATCATTATTTTTAGTTCATTTTACAATTTCATTATCTTTAATACGTTGAGGCCTAGGATAATAAGATTGGGCAATTGATGCATCTTAGATCTTAGAATATAGAATGTCCAAAAAGTTCGCTTCTTTTTTTAATGTATCATTTAAAGGGATATGTTTCTATGTTGAACTTTGAACTCTTCTTGGGGCCTAAGAACTGGCATGGGGGCACGGTTAGGATGCTTGCACGGTAATATCACCAACGGGGAAAAATTATCCAAACTCGTGACCAGGTCCCTTTAATGTATTGTCAAATCTTACAATTACAATATTTTTAAAGAGTTTCCTATTTACAAATTTCGAAATAGAATGATACAATTAAATTTTGTTTAGGTGAGCGACGTTGCCCGTTGGCCTCTTGTTTATGCCTTACTTTGACTAGAAGTTAATTTATTATTCTTATTGTTAGGTTTTACCATTTATGACTGAGTATCATCAACATAAATTACTTCACGATAAATGAATTTAATAACGGTTATGTTTTTTTACATGTAAGTTTGAACATCTATTCGGTCATTTTGATTTCGTATGTTATAAATCATTTGTATTTTCACAGTTATGGTGAAGACATAGTTAATCAAATATCTTAATAAGAACTTGACAGCCGACATCTAGATTTCGATAACATATTAGAATACCTTAATAAAGCATTGTAAACAACAGAAATTCGTGACCATGCCCCTTAAAACTGTATAGAGTAGAAAATTGATGATGTACAAATGTGACTGTCACACTATTCCTACCACAATATCCATATGCAGTTGCATTGCATTCCGTACTGTACAGTTTGCGACCAGCAATAAATTGTGTTTGACAAGTCAAACAAAATCCCCCTAAAGGTGCTTCAGGCAGGCTTACTTAAATAAAAAAATACTAAAATATAAAAACTGTTCATTTTAAGTTGCAACTGAAGTCACATTCAACTAATATCCACGAAGCTCACATAGTGTTTTATTTTCAACTGATCTTTTTAATTCTATATACCATAACTATAATCAATTAAGATCGTTTTATGACAACAATAAAATGTAAAACAACGATCTCAGGATATAAGTAGAATCCAATTTTCATAAATCCAAAAAATCTTCAAATGAAATAAATTTGTTTGAAAAAGAATTGAGTGCATCATACCATTCATTTCCTGGTACACACTAACGTATCTGTCTCCACCACATTCGCCATTGTTGATAGAATGCACACACAATGTGTTGCATGAAGAACTATTCGAGATAAGTTTGAGTTTGTTGACAGTGCACAAACATAAGCAGGTATTCCCCTTGTAAAAAAATATCAGAGCACTATTAGAACTGAACCAGGATCTTTTGATGTGAAATTTTCTAAATTTTGTGGGGAGAATACCACAAATTTAGAGATGTATATTCGAAGAAGACTTCGTCCGTTAATAACACTGACTGTGATTTATAGGTTCAAAAGAGTGTTTCCTTCATTTTAGGCTGGAATTTGTCTGGTTTTACTAAGAAGAATTAAGAGGGCTGGATGGTCATGATTTTCTCTAGATAATATAAATGTTATTAAGAAGAGCTCTGTATACATATATAGGGAACATTCAAATTATAAAGTTCGAAATATATGTATATTGAATATTTCTTGACTTAATTATAATTTATAGCTAAACAAATTAATTAAAAATTTTTAAGGTAGATCTGATGGGTAATTTGTTGGAACCAGTTCTTTTTAGGGGCCATATAAAATAAAGGTACATTTACTATAGGAATATATTGGAAATTTTCATTTTCTGCACTTATAAGTAGATTTAAAATATACTAGAATAACGATTTTCCTCAAATTGTAATATGTGGATAGTGATATCATTTCCTACCTTATATGTAAAATATTCTAAATTCTACTGTCTGGTTTTTAATGGGGGACATATCAAAATGCACCAAAGTTTGCTCTATATATTTAGAGTATTACAAAATTTTAATGTAGATTGGCACAATGAATTCATTCAAAATTGAAGATAAATCTGAGTCTAGCATAAAGTATAAAGTGTAAAGTTTCCAACGTGTACACCTTTTACTTTTACTTTTAACTTACTCCTACAAAGCTTCATTTTGTCATAATGTCATAACTTAAAAGCATAATAACAACGCTCACAATCGAACAACGGAAAATAATTTAAAAAAAAAAAATCCTTTAAAAATCTAAATATTTCTATCTGTTTTTGTTTATTCAAATTCCTAAATGGTATCGAAACAATTCTTAAAAGGTATAAATACACTGTATTTTACTACATTGCGCAAAAACATGCGCAATGAAAACTAAAGTCGGCCACCTCAAAATAAGTGGGAATAAAATAAATGATAAAGCATGCAATTCCTGGTATCATTATATAAGTCAAACCAATCTGTATTATTCTCCTGTATGGTCTTGTTGTCTTCAAATGATCATGATGCATACTGTCATGTAAAGTAATGAGTTCATTTTTTGCAGAAAAAGTATTTGATTGATTAAGCTGACTTCAATTAAAAATGCTTAAAATTAAAAGTGCTGCTTGTCATATAATATTACCTGAAGACCGAAGTAAAATTGGTCAGTGTCGGTACATCCACCATCATAATAATTCTTAGAGTTACATTGTAAATAGCAGTTTCCCACGGTGTTGTTGTCGAGATGATGGCACTTTCTCTCACACAGAACTCCTTCGAAACAACCTTTACACAGTAATAATTTTATAACTGTTACAGAAAACAGTTGTAAACAGCCATCGGCAAATTAGCTAACTTCTTATTAAACATACCAAACATACTGGTGTAATTCATATTAGTTTTACAATTATACTACTCAAACTCTTGTTTATTTAATCGCAATGTATTCAAGTTCTCTCAGAAAAGGTAAAGTTGTGAAATATTTTGAAAACAAATACAGTTTACTTTGTGGCAAAAATAAGGATGAATAAAGGATATTCTTTTGCTCTTGGATACATTAGACATTTCAAAACGTAACATCTTTATTCATTTGCCCTTAGTATAACGTTTCCTTCACTTACCCCTGTAGCCAATCCATGGAGTAAATGTTCCTTTGACTGAGGACCAGATCGGAAAATGTCCAACCACTAATGAATGATTTCTTACGTCCTGTATACTAACCAATGAATCGTTTTGAGATTTACAACGTTCATTGGCTTCCTCCCAGTCAACGTTCAATTCCGCCGTGTCAGATTTGCTACCTTCAATAATGCAATGTAGTATATCCATTGATTACACTAGAACCACAAGTGTTATGACATAATTATACCTACCTTGCAACTGGAAAAGTATAACAACCGAGGTTAATGTTAGAACAATCATTCTCTAGTTCATTTTCAGTTTAATAATATTATCAATTTGTTTTGACAACTTCCTGATCGAGAGATCTTATCAAAATACATGTGGCCTGGATTTCAAATGCTTTCAAATAACTGTGTTGCATAGGCATTTTTACCTGCTGTACAGGTGTACATTTATTTAACACTCTATAACTGCAGGTTTGTACATGTAGCTCCCGGTCTGAAAAAAATCAGATAGACGATCTGGGAGCTAAACAGCCTCTCATAGTAAAAAAAAAAAACCCTGCAATTTACGGCGTACAATAAATTGCGCTAGTTTTGGACTGTTTAACCTCCAAGCTACCTGGTCATCCATCCGAATTTTTCAGACCGGGAGCTACAGACCTGGAGCTATAACTCTCTACTGATCGTATTTTAAAACAATATTTACATGGCGACCATGGCAAAAGATAGCGATTCCATACTATCTACAGTTTTGCCTGATGTAATTAATCCATTCACTGCTTTTTGAGTTAATGAAAATTATTTTTAAAATGTCAACAAGGAAAATACAGTAGAAAGATTTTGAATCAATACATTTCTTATCCAGTTCAAGATAGTCGACCAGGAAGTGATTCTATCTGAACAAGTTAACCTAGCAATAGAGTTTATTTTGATACCCTTTAAAATTGTTTAGCTAGATAGATGTTAAAAATATATTTTAACTAGATTCTGTCATTAGACAGTAATACCCGCACAAAGTGTTTGCCCCTTAATAACACTCTCTTGTATACCAGTTTTAGTAAAGTTTAGTTTAGGCCACATTCAATTTTTGGCACTTTTTTAAAACATATAATTTTCATAAAGATAGTGTTGTATATTAGGTGTCAGGTCAGTGAAGTCAGGTCACAAATCCGGAACTATTATGTCTTGCACGTTTTGGGTTTTTCTTTATATAAAAATTGCAGTTTCCGGTAGATGATAAAATGGCAGGATTTGTACGTTTAACAGTGTTTCGTTATGACTTTATTTATGCCTCTCACTTCCCCAAACCTGCGACCGTTACATGGTGGAGAATTCAAACCTACCTATTTACAACGACCGTTTACTATCTGAAGCGGCGAATGACAACACGTTTAGAGTATTTAAAGCGGTGTTTCTCGCCATTCACGACCACGAGGACTACCTCGAGTATCAGGCAAGTGAACATAGTGATGTCGAACATTATTATCCTGCAATGAATCCCGATCAGCTTTTAAACCCTGAATTGAATAATACTTACCATTTTGAGATATCTGGTGATTCTAATCATTGTGACACTTCCTCAAACCCAAGACACGTGACCACACGTGCTACTGATAATCCGAAGAATTTCCTAGTTTTACCGAACACGATCACCGACAAAATGTCGATCCGAAAATTTTCGGGATATTCTTACGAAGATGCAGAAAATTTTTTGGCTGAATTTGAGAGTTTTATGACTTACAATTTATTGACTTGCAACAAGACTTAGAACATTCCCATGCCAGGAAAATTGCTGCTTTCCACGTGCACCTGGCCGGCCCTACGCAGATTTGGTTCTATTCACTCCCATCCACAGACAAACAGTGCTGGGATACCTTACTAGAAAAATTCCAAGAGTTATATAAGGGACCATTTGTTGTCAAGGAGACTGTTTCTGCACATCTAGTTAAGCTCTTTGACCCTTCTACCCAGAAGACCTTGGACAAACCAGATTAAACAGATTAAAGCCTGCTTATGTACGTGCACCCACACCGGAAAATTACATCCAGATTACAAATTCAGTCTACAGGGACCAAGCAGTGCAAACGTCTGATTTGAACCAGGAATCTGATGAGACTAGTCATACCCAAGTGATGTATGATGATTCCATGCGGTCCGATCACATGGCCAGTACTCAGAAGAGGCATTCAGATTCAGCCGCTCAGTCCGAATCATCTGTTCCTCTGACAGTGGATCCAGATCCACATCCCATGCCCAGTGTGTCTACTCGTCCACGCCGCACTATACGGAGACCCCTCCGTTATCAGGCGTAGATCTTGGTGATATTTCTTCATCCTATCATTGTTCACCTACCATTCTTTACAAGTTTAAACGCATTTTAACTAAAAGAGGTTCTGGTCATGATGTTGAATACCTTGTTTATTTTGTAGGGGAACCATCTCAAAAAGCTACATGGGTTAGATATGAGGACTTAAATAATACTGCACAAAAATTTGTGAAATCACACCCACTACAATCTGTTGTTTGTGACATTATTGCATCTGTTTGAAAACAGTTCTTTTTTATGAATGTTGATGCAAAATATTGTCAAAGCTAAGATATCTGCGCATATGCTATGATTACATATTTTGGCATGTACAATGCAATTAGACAAGAAATGACATTATGGTTTTGGATTTGTGAATTCATATGCTTTATTTCTCTATTCACGCTTTCATTCATTCAGATAGAATGCTGTTTCATTTTATTAGATGTTAATCAACTTGTCAGAGCTTTTACACTTTACCATGTGGACAGTTACAAGAATTACATTTTATCTGGGTACATTTTTATAAATCATTGATATACTTTGATTGGATATACCAGAAAATATGTTGATTGTGTAGATAGGAATCTATACGTTTTTGACATGCTTCCTTGTTCATTCTCCACATATTTCATTATTCAGGCCAGATGACATTTGTTGTGTTGAACTTGACTGCATTGTTTATAGCATGCTATAGATTGCACAATCTTTGATGGGTACCTAACAATTCCCTGGTTATTTGATACAGAGATAAATCTTTTGTAAAATATCCTCTTTGTATGGAATGATCAGTGTTTGAATACGTTGAAAGTACCTTAATTTTAATGATGAATGTATTGATTCTCACATTTTACATCTTGTGTACATTGTCTCTACACCAATATTATTGTGTCTTAAATTTTTGAGTGCATTTTATGTACTGTTTTGTGGACTGACATTTAACTGACCTGTTCTAAAATTGTTCTTTGGGATCAAGATTAATTTAGGGGCGGGGATGTTGTATATTAGGTGTCAGGTCAGTGAAGTCAGGTCACAAATCCGGAACTATTATGTCTTGCACGTTTTGGGTTTTTCTTTATATAAAAATTGCAGTTTCCGGTAGATAATAAAATGGCAGGATTTGTACGTTTAACACGTGTTTTGTTATGACTTTATTTATGCCTCTCACTTCCCCAAACCTGCTACCGTAACATGAGATCCCATCCTATAATACACATGAGCAACCCTGTATGGTATGTACAATTTGGGGTTGAACTGTTTGCATATGAATTTAAAATTTATCAATAATCAGAACATTTCATGTCATAGAAATTATGGTCTATATAATTATTGCAAACAAAATTAAATTATGCCCCCCCCCCTTTGGCAGTTACTGGCGTTAGATTTGCTTTTGTGTGCCAACATCGTGAAAATAAACCTCGGACCCCAACCCCCCGCCCCACGGTCACCCTTGCAAAGCAATTATTACTCTGATCCACCCACTCCCCATAGAAAAACTGAAACGTTCTTACTTAATCTACGCATTTGCCGCTACTGCCCAGGGGATAAATAAGCATCTGAATATATCATTTATAGAATATTTGTCTATATTATATATATATTAATATATGAATATAAATAGATTAGAAACCAGAATAGTTTGGTTACAACGAAAGCCTGTACATGTAGTTGCAACAAAGAAGATTGTAAACAGTGTAAAATAAATGACACATTGCGCAATGCTTTCCACTGCAGGACTGCCAGGGCAGAGGATATAATTATTTAAAGTGGTATGGGACACATATCGATATTAATATGAATAAAAGTATAAATAATGTAATAATCAAAAGCTGTTACCGTTTTAGAATTTTAAAATTTTACAATATTTGGCCAAAAAATATAAGTTTTTAAAATGTTTGGAAACTTAAGGTAAAAAAAATTAAAAAGTCCCATCAGGATTCGAACTTTCTACTTACAAACACGTAATTAACACTCTAACCCATCGCGTTACGCTGTTAGGTAACATTATTTTGGGGAAAATGTTATATTTTTTATTTCAATAGGGAGTATGTCACAATATGCAGGTTTCCCATAGATAGCACCGTTAAGCTGAAATTTGTGCTTTACATGGCTAATTAAGGAAATAGAATAGTGCAAGGGATTTAAAAGAATAAAATTGTGAAAATACATGCATGTTACATGTAAATGATCTTTGCTCGAAGTTACGTTCACAACACAAGTCTACATGCTGCATTAGCGGGTACTAGTTTTACCTAGCTCTTTCATGTGGTGTACATACCGGTATGTGTTTTCGTAATGCAGAACAGGATTAATTAACATGCATAAACGTTTCTTTTGTGATGATCAGCATCTTATGGTACATGTATGTACGTCATGTGTCCTAGGGGTCATACTGTCATGGTGCATCTTATGGTCATGGTATGTAAGTGATGTATCCTGATGTAACTATCCCTCCCCCTCCCCCGAAAACATGAATAGTTGAATATTTTTAAAATATCTTCAAAACCATACAAATATTTACATACATTTTTATTTCTTGAACCATGACCATGTCAAGGCAAATTTTGTGGTATTAGTAGGCCATGGCCTCACCCCCACCCCACCCCCGAAAACTAAAAATGATTCAATATCATGAAAAAAAAATGCTTGTGATCTATACCCCTAAAACATATATATTCTTCCTCATCTCATGATATGTTAATTTAATCACAAGAGATTAGAGGAGGTATAGGAATTAGGTTGTAGGGGAGGAGCATCATTTTGCAGATAGCTTAGCCCCTGTTATATCCCAAAAATGATGTGCCTATTCATTAAATCATAAGAGGAGTTCTGGGAAATAGGTTTTTTTAGGAGTGATGAAGGTCAATGTTCTGTTACTATTAGATTCCCTGGATGAAATTTATTGCACATCTATAGGACAGCCCCTATCACATCCCAAGAGTGACATGGCTACTGAATAAATTTGCAGATACTATTGACCCTCAAAATCAAATTCATATTTCTAAAACCTAATTGCATATATATAGGACAGCCTCTATCATATCCCAATAGATGGTGTGGCTATGCATTAAATCATAAGAGGAGTTCTGGGAAATAGATTTTTATAGGAGTGATGAAGGTCAATGTTACTATTAGATTCCCTGGATGAAAATTAAATTTTTCAAACCTTATTGCACATCTATAGGACAGCCCCTATCATATCTCAAGAGATGACATGGCTACTGCATAAATTGTAAGAGGAGTTCTGGGAACCATATTGTTTTTGCAAAAAACACCGTGATTTTTTGTTGCCCACCGACCCCCGTAATAAAAAACTTCTGAAACCTGATTTACATCAACAGGACACCCCAAATCATATTCTAGTTGATCATTTGGCTACTGAAAAAATGTTGACGTTTTTGAAACCATACTTTTTGTAAAAAAAAACCCGTCATTTTCAGCCCACTAAATGACCCCAAGGACAAAATTGAAATTTCCGAAATATTATTGCGCAAATATATATAGGACACCCGAAAACATATTCCAAGAGATGATTTGTCTACTGTTGAAAATGTTTTTTGTGAAAAAAGGCATTTTCTACCTATTATTTGACCACCAGGACTACCAGAGAATTTTTGAAACCTTTTTTTACAAAACAACATTACACCCCAAATAAAACTCTAAAAGTTCAGTTCACTGGTGTATAAGATGTAAGAACAGTTTGAGAAAGTAAAACGGGATGGACGGACGGATGGACCAGGGTAACAACAATATACCTGAACTTTATAAAGTGGGGGTATAATTAGTGTTTGCATTAACTGGTTTTTTTTTTATATCATTTTTACATTTTTTAAAAGAAGGTGTTGCAGTTCTATGCTAAATTTCCCTAAAGGAGTTGCAGATAAAATGGAAAAATGAAAGTTACAGAATTCGATGTAAATCTTTTTTTCATGCAATGTTGAACATAAAGCCGTATAGAATTTCATTTGGAAAGTTTGTACTAACTTATGTAAGACCATGAAATAAATTTGAAAATGGTTACAGACAAATGTGACAGAATTCACGGTATATAATAGGGGAATTCTCATCATTGTGAAAAACTGCCTCCTTGAAACAAAATTAATTTAATCGTAACGTTTAGAGTAAGGTGATTTTTCGAAAACTGCCATTTCCGATTTTTGTTTCAAAAAGGCATATTTTTAATAAATCTGACTTTTGAAAAAAATCATTAATACCTTTGAAATCTAAAAACGATGTGATAAATTTCCCTTCGTTAAATCATGTCTATCTTAGTCGAGTGGTAACGCAGTTAGATTAGATGTTTACCGTTTCTTACATTTTTAACTGGGTTCAAATCCCGAAAAAGTTGGAATTTTTTATTTTATTTTATTTCTTTTAACCGCATGGAAAATTAATGTATATAGATAATTTAAGAATGCCAGAATAAAGTTATTTAAACTCTTGTTAATGTAATATTTTACATGCATGCTTATTTTTTCAACATTACTGTGTGAAGTTCCCGTTAGAACTTTAAGACATTTTAAAACAATGTACTCAGTATGCATCAATGTAGAAAGTTGATTTTCACTCGTTTAATTATGTAATAACCGGGTATGCTGATTTCAAAGATACATGTAGAGGTTGTTAAAAGCAAACAAAATCATTTCTTTTCAAAAAATCTTTTAAAAATTGAATCGGTGATGAAGCAATAGATTAATGAAAATATGAACAGATAAATTTGTTCGACCTTTTTATCTAGACTTAGCGTTTATTTAGATACTAAAGAAACATAGGATGATTATAATTAAAACTCTGACGGTTTTGAAGAGCCAGAATCAGATTTATTCATTTATCTCAAGAATGATATTTTAAACACGCTAGAAATAGTAAAAATCAAATTGAAGTAGAAATCAAATTGATATATGTTAACATCCAAATACAGAATAAATGATTATCTTTCTAATTGTATTTGGTGGTTGCCGTGTTCGATAGAAAAGCGCGTAAAATGTTTGTTTATTTTGCCTACATACGGAACATACCCGATATGTAAATATAGTCGTCTACGTAATGTGTCTATATTTAGATATGGCTCTCAAGTGATACGGATATTAAAGATCCTTTCCACGTTAGGGAATATTCACACTGTCTTTATTCAAGCAAACCTAAGCTTTAATCTTTAGTCTAATTTTCGGATCACAAGTTATCAATTATTCTTAATTGGAAGAAAGTATGGCCTTCACTTAAGAAACAACAAAAATCTCGAATCACCTTTACCAAGTTGAAGGTGCCAATTTTGGTTGAGATTGGCCCGATGGTTCTGGAAAATAAGTAGAAAAAGTTAAAATGTTTACAGACGGACAGCCAGACAGACGGAGAGACAGGGGAAAGACGGACAACTGGTGATAAAAAAAAAACTCAAAGGATTTTAAAAGAATCAAAATACAAGTTGCATTATTTAATCCTTCGTTATTTCATGGAAACCTTAAATAATTAGATTGAATAAAGAAATAAATGATAAACGATAATGTATGATATTATAATATTTTATGTAGCATTTAGAATCAATAAGTATAAATTTCGGTGTAGAATAAATAAATAACATTGAGGAATAAGAGAAACAAAAATTATTTTCAAAAAATATGTATACTTAGGTTTGGAATAACCAATTTCAGTCATCACAAAACAGATATTTAAACGTTCATTACAGGATTTTATTATTACTATTGTAATAATATTACATTACTAGTATCGCACTTATTGCCATTAAGCCGTGTATGAAGAAAAAACAATTTCAAAACAAAATAAACTGGTTAGTAAAACAGCATGTTTATCAATAAGATCTATTAATAAGAAGACACAATCAGATTTTACCAAAAACATTTTAAAGACATTTAAACAACTAAAACTTGACCTTAAATATGTATTGTAACTATTGTTATACTGTGTCTATAGATGAAGAGTAACTCTGCTTTATTAAGTAACTGAGCAAGCATTGAATGCATATTTCAAGAATAACAGACGGTTCACGCTAACAATCTCTTCTTTGGCTTGACTGGTAGCAAAAGTTGCATTCCGGATTGGCAACTGAATGGCAGCTGTTGTCCAAAGACGCTGCCATGCTGTCGTACTCGTTATCACAATCTGAAACAGACTTCCTGATGTTTCTAACTGTAGAATAAGAAACATCTTCAAGCTGAGTAGCCGTTGCATATCTTTCATCTTCCCTTTCTGATACAACTTGTTTTGGACGACTGGAATGTAAATGGTCATACTCTCCCTCTTCATTTTCCATATAAATATCATCGTTTAGGACATCATTTGTTGTAGTTGTAAAGACGACGTCATTTTGGTTCCGGTTTGTTCCAGATACAAGCATCATATTAGTATACGAATTATTGACTGTATCGGACGTCTGTGGTTGCTGAAGATCAATCTGGGAATCAGGTAGCTTGCTGTCACAAAAGTCATCAACGATAAATATATGCACATTTATGAGTGCCAAGTGTCAAGTATGCAAAACATCATATAATCATACTGAATATATGTTATAACAATCAAATACGACTTTTCGTATAAAAATATTCCAAAGAAACAATTAACATTTATTAAAGGGACATGGTCACGATTTGAGCTGAAAAAATAATTTTAATTTTAGTGTTGATAATGCTTTACAAAGGTATTTCTAATGATCAACCAAAATTGGAAAGTTTTAAACAAGATGCAGAGGTCACAATTCTTTGTTATGTAAACAAGGCTCGTGCCAGGTTTGTGAAGTCATTGGTTTAATATACTAGTGAAAGTTTAACAGTAACCAATCCCATTGCAATAATATATAGCGTCAGAAGCGTAAACTTCGTAGATTTTAAAAATTTCATGTAATTTTGGTTGACTAAATTTTACATTCAGACATTGACATTATATTGTATTATACTCGTAGATATCAATAAGACTCACGCTTTACGCTTTGTTCTATAGTACCAGAAGAGTAGAACCAGTGAAGGCAATGCAAAACCGACCACAGACAAACTGACAATGACACCGACAATATCTAAAAAAAAAAAAAAAAATGACGTAATTGCTAACAACAACGTTTAATAACATGCCATCGTGCTCATTTATAAACCCATGCAATATTTTTGTACGCATATTATGATAAGCAAATTCTCTGTATAACTGACAGATTGAATAAATATGATTTCTTAATATCAATGCAAGGCAAGACTAATTTCTTACTGATAAGATATGTAATGACGAATGTTGAAAATATGTCAGGATTTTTAATGTCGTATTATTTTTAATTCTTTCCTCGCCAGCTCTCAACTTTATCAGTTTATCAATTAAAGTCGCATATTTTATGTATTTCTAGCATAATAACTGAATAATAACTGACGAAAAATGATTGTATTATTGACTGCTTTCATGTAGTTTTGACAACTTGATAAAATGGATTTCAGTTCGTAAATATTTGATTTAAGAAAGAAGAATATATATATAGGTCCCGTTCTTCTAGATTATGGCCAGAAAAGCAAGTTACTGTAGTTGTAATAAGAATGTTTTTAAAGAGATAAGTTATTAGTTGTTTAAAAGATGTTCTATATCTTTTTTTTTTGAAAAATAAGAATTAAATTTTGGGTTAACCTTATTAACTGGAACTTGTGTCTTCATGCATGTATATGTATAAAATCCACAACATTAACAAGTCCATAAAAAAAACATATATCACGTTATCACGGTATATATACCTCTATTCGATGTCGTCGATTTGTCAAATGATGTGATCGATTTAAGAGGAGGATTCGACGATGGAATCTCATAAGGACTGTTGGAGCTAAGTTCAGATGATATGCCTGTAGTGGTAAATGTGTCTTCAGACAAAGAGACTACCGATGTCGAGTTCAATTCAGGTGTTAGATCTGCTGTGGCCAAGGTAAGCTCTGTTTTGATATCATTTGTGACCATCACTGAACAATTTTTTTTCAATATCCACGTGTGTTGAAAATTACACAAATTTAAGGCAAAAACAAAATAAGAAAGTATTTAATTTTGTCATGTTTTAATGGCAATGTTGCGAAGCTTTGATAGTTTAGCAACAAAAATATTAAACGTTTTGTTTCATTTTATCTCGGCGGATATCATCTGTACATTTTCGAAGAGTGGAAAATTCTTCATAACAAGTATAACATTGTCTAAAACTGAAATACGTATGTTTGTTGCGAAAATAAGTCATACTTGCAATTATAATATTTCTGTGTTATACCTAAAAGGTATATAAGTATTTTAAAATGCCTATAGTTCTGAATGAAATTATTAAAGACTAAACTATCCCAATATACCTGTTTTAAACTCATTTTAGAAATGTTTTACTTTATGTCAACCGTTGCTAAAAACTTCAATTCATAAGTTCATATGTGTTAAAATTTATCTGGATGTCTTTTCAATTCTACAATGAAAGCCCAACTCTACTTTCAAGTTAAATTTAAATTTGTACCAAACAAAATGGCAATTGTAATAAATCTAAGGTATCTTTAATTCAAAGATATACTTTTAATAATAGAATTACGGTCAAATAAATGAATGTCTATGAATCACAATGTAATCAATGTTTCAATATTTATATATGTTAAGCATTGAATGCTTAGTTTTGGATGTCGTCGGTCATGTAACATACCAAGCAGTGCAGACAAATTGAATAGCGCGGTATGATAATTTGTCTGCTCAGCTTGGTGTGTTACAGGATCGACGACATCCAAAAATAAGCATTCAATGCTTATATTTATATTCAAACTGATGTCTATTTTTATGAAATATATGTGTATTGTCGCTGTAAAGCCATTATATACGCTCTTAGTCAGGGATATGAAACATACATGGAACAGCCATATTAACATGTTATTTAGTTCGCTTCCGCGACTAAAAATATAGTGCCAAAAACTTTGTAGAGAAAAATCTTTTTTATGAAGGAGTAGATATAATTTAATGATTATTTTTCAAAAGAAGTTTGAACGTTTCATTTAATCTTACAAAAATAAATATACTCAAAACGCGTGAAGACGTTTACCGGTATATCTGTGCACATGGCGCATGAATTATCAAAGTGTATTCATAGAAAATTGAACGTCGCAGATTTCCAATGCAAACATAAGGGGAAATATACACTAAATATAAATATTAAAATATAGTTATAAAAATAAAAATAGTTGTATGTCAATCAAAATTAATGGTTTTATACAAATTTTGTTCATTAGATCATTTCATTTTATGAAACAGAACGTTTCTACGACTTTGTCGTAAATTCAGCACTTGCCTATTTTTACGAAACAGTCTTACGAGTGTTTCTGTTAAAGATATGTATTGCAGTTGTTTTTACCTAAGCCTATTAGGCCCTACATGTTCCAGTGTTATTTTCATACTTACCGTTATTTTCCCAACAAACATATGGAAGCTGTTGAGCACAGTTTATTTTACTGAAGTTCAAATTACCATCATCTTCTTTAATATCAAAACAGATTTCTTCCCTTTCAACTTGAAAAAAAATGTTTCGTTTAAAAGATTTTCAGCAGAAATAATAAATCAAAGATATAATTGTTTTACGTATGGATTTGAAGACGTTTTGTTTAACTTTTTTCCCGTTAGTTATGGCTGTTTCGTCTGCGTTACTGAAGAATTCTATTTGTCACAGATGCAGAATCAAACGATAAAGAATGATATTGATGAAAAGGTGAATTTGTTTGTAGTGTAATGATAATGACCTGACTTTCAATGATATTATAAATATATATTGACAAATTATAAACTTCTAACGACTTTTCACAATTATTTTCAATTACTGCCCAGTGAACCTTAGATACATGTATTTCATGGCATCGACAAATATGAATACGAGTGAGAGAATATATATTAGAAATATTATAAAAATTATACATGTATACCTTTTGCAAAGCATTTGTTTCTTAAATACCTAGCATATTTAAACAAAAAGGATCAAGATACATAATATATATATATACATATATATATATATATATATATATATATATATATATATATATATATATATATATATATATATAAAGCAGATATTCAATTTATACATTCTTTGGTGCGACAATGGAAAACCTTGGTAATGAAAAAATGGGCTTAAATGTTTAAATTCATTAGTTTAATCCAAAAAGATTTTACAAGTTTTCAGGCGTAAATTACTTTGCTTTTTTCTTGTTTGCGTATGCACCTTTTGTCTTTAGCTGAGTAATAATAAATTGAGCGAAAAAAAAATGATGAAATATATTTAAGTTGCACGATACAAAAAAAATTATTGATGGTACCACACATTCCAAAGGGTTCTTCATCGCAGCCAAAACTTAATTTTGCCTCTAAGTTTGTATCTGCCTTTGAACAAACAAAACAAAATTTATCCGATCTGTCATAATCGGGAATATCTACAAAATAAATAATATAAATATGCTTTATTCGATATATCTTATTGTGTTGTTTACATATTTTTACATATTTACATGTGTGTACAGAGGTAATATAGGAAACATATAGGTAAGTTTTCGTTTCTAGGTTCACAGAAACAGACATAAACATTTTTTTAAATCGTCATCTTGAAATATTTCCGGAAAGATAGCTGATTCAATAATAGAAGAAAATGTTATTTTGCAAAATACACGTTTCCAGTTGGTTTAATTTGTATTGTATTTAATCGAATAAAATAGAAGAAAAATATTGGAAACTAATTCCATCCTACTTTCATGATAGAGAATTCAAATCGAAAGATATACATGTAAAGACTCATGTCGTTTAAATAAGTCCTGATGTTGTATAAAACATTTGTAACATTAGGATATGACAATTTAAATAGTATATAATACATGACTAATATAAAGTACAATAATTTCTTTTTTACATGAATTATTTCCCAAAATGTAGAGAATGAACTAGATCTACCTTATATGTACATGTTTATTTTAGGTTATTTTGAATTCCGAATTGATATATATTTGATGTCTCACTATTTTAGGATTGTTTTCTTAGAAAAAAAAGTAAATTTAACAAACAGTTGATAATAATAATTAAATTAATCTCCCTCGTTCTTCGATAGTTTAATCTCCAAATGGTACAGTGCAGTTTAAGTCGTCACCAATTGTTTCCCATTGAGCTTCATGGTAATTCCATGCAGTGCTTCCGATTCCTTTGAACTGTTTTACTGCACTATCCTAATTTTTTCACAGTCACGTTTTACTTTCTTTTTCTTTAGATATTTGAAAATACATCTGAGACGAAAACTAATATGAAAACTAATATTTTTCTTTTAGCAGAACAAAACAGACATTGTTACGATCAAAAACCTTGCTTGTATAATGCATTACAAAATCTTTATCGTTTTTAAGTTATTTGTAATAGACTTAACGAGTCTCTTGGCCCCTAATTAAAGGGGCCAGCCCCATTTTCTTGATTTCGTTTGAAAGAGAATACTAACATTTTTTGTTCTTACACTCATCAAAAAGTGTTCAATTTTAAGATACAAATGAATGAATATTTTATGGGCCAGCCCTGTAGATCCTTAATGGGGACAGACATTTGTTATTTCGATTAGTGCAATTGATTAGAATCATCAATGCAGACAATTTCTTTTCTACAATGCTTAAAAATATGTCTCCTTCTTTAGGTATATTGCGTCAAAGTTTAAGGACTTTGGCCCCTAAAAATCCCTAATTACGTAATAAATGAGTTTGGCAATGAGTATTTCAATCAGATATTGTTACGATCAACAACTTTGCTTCCATAATGCATTACAAAATCTTGATTGTTTTTAAGTTAATTATGATAGACTTTACGAGTCCTTTTTTCTTGATTTTGATTGAAAGAACTTTTCATACTCTACCACTTTTGTTATATATGTCTTAACAAAATATCAGACCCGTAATGGGGCTACAAGAACTGCTCCTGGTGGTGCTCTGCTTGCACAAAAGGCACCTGGTGTCTGAACAAGTTTTTAAAGCCACCATTGGGCAATGTTGTCAAATGTCGCTCTCACTAACATATCCTTGAAGTTCCTTGGGCAATTAAATGCAGCCATTGATGGATCCTTTAAAAGGTCAGCGCCATTCTTTCGTTAGTGTAAAGAATGGGCAGATTATTTCTAAGGTTGCCGTTAAGGTTCTTTAGGACGGGGTGATAGGTAGTGACAAGTGGAACTCTGCTTTTGTCTGTTTTCTCTTTGTATTGCAAAAGGGGTTTCCTGTCTTTTGTAACAATCTCATCAATTGCAGATTGCACTGTGTGGGCTTTACAGCCTCGATTGCACTTATGGGATTTTAATATCTTGCCCTGTTCTTCAAAGATTTAACCAGAAGAACAGATTTGTCTGATTCGACTGGTTAATCCTTTAGGAATTCCTCTAAAAGTATGGGGAGGGTGGCAGCTAGACGGCTTGAGGTAGAAATGAGAATAAGTGGGTTTAGCAGGGAGAGAATTTTATTTCACCATCTTCCAAAGTTGATGTAATGTCCAAAAATACGTGAATTTGATTGAATTATGGAAAGAGTTGGCAAAGGTTATGAAATCATTCTTGCAGTCTCAGTTTTCTACCCATTTCATCTCTATGTCGTCTATAAAACGCAAGCAACTCAAAGGTTTGTAGGGAGCGCTAAGGAGCAGATAGCGTTCTAGTCTTCCCATAAAAATGTTGGCGTAAGAGGGAGCCATTTTGGTGCCCATAGCTGTTCAACTATTTTGTATGTTCGCCATTAAACGTGAAGTTATTCAACTTCAGAACATGTTCAAGGAGCTTGAGTAGCGATTCAGTTATTGAATGCTGAATCGTTCTAATGTCCCAAACCTCCCTGCAGGCCTCGATACCTTCATCGATACAGACACTTTGTCTATGCAAAACAATTTTGCTCAGAGCGAGTGTATGGTTGAACTAGTCCGATTTTAAAATGTTACTTAATAAATTATAATAAAAGTAACTTGTGTTTGTTAAACAAATAAATGGTATTTTTATTCTTTCATTTACATTCATAGTTAATAGTTACACACGCACGCCTGTGTGTGTGATTTATAAATTTCATAAACTTCTAGTGAATATTATCAAGATTAAAAATACAATACTTGCATTCTGTATATACCCTGAAATAGCTAGTAACAGAGCGGCAAGCAACATCAGAAGAGCAGGACTCATTGCATTTGATACTTTTCGCAAGAAATCTTTGGATTTCGCAGATGCAAAAACATTGGTTCTCCTAAAAATAAGTTACGTTGATTTATCTTAATACATGCATTATTGCAGTAACAAACTGTTTTTCTTTATATTTCAATAAACATTTACATGTACAAAGTTTACTATAGTGTTGAATGAAAGTATCAAACTTAGTATATCTTGTGATTCTACCTATTGTATGCTAATGTCTGATAAATGTATATGTCGTCCGTTTTATACTGCTGAAACTTTTAAGTTAATTTCAACGAAAATATGCACACACTTGATATTTCATTTTATTCTAGGTGGATTTTTTTTTTAAACAAAACTCAATTTTCTTTTTATACAGAATATAGAAGTTTTGAATTATCTACCACCAGGATGGTTTGTAACATTACCTTAAGAGCAAAATATACTGATTCGTTTTGTCCGCAGCTGATATTCTCCCTTTGACACTTCAGATAACACCCCTCGAAAGTGTTATTTCGAATAGTCTCTGTGTGTAGTCTATGTTTTGGGAGTAAACTATGAATTTCAAAACAGCCTATGAAAGAAATAAATTGTTTCTGATATTTGCCTTAAGTTGATTTAATTGAATACAATATAAACTTATAATCTAGAAACTGAAATTCATCATTATTAATATATGATATTGACTTTTACTGATTAACAATATTTAATTGTCAATGAGTCCATGATAATTTGTAATGGACTTATTGACAATTAAAAATTGTTAATAAATAAAAGACAGTATTGAAACTCAGTCGTTTAAAAGTTATTGACCTATAAACGGTTATCAAAATCGATTCTAATAATCATGCCGTCGTACAAGACCACACTGAGACTGATATCTTATTCATGTTGTGTAACGAAAATCTGCATCAAGTCATAGAAGAAAATAAAGTCTTTTGTGGTTCATCATCATTTAGACTGATTAAAAAACCCACCTTTATCAGGATTACTCATACAGTTTTCCTACTCTAGACGAATTTATTAAACTTGATCGAAATTAGGTTAGGACTAGAGTTTGCTTCATGACATTCAGAAAAATAATAATTATAATTTTGTTCAATTAACTATTCGGGCACCGTCTTCAATTACCTATATATGCAATCCATGGAGTATAATTCCCTTCTACGGACGACCATTTTGGTCGTATAAGTAATTCTGTTAGTGATCCAGAATTATTCAAATTGTTCAGTCTTTTTTGAGAATCGTTGCCAGTACGACAATGTTCTTGAAGAGTCGCCTGAGTTAAATTCGATGTGCTAGGTTGACTATCTGTAAAAATGTTAGAACTTAATTCAATGGTGAGAACACCTTTATATCTAAAAAATGTTTTTTAATTAAATCTACCTGAAGTTAGAAATATGGCATTCCAAAAAATCTTGCAAATTGAACTTACTTGTCAAGTGATAAACTAAAAATATCGTGGTACATATCAAAATGTTCAATTCTCCGGTCATATTGAAGTCCACATAAGAATTATACATTTCCTGGTGAAAAATAGCTGATCATACAGTTTATATCAAATATGGTTCAACCCAATGTCCTATTGAAACATTTCCTGTTATCGCTACAAAGTTACAATAAAATGCAACACCAATTGATTAATCAGACATCTAGACATAATGCCGATTTTCCCCTGAGAATAATGTCCTGACATATTTTAAGTTTAAAATTATTTTGTGATATATTTTAATTTTGCAAATAAAATTGCATTATGTTTACTGCATATTTTTAAAATTAAAAGATATATGTCTCTGGATCAATATACTCATGTGGAATTCTACCAAGACTCGGTAATGATTATATCCTAGCCCTGATTGTACACACTTCATTATGAAAAAAGAAGGAGTTCTGCAACACCGGCTTAATTGATTCTTCACATAAAATGTACTATTACTTAGAAATATGATTTTTGCTTGCCGACATTATTGATTTGGGCGTCAATTCTTTATTAGTTCGGCTTCAATTCTTTGTTTGGGCTTCAATTCTTTTTCGATTAGGCTTCAATTCTTTTTTGGTTGTGCTTCATTTCTTTGTTGATTGAGCTTCATTTCTTTGTTAGTTTGGCTTCAATTCTTTGGGGTGTTTTGTTGTGTGTTGCTGCTGCTGGTTTTAAAGAAATAGAGATAATTAGAATTTGGCCGGATATGCTACAATTATTTGTGGCATAATGTGTTAAGAAGTAAAAACGGTACCTAATAAAAAACACTGCTTATACGTTTCTGATGGTGCACTATGCAGATTCCGACGTTTCATTTATCAATATTTGCATTTTCTAGTATCTTTGTCTGTGATAACACGACGAATCATATTGGTAACGTATTGCCCAATAATTTCATCAATCACGCAAATGACGTACCTTTGTGGCGCGAGTCCACCGGACTAGCATAATTATACCGAATAAAATTACCTAAAAATGTCAATAATTCAATATTTAATTGTAAAATTGCTGATAATTATACAAATATAAGTAATAAGAAATCATTCTTTGAATATAATGAGGTGATCATTATGGTCGGGGCGTGAAAACCTTCGGCTTCCCTTTTCTTTAATTAATGCACAATAAATAAAACTAATTTAAGACGATCTGACGCTACGTCTTTACACAAAGATAAATGCTTTACTTCGCCAGAGGCACCATATTTTTGTTTTGATTTGACCTCTCTATCATTTTGAGATAAAATGTAAAAAACAAAATGAATCTTTTTAATAAATTATTTCCCTCTTTGTCTTCATCTTGACCTTCCCTATTTAAAATTCGATTGGATTTCAATCATGTGAATTTTAAAGTTAACTGATTTTCATATCAAAGGCAAAAAGTATGAAACCCCATAATAAATGTCGACGGCCCCTTTATATACTATTTTTTAATAAAAAGTATATTTAAACAATCAAATTCAAAAAGTGAATACAATTTGATACATACTTTACATGGTTTGGATTTTTGTATAGTTATATATGCATTATTAATGTTTTTTTGAAACCCAGGAACAGCTAATTTCGATCTAGTTTGCGACCTTATTCTTTCAAGGACACAAATGGTTAGAATGGGTGGGTATCGTATAAAATACAATATGCAAATGAATGAATTGTCAATTATGAACACGACTCTTTTACATATCACTTGAATTGACAAAATGTAGAAACCAACCATCGAACACGTTAATATAATCTACAAATAAATGTATTCGTATAATGAAGGTAAATGGCATATACAGTCACGTCTAACATGCTTACCAAAATGATCATAACATGACACGCTGATTCAGTCAAAATAAACACCAGGCCATTAACAACCGTTTATAATTGGGAGTGCCAACAGGATATTTTTTTAATGTAATTGTATAATCTACCGTCTTACTTATCAACAAGGTGCATAAATGATAAAATATTGCATTTTAAATTTAAAGTGTTTAGCTTTTTGGGGGTACAGGGGAGATATCAAAAGTGATTACTGTGAAATAATTCTGTTGTTCTTAAGTATAAATATACGGAACTATTTTCATTACATAACCAGCGCGTTAGAAGAGATTAAATCAATCTTGATGAGGCAACTAAAACTTTCAGGAATAAAATGAAGATGTATGGAAGAAAATAAGTAGTTACCAACAAATATGATTATAATTTCAATATTTATTCCGACGAAAAGCAGGAAACAATTAAGTTCATTTCCTTTATTTTATCGCCTCCATCACAACACCATAACAGTTGTATATGTCCTGGTCAGTTTCTTACATGTAATAATAAGCTAAATGTGATTGAGAGCTCCTTAAGAAATTGAAGAATTTACTGATCCATTCAAGAATTCTTTGTTTTGTGTATGTTATGTTAAGACCATATAAATCTGTTGCAGGTCGACAATATGTAGGACCACTTACCGTTACATGTACAATTAATAGGAAGCTAGGGCAGTTTATTTTAGGGATGACAATCGATTGCAGAATTGCTAATCGGTTAATCGCAATTCGTTTCGACCGATTATCAGGTTATTCGTATCGAAATACAAAAAAAAAATGCAAATTGTTATATATATGTTTGAATTAACTGTCATTAATGCAACAGAAATACGATATTCTGTAGATATGTTTATAAGTCATATGAAAACTATTTATCATGATTTTTGAAAGCCTCAAGTAAAACAGAACACTACTGTCTCTCGCTCATATGGCTCAACTAGCTTGTTGTGCACGCAAATCAGATCACAGTTACTAGTATTGCTTTAACGCTTTAAATCGCATTCTATTCTTGCTAACAACGGGTTTAAAAATAAATCACTTTGAGGTTGATATCTCTCTTCGTTTCCCCTTTTTCTAAATATCGTATACAGAAGACCTACTTTGAGTTCTTTGTCATTTCAAGAGATAGAGTGCATTTTTCAACAGAGAGAGAGAGAGAGAGAGAGAGAGAGAGAGAGAGAGAGAGAGAGAGAGAGAGAGACTTACATAAGGTTCCACTGTTTTATAAAAGCATATTATTCGCTATTAAATAAAACATAAAGTCGATAAACAGATGATCGCGAGGAAAGTTTAAGCTTAGCGCATCTTACGTTATCACCGATATTAAAAGGTTCTGCTCATGACATTTTGTCGAACCCTCGATTTAATTGATTGCAAGCCAAATAAAAACATGTTACACTATCATACATGATAAAAATAATGATTTATTAAATGAATAAAACAACAACAATAAAATGTGTATAAAGAATCACGACCAATTCATTTTTACGGCTCTGAATTGTGGATTTAAAACCACAGGTGCTTGATAAAAGCCCACTCCCGTTTACGACCCCGGGGTAGGTGACTCTTCTTTGATGGAAATTCCTATGAAGGCAAAGCTCGGAAAAACACCTCCAATGTATCAACATTACCGCATATATATATATATATATATATATATATATATATATATATATATATATATATATATATATATATTTAAAACCACAGGTGCTTGATAAAAGCCCACTCCCGTTTACGACCCCGGGGTAGGTGACTCTTCTTTTGATGGAAATTCCTATGAAGGCAAAGCTCGGAAAAACACCTCCAATGTATCAACATTACCGCATATATATATATATATATATATCTATATCTATATCTATATTTATATCTATATCTATATATATATATATATATATATATATATATATATATATATATATATAATACGAAATGGATTCGTTTCCCATTAAAATAAATATCGGCTAGATAGCTTTGTATATATCGCTTCTGTGGTATATTTTAGGGTATATCATTGACTTTAATGAAGTCTAGCTCACATCACAACAGATCGAAAAATGTGTTGTATTTATATCAAGTTTTATAAAAAGAGGGTTTGTCATGGACGCATGGATGTAATATTCGTGTTTTTCCGAGAAGCGATTGGTATCATTATTAGAAGATAGTTCTGGAAATAGTGACCGTCCATTGTATTGGAGGAGTGATGTACGAGAGACCCTAACATCCTCTTTAACTGCTTCTGTAACCTTGATCAGGTAGAAATGTTTCCTAATACCATATATTGAGTTATAAAACCTGCGGTTAAAAGCCCTGCTGCAAGGGATGGCTTTAGCAAAAAAGTTGGGGGGAGGGGGCATCTTTTATGAACTTCAAGACGTTTTTGAAGAAATAAGTGAAGTAAGCTTGAAACCTTATTGTCAGGACTCAGGAATGAAAATGACATTGTCTGTGGTATCAATTCCATATTCAAAGAAAGATAGACGAGTACAAGAACCTGAAGTTTAATTTTTTTGTCATTTGTTGGGACGCCAAACTCTCTGCTTGTTAACCGGAACATTTTAGGAAGCTTGAATCACTTTAAGGTATTTTGCTCTCCAACAAATAAACAAGAGACCAACAGGCCTTAACGGTTACACGAGTCAATAGCCCATACACAGACTAGTCGAGGAATCTCAACATGCATTTAATTAAGTTTCATTCTGGTGTAAAAAATATTGTAATGACGATCACCTCTTTGCCTGAAATCTTTCTAAAAGGACTACGAAACCTATAATTTTGGCGAAAAACTTTAAGGTCATAATAGAGTGCATGACCTGATATTGAAAAGGTGCAAGACTCTGATAGGTAATACTTTTCCCATATTTGTTAACTTTCAAGGTAGGTTTATGTGTATGTTTTCATAGATAAACTAAAACAAGATGACAAGTATACATGTTTTATTTAAAACAACCTCTCATCCCTTATCCCCAGGGGCCAGACAGAAACTCTCCCCATTTAAATGGGGCAATTAAACGACAAAATAAAATCCTTCAAATATTCCAGCATTTCCATTTCTAACCAGTGTTAATACATCACCATCTGGCATTTATACCAAAAATATTTTAAATGTACCGCTTATCAGTGCTTTTGGCAAGCCATATTACTTTACTATTAACAAGTCTATTTATTTATTAAGAAAGTTCAAAAACTGTTTTGTTTTAAATAATAAAAATATTTCTATAACTTTTTTAATTATACAACTTCTTAATTACATTATTTTTAATGATTAATTAATAAAAATATTAACAAGGATGAGAAGATAACTATTTTGTTTATATATATGGCCATATTAGCCCTGACCTAGGGCCTGAACCCCTGACTCAGGGGCTATGAATTTCACAATTTAAGTAGAGGACTTCGTGGACATCATAACCATGTAATAAACCACTGTTTAAAAAGGACGATCCTTCTGCAGCAACAAACTACAGACCTGTATCACTCTTGAGCTGTGTTAGCAAAATTATGGAAAGAATTATATTCAAACATGTCTACAATTATTTTATTAAAAACAATTTATTTTATAAATATCAAGCTGGTTTTTTGCCTGGCAATTCAACTTTATATCAGTTACTAGAAACATATCACAGTATTGTTAAAGATATAGATGAAGGGAAATTTTGTTGTATGGTTTTTTGTGATTTGTCAAAAGCTTTTGACAGAGTGTGGCATAGAGGTCTACTTTTTAAATTACAAACATATGGTATATGTGGCAATATTTTTAATTGGTTTGAAAGCTACTTATGTAATCGTAAACAAAAAGTTATGTATAAGGATATATTATCCTCCTGTAGAGGAGTCAATGCTGGTGTACAACAGGGATCAGTTCTTGGCCCTATTATATTTTTGATTTATGTTAACGATGTGTCAGAGAATATGCTTTCACTGTGTAGACTGTTCGCTGATGATAATTCTTTACAATCTTCTTCATACAATGTTGCCAATATTGAATATGTCCTGAATCATGATCTAAAAGTTCTAGAAAACTGGTCATCCAATTGGCTGTTAAAATTTAATCCATCCAAAACAAAAGCAATATTTTTTACATTTAAAACAAATTTTTACTTCCCCAAACTCCAATTCCAAAATAGTCGATTAGAATATGTTTCATCACACAAACACCTGGGATTACATTTTTGTAAGAACCTTTGCTGGTCTGAGTATATCGATAATACTGTTGAAAATGCATACCAAAGATTATGCCTGTTGAAGAAGCTCAAATTTAGCATAGGTAGAAATACTTTATCAAAAATATACATGACTTTTATTCGACCTTTAATTGAATACTGCTCTGTTGTCTGGGATGGTTGTTCGTTTCAAGATGTCGAAAAATTAGAAAAAGTTCGAATCTATGCAGCAAGAATCATCACTGGCTAACCCATATTATCTTCAAGAGAGTCCCTTTATTTAGAAAGAGGTTGGATGCCTCTCTCAGAGAGACGAAAATTAGCAAAATTGAGCACAATGTATAAAATTCATAATAATTTGGTACCGTACTATTTAAAAAATATTTTTCCTTCTACCAGGTCTTTAGAATCTAATTACAATACACGCAATCGAGAATACTATACTATTCCAAAATGTAGACTAGAAATATTCAAGAAATCGTTTGTTCCTGACACGATCAATAAATGGAATAGTTTAAGTTTAGTCACCAGAAATAATTCCTCGTTTACAAGTTTCAAAAGCAGTATTCAATTAAACCAAACTAAACCTCCGTCTTATTTTTGTTTCGGCAACAGACGACTTAACATTATACACACAAAACTTAGACACAACTGTATCTTAAACTTCGACCTTTTCAGAAGAAATATTATTGAAAGCCCTAATTGCCAATGTGGATTACCAGAAGATTCTTATCATTTGTTTTTGGATGCAAGAAATATACTAATGTACGAAACGAACTGTTTTTAAACCTTTTGAATTTGAATCAAATTAACATTATTAATGTGTCATTTACTTTTGTCGGGAGATGAATCTCTGACTGTCAATTTAAACCAACGTTTTGTTTTAGCTGTTCAAAGATTTATCAGAGATTGTGGCAGATTCTCGTAATTTCAGTTTTGCTGCCTAGACTAAATTCAAACAGAACTGTTTATAAATACCTGTACATTTGTTCAATAATTTAACCATTTTAGTAATATCCATTTCTATGTACTTTCTATTCTAAACTACTACACAGTTGTAAATTGTTATACTTGGTAAGAACCTTGTAAGTTGTCAGAACTTGTGTTCGAACCATTTGTATATGTTTATACAATAAAATATGTTCAAGCAAAAAAGCAAAACATTTTTACTACATGGCCATATCAGCCCTACCCTAGGGCCTGAACCTCTGACCCAGGGGCCATGAGTTTCACCATATTTGGCCCAACCTCTGGCGCCCCGGGGGTGGTAGAGCCATGAATTCCGCAAGTTAGATTCTTCTTACCATAGAGATCCTTCACACCAAAAATGGTAACAATTGCCCTTGTAGTTTTCAAGAAGTTTAAAATGTAAAATTGTTAACAAACGACGCACGACGGACGACGCACGACGACGGACGAAGACCAATTGCAATGGGTCACCTGAGTCACTCAGGTGACATAAAAATCGTCAAGATAATGGATAATTTTATGATTTTCATAACTCTGAGCTACAAGCCAGTACAAGAATGAAAATAATTTTTCAGAAGATGAACATGCTATAGAACATCCAAAGGGCATGCATCGATCAAAGTAATATCAGTCTTGAATACACTTTCATAACAGCGGAAATCCGAAAGGTAAATAAGTGAAAGTCTGAATGCGCTAGACAAATCCATCTCGCAAAGCTACTGAGCTCAAATTTAGGTCAATATGTTCATTAACAAATTTGAAATCAATCAGTACCCCCCTTTTTTGGGGCAGCACCCCGACAGGGTTACACCTAAGGTTTTCCACTTGCAGACTCATATGCTTTTTATTGTAAATAGACTCTAGGACCTATGTAATTCAAGTAAAACCCGTATTTGAAACCATTTAAAAAATTTAAAAAAAAATGACATTCTGAATATCTCGGTATTAAGCAAGGTATTGCCATAAAACATCTTAACTGGAGTTGAACCTATGTGAAATCCTGGTACTTGTGGCTAATATTGCCTTGGGTGGAAGAGACGAAAATTGATGTTATTTTGCTGCAGGATATAATTCTGTTGTGCTGAGTTTGGATGGGGGGATCTGGTGACATGGGTCTGGGTCGACTGATAAGACAAACAATGCTGGACTGAGGGCTTGGATTTGGGACAGAAACCTTTAAAATGGTAATCAAAACATTTGAGTAAAGATTTTGGCTATTGTGCAAGTTAATGTACTTGAACCTGCATATTCAATAACATAACTCTGCATTGATAGAGCCAAAGGATACTGATGTGTTTTTAGACATTTTCAGACGGAACTGCCTGTTGTATTCATGCCAATGACCATTGGTACTATGATTATATCGTATTGTGTGGATATATTTCAAAATATTCTGTATATCAGCGGGTGTCTAACAAGATATATGCTGGAGAAAAATCAAAAACGCATTAAGCCAGGTAAGAATTGATGTGTTTTGTTTAGTTTGATTTTGGGTTCGATGACCAACTGATTGTCGAGTATCCAGAATTTATTTGAATCCTGACTAGATGTATTTAGTCCTTCTGAACTTCTGAAGTTTTGACAAGTCGATATTTTTCTTCGATGGTTTAAGGGGCAGGAATCACAAGCTCATCAAAGGTTTTGAAATTGGTTTTCATCTGAGGTTGCCAAAGACATTGATGGTGCTATGGCAGATAATGGCACTGCAGCATGTTAAAATAGGCCATGGAATCTTCGACTGCAAGCGGATGCTGTTGATTTTAAGGGCAAACTAGACACTGACTGCATTGCTACCTTTGAGGGCCTGATGGAGTCATAGTGGCAGTGGTTCATTGGTTTAGGGCTATGTCCACTGGGTGTGCATTTGGTCTGCCGTGACTTCCTCTTTCTTTAGCTGGACCGACCGCAGTGATTTCAACATGACTTGGAATACATCGTAATGCAAACAATTATGGGCGCCGCAACTTGGACAATTATATATTTTACCAAAGTTTACCCGATTACTATGGTGGAATGATTTATTCAACGATGAAAACATCAGGAAGAACAAAGGCTGGCTTGAGGTTTTCCAAAACCGGTTTACACAAAGTTATGGGGATCTAACCCACCAGCTATATATAAATTTTAATTAAAAAGAGGTCGAGTGTAAAATATAGTATGTGCCTGCATTGTATCATATTAATGTGTTAAGTGATAATTCCTGCGCTTGCGTGGGATATCATCAGGTATACGCACGCACGCACACACGCGCGCACACACACACTGCGATCATATCAGCCAGTGCATGTTGGATGTATAAAGCGGATACATCTCGTATAGTCTCAAAATAACGAACGGATAGTTATGTAAACAAACAGGAGTGTCATACATTTCCTTTTTTCATATGCTGGTTTAGGGTTGGGGGTTATATAAATTGATCATTTTCCGTTAATTTTCAGATATTTTGAAAAGGACATTGTGTACACGACTTTAACAGAATTTCTTATCAAGTCAAGTCAACTACCCCTGGGATCTAAATCGGTTGGGTGGAAAGGGGGGGGGGGGGGGGGTGGTAGATTGGGTCCTGTTCTCAAACACATGTGTTGAAATTAATTTGAATTGCAAAACTTGTTGATGTGTAAATCAATTAACACTTGATTGTCCTTATTAATGTTCTTATTCATATTATTCGGTTTTTGTCAAATTATATCGTATTTTTTGCTTAGTTATTAATTTTCTTCATTTCTTCCTCAACGAAAAGACAAATGATGTGATTGCAACAGTCAAGATCACGTGCACCCTACCAAAAGATATTCAACTCAACGTTTAAAAGAGACAATTAGAAATTCCATTCTTCGTTAACAAAAATATATAAACTCTTAGTTTCAATTGTACCTTGCAGTTGCGGAGATAAAAAAATATATACAATATAATTTTAAAAAAAACACAACTGCATAATATCATAGAACTTTTTCATATTGGTATTCAGTTTCTTGTTCTAAATGTTTAATAATGTCGTAATAATGGTTAGCTTCTGGATTACAATTGTTCTCCTTTGTAGATTCTATTACATGATACACTTTTTGTAGATTAGGATCGCTGGATGTTGATTGCTCTGACGTACATTCCTCCAAATGAATTGCTGATTGTTCATATTTATCGGATTTTGCATGCATTTGTCGTCTAAAATAAACGAAAATTAAAACTGTTTTATCTTAGAAAAACACTTATTTTAGAAAACATTGATAATAGGATTGTCGAAACAGTGTGCTCAAAATATATGTCTTTCAAAAATATATCATGATGAAATAACAATTAAATTATATATCTTGTCATAAAAAAAGAGAAATGTTGAAGTGAAGAAAAGAAATTTGTAAGAATAAAGATATTAAGGTAACGTATATTTAAATCCACCTTCTATGCAATACTCCACAGTACAGAACTAAAAAAACAACAGCACTTGTTGCGATGATGCTACTAGAAGCTCCAATGATGACTTCAATGGTATCTGAGGGAATAAAACTTATTTATGAACATGCTTTTTTGCAGTACATACGGTTCAAACATGATGCCTTTTAAAACATATACTGAAATTTTAAGTAATAGTTAGATCATATTTAGTTAATTTTTAGCGATTAAGAAGATGCGGTGGTAGTGATCCAACTTAGCCCCTTCTTAAACGCTAAAATTGTACTTAATCTGCGCCAAGGAAATGTTTTACTGTATCGCCTTTGTTTTTGTTTCTCATAGCTGTCGATTATAAATTGAACGTAATAGAAAACAAAGAAAAAGTATGAACGATAGATAGCATCGTTTAACGGAATATTCAGCGACTGCTAATTGGATAAAAAAAAAGAGGTTAGGTACATAACATAGTTGATAGAGTACAATGATACTAGAGATAAAAGAATCACTTACCGCTGGCAGGTCTAGCGTTGCAATTCGAGGAATCTGCTGCGACCGTTGTTATTTTTGCCCTATGATAGCCTTTGTCTGGTAATATATTTATAGCGTTCAACTAATCATTACGTCTTATAAATACCAATGGTTTAGTTTCTACACAAACATATATTTAGAATAACAGATACAGTAATTTGCATCTCATGTCAATCGAAAAACTTTGAAAATTTCAACTGTTTTGTTTAAGGTAGTACTTCAAAACAAACTATAATGAGATTGTACAATTCAAAATTAGACAAAGTTTGGCAGATGCAATATCTTAGATTTTTATGATATTTATTTTATCCTATTCGTTTTACATGTAAAATGAGCAAAATCATAGAGTGTCTAACATATCAGAAAGAAATGTTAAATTTGAATTTGAAATATCTTCAGTACAAACATTCGCAGGTCAGAATATCTGGTATTCTAATGATCTAGATTGCAATGAAATTCAATCAAGTGTCACGTGATACAGTAGTAACAACGTTATTGTTGACAAACGACACGCACGATTCTGATACACGAACGAGCACGCACGATACACGAACGATTACGCACGATACACGGACGATCACTAACGTACTGAATTTTCACGATACACGAACGATAACGATAAAAAACGCAAACGAACGATTCAACACTATTTAACACGCAAAATCAAAATTAATATTTCAGATTTAAATTACGAAAACGTATTGCTTTAATTTGAATTACAATATGCCTGTGTTTTATTGAAAAGCGGCATGTACAGTAGCCATGCACTGTTTTATTTATACAAGTAAACGATATGATAGGATCCATACACAAATTAAATTGTTTTGTCTCCACAACGAATATTAACTTCTATCATAAGTTAAAGAAAATTAAGTGAAAAAGAAATGAAGATAATGCATAAACTACACGAAATCATTTACATACGAGTTGATGTTTATGTAATCCGATTCCCTTACGTACGATTTAATTGTGCGAGATACAGGTTAAATTTGTTACCTTGTTCCAAAAAATTTCGATTTTACACATCCCATATTTCCATAATGTACGGTACATAATTGATTGGCTTTTATTTCTAAATTTTAAAGCGTCTAAATAAATTTTATTTCTAATGAACGTTTATACAATGAAACAGAGAGGAACGCGTATCGTATTTTCATTTAAAAGAAAGCTTAATGATTATTGTTTAGCTTGAACGAGAAATGGTTAACCCTGACCGCTTTCATTTAACGTGTCTCTTTTGCTTGACGCTAATATGATTAAAATTATGTTTCAAGACACGATGGATGCTTGATATAGACTGATTAAAAATTCATTCAAAATTAAATCGACCGATCAAAGGATTAAATGACTTGTTGAATTACTAGTTAACGACGAAAGAGAGAATATTTTAAAAAGATTTGCGCTGACATAATACATGTATGTAAACAATTGTTAATATTTTTCTATAAAATAGTTTAAATTCACATATTGTTGCGTTGTTTTAAAAACTACTCGTCGTTGTTTTAGAATAAATCCTGGCATTCCGTAAAAAAAGTTACAAAACGAAAAAATCGCACGATCACGCACGATAAAAAACGCAAACCAATTATTCTGATACACGCACGATCCCGCACGTTACACGAACGATCACCCACGGTACACGAACTATTTAACACGATCAGCTTGTCAACAATAACGTCGTTACCACTGTAAAAAAAATCTTAATATGCCGGAGAAAGAATGAAATTAAGTGGATTCACAACTCATATGTTACAAGACGTTGGACTGGAATATATATTTTTGGACAATGAATATCCGGATGTTATCATAGCAATGAAACAGGCAGTAAGTAACATATATGTATGTTATAATATTGGCATTGGAAAAAATATGGAACGCCTGGACTGTCTTATCATGGCAAAACTAAATTCGTTATGTGCTTATATCATTGTATTGCGTACTTTTATCGTTATGTAGTGTGCTTGTATCATTATGTGGTGTACTCCTTCCATTATGTGATGGGCATTTACCAATATTTGATGTGCATACATTATTATGACATGTACTATTGGTATTATGTGATGTGCATTTGACATTATGTGATGCGCATTCATCATTATATGATGTGCAGTTATCTATATGGCATGTGCATGCATCATTTTGGCAAGTGCTTTTCTAATTATGTGATGTGGTTCCGTCTCTACACAATTTGTTTTTAAACATCATTATGTGATATGCTTTCGTCTTTACACGATGTTCTTTTTTATTCATTATGGCATGTGCAAACATCTTTATGTTATGTACAAACATCATTATGTGTTGTGCAAACTTCGTTATGATGATGATCAAAGTCACATGACAAACTTTTAAAGTTAAAGATGGCGGACGTAGATCTAGCGGCAAAATTCAATACGAATATTTTTTTTCATAATTTGTTTGCAAGCTTTACGGGTGCAAACGTAAATAATCTAATGATACAAAAGTCTCACTGATACAGACTTAATTTCTTTAAAGAAAGTGACTCTCATCAGCCACACACCTCAGATCACTTGCATCAACACTGTATTTTAGTATTTCGGCGTTGTGATACGAGTTTTATGATTTGTTTTATTTATTTATGTATTTATTTATTTATTTATGTATTTTTATTTATTTATTTATTTTACAGTTTATTTTTAATTTGCGAATCCGCCATCATCATGATCATTAGGAGCCTATTTGCTCATCTGTTGTACAGTTTATTTATTAAGTAAGGAAATGAGCATAACTGCGGCTAAGATAGTATACTAATGAGTCTCGCAATAATAGTCAATTTATTATTTAGGGTTGTGTCAGAATATTTATACGCAATATAGCTCTTAATAAAAAAAAATGTTAGGTTAGAGTTTATCGTAAGTCTTGTATACCCGATGCTGATGTTGCAGTCTTCTCTGTATTGTAAACCTATAAATATTAAGTACGCTTTATTTTGTAAACGCTTTACATACTTTATTCATATCAAATGAAGGCAAAAGTGCCTACTAAATATTGTCTTAAAAATCTAATACATATATAGTATGTACATGCTAAAAACATTAATGTTGACATTTAGATTTGATTTAGATATCAAAGATTTGCACCCTTTATTTGGGACTATGATAATTTAATCTTAGAAGTAAACGGCAACATTTTTTTCTTTTTCAAAAAGTAATTAAGTAGATGGGCAGATGGTTCTTGTAAATTTAATAAGCTATGTAATATCAGTATATGATACGTAATTTTTTTCAATACATGACAATAATATTTATTTGTCATATTTAAAGAGAGGAACTATTACATATACGTTTATATCGATTAATTTCCATTAAAACAAGTTCCAAAATGGAAAAAAAAAAACATTCAGTTAGTTTTTTTTAATTTTAAAAAGAAAAGTTAATAGATTAATAAAATTTAAAAAAGCATTAAAACAGATGACTTTAAAATGATTTTTCATTAATTAAAAAACAAACTTTAGCTCCCCTTTCATGCACATCATTCTCACTAGACAAAACCAGTCACCTGTGTAAATTTCATAATTTTAGCTAATGGAAAGACACTCATTTGTCCAACCGGCATACGTCAAATGCGCCGATTGACCTTTGGTAAACCGGTCTGTTGCTTCATTTAACCGGGGATGGTTCGCCGGCGTATGCCGATCTTGTCGACGTGAAATTCTCCGTTTTTCAAGAATGGTGGAAAGCTCACTGTTTAATCATGTAATGAGTTGAAAATGTAGATATTTGTTGATAAATCGGCATGTTCATAAAATGAATGCATTGATTTAACAAATTTTTATTCATAACGTTATACATGTACATGAATTTTTGCCAACTTCATATCCCGCATGAATCACCAAAGAATATAACATGCAATTCCTCTAAACTACACAACTTGGCTCATATGCGAATTAATTCGAGGCTAGAGAATTCATAAATCATTGGCAATCGTTCTTGTAGGTATTTTTTTTTTTTTGAATTTTGGGCAGAAACTTTCTACATGGTATAAAGTTATTTTAATTTACGTCTCTATCTTTTATTTCAATTTATGTAGGGATTCTAGCAGAGCCAATATTGAAAGTGTCTTTTGGAATTGTTACATTTGTTACCATGGTTATACCAATAGCTGTGACAATAAGATGCTTTTCCATTTTGTTTCACACCGGTTTACTTTATTTCCAATTCAATTAAACGCATGTCATATTTCAGACATGGGACAAATGAAAGTTTGCCTTAAAGATAATGCTGGACTTAGGGAAATAAACCAGAAATGAGTAAAACACTGAAACATTCTTATTAAAGACGAAGACTGCAAATTGAATTCGATTTTATCTGAATTGCTAACTGTGTCATAAACACAATACGAATTTGGGAGATATGCTCACTTCCTCACTAAATAACTAATCTGTACAACATATGTGCAAATAATATCCTTATGATGGGGGATTTGCAGAATAAAAATAAACTGTAAAAAGAAATAATAATAAATCATAAACCTCGTATCACACCGCCGAAACACTAAAATACAGTGTCGATGCAAGTAATCTGAGGTGTGTGGCTGATGAGAGTCGCCTTCTTCAAAGAAATTAAGTATGTGTCATTGAGACTTTTGTATCGTTAGATTATCGTTAGATCATCCGTTTTGAATTTTGCCGCTGGATCTACGTCCGCCATCTTTAAACTTTAAAAGTTGTCATGTGACTTTGATCATCATCATAACGAAGTTTGAACACCACATAATGATGTTTGTACATAACATAAAGATGTTTGCATATGCCATAATGAATAAAAAGTACATCGCGTAAAGACGAAAGCATATCACATAATGATGTTAAAAAACAAATTGTGTAGAGACGGAACCACATCACATAATTAGAAAAGCACTTGCCAAAATGATGAATGCACATGCCATAAAGATAACTGCACATCACATGATGATGAATGCGCATCACATAATGTCAAATGCACATCACATAATACCAATTGTACATGTCATAATAATGTATGCACATCATAAATTGGTAAATGCACACCACATAAATGAAGGAGTACACCAAATAATGATACAAGCACACCACATAATGATAAAAGCACACCACATAATGATACAAGCACACTACATAACGATAAAACCACACCACATAATGATACAAGCACACTACATAACGACAAAAGCACGCAATACAATGATATAAGCACATAACGAATTTAGTTTTGCCATGATAGGACAGTCCAGGCATTCCATAAAAAATGTTTGAAATTGAATTAATATGTGCTATAATGCAAATCTGGAGTCGGTGAGTTCTTCATTTGATTAATTTGGTAGTTCTCAAACTTCTTTTCGTATATATACTATAATTTACACAACATTGTTCTGTATCAGAAATTGATTTTGTGATCAACAAACTAAACACTCCATTGAATTCCTTTTTATCTTATGTTAGAATTATATTGATACATTCTGTAACAGTTTCCAGATTTTCGTTTTATGCATCAGTCTGATTAACGAGTGTCAATAACCTTTATAGAAATGCAGAACACAAGTTATATTTAGCTACTCTTAGTTCCGTTGTTTACACTAACATTTATGTTTTACACAAACAAGTGGAAGCTGTTGTGTACAGTTTAGGTTACTGTAATTCAGATTGTCGTTCCTCTCTTTTATGTCATAACAAACATCTTCTCTTTCAGCTTGAAAAAAAAGTTTTATTTGATCGCCAATATTGATTATAACTGCAAGAAATTAAATGATTAGAAAAAAGCTATGAGATAAGCTTTATTTGGGTCGCAAACCTTTTGATATATTAAGAATATAATTCTAAGTAGAGCTAGAATAAATGACAACTTACACAAAGTCAAGTCTTTAATTTAGCATTTGAACAGAGGAATTCGTACCCCTATTGGTAGAGTGACTGCCGTTCTTTGATTAAATTAAACCACTTTTTTTTACTTCACTTCCAACGCCTAATAAATCATTATCACCTACATTAAATACAGCAAGCTTTGTTTTATATAGAAGTCTTAATTTGGTACTGTAAAATGACACACTTATACAGTCTTACACAAGACTATTTGAAAAGAGGTTTAACATTTTGTAATATCCTCGTTTTAGGCAATAAATGGTAATGGTGTTCTACGTAAAATGTTAGACTTCAGAGATGATTTATAAATGTGTTAAAAAAGATAGTTGAAAACAATAAAATGTTTTTGTCAATCATGGTTTATTCGTATAAAGGTGTTGAAAATGCAGTCCGATTATTCTTATTGTTCCAGTATTGTACAACTGCTCTATTACAACGTTGTTTACAAATGTATCGTACAAAAGGAATTTAAGATAATGTGGATTTTTTTTTATCTGATAATGCCAGTTTTCTTATATATGCTGAATAATTATATTAATGCAACTGGCTTACTGAAAACATACTGTTATTTAATATTGCTTTCTGTTGAAAAAGCAAATATTTAAACAACTTTTAACATTTTACGAAATGAAAGTATCTTGAAATGGTTTAATTTATTGAACAAAATATGTACCAAAGTTATATTTAATTATACTTTGAACAATAATGATGTTGTTCCTCCTCAAGACTGTTTTAAAGTAGGTTTCAAGATTCCTTTTGTTACACATATTTAGTGGCTACAATATTTCATTTTTCATAGAATCATTCCTAAAAATTATTACTTAAAAATCAACTTGAAGATTATTTCAGATGATTGTTGTACCTTTTGTCAAAAAGAGACTAAAACGAACTGATGTTTTTTAACTTGAGATAAAATTTTTCCATTGTAGAACAACCTAAGCATGTTTATTCATAGAAAGACAACGAAATGGGTTAGTTTTTTGTGAATCTTATTATAATTTATACAATTGAAAACATATTTGTATGTTTGCAACGGAATGAGATACATTTTGTCGAGCCACTGTATCATATGAGTTTAAAATACAAAGTAAAAAAAAAACGAATCAAATCAAATATTTCAGCTTTTTTTAATTTGAAATATGTTGGTCATCTTGGGAAAATATTTTTGATACAAAATGTATACGCCATTTGTGATATGCAAGAAAATTTTTTATATATTTTTTGGATTTAAGTGTATCATAAGGAGTGATATCAAATAGCATAAAAATAACGTAATATATTTCTACAATGATACATCTATTTGTCTGTTTAAAAATACAAAAAGATATGAGATTAAACTTACGTAACTATTGAAAAAATATGTAACTTCTGAAGCATACGGTAAACAAAGTCTTTCCTCGAGATATTTTTAAAGCAAGGTTTCTATAAAAACAAATTCTCATTTGTTTGTAACTTTAATTTCCTGGGAAAATCTAGATACTTGATTAAATTGTACATCACATTTATAAAAAAGAAAGAAAATATATTGATTTTTAAAACCTCAACTTCAATCTACGTTTTTACGTCTTGACTTTCAAAACTTGTTCCAGTATATGATTTATCCGCTGATTAATGTTTTCACGTTTGTGTATTTGATACAACTGTATCAGAATATTCTCAAATACAAACATTATTTCATTTTCTTTTTTCTTTTTTGGAAAAGGTTTCCTATATCCTGAACGTTGTTCTGGTAGAAATAATTCTATTCAGACAAGTATTGTATATGTTTCATATAACATTTTTTTTCAGAAGAAATCACTGTATGGACCCATCATTCCCTTCAAGATATTGATATAAACGTTTGGCCGTGTATTGATAAAATAAAGAGATGAAATATAAAAGAAAAATATCAAAATTGTATAATATCAAATGACGATGATACATGTACACACAGTCAAATAGGTTCGTCGCATCCAAAACCATTTGATTTTATATCTGCTTCAGAAGAAACCAAACAAAATCCATCTGGTCTTGCTTTCTCCATCACATCGACAATAACGAACAAATCGAGAGGGCAATACTTGATGTGGTTTTCTTTACATTATTTAATGGGCATTTCTAAAATTTTGCAGTGTTTGGTGATATTAAAAATTTTAATTCTTAAATTCAAATATGTTCTAAGAACAGATTTGACAATTCTTAAAATTCCTTTTTAAAATTATCTCCCGGTTAAAGTTTATTAAACATCGCCAATTCAATAAAAAAACAAACTTTTTTTAAAATCTGCTTTGAAAAGCTTAAGCGAGCAATTGTTTTTTTGGTTTTAACTAACTAACACTGGCGAAAACATGGAAATAAATTCCATCTTCATTTAAGTCTATAGATTTAGTAATATATAACAATTGCTTGCTTAAACAAATACTATAAACAAAAATATTATAAAACTTCTAGTATGCAATGTAATAAAAAAAAGGAATTAAGAAAATAACAATACTTGCATTCTGTGTATACGCTGAAATAGGTCTCCGAGGGGCAAGCACCACCAGAAGAGCAGGACTCATTGCAATTGTTACTGTACGCTTTCTTTGGAATTTGCAAATGCAGAAGCATAGATAGTCCTTGAAATTGATTGATATTGTGAATTTACCTTAGATATTATTGTTTCAATGAAATAATTTAATAATTTTTAATGCAAAAGATATTATTTTATTACAGTGTTGAATAAGTTTAATCTGCTGAATTTTTAATAATTTCAGCTCAAAAAATGAACACTTTTGATATCATTATATTCTAGGTGTGTATCATTTAAACAGGCATCAATTTATTTAATAAGCAGATATTTATTTTTTAGATTAACTCTCATCAGAATGATTTGTAACGTTACCTTAAGAGCAAAATACATTGGACCGTTTTGTCCACAGCTGATATTCTCCTTTTGACACTCCAAGAAACACCCCTTTACAGTGTTATTTGGAATATTCTTTAGGTGTTGTGTATGGCCTACGGGTAAACTTGTAGTCTGAAAACAGCCTGTGGAACAAATACACAATGATATTGGCTGTATGTCGCTCAATTGAATTTACTGTAAACTCATGAGCAACAAATTGTTGTAATGTTATTTATCATTAATGCATGACACCAGAACACACTTTTAAGTCATTTATTTAATATTTATTGGGCAGTTGACTAAAATTATGTTAGATTTATTTCGACGAACATGACCGCACTGTACAGATCCTGATATATTGTACATGTAGCGTACAAAATCAGCATCTAGACATAGAAGATCATATAAATAATAGATACAAGATTCATATTGGATCTGTTTGACGATGGACTCCGTCTTCATTTACCTATATATGCAATCCATGGAGTATACTTCCTATCTACAGATGACCATATTCGTCGTATAAGTAAGTCTGTCGATGAGGGCCCGGTATTGTTTAGATTGGTTAAACTTACAAGTGATTCGTTACGAGCTCTGCATTGTTTATTAGCAGTCGCCCAAATACGCTTCAACGTGCCGTTCTTTCTTACAAATTCTAGCTATCTCATCTTGGGTGGGCGCCTGACCGTTCTTTTGAGATTGCATCTCGTTAGGTTTGATTAAGTTTAGTAGTTCTTGAAAACCAGATGAAATGTGAATTGTAAACTAAGAAAATGAAGATGCCGATTCCGAGAAACGTGAAAAAATATCAGAAAAGGTCATTTCAGCTTTTTAATAAATAATCAACCATGCTAAACATATTTCTAGTATTAACAGTGTGAAGTGATCAACATTGTAGAGTGTTTTGAGAAAAATTTGTTCTAATACATAATCTTTAAGCTGTAAAAGTCTTTTCACTCTACGATTTGCAATTTTAAATCAAAAGAGAACACACTGGTTTTAAATATATTGCTTATTATGAAGTATTTTGGTTTTGTTAATGAATGATGATTTATTTACATGACGACTTTTGGGCAGTAAATCTGTTATTCTAAAATGTCAACTTACGGAAGTATTTTCATAACATAACCAGCATGTTGATGATATTTAATTCAATCCACAAGATAACAACCAAACATTTCAGGATTAAAATGAAGAAAATATGTAAATACAGGAAATTTTTATGTTTCTAAGTTTATCTTTACGACAAGAAAGAGGACATAATTAAAATGTTTATTTCCTTATATTACAAAAATTACCTAACAACTGTGTTTCTAGCCTCAAAATTGTGCACTAATCTGTGTTCCTTAAACTAAGACTCCAGTATGAAAAACACCCCGCGATGTAAAACACTTGAAAGTTATACAAAACTTTCAACTCAAGATGGATGCAAAGGTAAACATGTGATTATTCACTGTTGTAAACAATTACTAATTTTGTAAGGTTTCTTTTGAAATAATTCCTCAAAATCAAAAGATTTGTTTATTTCATATTCATTCTTTCTATGGAGTAAATTTACCCCTTGCATTTTTTGAAACCGGTTTAAACGTTTAGAAAATATATAAATCTATCGATGTCGGCTCCTCGAAGGGTTGACATGTCTTACAGAGTTGCGTTTACGAGTAGCATTTCTTTTAATTTTTCTTCATTTAAATATATGCAATTTGAGAAGAAAAATAAAACATATATTAAAAATTTTATAGACAAAATCAAGTGAAAAATCAAGCCCAGAGCGACAACTACGACCAACTAGAGAGACCAGTTTATTTTCTGGGAGTCCAGTCAGAAAGAGAGGACGGGGACGAGGAAAAGGAAGGGGGAGAGGTAGGGTAAGACCAGCAGGATCTTCCAGGGGTGGACATGGAGGGAGAAAAGATAGTGGAAGAGCACAAATCAGGGGATATATTGCAGCTACTGCACTACAAGAGAGGCAGAAAAATTTAGAAGTAAGTACATGTTTTTTATACAGTGGGACTTTAGATATCCGGACGCCGAAACAGATTTTCTAGGATGGTCTGTTTTTATCACAAAACATTGCTTAGCTATAAATCTTGCTTCTTTTAATCGGACAGTAAAATTTAATGATACCCCACTTAATACAATTAGATTAAACATGTCGGTTTAGTTGTACACCGTTTTAACCTGCTACACCCTCGTGAGTAGCTTGTATAAACACTTTGATTTCTCGAATCGCTTTAAAATTACCGTATATTTACATGTTCATCTGTCAAGTGCTATCACCTTCTAAACATTTTTTTGTTTAAAAGGAAAATGTGCTTATTAAAAGAACTGGAAAGTTTAACATTGCTTTGTGGTTTATGTATTTAATACGTTATTTTCTATACCACGAACTGTCTCATGGATTAGGTCAAATTAAAACCGGAAGTACAGAAAAAAACCAAATATGAAAATATGTCAACTCATTGGAAGTGTATTGGTGGATCTGGCAATTTTCCAGCTAATAGCTATTTTTTATCATGAAATTAACTTTGTTGAAGAATAAAAATATTTTAAAATACAAATCATCAATTTCTGTCAAAATGGCGGGTCAAGAAATTGATATTCAAAAATCTAACGTAAAAAAACATCTGTACAAGACTTGGACACCATGAATTTAGCTAGATTCGGATATTAATATGGTGCGGTTAATATTTCCCGACAAAAAACATCATAAAGCGGTGTTCCTGGTATTAAAAAGATGCATTTCAACCGATAGCTGTAACCAGATAGCCGTCTTGGCTGTATTTTAAATTACATGTAGTCGAAAAAAGGTGGCGAACAATAGTTTGTTATACGAAATCTAATCATATATTATTTGATATCACCAGTTTGGAATTTAGGGTTGGAATACTCAATTTGAAGTAAATATGTTCAGCGCTTCGACAGCCATATAATTAACATTAAATTATGATGAGTATTTCATTAGTTTCGGTCAAGCAGAACGTTGGCTATGCACATGATTCAGAGGATAATAGCTACGGAGCTGATGTCGCTATAGGTTAAATATAGAGAAATCATGTTCAGAGTGAAGTGTTGATTGTTTGTACTGATAATATAATTATTTATGATTATACCACTTGGACAGAACTAATCTGAATTATTTTTCTTTTTGTGTGAATGATCATATATAAGCTTATGTAGAGAGAATGAGAAGAAGTTGGGCGTTCATGAGATGTTGGAAACTGCTAGTCAGTGCAGTGTTAGAGATTGAGATTTGAATTTGTAAGACTTTGAAAGTTGCTTTGTAAAATCTATACGATCACGCTTTAATAAATTATTGTTCAACACTCAATTGGACTTATCAGTTCTGGACTGGACAAGGAATTGAACCAACCCATAGGCTTACATAGCTCTAATTTGTTGCTATTTAGTATAAAAGGCAAAAATAAAACAGCATTAACGCTTATTATAAACAATTATCATTTGTGACGAAATGGACACATTTCAGATTTTCGGCCGCTTAACCTATCCAGACGATTAGACTTGGGAACAAAAGCGTCCAGATAAATGAGGCTCTACTGTGCGTCACAAAGTTATGTTATTTTTGCAATTGCATGTTAAATGTATTCCAATTAAATGTATTTTTAATGATAGACTCGAATAAATAAGATGACAGATGCAGAAAGGAGACAGCTGTTGTTGCAGGCTGGAAAAAGAAATCCAAGCATCTTCCTCAATTTGATCGACATGCCGGCCCCTCCGGAAGGAATTCACCCTCCACCTGTTGCCGCTGCACCAAGTTGGTGTATTTGCCTTAAATGCAGAGATATGCCAAAACAGAAAGAGCGCATTTGCTGTGGAAGACGAACTAATCTGTGCCAGTCACAGTTGTCTGTAAGCTATCATCACAGTGACATGTTAAAACATGTTAACTATAATTGTTACATTTAGAATATATAATTATAAAGTCATTTGTAAATTTAAAAAAATAATAATTCTTTCTTTCTTTCTTTCTTTTTAATAATATAGACAGTTAAACATATTTTTTTTAAATATAAAATAAGACATATTTTTGCAATTTGCAAGTAAGATTTTCAAACGAATTTGTTTTGAAAGAATTTCCAGTTACTTGTCCTTGACGAATTGGTGCTTACACTAACCCAATCGTACAGGCAGGATGTGCCTGTCCTTCTTCAGAAGGAGGATTACAACAAGGGGAAGAGGCATACTGCCTACCGCCAATTTGTTCTGTGGCAACATGGCCGCCTTGGCAAAGGAGTGCGGAGAGTTATTCCCAGCTGCTGTGTTTGGGCTATCCGTGACAAGTATCCAGACCAGTACGGACAATATGTTGGCTTCCTTCCCTCCCGTTTAACTTGAAGCTGAAGATATTATTTTTGTTTTATATCTTTCAAGACACTGGATAGTTAACAAAGTACTCATCAGATAAATCTTTAATTCTTTAATATTTTGATATGATTGTAACCAGTTGGTATGAGCAATTGAGCATACTAAGGCAACAGCTTGGGCGTTTTAAATTATATATAAAGTCCTAAAACTTTCATACAATATCTAATATACTTTTTCAATATAATTCACATTTTTCACTAATTAAGGATTTTATAAATGATAAATGAGTTGTACTGCTATCTAAATATTACTTAACGTTTTACGGAATTAAATAAGTTATATATATATATATATATATATATATATATATATATATATATATATATATATATATATATATATATATATATATATTTATATATGAGAGAGTGGAGAGAGAGAGAGGAGAGAGGAGAGAGAGAGAGAGCATAGAACTATATATATAAAACATAGAAGTTTTAATATTAATAGATAATGAAATGCATCTTACCAGCTTAACTTTCACCCCTCTCCTATACTATGTAGAAGTATTTCGAGGTGAATACCTTGACGGCTGCCCCTATATAGTTAGGAGACAGGTAAGGTACTACTACTATATATGTTAGTGAACATCGCTCATTCTCTCTCTCTCTCTTTCTCTCACCCTCTCTCTCTCACCCTTTAATTCTACCTTAAAACCATGTGACCTCATTCAAACACAAAAATGGTGCGGATCTCAAAACCAACACCTGGCTACATGATTTTCAAAGCTGTAAATTATTTTGGTTGAGAAGTATTCCATATACAATTTTTATTTTAGCTTTAAAATTTGAATGTTTTCTTGTATCTTTCTCCGGAGCTCTTGTATACATGTATAATTTGTATCTGAGTTTTACTGATTTCATTGCATTATCAGAAATTATACATATATAAAATGGTATTTACAAATAAATGAGCGATAGTAATGAGAGATGAGTCCAAATAATGTACGATCGTTGGGCGATAGTCTATTCAATGTCCTATGTTGCAAAGCGTGACTTCCTTTCATCTGCAAGCTCTGCAAATAGTGGTGGAAGCTTTGGAGCTACAATCCATGACAGTCTCCGTGGATCCCCTGTCTCCAATTCCATTCTGCCATGAAAGCATACATGTACAGGATAGACTGTCCATCTACCGGATTTCCTGTTGTGCGTCCTTTGCAATCTGTAAAAATGTAAATTATAAGTATTTACAATTGTAAATGGCCCTTTATTGAAAATTATCACTTAATTTTGACCATTGATATGTACATGTATAAATGGATTATTACCCAACTTTTCCATCTTTATTGATGATAGGTTGTCTGTTAATGTTCTGATTGTAATCGAGTGCTGCCTTAATGCTTCTAGCCCTATACACTAGAGGAAATTCAATGCATTTTCAATGTTTTGGTTCTCAGACGTAAGAAAATGATGACGTTTCGCTAATGTAGTGTAACCTCATAATGAAAATATAAGGTTTTGTGAAATCTTTTAAAACTTTAAAGTTGTTTTGCCAAAAAATGGTCGAGAACATATATTTATATTTATTATTTTTGATGAATTGATTTTAAATTATCTCTTCTGTTTTTGGGTTGAGTAAAATTAAATTCGTCTGTTTCGCTTAAAAATTATTAGCATAGTTCTGAAATGCGTATACCGACTAAAATGTGCATTTAACTATATATTTCATTGGAATGGCGATGTTTTGTTTGATAATCATTCTGTGCTTAAAACATTACACCAAAACCACGCAAAAGAATCTCAAAAAAAATTCAGAAATAAAACTTTGAAACCAGTAAATGAAGTGGACATATTTTCAGGGTCTCACAAGCAGTAAACCCGTGAGCTACCTTAATGGAACTAATTATCTTTTATTGAATTTGTATGAAAATGAATTTAATCAGCCCAAAATTACCGCACTTTTCTGTGCGCCTTTAATTACTTCTTTTTAACACAAAAAAAATGTAGCACCCAGGTCGTCCATCCGATTTTATTTCAGACCGGGACCTACAGACCTGCAGCTACCATTACTCGTGATGAATTTATTCTATCCAGACCGTCTGGGAAGAGATAAGAAAAAACAACTTCCAAAAATTGACTTACGATACATGTATGTCAAAAGTTGTCCTAAGATTACGCAAATTTTGAGGAATTTTCTTAAGTTAGGATACTTTCGACAACAGCACTTAACTCTAGGAAGTCTTTCTTAAGGCCTTTCTTAGGCCTAAGATGGCTTCATAAACATGCCTGCACAAGCTTATCATTCAAAATATATAAATATAATATTTATAAATGTCGCTTTCCCAGAGAAATAATAACTGATGTGATCTCAGCGGTGAAGATCATTCTTCCAAAATGTTCTCAACTCACTTAGAACATAACCCAGTTATTCAGCCAATCAAATGTCCCCAATTCTCGCTAAGAATGCAGTCTCCGTGGTGAAGAAGTTTTCTTTTTCTCGAATACTGAAGAGTTTTTGATTGGTAAAAACTTTGAAAAGGGGCGTTTTGGAAATTCTTCATTGAGTGACTTTATCCCCCCCACCACATCAGAGAAAAGATGCTTCATGTATTTTAAATCACAATGAATTAGTGCAAGATTCACACATTTAATTCCTTTTCTTTTTAAATTGCACACATTTATTGTCACCTTCCTATGTTCATTCACATGATAAATTTCCTTCATTTTTCTCGCAAACACAGTTGTCATAAATATCGGATACCAGCAATGTTTTTAAGACTTTTTGGGCATAGTTTTCGATGCAATGATATTTATTAAAGAAAGAAAACGCCTCTTACATGTATTTGGTTACCTAGCTGCAGGTCTGAAAAAATTCGGATGGACGACAGTGCCTCCCATAGTAAAATTCTGCAGGTTACCTTGTACAGATTTAATGTACATTTTTAATCATCTGTATAGATGTAACACATAAAAACGTCAATCTCAATATCTCATTTCAACAAAACCAATATCCTTTAAATCATATTCATTCTAACATGACTTGGTTGGAAGTCTACGAGAAAAATACGCTTGTTCGATTTTCACGTAAATAAATACACCGGGCTCCATACATGTCAAATAAGGCACGGCAATGTTTGGACACAATAGGGGGCGGTGTATTTTCCTCAAATCTTTGCTTTGATTGGCTTGGGTTCTGTTTTAAGACAGTAAGATCATATGAAGATCTCCGCTCCGCTCCGCCCATTCTTCACGACGAAGATTTCTCTTCATATGATCTTACTATTACTAATTAAGAGACAAGATCAAATCTAAACTACGGTTTTTTTTTTTTATAAAAATGTACTTTGTAGTTCTCGAAATAAATCATGATAATGATCAAAATAGACGCATTTCTTATGTCAAGGAACATTTTCATCATGATATTTATCATCTTGTCCTGATCGGTGAACATGGTCTTAGTAATGATTATCCTCTGGACTACTATCATTTCTGGTTATAGGTACTATAATCTGGTACTCTTTTTTGTATTGGGATAGTTGGATGTAGATTGCCCTGGCGTAGATTCCTCCAAATGGGTCGTTAAGTTGTCAGATCATTCGTGTTCTTCGTGAGACTTTGCATGCACATGACGTCTAGAACACGAAAAAAATTATAACCGTTTATATTCAGTTATTTTCAGTAAACATTGTCAAAGTTATTATTTCCTTTTCAGAACAATATGATGGAATAATAATTAAAACAAATATTTCATATAAAATGTTTAAAATATGCACAGAAATATTTTGGTAAGTCAAGAAATTCGCAGGAATAAAGCCGTTTTTATTTAGCCCAACCCTCTACGCAGCACTTTACGTACGGTGCAAGAGAAACAAAACCAGAACACTCATAGCGATTATGGCATCGGAAGCTCCGATAATGAACACAAAGTCATTGTTAGGGAATAGAGCATGTTAATGTGATATTTCTGTACCTGAGGTTCAAACAAATTCTATTGAAACACACAAGGATTTATAAAGATTTTTATTGTTGACAATTATCATAATATAACAACAATAATACCGTTCAGACATGAAATACAATTTGATATACAATTGCAAACAGTGAACATCTTACATTGTAATCATCAAACAGGCGATTTCTCGCTTCAGTTTAGAAAGTATAAATATAATCACGGCAGCTTTTGCTTTTGAATCTATAGCTAAAAGCGCCTGTCGAACTAAGTCGTACCTAAAAGTTAACTTTTTATAAAACAGCTCCCAGGGATCTAGCCTGAAAATGATGAACAATGGCATCTATTCTTAAAAAAATTCCCCCTAGTGAGTCGTTCTAGTGCTCGTCCCTATTTATTTTATCATAAACTAATTAATTATCAGTTGTTCTACTCACAACTCTTCAGATTTTGTACATAAATCACACAAATTTTCTTGACAATTATATCAAGACTTATAATAATAAACACAAAGCTCACTGCCGACTTATTAATAACTAAGTTACCATATCCTCACTGGTTCACCTTATGGCCAACACAACCTCCCACAATTCTCTTTTATGAACTCAAAAGTATCTAAAACTGCAAAACTGCCCTCCTCTTCATTATTTCATGTATTATTTCTTTTATCATGACCAGAAATACTATTACCCTGGACTGTGTCAGGCACGACTCGTCGTTAACGTTTTTGAAAGTGGGGGGGGGGGGGGGGGGGGGGGGCAGCCTCATCCAAAATCATCTGGACAAGCAAAACGTTCTGGAAAACATATGACAACCATTAACTTGTAAGGAATATCCAATAAAAGACGAAACTAGAGTCCAAGCACACATATTACGAAAACAGTCTTCACGAAAACTCGGTGGTCGGAAGACTGCGGCAGAGAATTTTGATGTCGGGTCAGTGAAAATCAAAGGTCAAGAAGTCCAATGGGCTTGTAGGTTTTCAAAGTCATACACAATCAAAATTATATTTAAACTGTCCTACTTGCGTTTATGTTACAAATAAATTAAATTAAAAAGCAAAAGATGTTTGCGTGTCGTATCGGGGACGTACATGTATTTAGGTCCATGTTTTTTTTATTTGGACGGAACTATTTACTAGTACGTAAAATGCGCGAATATCTTACGAACAACTGACTAAAACGACAAAGGGCGAAAAATGGCGGCCTTTGAGAAATATTCACTGACCATACTGACACTGTACATTTATACTATCTTCTCATTGTATCGCGGCTTCCGTTGTATCGCGGTATGTTCCAGAAACTTAAATTCCCTGTTTTCCGCGATTTTCCACAAAGAGTTCATGCACCAACATCAGGATGAGTGCAGAGAAGGTTGTCAAATATATTTCAAACATGAAACAAATTGATATATACCTAAGAATCTCAAATAATTTACCAAAAATACATTGTACTAGAAAAAAATAAGCCACTGCTAAAACTGTAATCAAGATGCATTGTTTGTTTTCGAATATATTAAAGAAAAAAGTTAAATTGTACATGTATATCCTTTTTTTTTTTTACTTATTCAACAACATAATCAACAATAGCAAAGAGCTTATTTCCTATCTTGAAAATATACAACAAAGGGTTATAACATACAACATATTTATGTCAATAAATAGTTTATGCATCATTTTATTTGTATGTTTTTGTTTTTGTTTGGTAATTTTTCATGACTAGGCATTTTTAGTTTAGACATGCGTACTGGCAAGTTATGGATATTAGCTAGTCTGCGCATGCGTAGTCAGTGTCCATTTTGTAAACATTCATGACTGTCATATCTTTGCTTATATAGCAGGTACTTTATTATGCTCCTGTCAAGGGTCTACAACTTTGCTGCATAATAATTTACTATTCACATTCTCAGGATGCTGTGTGATATTTTCAATGTTTTTGTATGCATATCGTTCTTTGAGTTATTGTCATTTATTGAAGGAAATGCATATTTTCTACTTGTCATGCCACATCACATATTCTTTATTTGTATTATATTATGCTGTGACTGTGACTATGGCATAATGTTTTGTGCTACTTTTATGCTTTGTATTCATCAATAAATGACCTGTTTTATTCTTTATGAAAGAGTTGAGTTTTTCCATGTAATAGTACGAACGTGAGCAGGCAGGCATAAATTATATATCCGTGACTACAAACGCCAGACAAAGCTCACAGGAACCATCAGTTCAGGTGAACTTCAGTATTTATCAATTACGTGCATGAGAATTGAGTGCATAATTTCATCTTACATGTAATACATATTAATGCATCTTAATACATATCGACGACGTATTATCAATTAACAATTGTTACTTCCATTCCTACGTCGACTGTATATATCCCAGTGAACTTGAAATAAAAGATACCACAGAGTCCGCGTCATCTGTTTCATATTTGGATATTTTACTGGAAATGGACATTGATGGTAACCTAAACTTTATGATAAACGTGATGACTCCAATTTTTCTATATTCAAGTTTCCTTACTTATGCAGTAATATACCTTCATCACCTGTTTATGGTGTTTTTGTCTATCAGTCAATTCGATACGCAATGGCATGCTCTTCGTATGAACAGTCTCTAAGGCGAGGCAAGCTACTGATAAACAAGTTGATAAAACAGGACTATCAACAGTATCGTTGGAAGTCATCTTTTCGTAAGTTCTATGGTCGATACAACGACCTTGTCAGCATATACAATCTTCCACTGGGTCGCATGCTGACTGACATTTTTCATACTAATTGACAATTGTCAGATCATAATTAATAACCTAATTGTCTACGGACTTTTCCGTTTTTTCTGATTGCGACAAAGAGCACACGGCGGGTGTGACCGTTCAGCAGAGGATGCTCACTCCTCCATGGCACCTGATCCTACCTCTATTTTTTTAAAGAGGTCCGTGTTTGCTGTGCTCCTGTTTTGTAATTTTCATTTGGACTTTTGAATTTGAACACTGTTCGTTATCACCACATGTCATAACTATTCAATATTAATAAAAAAAAAATTTAAATATTGCACATGTACATGTATATTTAAAAAATGCGAGGTGGTAAACAATGTATAGACTAAAATCTGCAAACTTTAAAGGTTCTAATATGATCTACTGAGATAAAATTAGAATGCAGTTCTACTGTCCAAAAGACAGAAGCTTATCGAAAATTTGAAAATCACTGACTATATGGCCCTTGAGTAAAAAAAAACTTTCAAAACAATCCGTCCTTTCTTACAAATTCTAGCTATGTCTCCTTCGAAGGGCGCCCGACAGTTCATTTGAGCAAACCTGAAAAGCACTTTTTGTTAGATTAGATTAAGTTCAGTGGTTCTTTAAAACAAGATGATCCATGTATGTGAAATGAAAACTAAGACGATAACGACAATCGTGACAAAAAGCTCCCTTCAGCTCAGTTGGTCATTAAACATCCATGCAAACTACATGAAAAAAAATGATCGGTAGGTTGATTAGTATTTTTCCTTTAAATATAAATAGTTTGTAGTGATCAAAATTGTAGTTTAATTTGAGTGAAAAATAATATACGATAACATTCTTGTTATAATAGTCTTTTAACTCTGTGATTTACCATCTTAAATCAAAACAAGATACATAAGTTTTAGTTTTAAATTGTTCCCTATCAAAAATATTTTGTTATTTTTTAAGGGGGAATGACTACATGACGACTTGTGTGCATTGATTCTGTCATTTTACAGAAGTATTTACATAGCATAATCAGCATGATGGGAGATATTTAAATTAATCCACATTCTGGCAACCAAACATTTCAGGAATAAAATTAAGATTTCTGAAAGAAAATAGTTAAATACAGGAAATTTTAATGTTTCTAAGTTCATTTTTATGACAAGAAGCAGGACATAAACAAAATGTTTATTTCCTTGCATTACAAAAATTCTCTAACAACTGTGATCCTAGTCTCAAAATTTCGCACTAATCTGTGTTCCTTAAGCTAACTAAAGATTAACGTGTGCATAACCCGATGTTATATACTTTAAAGGACTAACCTTTATTTGATTAGTTTAATTATCAATTGGCTGACTAAGTGTTTCAGAGAAGTCTTTAATAAATGTGTTCTTATAAAACTAATTACTTTCTTGAAGGGATAAATTTGTAAACTGCATTATAAACCATCCAGTCCTTGTTCAAAACAAGGTGTCGGTAGTATTTTCGAGGACTGTACATTCTAAAAAGTATCAGATTTGAGCTGATAAGAAAATCTAAAGCCAAAGTCTTTTGGTGACAATTCAATAGTCAATAGCATGTAAATACATGTACATTTGCCCCTTTCCTGCAAATTAAACAACGTTCATTTTCTTATATAACATGTTGTTCTCATCCATACCACAAAAATATTTCTCTCGTTGTTAACTTCATCAGTTAATGTAGCAAAAATAGTTCAATGTCAGAGCGTTAACTCTTGAGATTTACAAGCTATAGAACTTCGTACTGTGCAATACGATGTACGTACGGACTTGTCGTATATTTTTCTTAAACAACATTGGGATTTGATTGATTCCAAAAATCAATTAATTTTTACGACTTTTACTTACTTCAGTTCTTTGTTCAGAAAAAATATGTATCTTACTTGATGATGTTGATGAGTGTGTTGCAATGGATAATGAATGCAATTATAACAACATCAGAAATAAAATGTAATAAAAATGTGTTTGGTATCAAATATTATTACAGAAACTGGGGAAATAAGTCAAGAATTTAAGCACCTTTTTCCTCTAAATTGCCCGTTAAGCTAAGTTTACGTGAGATAAGTGATTTAAAATTCTGCGACTTTTCAAAGAAAATAGATCCTTGTTGTTTCACTCACTTGAGAATCTTTTCTTTGTGCAATTCAACACCAGTGTTTGGTGTTTTGGAAAGCTATACATTTATAGTTAGTTTATCACCGTTTCGTGACTTAAAACATGATTACTTCTTATACACAGCCTTGATTAAAACATTCAACAACGTCATTTCACTACAATATCCTCTGAGAAGTATGCTATAAGCAAAAAAACAAAGATTCCATTTTAATTGGAAGTATATCTTGACATGTTGATTTAAAATTTAAGAACACATTACTTTTAAAGAATAATTTTACTCAATATTCAGCGAAAAGAGAAAAGAAAAAAAAAAATTATCGAACAATTTACTTTATACTTTCGTGTTAAATACTGAAATCTGATTGGTTTAGACGTAGTTTATAACCCGTTCTATTACCCTTAAGACATTCAGTATAATAAAATGAAAAGTGCCTCTTGGGGAGGTAACGGTTGAAATTGAAAAAAAAACAAATACAAAATAACAACAAAAATACCAGAATTATATTCACATTCGTTGTTTATTTCAAAAGTACCTTACAATATGAATGTGTCGATATATTTATGTCGTAAATGTCCGATATGCAATGTCAACCCGTGCACGCACGGGTCAAAGTCTACTTTATATAATAAAACATTGAGAGTAGAAATTCACTATCCATTAATGTGAGAAATGATTTCTTATACTAGTATCGTATTTCCTTATGAACAATTTCCAAAACACGTAGACATATTTAGACAAGCGATATCTGCGTTTTATGAAAATGAATATCGTTTATACTGAAATTCATTTTTTACTCTAAACGAAAATGAGAAAAACAGCTTATGGAACAAGTGGTCAAAGGTCTCTACAGTCACCAGAGTATCATACAACGCTATAAAGGATACACAATTTAAATCAACACCTAGAAAATAAACGGTACCCAAGGACCAACAAAACTGAGTGGTACATATTTCTTTTCTTTAATTATTTCAACGAGTGTGATGAAAATTTATAAAACTGGAGAGAGGTGTGTTATTTCTAAATTTGGGTAGGGGCCTTTTGATTATCATTTATAACCATGTAATAGGTATGCCTGCTCAATGACAAAAAAAAGACTTCTAAAAATGCAGCAATTTTAGTTTTAGCTGACAATCTTATTTGCTCTGAGTATAGGGAGCTATGATGTTCAGAATTTATGCCATCCATACCGATGTAACTAACACACCAAAAGGTTGGTCAGGTAGTTTTAGGAAAGAACAACGGGCACCGATGAACAACCAAAGATAGCAGTAGATTATCTTAATATCCAATTACCAGAGGAAATTTAAGGTTCTAAATAAGATGCCGATTTAATTTAAACGAAATATATATGCTTTAAAAATAAATGCTTGTTCTAAGGGAAAGGAAGATTTTCTTCTTACTATACTCTTTACTAAGGTATTCTCGATACTTATAATACCCTAGGGTTCAAAAATGTTTATTCAAAAGTATGAAAAAATTCCAAGAGTTCTCTGTTGAGCCCCCCCCCCCCCCCCACACACACACACACACTCTCTTTCTTTCTCTCTCTCTCTCTCTCTCTCTCTCTCTCTCTCTCTCTCTCTCTCTCTCTCTCTCTCTCTTGCTTGTTAGGTTTTAATACACAGCTAAAAATAAAAAGTCTACCGGGATTCTGCATTGCAAGAGATAGATATTCGTAAGAAATCTGTCTTCGTTCCTGTGAATTTTCCCAAGTGAAAAATGATAATGTAATAATGTTTTGAAAAAGTTCTATTTATACCAATTCACGATAAGACTTTCCATGAGGGGTGCTCGATTGAAAAATAGGAAAGAGTGGCACAGTAGACGAAAAGCTGTTGAAACTAATCAAATAATTAATGGGAAAAAGTATTGTTTCTCTTATGTTAGTAATGGGCTTCTTCCTCTATGGTAAGTATGATCGTAATTGGTATCATCTACTGATTTACAAAAGTTCCCGTCATGCATTCCTATAACAATGTTGTTATATCCATGGTCATGAACGGGAGAAACCTTCCTTATTTGTCATGCCGTAGAATAGAAACAATCCAACTCAGTAACAGTTCCATATCTATCTTCTTCTTGTGATTCAATCAGTTTAGGCCGAATAGAATGTAAATGGTCATACTGTCCATCATCATTTTCCACGTAGATATCCTCTGTTTCCATAGAAATTATTTTCTGGTTTTCATATACATGTATTTGTGTATTGCTGTAGGCGACGTCATTCTGTTTCAGATCAGATTCAGACCTAGTTAGTTCATCATCATGGGTGATGTTATCGACAGTCGTGAGGCAATTCTTTGGCTGTTGACTCAATCAATTTGTCAATCGTTGTGAAATAAATAAGTTCAAATAAGAAATCTTTAAAAGTATTCTTCTGATTAAAGCAAATGAGTGTGTTATTCTTGTTGATACGGATCTGTTTCATTAATTTTGAATGATCATGTTCAAAACTGAATGAGATATAAGGAAAATAAATACCTGGTTTTAACGTCATTGTGGACAAGGCATATGTGAAAATTTTATCATCGTATCAACGTAATTACGCAGATAGGTTAAAGAAGCATATGGACAATTTAGCGTCTTATTTTGACTGTAACACACAAAATCGTAAGATTATTTTACTGTTTTGAATCAGACCAATAATTTATTATTTTCCAATAAAATAGATGTCACTACAATAAAATCGGGTAGTACATTACTGTCACCTCTTTGCATTATCACGCGATAACTATAAATAGCTTACATAAATTCCTTAATATAAAATGAGGACAATAACTACACTACCACGGGGTTTCCACAAAACAATAAACATACCAAGTATAGAAAAAACATCTCAGTTTTATAAAAAATGCTGCTAGAATCCTATATTCTTCTCCAATAAATAGTTATTCGTCTAGTTCTCTAAAAACCTTCCCAACTTTTATACAGTTTGCACGGAAAATGGTATGCTGTATAAAAGCGACATATAAAACAGGATTCTAGCAGTACTTTTCAAATTAAGCATTGGTCAAACTATTGATACGTGTCAAATGTGAACTTCAAAATATATGGGTAGCATTGTTCTAGTCGGATGTTTATTCCGTAAACAACGACAGAGGAAAGCCTGGCCGAGAAATAAAAGCATAAAAACATACCTTTTAGCGAGTATTTCACAAAGTTAACATATGTTCCAGTATACCCTTGTTCAATTCACAACAAATCACACCAAAATACTTATTAGAGTTCTTAGATTTCTTATATTTTGAATCTGTTTACAATGCTTTCTGATCAAATTTACACGACATTCCACTTTTAGTCATGACGTCATCAATGTGTAAATCTACGTAATACAGTCTAATTTCTGAAAATGAAATTTTGTCAGATTTTTCTTATTTGAATTTGGTCTACGTTTTGATGTTTTAATATTTGGATAGGTATTTAATACCTAAGATTAGTTATTTCGCGAAATTACATGTATCTTCTTTCCATATGCTTCCTTAACACCCCTGCATATGATCCTATACGGGAATGAAGTAAAATAACACATTCCTTATTTTTTTAAAGGATATTGCGTTAATGTTTTCAATTAAATAAAAGAAAATTGATGATTAAACGACCTTTGAAATCGCATCACATGAGACCTTCGATAGCTGCTAATATATCCGTGGTTGTAAATAAACGCATATATAGTACATGTATCGTATTATAGGAAGTAAACTGAAAATAAAATTCAAAGATAATAAAGTAGAAAAAAGCGTCTATGACTCATTATACTCATTATAACGACTGTAAAACTTTTTTTTCAATCACTACACATTATGAGAACTAGAATCTTAAAGTTTACTGTGTTTGGCCTAAAATCAAGAAGTGGAACGGAAATCAATATGCTTTTTGTTAAGATAGAAACCAATACCGGCCCTATAGGTCAATTCTTTTGTTATTCGCAATTGATCCTTTAATCAGGATGATGACAACCTTCCTGGAATCAATTGAAGGTTTACTGAGATAATAGGGTAGTTAAATGCACATATGTATAATACTAAGCCCATTTTCCGACACGAAGCAGGAAGTATTTTGAACAGTTGGGTTTTTTTGAGTCAGAAAATGTTATAGTCTCTACCAACACCATAACAAATGTATCCGTGGTCGTCAACTTTGTAATCATGATTATAAGCCATAAGTAAATACAACCCTTTAAAGCTATTACCGTAACTTTTCGCTTCAATCAAGAATATGGTTTTCGTTCTGTGTATGGTATATTAGACTAATTAAGACTTGTTGCAATTTATCATGATTAAGAACAGTTTACATGTCCCAAAGAGACAATAGATTTTTATCAGGAAACCATTATGTAAATACATTTAAAGCTAGGATATTTTAGTACATGTTTCTAAGTAGAATATTGTGTTTAGAGATAGTTTCAGTTCCCATAAAGTGGCTCAAACATGCAATAATTGATTGCCTTTCCATAATTGTAATATAAAAGAAAAATAAATGAGCAAGTACAAACACCTATTAAATTTGCCTCTGAATAATCCATTAAAATGTTTGTCATCTTAAGGAAGCCGAGTATAATTCGAGTGCGCATGATTCTGTAGCACGGATTTTAATTGATTTGTTGTTGTGAAGTTATTAAAGTTTGTTTTGAGTTTTGTGTTTTTATACAAATATAATAAACTTTTATTTGTTAAAGAGTTGATATTATGTCATTAATTAGATAAAATACAAATGCACTATTTTTTCTGGTATTGATAACTATGCAAGAGGCTGATGAAATGAAATGATTCGCTCGTATGTTAGAGGCAACCGTGGTATTTTACTGTAACCGTGGGTTTGTTTGTTCCAATAAACAAAACACAGTCGTTGTGGGTTCAGTTTGTGATATTATATATTTATTTATCACCCTGTAAAATATATACAACATAATCAATATTAAATAACAATAAGACATACTTTATCACATTTGCAATTAATATATAGGGACGTATATATTATCAAGCATAAAATCTAAAATATTACACTGATAGCCAACATACACAATGTACAATGATATATATAAATATATATCGGTCAGATTTATATTAAATCTATATAACACTTAATTATTAATTGCTATAGCTCAGTGTAATTAATTAAAACAACTTGATATTCTTTATATCATCATTTGCTTATTTATTTCTCACATACTTTTAAATATCTATACTTCATAAATGATAAATCAATCACTTGCACACAACCTTTCATTCTCTCACTAGCAAATGTTAATGGAAATATTAATAAAAGAACTTACTTTCATAGTCTCCGATAAAATAAATTCAAATATATCAAACTTAGACCTTCACTCTCTGAATGCTAGAGTTGAATTTAATTATATAAAAATACAGACTGAACTCTCTAGGAATTTGACCCTAGAATTACCAATAGAAATCAAGAATACTTGTTATGACCAATAGATTGTCACTGACCTCTAAACTAGTTCTTATCTAAAACTGGTCCTAATGAATATTAAAATAAGCTAAGAAAGATAACTCTAATAATCAATTAGTAACTTCATGCTTAGTGAAATTAGTAGTATGTAAATGTACTACATGTATAGTGTATAGTTTAACTTTTAAATTAATTTATTTATTTCCAGCTATTTACCCGATATTAAAATATTTTATTTCTTAATTTTATTTACAGTTTAAAACTAGTAAATTAACACATTATCACATTACTACTAATTTGTATACGTGACATAGAAAGAAGCCTTTAGTAGTCTATACAGTTTGTTGTCATCATTAAAAAACTGGATGGTCAACCAATTACCCATCAGATTTGCTATAAACTTTGGATAAACTAGCCATAAACTAATATTTAGTAAAGAAAAAAAATCAAATATGTTACCCTTAAAATTTGTACATTTTTCTATATCTCTATACAGATCGCTACGTTAAAGGAGGTAAATACAGCCGAAAATTGGCCACGACCTATTAGCCTTCTTAAGGTATTACAAATCAACCGTGAAATTAATCATTTTAAATATTTTCTCAAATACACAAATAATGACTTAGTATTATGTGAAAGTTAATTTTAATCATTATTTTGAGAAAATAATATAAATCATACCCATCAATTACTCAAGGCAAAAAAAGATGAGGTACAGCGTATTTTGATATTTAGAAACCGACATTTGAATGGTGTTCATTTGTTGTTGTCAGATACGTTTAAAGACTTGCTTTACATATTCCTGAAAGTATACAAAAATGTAATTCAAATTCATTGACACTAGATAAGTCACTAGTCAATAAATTATTCTCATTAAAAAAGAACTTTTTTTGAATTGCATATATATCCTTTGATGTGGATATCGATTTAAAATTTTGTGTTTCTCCAATTAATTTTCTAATACCTGTTTATTCATACGTATTTTGACAGATAATATATGTATGTTTTATAAAAAAAAAAATAACTGTTGATTTCTTTTTACATATTATAAATACCTTAGGTTCATTCAAAGTTCAGGGCATTATTTTGTTGACAATTATTCGATCAAAAGAGAATTTTATAAATATTTGCAAGTGACACACACTAATTATATATCAAAGTCAACTTGCAATTAGAAAATATATAATCTGATCAACTAAATGTAAATCAAATTTGTAGATATAAAATATTCCATTCGATTTTTTTCAATAGCAACGAATTTTTTCTATCATTTAACTTAACAGTCTTCTCCAAAATATGATTAGGCACTAAAAATACCAAACTATGCGATAATGTAACAATATCTTATCAACAGTATTTTTAAAAACAAGCATAAAACCTCAAGTTTGCATCAAAACACAACGTTAAGTTTTTGATAGTAATGAATATGAAATCAATCTCAAAAAATTAAAAACATATATACGCTCTTATAATTTGTAGCAAAGTCCATTTACAGTTAAAAATAAACCACTATGGCCGATGAGAAGAAGCAAATCTTGCAAATATTTCGAATCGAATAAAATAACATACGTCGCTTCATCGAAAAAATGAGATATGGTTTCAGCAGTCAAAGTTACTCTTCCAAAGGATTCTCAAATCACCTTTTCAAACGATATATCAAAAAGCCAATAACAAATCTAAACTGTGATAATACAATTATATTTTAACGCTGTCTTGTTCTTGAAATTCTAATTACAAAAAATAATAACGAAAACAAAGAAACACCAATTTTCGTTTCTTATATTATAGAACCTTTTCATAATAATATTCATCTTCTTGTTTTGATTGGTGAATTTGGTCGTAGTAATGATTAGCGTCTGGACTACCATTGTTTCCAGTTTCAGATACTACAATATGGTATACTTTTTGTAGATTTGAATCGTTCGATGTAGTTTGCCCTGGCGTCAATTCCTCCAAATGAATCATTAAGTTCTCATATCTGTTGTGTTCTTCATGTAATTCTGCATGCACATAACGTCTAAAATGCAAAAACGTATAAACGTTTAAAGCCACTAATTTTCAATAAACATTGTCAGGTTTTTTATCTGTACAGAACAAAATGACATGATGTTTTAAAAAATCATCAAATATTAAAAACACAGAAAGTTTGTTGTAACGTAAAGGTAAGAATAAAGACGTTATGATGTAATGTGTTTTAGACCCACCTTCTAAGCATCTTTATAAGATACAAAAGAAAGAAAACCACAACACTTGTAGCGATTATGGTACCGGAAGCTCCGACAATGATCACAAAGGTATTTTCTTGTACATGTGATATTTCAGCACCTTTGTTTGAAATAAATTAGATTTAAAACATAAAGAGATCAAATTTATAGGCATCGTTAATTGTAATAATACAAACTATCGGAAATTAAACTAAACTTTTATTTTTGAAATACACTCTGCTCATGAACATTTTACGTATTTAGAACTGAGATATGTGGCAGTTTTTGTGACCTCCACTTTCAGTTAAGTAGCTTTTTGAAATATCATCTGAGTAGGTGTTATTGAGTCTTAATGCGCAAGTCGGAATAAGTTATATCTAAGAGTTAGCCTTCTGTTTTATAAAACAGGCCCAGGAATCTAATAGAAAAAGGATGAACAATTCCCCCTTGGTCAGTTGACCTATTGCAAGAGTTAAAGCATTATGTTATACACGTATAAACAAATTGTCCAACTACTTAAAAGTCATCAGATTCTCTACACTCATCATACAAATGAATCAACGCTAATTAATAGACACATAGCACAACGCCGCCTTATTTTATCTATCACATCAATCTGGGTACTTTCATCTCCAACATCCTTCCCATCACCATATTTCTTTTATGAATTGAAAAGTATCTTAACATTCCTTGGATCACCCACAAACCAATTTTTTTAAAAATCAATATTGCTATCTATACTAATTATTTAATTGTGTTCTTAGTGACTTTAATAAAAATGAAATTAAAGAAAAAATAATCTTTTATCTTAAAAGTTTTCTTGTACCTCTCAAATAATCAAATACTTTCTCAATCCGTCGTCAAATAACAATCTTGATTTTTCGCAACATATTGTTCTCGATCAGTTTTCCATTAATTGTTTCATAAAAAAGAAAAGGCATTTAAATAACTAAGTGTTAAGGTCTGTTGCCAAAACCATGGTGTAATGTTTAAAATGTTAAAATATATTGAATCGTAGTATACTTGCTCAAATCGTAGGTAAAAAGCGAAGCTATTATACCATTTGATTATTTTAATTTGATAATTATTTATTTAGAAATACATTTAATGACAGATTCAAGAACTTTTAGCATCAAACTAATTAATGGACCGTTGAAGACATGCTATACATATATATTATTATAACAGTAACTTGATCCAAAGGGCCGGATCACGTCGAATTGAAACGAGTTTGATCTATCTGATAATCCGCGCCTAATTACGAGACGTGAACCGGCTCTTTGGATTTAGTTACTGTTATCATAATAATTTTTTATATACCCTTGTCCATTTATAAGTTTAAATTACAAAATTATCTTTCTTAAATTAATTGTGTGACGTTTACTTATATAACAAAGCTACGTATACTTTTAGATGAACTCTTTTAAAACGCGCTAAAATACAGACGCTAATTTACGTGTACTACGTAATCACTTTTAGAGAGTGGTGATACGGAATTGGAAAACCACACAGCATCAAGAAAGGAAAATTGATGGGTATATAATGAATAGAATTACATTAAGTTACTACTTCTTATTTCGTTGTTGATACTAACCGTTATCGTTAAGGCAAACAAATGGAAGGTGTTGTGTACAGTTAATTTTACTGTAATTCAAATTGCCGCTATCCTCTTTTGTGTGATAACATTTATCTTCCTTCTCAGCTTAAAAATAAAAATGCTTTGTAAAAATGATTTTTCAGCCAAAATCTTAGGTCACATGCGCATGTTGCAATTATTCAATCAAAGAGATGGCGCTAAATCTATTTTTCTACTTAAAGTTAGAAATGTGTCGACTGAATCGCATACGGCTTTTACGAGAAGGAATATAAGACTGAATGAGGTTTTCTTTCAATTTTCATATATCTTTAAGCATAGAGCAATAGGTTTTAGAGTCAGCTAGTCATGAGTTCAAAATTTGTTGAGGCTTTATATTATTTACCTTCAGAATTTTTCAAATATTGTACATTTTTGAATATTTTAAAAACAGTGATTATATTTTAAATATGATGTACTTTCATCCATTTTGATATCGTAAGATATCCAATAAACCTTAAACATTATTGCAAACAAAGAGGCTTAGTTCGGTGTTGTTGTGGAGCAGAGAAAACATTTCATCTGAATGATATATATACCGAGTTCACATTTATGGTTCCTTACTGTATTTTGGAACTATGATAATTCATGGTATTAACAAATGTGACAATGACTGAGAGAATTTTAATGAGAGGCCAAAAACCTTAAATAAAACTTAATTAGTTAAAGAAAAAAATTGTAACTTTTCAATAAAAAAAGTTTGTATTCGAAAAAGAATTGAAGTAAAGGTTCATAAAAGAATAAAGAATTTTCTAAGTCTATAGCTTCGCTTTACCTTTAGGGGGGTTGTCTCATTCGGTTTTTTTTTTATTTTAGGAATAACAAGAGTCCATGGGGCCACATCGCTCACCTGAGCAACAATGGTATTATACATGTATGGGTGTTCAGATGATATTGTGCCATATGGCCCCTCGGTAGAATAACAAAAAATAAATACCGTAAAGTATCCGAATTTTACACTTATTTTTGCATACACTTAATCTTTGACACTGTACCTTTATGAAATATCATTTTTACCACAAGAAGATCCTATGCATGATATTAAACTAACTTTTTAGTAGGGTATACTGTTAACTTCCAATTCCCTTAATTTAGTTCTGCCCCCCCCCCCCCCCCCCACCCCACACACACTTTATAAAGTGATCAAAATATATGAGCATATAGGTACATTTTCTTCTTCAACTACTTACTAGTTATTGTATTTTATTTAAAAATTCCTATATGTGGAAGAAGAAAATTGTACTTCAATGCGCTCAAATTAAAAACATTAAAAAATTTAATTGGTCTTCCCCATTAATAAACGATTGTTGTTTACCTGGTGTTAACTCATGTGACGATTTATAACCTTACTCACTTGATCGATGAATACACTCGAATGAAAAATGTTGTCACGTGATATGTTAAAGAGCTATTATAATCAATGTATTGACAGGCATATCACTCTATTTTACTAAGGTACACCCATTATTTTCATCTTTATTCAAAAACAACAAATGGCTACATACCAAGATGATTTTCCGCTGTAATAGTTTCTTAAGAATAGCGATGATGAATTTATCACCGTAACAGTAATGTGTCAGAACTGTTTTAAAGACGTCGGTTTTATTTACTTATGTCTGAAAAACTATCAAAATTGGTGTAGATTCAATATAATTAATCAAATAAGGAGGGGGCCCCAGAAAGTATTTACAGCATTTCATCCTTTTAGCAAGACATTTCTAATGATCAACCAAGATTTCAGCGTCATTCGTAGAATTATAAACAAGACACATAGCTTGGTTTGAGTCATGTTTTTGTTTACATGAGTATATTACATTCAATTTAAGATTTTTAAACTTGGTATTTCCTATTCAGCGTAGCTGCATTTAAAATATATATAAATGTAAACAAACTAAAACATAAACTCAGCTCTGTGTATAAACATGGCGCAAAGCTCTGTATTTTGCTTATAACTCGAAGCTTGACTCTCAGATACGGGTCGGTTAGTAAATATAAAATTGAAAACAATTAAAACAAAAGAAAAATGCACTAAAACAAAGAAAGACCACAATTTATTTTTCATCATTTATACACTTATATATTTCTAGCAGCGAAAATAATCTCCGTTTAGACTGAAAATGATGAGCATTTTAACAAAACATGTTGCATTAATCAACCATTACGATCTACCGAATTAAATGTACCAATAGTAGTGCATCATATTTTGCTCATTTCGCGCAGGTACATGTAAACAATTAGCTGTCTGATTTACCGAAATCTTTATTTGAGTCGATACGTAAAAATTCTAAAATACAGGCGATAGTTCCCCTCAAGTTAAAGAGAAACGAAACGAAAATCAAAACGAGCTAAAACCACCGTCCGAAGTGAAAATGTAAACGCATTGACATAATTAACCTCAAATTACTTCACAAAAACGGCGCAAATATATTTTGGAAGTTTCAAATATTCCCTTCGCAATAAACTGTTGCACAACAAGTAAATTCATCTATGTCAGTTTGACCCGTTTATCATGCGTCCAACATGGCTGCTTCTAACAAAGAACTAGTCTGATCCTCTGTCTCTAACCTGGTTTTCGATACACAGGATGAATCTCTGCCATTCAGTCAACTAAAATGGGACTGAAATGTAACTGAAAGGTGGCTGAATGGCATAGCTATGCCATTCAGTCACCTTTCCAGACCATTCAGTTAACATTCAGTTGACTGAATGGCAGAGATTCATCCTGTGATATATGAAATATCGAGCCCGAAGTTAAACTGATTGACCCCCATTCTCTCTGTCTTATTATTATTTTCGTAAATTACTCAAATTTGAAACAGAATTAGCCCATAATTTTTGCAATTTATATTTTCCTTTCCATAAGAATTATTCATGCTAAATCACGTTGAATTTGACTCAGTAGTTCTTGAGAAGAAGATTTTTAAAAATGCACCCCCTTTTTCTACAGTTTCGAGGTTTTCTCCGCTTTGAATAAAAATCGGTCTTTCAATTCTGCAAATTATATTCATCTTACCGTAAGGAAGCTTTGTGCCAAATTTGGTTGAAATTGGCCTGGTGGTCTTAAAGAAGTTCAAAATGTGAAAGTTTTCAGACGGACGGATGGACGGACGGACGGACGACGGACAAAATGTGATCAGAAAAGCTCTTTTGAGCTTTCAGCTAAGGTGAGCTAACAAGAGGCCAATAGGCCTTAACGGCCACCTGAGTACCATAGCCCATACACAAACTTGTCGAGGAGTCTCATATATGCATTTAATTAAGTTTCATTCTGGAGTAAAAAAAATTATAATATTGTAATGACGACCACCTTCCTGCCTCAAATCTTTCAAAAAGACTATGAAACCTATGATTTTAGCGAAAAACTTATAAAGATTGTAATAGAGTGCATGACCTGATATTGAAAAGGTACAAGAAAATAGTCGAAAATAATTTTCCCATATTTGTTAATTTTCAAGATATGTTTTATTTGTATATGTTTTCATAGATAAACTTAAACAAGGTGGGTAGTAGACATGTTTTATTAAAACAACCTCCCATCCCCCATCCCCAGGGGCAGACTGAAACTCTCCCTGTGGGCATTTAAACAAAAAACATGAGAGTGAACAGCTACTAATATTAAGGTTTAAATATGCTTTTCCCTTCTGTTCCAACTTCTGAATTTTGAATTTTCGTCCTTTATACATTGTACAACACCATCTGGTATTTATACCAAAATCATTTTACATGTACTGTTTATCAGTGATTTTGGTTAGCCAATTAACACTTTACTATTAATGATTCTATTTATTTATTCAAAGACTTCAAAAACTGTTTTTGTTTCAATAAATAAAAATATTTGCATAATTTTTTTGATCATACAACTTCTTAATTACATTATATTTAATGATTAATAACTCAATTATGAAGAAGCAAGGGAGGATAACTCCATGATAATTCCAACCATATACACTATTGGAGTGTTTTGGCCCCGCCTTAGATTCAGAACCCCTACCTCGGGGGACATGAAATTTTAAAAAAATTGGTACAGGACTTCCTGGTCTACAAAATTATGAATTCAGTTTTCCCTACAGGTGTGTGGGAGTAAAGAAGATAATTTTTAAACATTGTATGCATTAACACTATACATCCAATTTGACCCCGCCCTAGAGTCAACATTCAATGTCTAGGGGACATAAAATTTACAATTTTAATAGAGGACTTCCTGGTTAACATAATTATGAAGTCAGTCTTTCTTGCAGATGTGTGAGAGTGGAGAAGATTTTTTAACATTATATGCATTAACACTATATGGCCATATTGTCCCCCCCCCCCCCTACAGCCTGAACCCCTGACCCATGGGTCATGAATTTCACAATTTAGGTAAGGGATTTCGTGGACATCATAACCATGCATTCAGTTTTTTTCTCACATGTATGGGAGTAAAGAAGAAGATTTTCAAAGATTTAATACATTTTCAACATTGACCCCGCCCTAAGGCCTAAACCCCTGTCCCAAATAAATTTCACAATGTAGGTAGAAGACTTTATGGACATCATAACCATGCATTTAGTTTTTAACAAATATATATGGGAGTAGAGAAGAAGATTTTCTAAGATCTAATACATTTTTACTAAATGGCCATATTGTCCCACCCTAGATCCTGAACCCCTGATCCAGGGGCCATGAATTTCACAATAACGGTAGAGGGCTTCATGGACATCATAACCATGCATTCAGTTTTTTCCTCACATGTGTGGGAGTAGAGAAGAAGATTTTTGAAAATTTGGCTTTTTTTCATATTTGGCCCGCCCGTGGCGCCCTGGGGGTGGTAGAGTTATGAATTTCACAATTTAGATTCTTCTTACCATAGAGATGCTTCACACTTAAAATGGTAACAATTGGCCTTGTAGTTTTCAAGAAGAAGTTAAAAATGTAAAATTGTTAACGCACGACGCACGACGACGGACGAAGACCAATTGCATTAGGTCACCTGAGTGACTCATGTGACCTAATAAGTATATATTTTAAAACGTTTTCTATTTGTCTTTTACTTTGTCCGGGGAAAATATTCTGACAAATAATATTTGCCGTTATGAATTTGTTTTTCAATTTGAAGTCTCTGTATATATTAATTCATTAATTTTACTAATATATAAAGCTTCTGCAGTGTCCAATGAGTAAGATAAAATAAAAAATTTTAAAACATTGAAATGTTTATAATATTAAAATAATGTTTGAACATGTACCACAAACTCCAAAAGGATCGCATCCAAAAGCACTAAACTTTACATTTGAGTTAAAATTTGCTTTTGAACAAAGCAAACAAAATCCGTCTGGTCTTGTATCCTCCAAATCATCTACAATAATCAATAAAAGTGGAAGACTCGATATCTTAAATTGTGTAGTTTACATCATTTGATTAACTTTCTACAACACTGAATGATGTGTTTGTTTAAAAGACAAAATTATTTTTCTATCCCAGGTTTATACAGACTTTGACGATTTTTAAAAACGCTTTTTGGAAGAAAAAATTCAATTTTCTAAAAGATCGCAATCTTTAATAAATCATAGAACAATCTTATTTTACAAAATACACCATGATGTCCAAAACAGGTTTAACGTGATTTTTTTTTATTGTTTTAAAACATACTAATGAAAAAATTTACAAATCATTAAGAAATATAATTGATCTTTTTTTTCGCTTTAAAAACAAAGTTATCAAATATTCAATTTATATGTCATTATATGTCATTAAATGACTTTAATACGACGACCTAGAACATGTATAATAAAATTTCTGTCAGTGAGACAAAATTTGGATTGTATTTTAGCGACTAATATCTGCCATAACCAAAGTAGGCATGAAACCAAAATAACAAAATATTATTAGTATTTTGATTATGTAGTGAAGACTAACCCTATGAAAACATAATAAACTCAAACGAGGCTAGATAAAATTATATTTATTTTTAATGCGAGTTGAATACATGAAAACGAAAATAATACTCACATTCTTTGTATACGCTGAAACAGTCATCAGTGTGGCATTCATCATCGGAAAAACAAGACTCATTGCACTTGAAACTGTGTGAGATAAGTTCTTGAATTCTGCAGACGCACAAGCAGAAGTATTTCTTGAGAAAAAATATGTCAAGTTATCTCCAGTGAATTGTTTTACATTTGATCTCGATGTATTACAAGTAAATATTTCATTACAGTGTGGAAAAATGGTTTCAAACTATGGTTTTGTTGGTTTATTTCGAATATTCTAAATGTGTAAACATTTTAAGACACTTTTGTATATTTGAAATTTCATTTTATCCAATTGAATTATCAATAAAACAATAAAATTCAATCATACTTAATTTTATTTTATTATATCTTCATATTAAGGCCATTTGTTTTGAACGAAAAATGTACAAATTTGATATTATTTTACTCCAGTTATTGTGAATAATGTTTTAATATTCTTAGGTACATGTGTGTAGCAAATGGCATTTTGACATTAACTCATATCATGATGATTATAACGCTTACCTTAAGAGCAAAATATACTGGTTCAGTTAGTCCACAGCTGATATTTCCCTTTTGACACTCAAAGTAACACCCCTCTACAGTATTTTCAGGAATTATAGTGATTTTGTTTTTTATTGTGCCAAGGGGTATAACAGGAATATCGAAAAGGCCTGAAAAATAGTTTTTCTTCCAAAGACATTTGCTGCACGTTGCTCAACAATATTTATTGTAACCTCGAAAGCGACACACCCTCATGTCATGATCAATTCCATTTATCATTAATGCATGGTATCAAAAAATGTCATTAATTTGACGTTTAAATAAATAGCATTTATCATTTTGCCTCTGCCTTTAATTACCTATATACGCAATCCAGCGAGTAAACTTCCCATCTACTGACGACCATAATCGTCGTATAAATAAGTCTGTCGATGAGGGTCCTAAACTATTTAAATTGTTCAAACTTGCAAGTAATTCGTTACGAGTTCTGCAGTGTTCATTAGCAGTTGTCCAAGTTTGCTTCAATGTGCTAGGTTGACTGTCTGTAGTATTATTAAACATATTGTAATTTTAATAATGTTCTAATACATCTATATATGATTAAATTATACTTCTAGAGGAAAAGTCTTTTAACACGGAACTTACTTTTAAAAAGAAAAACTGACAAAATCGTGTTGAATATCAAATATTTAAATATCTTTTCATTTAAACATTCGCAGGATATCAAGTGACCAACTGGTGAAAAACAGCAGATCATCAGGTTTGCATCAAACCTAGTTATGATTCAACTCAACCTTTGGAAGTATCAATGCATTAATCCACTGTTACATACATATCCTAATCTATATGTGATATCGCTTCAAAGCAGAAATCGGCAATGCCATTTGATCATCAATTTACATTGAGATGTCGAATTTATATCTAGAATAGTGCCCATATGACTTTTTAAACAATAATATATGCTTTATTTATTTTTTTGAAAATCAGAATAATTTAGAAGAACGATGGAGAATTGCGGGACTGTCATATTGGTTAAAACGATAATAAAGCCATAATTTGTAACTCCTATTAAACGCAACCCTTTTTCAATAATTAAAATTAAGAGTTCTGTGAAACTAACTTATTGTGCCTGTTTACCTAAAATATATATCATTACATTGACCTCCCAATCAGTAATCTGATTTTTACTATACACATTCTACGCAAGAAAGCCAAGTGTAACCACCATTTTCCTGTTAATTTCAGTACTGGTCATCGTCTTAAGTATGTCTAGGATTTTTTCCAGAAGTAAAAAGACTTGGAACATGGTCAAAGACTCTTAAATATTTTTGTGACCTTAAAGTTGAAACAAGTTTTACAAGAAAAAAAAATACTAACACTTAATCAAAATGCATTGTATCCCTCTTTTGATTATAGGAAAGAAACAGTAATCTCATTTGAGCTAAAATAAATAAAATATAAAGATTTTCAAATACTTGAGTAAGATTCTAGTGTGCAATTGATAAAATTGTAATTTTATAATATTCATTTTTTTTAACTGTACATATATCTCGAAGAAATTGCTAGGTGGTAGACATTGTAAAAAATAAATTCTATTAATATTTAATGGTTCTTGATATTGTTGATCAATTGAGATATATCATTCCGGTACATATGCGTATTTTAAAATTTGGATTTCCCTGGCTCTGTGGTTTTTAAGTAGAGTACTTCCAAAACAATCCATCTTATTCTTAAACATTTACTTACCGTCAATATAAGCTGAAACACTTAATTAAAGAAAGGTTAAAATAAACTCTGTACCACTGGCAAAAAGATAACGTGTGAAATGCAAAAGATGACTTTGACGACGATGCCGACAGGATATGACAAGAAAAGCCCAAGTTAGCCCCAGCTTTGAATAAAACAACCTTGCAAAACAATTGAAGAAAAAGGAATGGTCTTTTCCTTTTAAAGTATTAACAATGTTGAAATAATGTTAAAATTTAGTGAGGAATACATTATTGTAGATGATGTATTGCAATGATAGCCATTTTACTCTATGACTAACAATCCTAATTCAAAACAAGTTGCATTGATTTTTAAAATATTGCTTTTTCAAAAGTATTTATTTTTTTTTACATTTTAACAATGTCATCTGTGCTGCATTTTTGTTCTTCTTTAAATAATCAATGTACGGATCCAGGATGTATTTACATTACATAATAAGGGCGTTAAAAGGAAAGATTGGTTTTACATGTTGTCCTGATGATGGCAACTAAAACATTCAGGAATAAAATAAAGATTTTATGAAGGAAATAAGGAATTAACAGCAGAATAGAAAACTTAATTCATATTATCGAAAAGAAGCAGGACACAATTTAGATGGTTTATTTGCTAGCATCACAATTATTCTCTAGAGAATACTTTTGTTCCTAGCAAACAAACTGTGAACTTATTTAAGCTAAAATTTATGCGTGAAAACCAAAACGTGAAAGAAGTGTAACCAGTTTATCTCCTCTTGCTGTGGATGTAGAGAAGAAGATTTTCTAAGAATTAATACATTTTCACTCTATTGGTCCCGCCAAAGGGCCCGAACCCCTGACCCAGGAGCCATAAATCTTAACTTTGGTGGAGGACTTCATGAACAATATAACCATGTTTTTAGTTTATCATCTACCACTGTGGATGTAGAGAAGAAGATTTTCTTATATGTTTACTATATGGCCATATTTGCCGCGCCGTAGGGCTTGAACCCTTGACAATAGGGCCATGCCTATCCAGGTAGAGGGCTTCATGAACATCATAACCATGCATTCAGTTTATCTTAAATGTCTATGGGTGTAGAGAAGAAGATTTTCTAAGATTGAATACATTTTCACTGTATGACCATATTGGTCCCGCCCTAGGGCCTGACACCCTGACTCAGAGACCATGAATTTGACAATTTTGTAAGAGGGCTTCATGGACATCATAACTATTTATTTATTTTTTTTCAACATGTGTGGGAGAAGAAAAGAAGATTTTTGAAAATCAAGAAGTTAAAAATGTAAAATTGTTAACGAACGACGGACGACATACGGCGGACGACACACGACGACGGACGAAGACCAATTGCAATAGGTTAACTGAGTGATTCGGGTGACCTAAAAATTAAATATTGATTGAAAGGCTTTTTTAACTTAAAGTTCTTGAGAGTTTCTAGACCCCATTATTAGCAATCCTTGTCCAAAACACGGCATCAGTAGTTGTTGTCTTAGAGCACATAATAAAAAGTATAAAGATTGTTTTAAAAAGGGACATATAATATCTTAATTCACTCATATACGATTCTAAAAGTCTCAAAAATATCATTTAATGAAAGTAATTTTCTATTGTAGCTCACATTTGTCAACAGATGAAAAATTTCTGGTGGTAACAACAAATCCTTCAGGAAAAATAAATCGAGTCCTTTGGAGACAATGTAATAGTCAACAGCAAAAGGCCAAAAAGTACCCACATACCTCTTGCTGATTAATAACCATTAATATTTCTCATAAAATTACGATATTGTAATCAGTTCATACAGAAAAACAACCCCCCCCCCTTCCAAAAAGAAGAAAAAAAACAAACAAAAAACAAAAAACAAAAACAAGACAAAGACAAAAAAAATATCCGACCTGCATTGTTTAATTAAAAAAAAATGTAGTAAGCATCAACGTTTTTTAAAAGAAATAACAGAACAGTAGCTCTACACAAATACTTGGTTGGCAGACTTTAGACCTACTAGCGTTTACTTGTCCTTTTATATTTTAATATACCCTGATGATTAATTTAGTTCCAAATTGAACATGTTATCCCTCTAAACTTGCATCAGAGAATTATTTTCAACAACTTCAATTTCAATCGACACCAGCAGTAAAATGTATCCTGAATGTTTTTCATCAAATATTTCCACCAAAACAAGATCAGGAAAAAAGTTCAAAATGTATGCACTATTAGTGGGCCGTTATCTTTAAAATCAAAATTTTGTAGATAAGGCCTTAAGGATATCTTAAACAGAAAGTTTACATAGATGATCTAATTTTACTTAGACGATTGAATTTTACTTAATAAAAGCCATGTGCACAGTTGTGCTAAGCAAAACTTTTTCAATTTTTGTAAGTTATATACCATGTGATGTTTATTGGTTCTCTTTGACTTTGCTTCATTACTCCGATATTCCCTTGGGATTCTATGTTACATGTGCCAATATATATGTATAGCACCCCCTTATAATGCCTTGATCATACTATCAAACTTAATACAATCAAACAATTATTTACATGAACAACACGCTTTTATTGTGTAATCATATGTTTTACAAATTATTACTTTACAAATCCATTGATATGAAAGATAATGTAAATAAGATTTTCACTTACTCGTTAAGTTGCAAATAAAAAGCACCAATGCTAACCGCAGCGTACACATCGTTTTGTGTTTTTATTTTCTTGTTCCTTCTTAAATACATTTTATAGAGACATACATCCGTTAATAAAACGCATTCAATGAAATAGCATCCGTATACAGGATTAACTATTTTAACATAGTTGTGTTATATTTCCTTGTTGACTTTTTATTTTGATGAAAAGAATTAGTGTTTTGCAAATACGACTAAGAACTAATGTCTTTTCTTTGCATAGTGAATTTTCCAGTATTCAGAAATCTCCCTTAGCAACTATGGAAATAAACGTAATGATTTTGATAAGATGGGGTATTTCTTGACAACATCTATGAACATTATAATTTTAGTGTAACAAATCATTTATTTATCGATTTATGTAGAATGTTATATGATTATAAGTAGACGGTTTATTCTAATCAAACAACATTATCATCGTTTTAAAAAAAAAAATATTTTCGGATTCTCTCTTTGAGTCAACTGATAGCATTACTATTATATCATCTTTGGTATAAATTATGAACATAAAAATACTTCAGTAAAATATATTTTAAACAAATCTTTATTGTGTGAGAGTGCTACATATTATTGCGTTGTTAGAGATTTTTAACGTGAGTGGATACGGGTAAGTGTACTTGTGAAGAAAGAAATCTCGAGTACACGTACATGTAATGAAAACATGACAATAACAAACCGTCAACCATCTCAAAAATCCATAAAACGAAATACAAATTCAAAGCAGAGCAACACGGACCTCCAAAAAGATAGAGGTAGGATCAGGTGCCTAGGGTGAGCGAGCATCCTTTGCTGACCGGACACACCCGCTGGGTGCTTTTTGTCGTAATTGGGGAAAAACGGAAAAGTCTGTAGACAATTAGGTGATAAATTATGGTCTTACAATTAGTATGAAAAAAGTCAGTCAGTATTTGCTGACAAGGTCGTTCGTTGTATCTACCATAGAACTTACGAAAAGATGACTTCAAACGAGACTGTTGATATTCCTGTTTTATCAACTTGTTTGTCAGTAGCTTGCCTCGCCTTAGAAACTGTTCATACGAAGAGCATGCCCTTGCGTATCGAATTAACTGAGAGACAAAAACACCATATGCAGGTGATGAAGGTATCTTGCTACATAAGTAAGGAAAGTTGACTACAGAAAAATTGAAGTCATCGCGTATATCATAAAGTTTTGTTAGGTTACCATCAATGTCCATTTCCAGTAAAATACCCAAATATGAAATAGATGACGCCGATTATGTGGTATCTTTTATTTCAGGTTCACTGGGACATATCGAGTTGAGGTAAGTATGGAAATAACAATTGTTAATTGATAATACGTCGTCGACATAAGAATACAAAAAAGATCTGCTAACAATGGGACACAATTAGTACCCATGGGAATTCCAACAGATTGTTGAGACTTGACTACATAGATGTTGTCTATCAGAAACTCAAGCATCTTTTTAATGTCAACTTCAGAGTACTTGTGTGTGCAATCAGAATGGTTTTTAAATAATTTTTTAGATTTCCAATGACAAGGTAAGCATTTTTACGACTTCCATTTTTATTGAAGAAACAACTGCCGATGATATCAAAAAGCCTAGATTTTAATATGTCATGGGGAATGGTTGTATAAAGCGTTGAAAAATCGTACGTGTTGATGCTATTGATTTTGGTAAGATTTTGTGACCTCAAATTTCTAATAATTCTTTAGAGTATTTTAGTATCCACATCAGATTCACACCACTTCTGGAGTATATCGTTGTACAGTACTCTTGAAGTTTCTCCTTCACTACTGTAAGAATTTTAGTAAGGAGTAAAGAGAGAGGTTTGGTAGAACATTTACTTTAACCTGCTATATATCTCTGTTTGTAAGGACTTTTGTGAAGCTTTGGAATCCAGTACAAATAAGGTAAATCAAATTCATGTTGTTTATTGGGGATATTAAAGATATGCATATCCGATTTATGATTTTGAAGTATTTCCTGCTTGGAAAGGCTGCTATTGGTGTAAGTAGGATTACCATGTGTAGAATCGAAACCTAGTTCTTTGAAAATGCAATTAATACAACGTGCCTTACAAACAAAGACAATGTTGTTACTTGCCTTATCAGCAGGGATCAGTACATACTGATCGTGTAATCTATCTAGTTCTTTTCTCACTTCTGCTTTATTGAAAACAGAAGGATAGATGGTTTTCATTTGACCTCTCAGTCGTTTAATACGAGATTTTAATATACCTCTGATGCTTTTAACCCACTCTGACAAGGTATCAAGGTCTTCTTTTTCAGATTTTACCCATCGCTTGGCGTAGTCTTCAACAGAATTCATGATATGTATAAAATTACGACGCCATGTGAAGGATCTAGGCTCCCTAAATTTTGGTCATTTCATAATAAGTGATCTTAGGTCTTCGTTGTTAACTAAATTAACATCACCAGTAATGACGCGTCCGGCAGGACTATAGTTGTAGGGTGAAGAAGAACATGAATACGTTGGATGATTATCTTTTCAAATCTTTTAAAATATCCAAGATGAAAAATACGTTTGCCATTTGTTACGAGTAGTGCATGATATTAATCGCGCATATTACACGTCATAGCGTCGTTATTAACTTACAATCATGACGCATATTTCATAAAATGGACGATATAGTTATTTTATCCTGTATAACTGGTATGATTGTCCACATATAACATGATAGGTCTAACAAAAAAACCACCCAGAAACAATTGTGTTGAGATTTTTTTAATCGTGTAAAATAACATACACTTTAAATATAACAAAAATATTTATTCATGACAAAATTAAACTACTCATTTATGGCAAGTTACCCGTACGTAAATGTTGGCCGTTTTCCGGCTGGACTCCGGGTGAACATAGACGTATTCCGGTTAAAAAGTAACCGTACTTAGGAGTATCAAAGGCGTACATGGAAAACGCTTTGCATGTTAGACGGATTCCATCTTATTTATAACCGGACTTTACCTCAAATCTTAGCCGTATTTTCAGCATCTAGCCGTTTTTAGTTAAAGTTAACCGTAATTATTTCTCATTGCCCGTTTTCCCTCTGACCATCATTAAATATACCGTTACCTAGCGTTGGTAATTCTTTGAAAGTTATGATATAAAATTTACGGCTAAAACTTGAAATGACCAAATCAACATGTATTAAAGGCGTACTACAGTTCATTTTCCGTGCTATAAATAGTTCAATAATAATTTGATTCTTAGAGAACTGTCTGTTGCTTTTACTCAATAAACTTCTCTATTTTCTTCAAATTGTTTATTTTGCCCGTCAATCAGACGTCGACATTTAATATTTTTTGGTATTATAATGCCCGTGCACAAATCCCTTTTTTAAAAAAAATCTTCCAATGACACAAACATACCCGGGACAGTTTGAAACAACGGTTTGTAATCTTAAATTCAAATTGATAATCCGAAGACACTATCAAACAGGTTATATATGTAGAGGTTTGTTCTATACACAGACTGGTTAATTGCAAGAAAATTTTTATCTTGACCTCAATACAAGGACTGCCATTTGTAAACAAATAGCTCAGTGGACTCCCTGATGGGCAAGAGCCGCAGCCTGTCCCTGCATTGCAGAGGGGCGTCAAGAGGGGAAATCTATTTTTTTCTATCATAATTTTATACAAGTACATACTATTTTAGTCACAATTTTTAATCAATATAAAGACAGAAATAGGTTATGAACACGCTAGCTTATTTATTATACTTTGAAAATTGTTTTGCTATGGCCATCATGCACTTGAAAACTTTGTTTAATAAAATCAGCGTTACCCCTTACCATATTTTCTGGCCTCAGAGGCTCGCGCTTTGTGGGATTTGAATTTGGCAAGAACGGTCATTCCTAACTTTCCTGATCATCTCTGTGTTACAAAATTTAGACATGTGTAAACTGTTATGAGGAATATTTTTTGGAAAAAGACAGTGAAATTAATTTACAGCTATTTGATGTAAATCAAGTCTTATGGAGTGAAGCAAAGGTGCGCGTTATGTGGACTACAAGACATGCACACAGGAATCTTAATGTTAAATCGAAAGTAAGTTGATAATTTATTATGTTCATGATTTTATTGATAATAGTAGTGAAATGCAGTTAAAATTGTGCTAATTGTATGTTAGGAAGAAATACATTTGGATTAAATTATTCTTCATTTAAAAGATATTAGACAGAGTAAACATGGTAAATGTAACCAATGTATTAACTTGAGAAATCTGTCAAAATATCTCTTCATTCCTTAAGAACTGAAAGCTGTTGGAAACAACTGACATTATGCTAAGCAGTAAAAACACAAGAAAAGCAACAACACCAGGAAGTCATTGAGAGGGTGGCAAGCTGCCTTCTTATAAAGCTGTCCTAGTCTTCAGCATTGAGGAACAGCCCGATTGAAACTAGCTTAAAAGCAGAAGGACGATGGACATGAGAGACTATTTTGAAAGGTGAGGGTTGGATCTCTTTTTATTTGTTCATATTGTTGAAAAGTATTCTTTATAATCCTGATGATAACAAAAGATATATGTATATTGATATATTTATATTTAATCGAGTGTTTGGTTGTAAGTATTTCTTTATCAAATTACATGTATTTTTTCAGAATATGTGAACAATTGAGTATGACACGTGAGAAAAGCATTTTAGTGATGTGATTACCGAGAAGATTCGAGGAAGATCAGCTACTCTAGAAACTTTTCAACAAAACTACCTGTACAAAAGGAGTGAAAATGTGGACTGTAAATCAAAAATTTTAAACTATATTATATTCAGTAAAAGGCAAACATTAGGAAAAATAAAGATATTCTGGCTGTGATATCTGTATTATGATGTGTTTAAAAAAGGAAATACACAGGAATTGTAGATGGTTTCATGTTTTGAGTCTGGGTACTGATTTATAAGAGGAATGAAGGCAATCGATACAGACTCTGATTCCACCCCATCCGGCGCCATTTTAAAAGGAAGCCACCCGATTAAGCGTAGACCAAAAGAAGTTTTTCAGTCTGTTGTAAAAAGTGTTCATCTTTAGATTAAGGCGGATTTGGACGCCTCCTTGTATTAAGGCGGATTCCGCCTTATATTAAAACGGATTCCACCTTATATTAAGGTGGATTCCACCTTATTTTTGGGCGGAATCCCGCGTATATTAAGGCGGATTCCAATTTATCATAAGGTGGATTCCACCTAAGATTAAGGCAGATTCCTTTTTGTTTTAAGGCGGATTTTCTTTACACGGAATACGCTTAATCTTATTTAAATATTTCGAGCCATATACCGCCCGGACTCCACCCTGAATCTGTGAAATTAGTAATGCATTCACAGCAATGAAAGACGGAATCCGCCTTTCAAATTTCGCCTACAGTCCGTCTTAAGTCAGGGTGGAATTTTTCGTACAGGTAAATACAATATACTTTATTTTAAAATCAAAATTAAAACTGTATATTAGTTGTATATTGAATAGAACATAACAAAGGTGTTGGTCCCGTCGCCGTAGTTAGTTCCCATTAGCTTTATTGAAATACTTTCATTGGTATCGAATTCAGAACAATTTATAATCTGATTTTCTCTTGATTAACCTAAAATGGCAATTGAGACTTATAGGATTATATTTTTCCTGATTATAATTAGTTTCATTTCACAAGACTTCAAAATTTTTGATTTAATTGTAATTTTAAGTTACATGTACTAACCCATAATTACCTCACGCCTTACTTTACTTTTCATTTTGTAACTTATCATGAGTTATTTCACAGCATATAATAACTTGCTTTGTAAATACACTTTAAACAAACTACTATAAAAAATAAACCATAAAGTCTTGATTATATATATAGTTTGAGGTGCATGTCGTAGTTTCCCGGGAAACTAAATATTTAAAAACTAAATCAATCAAACCGTTTGTAATTGTCTACTGTCACAGAACTATCACATACTGTTGGTCATTTTCTCGTTCTGATTTTTGAATTTGGTCGTAGAAATGATTGTTTCCGGTATCTGGTACTATTGTATGGTAAACATTTTGTAGATCAGAATCCGTCTTGGATCCAGAAGTATTTTAATAAATAGTTTGTTTAATTCTGTCGTGATGATCATGTGATGTTGCATGCTGTGGACATCTAAAATAAAACGCATCTTTACATCGAGTATTTATATGTAACGAGATTACAGTAGATAACGTCACTTCAATTGGCAAATATAACTCTCAAAACCTGCTTGTCAAATATTCATAGCATAACATAACATGAGTATTTTGCGGTAAATTGCAGTTTATTCAGTAGGATTTATAATGAATTGAAATTTGTTTTTAAGATCAGAATAAAAAAAACGACACTTTTTTAAAAATAGAATTCACCTCTTACGCAGAACTGTACAGTAAAGGAGACACACCACAACACACACTGCTGTGATGGCACCACAGACTCTAAATATCATCAAAGGGTATCTGGGAAGAAAATAAATTACCTGTTTTTTGTATCACAACGATTCAGCCAGTCAAAGTTACAAAACAAAGCTAGTATTTAATTGCTACGTATTCTAATTCTCAGTGTTCATTTAACACTGATGATAGTTCTTGACTTCAAAGACTTGAATGACTTAAATTCAAGTTGTTTAGACAGACAGACGGATAGACAGACAGACAATAGAAAGATAGCTTGATTGATAAATCAATTATTACGATATTAGAACAACTAGCGATAATTTATAAACAGTTATTTACAATACCCACAAACTGATGTGCAGTTATATTGTAATTAATTACAATAGCCAGTATTACTAGCGTCAATAGATGGTCATTTACCGTTAGTTTTTGCGTTGGAGAACGACTCTGCTGAGACAGAGGTGGTGATTGTCTGGAATTCCATATCTGTTATGACAGTGGCTTCTTATTGAAAATAATATCTGTATTTCATTTTCAATCAGAAAAAGTTGCAAACATGTTAAAGTTTTTAGATAGACTGATAGATATATATTATTCAAATTAAACCTTAAGTGGTTCTTGAAACATTGTGCAGAAACCTATTCATAATCATGGAAACTACCTATTAACCTTAGCATATTCTAAAACAAGAGACTGATTTAACCTTATACAATGAAACATGGTTTGAAAATGCCATCTGAAACTACATGGGTGTGTGAGGGTTTATTTCAGTGGATTTATGCATATATATTAATAAGAATTTATGCTGGTGGACAGTCTGTCCCCGAGGATACTTGTCGTTCGGTACTTCCTCTTTCATGAGCAGTAATTTGTATTTCGTTTTATGGATTTTTGAGATGGTTGACGGTTTGTTATTGTCATTTATTAATTTTAACCACCGAACATGCATCTCTGCTGGTGGACAGTCTGTCCCCGAGGATACTTGTCGTTCGGTACTTCCTCTTTCATGAGCAGTAATTTGTATTTCGTTTTATGGATTTTTGAGATGGTTGACGGTTTGTTATTGTCATTTTTTCATCTACAAGCTTATTAAATCCCACGTATTCATACATTGGTATAATTATGAATATGAATGGATTATGCGATCTGTATCATGTTATTTTCATGTATGTAATTGTCACAAATGACTTGAGGGTTGGGGTCGTGGGTAGTTTTTTTTATAAGTTTTAGGTTCATACCGCTAAGAGAATTTTTTCGTGATATTAGCCAATTCATAAAGCTGTAAAAGTGTGCCCAGCAATTTTTCCAAGTTCTACAAATTCAGTCCTCTTTACCATACATGTATGTTTGATGTAGTGTTTATTTGATTGTCTTTTGATAAAGATGTAGGATATTTTTGTGCCCCACCTTCAGCTGCATATTTGAAAAGAACTTCATCTCAAAAATTCTCAAAATTTTAAATGGATTTTACTTTCAAATTCATCTGGCATTTATAATAATGCATTGTCTTTCTTTATTAAAGCAGCAGCAGTTACAAAAAGCTGCAAATATGCCCCAGTTTTGGTTGCACAGAAATGTTTACTAGCCAGTTTTTAAATAAGAGGAGATGTATGTGTTTGTATGGGCAGCGGAAAGGGCAAAAAATACATTTGTACAAAATCAAGAGCAATTTATATTCAACAATCCAAAATAACATCATCAATGACTATAAATGCAAAACCAACAGTCTTCTTTGGAAAATAAATATACATAAAATCAATCAAAGGTGTTTTTATACAAATCAAACAAACAAAAAGTAAAACCAACATACATAAATGCAAAACGAACAGACATTAACATAAACTAAGCGGACGCACAAAAACAATCGCCAGGTGGCGTGTTAGGGAATCAACACACGCGGTGTCCAGTCAAGTCTTACACAGACCATCTCGTACACAGGTCATCTCGTATACAAAAAATTACATTATGTATACAAAACAGAGAAGAAACTTTTAATCTTGCACAACGTTTTTTGTATATTAAATCATGTTTTACACAAATGACTCAAACATGTTCTAGTATAATTATGCAATTGTACCCGGTACATTCCGATAATCTAATGACTTTGCTTTAAAATCCCTCATTAAAACAGATATACCTATACTGCTATATAGAATTATTAGTGTTAATTATGTAAATAATTAATTATCAGCAAAAATAAATCTTAAAAGTCCGAAATTTGAACCGGAATGAATTTAGAACTTTGTAATCGCTAAGACCTGAGCTTTCGCTTCACATAGAAACATTTATACAAATAGAGCGGATCTTCATGAAGTGACGAGTTTTACAGAGGATGTTGCTGTCCATCATTGAATTCTAAAAGAATAAAAAGATTTTTATAGAACTATACACATAAAACTAGGAATATAGCTAGGACAGCGGAAAACTGGGTTCTTGAAGTGCACGCATTTATAAGCTTTTGAATCGCATGTAAGGGGTGGGAGTTAATTAGCTAGAGTCATAACTTGGAACGAAAATATGTAGGTTTGTTTTAATATTTAAAACAAATAGTGAAGTATACATTTAAAACATGAAATCAATCTCTGCACACTGCATTCTTTTTCTAAAATATAATTTATGTACAGTGGAACGAAAATCATAACAGTTTTGCTTATGGCAAAGCGTTCCGGTATCTCAAAACGATAATCACACGATTCTTAAAAATGAAAAGCTGCATTGATGGAATGTGTAATTTCCGTACATTAGTCATTCTACATGATATACCTTTAATAATATCTTTGATTCCACAATCTTTCGATAATAAAAAAAAATAATTATAAAAGGGAATATCTGAATTACTGCTTGCTCAGAACTTGATTTTACGATGTTTAATCACAATTAACTAATTTAAAACTGATATTGTTGTAATTAATTCCTATATCTTTGAAATCTTAATTAAAAATCACATATTTTACCTTTTACGATATCAATTATTTAATACAACTGTAAATTTCTATACTATAAAGTAATCAATCTATCTTAAAGCATATTTTCCGTTTTGCATACGAACTTCCCACAATACATAAAACATTTTTAAGCCTTGCGTACGAGTATATTTTTGTATAGGACTTGACTTCTCGGTTTTGTTTACGAGTTGACTTTTTGTATACGACACGAACTATGTACGAGATGGTCTGTGTACGACTTGAATGGACACTGCGCATAATGCTTCTCAGAAACGCCATCTGGCGTTTGTTTTTGTACGTCCGCTTGTTTTATGTTGATGTCTGTTCGTTTTGCATTTATGTATGTTGGTTTTACTTTCTGTTTGTTTGATTTGTATAAACACACCTTTGGTTGATTTTATGTATATTTATATTGCAAAGAAGACTGTTGGTTTTGCATTTATGGTCATTGATGATATTATTTTGTATTGTTGAATTCAAATTACCATTGATTTTGTAAAAATGTATTTTTTGCCCTTCCCACTGCCCATATGTTTGCTTAAAATCTAGATTGCTTTGTTTTTTACATGTCCCATAAAAATTTTTAGAACAATTCATTTCCAAGCAAATTGATTTCTCTCTGGAAACTGAATTAATCGTTCTTATTTCACATGCTGCATGTATGATTTCAGAACAATAAATTTCAAAGCAAATTGATTTCCCGATGGAAACTGAATTAATCTAGCTTATTTCAATTTTTCTTATCGGTTTAATCGAATCTTTCCTATGTTAACTGAAATCGGTTCAAACTTGAAAATTAGCTACGATTACATGTAGCAAGGTCGCTGTAATTCATTTAATTCTTTTTATTTACTTTTCAGGGCTCACACTGGCTCAAAATTTTGTGTCGCAAACTTTCGCGTAAAAATCATTTTTTTCTATCATAGTGTTTATTACCATACTAGAATACTAGTTTTAGATCCTTCATGTACATATTATATGCATACCCAAAACTACCATTTTATTATTAAATTATAATAATAAATATTTATAGAAATGTAATTAATTATGGATTTATATGGTTGTGACAAGTACATGTATAAAGCTTTTTAGATCTTTTTAGAAAATTAATATTATACAGATTTTATCTTTTAATTTGTTTCCTATGATTAAATTTATTCAAAAAAAAAAATAGAGCAAGAGAAGAGGTCAAATTTGCAGTATTGTAATGTTATTCAATCCAAATCATGATTGTTATTGCATCTACTTGGCTTGTTGATTGGCGTATGAACATCATATCTAAGTAGATATATGTAGTTTGTGTTAATTTCGGGAACAGAGGAAATTCTGGCTGAAAATGGCTAACGGTATTAAATGTGAAAATTATGATTTACAGTCAAGATTATCATTCCAAATCTTTTGTTTCAAATAACTAGTAATTGAATCCATTTAGCTGTAATAAGGTGTGAAAATCACCTATCATTTTTTAAAGACAGCTGTGTATACCCCTTCCACTGTTTACCTGTGTCATTGTCTTAAGTCAGTCAAGCGTAAAGTCCAGCTACAGACTGTCGCTTGGAAGAGATTATGCAATCAAAACAAAAGGCAAGGGTGATTTTCAATGAAATCTGGGTGTCGCATTTTACAAAAAAATGTCGCATTTAATTCTGAAAAATCGCAAAAAGCGACAAATGCGATGGGCAGGGTGAGCCCTGACGGAGTGCGATGCAACTGCAAATGGATATTGTGGTAGGTAAAGTTACTCATTTGTACATTAACATTATATAGCAAACCCAACCCTATTAATACTGGAGACTAACATTTATTTAGATCTATTATTAAAATGAGTACTCCTCATTGGAGAGAGAGAGAGAGAGAGAGAGAGAGAGAGAGAGAGAGAGAGAGAGAGAGAGAGAGAAAGAGTTGCTAATTACTCAGCAGAGCAATAATGCAATGTTATAATAGAGTATATGTATACATAATTTTGATTTGATTTGATGTTCATGTTTAGAAAGAAACTCATATATTGTGACTTTTGAAATAAAAAAGACGCATTAACTATTTGTTTTCCACAGATAATTTATTTGTTTATGAAATGCGTCAAAATAAGATTTTTTACACTCATAATAAAAGTCTCAATTTGACAGACAGCGTGTACATGTATAACACCGCTTCACATTGTTTAAACATCATTTTCACGCCTTCTTTCAAAATTCATGTTCATTGTAAATATAGGAAATAACTGTTGAACAGTGGTTTACAGACTATCGGGATGTAGATATTGTATGTTATGCTCCACAGAATAGATTTTGCTTTAAAAATTTATCTTTACCAGCAACGATGGGCCTACACTCCATATCCCCTGGATGAGAAATTATGTTTTTTGATGTCAAGCATGTAACTAAAATCCTAATATTTTATCAAATATGAATGGGACTATTTATAATGAAATATTTTTTTTAAATGAACTAATTTTTGTATCTGATCTACTGTTGCATTAGTTTTTTTTCTATAGTGCAGACACATGTCGCTCAGATGACTCTGAAGGCCAAATTGGCATTCTAGGCTTAGAAGTTAATTAATGTACTCTTTTTTCTCATAATCTCTTTAGTTGTGAGCAATAACAGCATATCACCAATGTTCACAAAAATGTCAACATTTGATGCATACTGGAATAGCTGTAAAAAGTGGAAGCTGTATATTGTTGGAGACACAGAACATGTATGCCAAAATAGAGGCGTACCATTTTGGACTGAATTACGAAGATATGAAATAGGTATTCGTATCAAACATAACACATTATTTTAAATCTATCTGTTTTCAATACTTTTTATTTAAACTTATACATGTAACTATTCTACTTAGAACGTGTAAAAAGTGATCGCATATGCTACAGTATTGAAAAAAATGACGATGTATTCAGATACAGAGAAAGAAATTGCACCGATCGTCTTCCATTTATTTGTAAACAACACACTGGTAAGTTAACCTAGCTCTTTAGATTGTATTAAAAAACTAGTATAAAACATGTCAAGAAAGTCAGATAGATTGTTTTTATAGAAATATTCATTTGATATTGTAACATTTTAACTTATGACAACTTTGATAAAACCAATATGTGTATATAAATCAAAAGAAAAGGGTTCAAATTAAAACTTTAAAACGGAGTCCGTGCTAGATAAATCTATGCTTATATTTCTCATTCGACAAGTCAAGCAAAATCCTCCAAACGATGTATTGGTCAGAGTTGCTGAAGATACAAATTTATAAATTAAGTATAATTTATAACGGATGTTCAATTCAAGTTGCTAGCCTTTAATGAAAACCTTTTCCTAAAAATCTCCAAACTTTTTTTTTCTAAATGTTATACGTAATATCGTATTTAAGTAGAATTCAATGTTCGTGTATACAAATACATGAAGTTTACTAACGAAATTAATTCCAGCATAAATTTGAGTACCTTACCAGTCATTACTTCATACACACTATAGTATGTGCCTCCGCCACATTCGCCATTGTTGAGACCGATCGCACACGATACGTTACAGTTTGCACTCTCTGAGAAACTTACACGTTTTCTTATATTGCAGAAACATATGCAGACACCAATCTAATGATAAAAAAGTGATTGACTATTAAAATTGGTGTAACAATTTTCTCCCTTGTGACTTTCATATAAGCGGCTGTTTATATACATATATGAACAAAAAAAATAGAAGAAACATTTACATGTAGTTGTTTTTAAATAGGACATCTTATTGTCAGTTATTTTAACGCGATTTATTTTCACACATTAATCATAGCGACACAATGTGTTTTTAAAAATCTGATGTTATACATATCATGAATATATACATATAATTTTTAAAAAAAAGTTAATATCCATGATAAAATTACGATTCGATCAGACCGCAAACGTGTTCGCCTTTCCTGGCTCTTCATGCAGTTATGTACAAATCTGTAATCTGTTTTATTGGAAAATTATATATATATATATATATATATATATATATATATATATACTTACTTATTTATTAATTTGTTTTGCCTCGGACTAGAATGTCTCGACATCATTGGATGAAACGCGCCACGTGATTGCCTTACAAATTTCTTCAAATGGCGAGTGTCAAAATTTATACGGCAACATGGCGGACGTAAAGTTATTTGAACTAATTTTTTTTACACGCTCGACCACACTTTTCATTTTTAAGCCACAAAATATTTAGAGTGATCCCCCTTTGCCCGTGCCGTAATATTACAATCCTACAAATGGCTTCCCCTCGCCTTCTATGACTATACCGACCCCACAAATTTCTGTAAACAGTCAGTAACAAACCTAATAAGTAATAATATTTATTTAAGATTTTCCCAAGTGCACACCAGCTTACGTTGAATGTCTCAAACAACTTCCTAAAAGGGAACTAACAAGGCTAGTGTGAATCTGATACGGATTCTCAACACTTCCCTGGATGAACTGTTTCGACTTGTACATGTGCTAATTTCTGTTCTCTCTTGCGAAACTAGTATTAAACTATGTACCTTTTACAGGCTAAAGTTTTGCATTACCCCAAAAATTAAAGTGTTAATTTATTATTTATACTGAATTTTTTTATAAAAAATTGTTTCGTGTATAATGTTATGATGTTACCTGAAGACCAAAGTAAAATTGTTCAGTGCTTGCACATCCCCTATCATGGTTGGTTTTAGATTTACATTCGAAATAACAGTTCCCCACAGTGTTGTTCACGAGAGGATGACAATGATTTACATTGCAGAGACTTCCTCCGTAACATCCTTTACACAGAAAAAATCAGAACATAAAAGAAATTAAAACAGTTGCATATGAACACTAATAATACTTTACTAATGATACTCTCAAAAAAGGTATGACAATTTCTGACCAGTTAACCGCTTACTCGGTCAGAACGATGGGAACCGGTTACAAAAGCAGTAATCGGTTAGTCGTATGAAATAAAAATAATGTAGATTTTAACGCAATTACAAATAAATTAGATTAATTTTCTAATATTTTGATAATATTATCTTATCAAGTTAAATTGGCGACCGTTAAGACTCAAGGGTTGTGGAGAAAAATTGATCAGTATGTGTTAATTATAATAACTGTGAATACAACATGTCACGGCCTTGTCTGCTCAGCTCTTCAAAAATCATTAATGATAATAATAATATCGCTGTTAAGTACCGTTACAATCTACGTAGAATGTCTTTACATGTGTTTTACTTTCACACGACATCAATTTATTATTGTCTAAAGCGGGTACATACATGTTACTACGATCCGAAAGGATAATAACTTTAAACGGAGATCTGATACTTTTCATGGTGAGACTTTTTTGAGAAATCAAACTAAGAAATTGCGACACGTGTTCAGTAAAACTATTTATGGCTATTTGCTCGTTTTTAAATATTTCTTATAAGTATTATTAGATATACATTTTATTTTATATTTTCATTTACACATAAATCGAATATTCACATCGTGCTTTCTGTTATTTAAAACAATTTTTAAAAATAATAATGCATATAACATGTCAAAAACCTGCGTATTTTGATACGGGTAACCGGTTAATCAATCGGAACGAACTGCCATTAACCGCTTAGCTATTCTGCAATCGATTGCTATCCCTACTCAAAACATATATTAAAGCTATAGAACCAACTTGATTCATACTTGTCCAACAACTAATCGCTATACAAGTACATATATGTATTGCTTTTAAATACATCAAAAATTTTAACATGTAACGACTTTTTTTATTTGTTCTGAGTATAGCATTTTCTTCACTTACCCCTGTAGGCAATCCATGGAGTAAATGTTCCTTTGACTGAGGACTAGATTGACGAATGTCCCACCATTAATGAATGATGATTTTTTATTTCCTGTATACTAACAAGTGAGTCGTTTTGAGATTTACAACGATCATTGGCTTCCTCCCAGTAAGCGTTCTGTTTCACCGTCTGAGACTTGCTACCTTTAATAATGCGATGGTATATATCCATTGTTTACACTAGAAACACAAATTTTAAGACATAATGATACCTACCTTGCAACTGGGAAAGTATAATAACCGAGGTAAATGTTAGAACAACCATTTTTTTTAGTCGATTTTAATAATATTATTGATTTGTGTTGATAACTTCCTCGTCGAGGGACCTTATCTAAAAGACCCGTAACCTAAATTTTTAACAGTACTTTCAAAAGTGTGATGCATCGACATTTTTACCTGCTGTGAATGTATATAATTGTTAACCTCTCCACTGATCGTTTCTCTATCAAAATATTTATACGGCGGTCATGGAAAGATGTTAGCCATTCTTTACTAAGTACTTTACTTTTAATCCCTGCTTTTTGAGTAAATGTTACTTATCTAAAAAAAATCAACAAGAAACATTTGGTAAATAGTTTGATGCAATACAGGGATAGATATTTTTTGTTTCCATGACATTATTGATCTCTTATCCAGTTGAAGATTAAAGTCGACCAGGAAGTATTTCTATTTGAACGAGGTTAACCTAGTGATAGAGATTTTGTCGATACTTCGTTATATTCGTGAATTGGATAACAATATTATTGATACTTTTATTATTATTTTTATCAATTGATTTTGATCATTTTAACTTTACACACTACAACCAAAAAACGCAATATTTATGCATGTACATAAATATACTAAAATATAAGCTATCATAAGCTCTAATCTTAAGTAATCTTATTCCATTTTTTCTGCGGCCAACTATCTGGCCGACTGTTTGTAATTCTTTAGCACAAACAGCACAAGCGTTCTTTGGGAAGGTTCAAATAAAAGAAACCAAGAAACCATGTCAATGGAAGAGAACAAAAAGTATGTTCTTAACAACAACATGTTTAATATGCATCATGCCCTTTATTATCTCCCCTTGATGACAAGGTTTCTTTTCCTCAATAACTCAAATTTTTAAGAACATATTATCCCTCTATGTTCTTTTTTTGAACTACTAACCCTCTCCCATGACCTGCGGATCACTGTTTGAACCATTTTAAACCTACACTATCCGAGGATGCTCACATATTTATATAAGAATCTGTACCATTGTAGTTTTTGAGAGATTTTTTCCTATATATTTCAATGTTGTATTTTGAACACTTCATGTGGCTCAGTTTTGGTCAAAGGTCATGGTTTGAATCATACAGAATATCCACAATAAATAGCATGTTTGATTTTAATTTTAAGACTTCTAGTACAATGGTTATTACAGTCTATTAAAATTATAATTACTGTATACGGATTTTTCCGTTTTTTCCCGATTGCGACAAAGATCACACGGCGGGTGTGACCGGTCAGCAGAGGATGCTCACTCCTCCTAGGCACCTGATTCTACCTCTATCTTTTTGGAGGTCCGTGTTGCTCTGCTTTGAATTTGTATTTCGTTTTATGGATTTTTGATATGGTTGACGGTTTGTTATTGTCATTTTTTCATTATTAAGAATTTTCTCTTAAGATTCATATATTCTTGATCATAGTATACTGGTTCTGTACCAGTTATCTGCTAAGACCAGTTATCGGCTAAACGGAGAGTTCGGGTTTATAGCATGCGACTATCCGAGATTTTTTAATTCAGTCCTCTATTTTGAATAAAGAAAAGAAACCTTCTTGAATATGTTTTAAACATGAGCTTAAACGATCATTGTTTAATTACCGCTTATTTACATCTTTGCACTTTCAGCAGTGGGGGAAGTAAAGGGAAGTTAAAAATAGAATATAACCCTCCTTTGTGATATCAAATATCAAATTTTATTTAAAAAATATCAAAAAATAAGGAAATCCGAAAAGAACACGTTAAATTTCAGCCGATAACTGGTACAGTGCCAGTAGTCAATATGGATCCCTTATTTTCTTTCCCGCACCCCGAGACGGTATACACTCAACGCGGAATTCGGTCAGGTGAGACGTGCCCCCCCCACCCCCCTATCGCGGTAAATTAATCACCTACCTGTCCCAGCCGTGGTACAATCATCGATAAGCTTGTGTCTTAAACAAATAGGAGTTATCTCTCCGAACGTTATTATCAATTTTCTTAATAATTCTTAACATCCTAAAATTCATTAAAAATACTTTAAGACCTTTAAACTTAAAACATTAATTAAAGGCTTATACGTATATGTATGGTTAATATACAATCGAATAATTTGGCGTTCTTCAATTTCTGATATTTTAGTCAGCGAGTGCAAGGCTTTTCTTTTTTTGTAATTAGCAGACATACCCTATTGAATTCAAAGTTTAAGTTATAGTTTAAGCTTGGTATATGCTGATCGGCGTTTTAATTCTATAGTTTAAGCTTGGTAAAAAATGAGCTGCAAAACTCAAACATTTCTCATATGCCGACCAAAGTAGTTCAAACAACAGGTCTATGATTACCATTATTGTAAAACATCTGTTATTTCCTGAAAAGGTAAGTGAAAACTCATAATCTACGAAATCGACTACAATACTTTCAAAAAGGGATTGACTCGTCATATCTTATCATTCAATAATCCCGACCACTACGGATTTAGTTAAAAAAGGTTCTAGAAAAGAAGATAATCAAGACGCTCAGAGTCATTATCGCTCACAATAGCCATAACTCTATCAAATCAGCTTAATGGTTTCAAAAATATTAAGGTCATGGTTTGAACAAACTTGAATCTTTATTGCCTAAGGATGCTTCCACACAAGTTACAGCTTGTCTGGCCAATTCTGGTTTTTAAGAAGAAGGAAGATTTAAAAAGTTTTTTCTCTATTTCTTACTAAGTACAAATTCGACAAACTGTTTTTGAGAACAAGATTTATATTTTTTTAATTCTAATTTTTCCTACATAAAAAAAATCACTGCTCCAAATTGCAGCTTCAACATACCCTTGAGGATTATGATTTTAACAAACGTGAATCTTCACTTCCTGCCTGAGGATGCCTCCGTACAAGTTACATCTTTTCTGGGAAATTGGTTATCGAGAAGATTTTATAATTTTTCTATATTTATTCCTATACTCCCAGGGATCAGGATTTAATCAACTTGAATTTACACTTCTTGAAAATTCTTCCACGCAAGTTTAAGATTCCCTGCCCACGTGCTGTTTGAGAAGAAGACTTTTTAAAAATGGTAATAATTTTTTAATTAGTCTTAATTATCTCCCTTTAAAAGAGAGTATTGCCCTTGATAAAAAAAAACCCCTTAATCACCTTTACCTAAGGATATTTTGTTCCAGCTTTGGTTGAATTTGGCTCAGTGGTTCTGGAAAAGAAGTCGAAAATCTAAAACGTTTAAAGACAGACAGACAGAGAAGAAGGACGGAAGACTGACAACTTGTGATCAGAAAAGCTCACTTTAACCTTTGGTTTAATCGAGTTTAAGAAATGGAATATTGTTTTTTTAACACTTCATTATTTCATGGAAACATTTAATAATTAGATTGAATATTGAAAAAAGAAATAAATGATTAACGAATATTTATGATATTATCATATTTATGTAGAATGTTTATCTTAGAATAAATGATTTTGTAATATTACTATTGTATGAAATGTATCGCACACATTGTCATAAAGCCATGAAAAAAACAAGTTCAAAACAAAATAATCTGGGCGTAAAAAAACATGTATATCAATAAGATCTATTAGATAGTAACAAAACATTTTGACGACAAATCTTGTCCTTAGATATGTATTGTAACCACAGTCACACTTATTCTAAAAATGAAGATTAACGCTGCTTTATGAAACAAATGATCAAGCGCTTAATGCATATTTCAAGAATAAGGGAATGTTTACGTTATCAATCCTTTATTTGCCTGGTAGCAAAAGTCATAGTCCGGATTGGCAACTGATAGGAACTTGTTGTCCAAAGACGCTGCCATGCTTTCGTTCTTGTTATCGCGATCTGGAACAGAATAAGAAACATCTTCCAGTTGAGTAGACGTTGCATATCTTTCATCTTCCCTTTCTGGTACAACTTGTTTAGGACGACTGGAATGCAAATGGTCATACTCTCCCTCTTCATTTTCCATATAAATTTCATCATTACGGATATTATTTGTTGTAGTTGTGAAGGTGACGTCATTTAGTGTCTGATTAGCTCCAGATTCAAGCATCATATCAGTATATGTTTGTGACGTCTGTGGTTGCTGAATATCAATCTGGGAATCACGATGCTTCCTGTCAAAAGTCGGATACCATTTAATATGCACGTTTATAAGTACAAATCAATGTCCAGTATATATTCTATCACATAATCATGATAATTTAATACCTAACAATTAGATACGACTTTAAGTGTAAAAAATGGCCAAAGACTTTGAGTAACAACAATAACCATGTATAAACAGTAATCAATACCGATACAATCATGCAAAAGTACTTATTTCAAAGATGTTTCTAGATTTAAGAATCTCATGCCAATTTTTCCAATTAACGAAGGTCAGATAGAGATATTAATATATATGATAGATATCGATAGAACTCACCCTTTAAGCTTTGTTTTGTAGAACCAAAGTAAAAGGACCAGTGAAGAAAATGCAAAGACGGCAATCAACAAACCAACAACGACTCCTACAGTATCTAAAGAGTATTCAATTCTGATAACAATGTTTGATAACAACCAAATCGTCAAGTTCACTTACTCACACATTTATCATCTTATTAAAATTCCTTAAATTAATTCAAGATTTTGTTTTTGTCTCGGTATAAATATTTGAACAAAATCGATAAATTTCTCAATGAACATGTAATCTTGAACTGATATATCAAACAAGACATTTATTCCTAAAATTTCAAATATATGGAAAATTTTCAATTCTATAATAATTTAAATTTTTTCTTTAGTGTACCTTCATCGCTAACTCTCATCTCTATCAGTTTATTGATACAAGCGACACTATCTATCTATTTCTTGCTTTATGTAGATTTGAAAATGGATTTTTTTTTTATTTTGGAGGTATATGTCATGTGGAAATGTTGGCCATATGAGTAACCATTACTGTGATTTCATCTTGAATATTGCTGTGATTTTTGTGAAATTATGACACTTTGACTCATTATTCAAAGCATATTATCGTATAGTATGCTATGAATTGGTTTTGAAAATACAAATCAAACAATAAATATCATAAGTAAATTAATAAAAAAAAAACCACGCATAATGTTATTACCGGTACTCGACGCCGTTGCTTTGTCAATTGATGCAGGCGAAAGAGAAGAATGTTGAAAAGGAATAGACGACGAAACCTCATGAGGATATTTTAAGCTGAGTCCAGATGATTGGACTGTAGTGGTCAAGGTGTCTTCAGATGAATGGACTATTTCTTTAGATAAATGGACTACAGATGTTAAGGTGACTTCAGATGACTGGTCCAATATCGTTGATGTGACCTCTGATTTGTTATAATTAGTGATCATCTCTGTAGAAGTTTTAGTTGAGTTGACATGGAACAAACATTTGATTTCCTGCGTGTTGTTAATTACAATAATCAACAGCAAAACCCCACAAAAATAAACAAAAACACAAAAAAACCAGCCACAAAAATATTGAAGTAGTAATATTTTCACAAAGTTTATTTCACATGGCAATGTTGTATTACATGTAAGTGTATTTCATATGATTTGAAGTTTTTATTTTACTCTGTGTTAATATCATGGATAAAAACATCAAATTGAATGGAACTGGTCCTCTCAATGTGTTTAAACTAATCTGGGAACTTTACAGTAAGTGTACAAGTATCTTTGCATTCCATTTACGATTTTGTCAAAAGCACGTACGATTGTAATAAAATCAAATTCAATTTTTTAAAAGCTAAATATTCAATAACAAATTTTAGATCTGGTTTAATTTTACGCATCAGTCTAATTTAATCAATGTTACTTCATTACTTTACAGAAATTTGAATTTTAGTGGTACATATTTCAGTGTTATTGTGCATACTAACCCTTATATTTCCGACAATAAAATGGAAGCTGTTGAAAACATTCTGTATTGCTGAAGTTCAAATTGCCGTTATCCTCTTTCATGCCATAACAATTATCTTCCGTTTTAACTTGATAAAAAGTATAGTTTTAAAGATTTTCAGCAACAATCCTTAATCACAGATACAATTTTTACAAATGAAACTGAATACTTCTCAACCCAACTTTTTGATCATAGTTAGGACTATATCGTCTGTGTCATGATCTAACTATTATATACTGTTAGATCAGCGGAATAACTATTGAGAAAACGACTAGATTCTAGTTTGTTGGGAAATGGTGAAGAACTAACATTCGCTGATACATCAAATTTTATACTTAATGTTTATGTTTCACAATTATGTTCCATCACTGTCAGTGCCCATTGATGAACATGAATCAAAGAATTTGATTTGATATATAATATTGGATGGATAAAACATGCTTAACTTTAGAATAATATACAATCATTGTAGTGTATGTATTTCTAAAATATCTAGTACTGTACATTTAAGTATCGAAATCGAAAGAAAACCCCGTTTTACAAGATAACATAAAAACAAAGGTTAATTTCAGACGTCTTAGTTTAACATGTCGTTTCTCCGATTTGGATGTGTTTTAGTTTTTAAACGGCGATGGAGGTAATTTGTTTATAATTTACATATCATCTGTTGAAGGGCGCACTTTATTGATATTTTGAAGAAAAAAATTATACGACGACTTATAAACTTAAATATCAAAGAAAGCTGATTCTGAAAGAAGTGTTAATTCATTCGATGTTCAAACAATTAAGACATGTGATCATCAAAATGATACAAATTACGAATGAAGCCAATATGTGGGTTTTATAAATTTGCAGAAATCCCATTATGAATCATGTATATTGCCATTGAAATATTAAATACAAGAACCTTTTGTATCATCTGTCTGAGTAATGATAAAATAAATAGTGTAAATACTGATTAAAAATATACATAATCAATATGCTGATAGTACCACACCGTCCAAATGGTTCTCCATCGCAGCCAAAACCGCTTAAATTTACATTGGGGTTTGTATCTGTGTTTGAACAAAACAAACAAAATTCATCTGGTCCTTTATTTTCCATCGCATCTACAGAAAAAGAGAAGCAAATGCGTTATACTTGATGTACCTTGTGTTATTTTCATCATTTAATGGCTATTTCTACGACATTAATGTGTTAGTGAATTACAAATTATTTCGTCTTTTTAAGTTTCAGACTCGTACGTATAAGTTATCGTCTTGAAATATTTGTAAGAGCTAATTAAACTAGACATCATTGAAATTGTGACCCTATCAAAGGGCATATTAAATAATGGACATTGGGATAAAAAGCACTTCAATGGACTTTGCTTTGACCTTAATATATGACTTAGAAATTGTCCTGCTGGCAATCATCTAGAACCATAATTCAAGCTCATCGAAAACCCCTAACATAAAGACATTCTTTTGTTTTTAAAACGAGCAAGATTAAACCAATGGAAAAGAATTTATTGTCCAAAACATCTGCTACAACCTTCGTCAGGTTCAAGGTCACTGCACACCCTTAATTACCCAAAAGCTCTGTTTATGTGAAGTATGTGCCAGATATGGCTTAGGGGAGATAATATTCCGGTATGCTCTGGACAGATATTTTTTAATGTGGTCTCATATGAACCTAACAATGACCTAGAAACTTTGTTTCTCCTGTAGAGAGACGATCTAAGTCATTAAAATGGCTGTTCCAAGTAACCCCAACGGTAGTGTACAAGTGTATTGATACATGTAGGCTACCGATTGGAATGAAATGCAGACGACAGATTTTGTTCTCTCTTCGAAATAATCATTTGAGGCAATACACATCGTTTTGACTGAAACTAAGTCATGAGATTGACATGATTTTTAAAACAAATTACGTTCTGAAGTTATACTTTCATGATCAGTGCAAGGCTAATATTTTTTTATTATCTGATAATTTACTGATGACGTTCGTGGTATATTTAAGATTTTGATATTGTGAATGTTGCAGAATAACCTCCAATGTCGAGAGATGTTCTTTTTTAAATATAAAAGCCGAGGCTTTTATATTTCAAACAACATTTCGAAACCGTGGAGGTTATCAAGCAACATTCACGCAGAATATCATATTCCTTTAAATTTTAAGGGTAATTTAATACGATTATTAATACTACACGTTATATATTTTATGTAAAAACACGCAGTGCAAATATGTCCTTTGAACATCCGTATAGCGCTCTTCGAACATTTCAGGCAATGCACATCGTTTTAACTGGAACTAAACGTGAAATTGACATGGTTTAAAAACTTTCAAAATTCTGAAGTTATACTTTAATGAACTGGGCGTGGCTTTTTAAAAGTATTTCTGATCTAATAATTTACTGATGACGTTCGTGGTATATTGACGAATAATTTCCGCGGCATCCCTTTCATCTCGGCAATAACTGTAGAAGAATTTTATTTAAATTAAACCTTATCTGTAACGTTTATGAGTTACGAAATTGTACTTCTAAGACTTTAATCGGTTAAACTCTTAAAGTGACTCTCACGACAGCATCATATTTTTGGTATTGTAAACCAAAGATAAAGCCGAAGAAAAAAATAAGAATCGCCAATTAATTCGAAGCGGCCATGGATAATTTAATTTAAAATTTATTGACATGACATGAAAAGAAACATATTAGAAAATTAAATAGTTTTAATTCTTTTGAAATAAATTTTTCAAAGTCAATATATACTACAATATGGTAAATTAAGAAAGATGGGGTATTGTAAAAATAACACTTTGATATGATCCCTGCACCAAACCAGAAGGTAATTGTTTTAATTTAAATTTCACTTTTTGGTGGCTTTTTACTATTGTTTTATTATCGTGTGAAAGAAAAAGAAATTCCTTGCGCAAAATTACGAAAATAATGGGCAAAAATGGGAAAAATTGGCGCATTTTCAACAGATTCCCATATGGTTCGATTGTAAAAATAGATACACTACGACACACCCCCCCCTTTTGGAAATCGGAATTATAAGTGAATTAATTTTCTTGTTTAAAAATAATTGAAATAGAAGTAAAACTGCATGCAAGTAATTTCTTCAAATTATATAGGGTAGAAATAATTAGACACGGTGTCGATAATAAAACATTTTTAAAACAAGCCGAGTCCTGTTTTGAGGAACTATATAAAACATTTCAGCAGTAGAATATATGACACATTAAATATTCTTAATACTAAAAGTGACTTGTAAAAAGTACTTGAATACTTTCTTGCGTGACTTTTTCGATATGCAATTTTACATAAGTCATTTGCATACCAAACGTACAGGCTATATTTCTTTACATGTTTTATACAGGTTATATTTCTTTACATATTATATATATATATATATATATATATATATATATATATATATATATATATATATATATATATATATATATATATCTTTTACAAATACAAGATAGTATTCTTTTAGATAAAAAAATATTGGATATAGAGGGTCTTAAAATGAAAATGCTACATGTATATCACGTACAATGTTTGCGTGTTTTATTCTGTTTGGTTGGGTGTTAATGGTAGTGTCCCATATTTTTTCGGATTAAATTCATTGAAACCCCCTCCTCTTTTTCGGATTTCATTTCGATAATTCACACCATACTAATTTAATTATACTTTTTGAGAATTGTATTTTGAGATTTGATTGACTGCACAAAAGAAAAAGAATACGCATGCTGTCATTCAGGATCGAGGAAGTTCTTTATGGGGGTGGTCTCCCAGTAGAAATCCTTTTTAGGGGACATTATCAGTCAGTCCCATCCCCCTACCGCCGGCTAAGCCGGACCCCCTTTTTAGGAGAAAGATTGTACGAGGGAAGAGGCTATATATGCTATAACACAGGCATGTACAATCGTTGTGGGTTTTTATAATGGAGTAAAGAACACAGACGATCAAAACAACAAATGAAATAAACTAAAAAGAAGCTTCAATTGAAAACAAAAATAGTGTTAATGCATACTCTGAACAAACATTCAATACTTACATTCTGTGTATACGTGGAAATAGTTATCAATGTTGCAGTTAACACCAAGAGAGCAGGACGCATTGCACTTGTTCCTCGGCGAGATAAGTTGTTGAATTTGACAGAAACAGAAACAGAGAATTCCCTTAAAGATATAATTATTATATATTAGATTCATTTGTACCAATACATAGTTTTGCCCTATATTCCAATTTACAGGAAATTATTTTATTGCAGCGTTCAGTAAATTACAAACTAAAACCAAACTAAAAACTACACTGCAAACAATAGTTAAATTGAAAAAAGTATATACATGCATTTCTATTCTGCTGAATCTTTTAAGTAAATTTCAGCCAAAAAAAAAAAATGCAAAATTTGATATAAACTTTGGATGACTGCACTTAACGCCGTATTTTTGGCTCTTTTTTGATCACTATTGTTACGTTTATTTCTTGCTCAATTTTACTTCAAGTCATATGTTATAAAGTGTGGTCAATATCCAATCGAAATTTATTGTCGTAATGGTTTTAAACTGTGTTGCAATAAAATAATTCGTTGTTTTCTTACCCTCACTGCTCTGCAAATATCTTGAAATTAGACTTATCTGCCCTTGATTGATGATAAGACTTATAAATATGCATGGCGGGTTGATTTAATATTGTAATGAGTAGTCTAAGATTAGAATAGCGTTACTATAATTGAACATTTCTCTCTCTCTCTCTCTCTCTCTCTCTCTCTCTCTCTCTCTCTCTCTCTCTGCATGTTGCATTTTTAACAAAAAATATATATATATAACTTATATTACCGGCCAGCACAAGTAGCCATCGTAAACCACTCAATGATGTCAACAATTTTACGTTTTCGAAAATGTTCACCAAGTAGGTTATCAGTAACGCACAGAACCGATAATCTCTTAAAGATATTTTAGAGAAATGAAGTATATATTACTCAGTTGAAATGAACTGAAATAGGTATGGACAAATAATACCGCCTAGCAGAATGCGTGCTATCTTACACGTCACGTGACGGGCGTCTTGTATTCACAAAGTTACCTGGGGTTAGAAATCACGTGGTGAATTAAAATATTCAACAGGTCAAAGTATACCGTTTCCAACAGAGAACACGAACGCAATAAGAAACAGTTTTTTGTCTGTTAAACCATGAGCGCATGTTTGTCTATTGATCAAAAGGAGAACACACATGCGCTGACTAAGTATTAAGTTAGTAAAAAAAAAGTGGGCGTCCTCATTATCCTATAGTGATTCAAAAAAATGTAATGACCCCTACCTATGAAAACTACTTCGTTCTTTGTAAATATATTAATGTAATTACATAAAGTTGCAGTTCCTACAATTAAAAGAAACATGCCCATTTTTAACATTTAATTTGTCGCAATTTTTAAATATGCGTAGGTGCAGTCATCCTTTATTCTAGTTGTTGATAATTTATAAATATACATATCATCAATTTTCTTTAGTAAAAAGAACATGAAGAATTCTTAAATTAACTCATATCAGGATGATTTGTAATGTTACCTTAAGAGCAGAATATACTGGTTCGTTTCGTCCAGAGCTGCTCTTCCACGTTTGACACTCCAGGTAACATCCTTCTACAATGTCATGTTGAATAGTCGGCTGGTATTGTGTATGTCCGTTGGGTATATTTGTAATCTCAAAACAGCCTTTGAAAAAAATACATCTTTAATGGTACTGGCCTAATGCCGCTCAATTGACTTCGATGTAAACTTGTAGTATAGGAACTGTCTTGATCATTATATTTGTTAAAATTATCATTACATGTATTAATGATTTGTATCAAAACACGGTCGTTTAAATTAATTGACCTAAAATTGATTTTTATTAAGCAACACGTCGTAAACGACCACACGAAGACATCACTAAGTTTGTATAAAAAATCTGCATGCACCTCGTCGAAGATAGGAGGCAAACGTTTACGTTTAGTTTGTGATCCATCTCTCTGTCCTGATTCAAATTCATCTGGATTTGTCATCTAGTTTGCGTATGCTAAATTGATTGTACAGGTTAGGACTAAAGTATGTTTCATGATATTCAAAAGAAAAAATAATCATTACGTTTCATCAACATATTGTTCAATTAACTATTCTTCAATTACCTATATATGCAATCCATGGAGTATAGTTCCCATCTACGGACGACCACATTGGTCGTATAAGTAATTCTTTCTGTAATCCAAAATCATTCAGTCTTATATGAGAACTGTTGTCAGTACGGCATTGTTCTTGAAGAGTTAGATTTAATGTACTAGGTTGACTATCTGAAAAAAAAAATGTTAAAACTAAATTCAACTGTCTGTGATCTACAATGGTTTTTTATTATATATAATTTGAAGATATAAATCAAGAATTCTAAAACAATCTTGCAAATCGAACTTACTTGTCAAATGAAATACTAAAAATATCGTTGTAAATATCAAAATATTCCATTTGCCGGTCATATTCACGTGCACATAAGAATTAATCATTTCCTGGTGAAAAACAGCTGTTCACCAAGTTTATATCAAATATGGTTCAACCCATGTCCTATTGAAACATTTCCTGTTAGATGTATGTTATCTCGCTACAAAGTAAAAAGTGGTGACAACAATTGATAAATAGCATCCAGACATAAAATGCTGACCCCCCCCCCCCCCACCCCCAGAATACCGTCCTTCTGAGATATTTTAATTTTAACAATAAAAATATGCAGTAAGATGTTGTAGTTTTATTGTCGAAATCAAAATATGTCACGGAATCAATATACTCATGTGAAATCGAACCGAGATTCAGTGATGGTTACCTCCTAGCCCTGATTATATTATGAAAAAAGAAGGCAGTCTACAACACCGGCTTGATTCGCTTCCTCAACTAAAATGTACCATTATTTTGCTTATCAACATTCTTGTTTTGGGCTTCAATTCTTTGTTTCTTTGTTGGTTGGGCTTCAATTCTTTGTTTTTTTGTTGGTTGGGCTTCAATTCTTTGTTTTTTTGTTGGTTGGGCTTCAATTCTTTGTTTCTTTGTTGGTTGGGCTTCAATTCTTTGTTTTTTTGTTGGTTGGGCTTCAATTCTTTGTTTCTTTGTTGGTTGGGCTTCAATTCTTTTAGGGTGCTTGTTGTTGTGTGTTGCTGCTGGCTTTAAAGAAATGGATATTCTTAGAATTCGGGCGGATATGCGATAATTGGTGGTGGCGAAATGTGATAAGATATACGAACGGTGCCTAATACAAAACTCTATTTACACGTTTCTGATAGTGCACAATGCAGATAACGACGTCTTTGTCTGTGATAACACTAGGATTCAAATTTGTAACATACAGTTGAATAATTTTATCAAAGAGGCAAATGACGTACAGTTGACTCGCAAGCGGGTTTGCATACGAAATGAATATAACCTAAAAGTGTAAATAATCAAATAATTGATTGTACAATTGCTGAAAATTTTATAAATATTTATAAATAAAAAGGAATCATTCTTTGAATATTATGAGGTGATCATTATGGTCAGGTCGTGATCAAATCTATCATAAAGCCTATCAGGCTTTTAAATTATTAGATTTGATCACGCCAGGACCATAAAGATTACCTCAAAATACCCAAAGAATGATTCCTTGTTCTTAATAAATGTACAATAAACTAATTTGAGTGAGGCGGTACATGTAATTAAGTTCAAAGCTACTAGTAAGTGTATCTTAAGGAGGTTGGCACCTGAAATACTAGTAATGGCAATCATCCAAAAACAACTTGGATATAAAGATGGTGACCTAAAATGTTCATTTGTTTTATTTGTGACCCATGTTACATGCCATTTTGGGGAAATATAGGGCCCCAAACAGAAATGATAATTTTCCTAAAATTTTTGCTAAAATTTGGCATGGAAATTGATTATTTGAAGAAATCAAACAAATATTTATAGTTTGAACTATTATTTAATTATGATTTTGATACAGTATGAAATTGAACACATGTAGTGTCTATAAAAGTAATATCTAAGTCAAAGTTTAATAAATCTTGCTTTACTGTACTGGTGGCTTCAAATGCCAGTACATTATGAACACAACAGCAGATGTTAAGATTGTTACAAAAATTTGGAGTAATTAAATTATAATGCAAATAAAAGAAATATTAGTAATGTCATCTTTCCAAAACTTTGCATACGAATAGACATATATTTAAAGTTTCGTGTAAAAGTAAAAAGGTAGGGGTCACATCTCAAATATTTGAGATATAGCATGAAATAAGCTAATTTTAGGCCAAAATTGGAGTTATTTTTTACTTAACTTCTATGAAATATAAGCTAAATATGCCAAAATATATCAATTGAAGTCTGCGCTGAAAATTATGAAGCTAAAGTAACAGTACTCTAAAACTATTGAGTTATAAAAATTGTTCATTTTTCTTCTTGAAATCCTCCCGCCACAAAATATAGTCCCTTACTAAACCCTGTAAAAATGTAATTTTATTTAAACAATTTTATTCAATAAAGTTAATTTGGCATTGTAAAATATGAAATATACTCCTAGAATTAATATGTGATGCAGAATTTTCAGAATAGAGGTGATCCAAAATGGCTACCTAAAACCTGAGGAGTGAACCTCTTTAACTACACTTTTATGCACTTAAGAGCATGTCTCAAAGAAAAACATGCAAAATGGTCCAGTAGCTAGGTTCTCCGATTTACTTCCAATTTTGTGAGCAATAAGTAGTGTATAAATAAATATATATATATATATATATATATATATATATATATATATATATATATATATATATATATATATAATTTATACAAATTATTTTTGCTCTCGTGATAAAGATATAGGCTGCATGGCCTGTTACTAAAAATAGAACTAAGGGCTCAAAATGAGAACTCTGATTACACTGTTTTAGTGAGTTTGGGAGGAAAAATATTAATGTATTGCTGAAATAAATTCAAATACTTTATTTTTTTTTTTAAAAAGGTACAGGTTTGTACTTCTTAAACATATAGTCAATACAACTGACATTCCTTTAGACTTAGTGCAAAAGGGTCATGAAATTGGCATTGTGTCCAATTCCGGAAAAGGTATCAATTTTATACAGATTTAAATGAACAATAGAATTCAAAGTGGAGATTTTAATCTCAAAAGTTTTGTTGCTTATTATTTACCATGCTAATGTGTACAACATATAAAAAATTGTCTGATGGCAAATATCTTCTTCAGTATCTTATCAACATCAAAACTAGTCACATTTTTACGACGAAAATGTGCAACAATACTGCACTGTGTAGAAGACAAAACTAATATACAAGAGAATTTAAAAATCAAATATGTCCCCGAGTTGTTCACAGTTGTTTTTTTTAATGTAAAAAGAGAATTTGAATTCATATCAATGCAATTAATATGAAAGTTTTTAAAGAATCTATCAAATTTGGGGGGGGGGGGGGGTATTTAATTAATTAATAATATTGCATGTATATTCTTTTCATTAAACAAATAATCATAGAATAATAAGTTTGGGCAAAAATAAGAAGAACTGTCAACATAAATAATAATATTAAAGTACTAACATTCTTTGAAATTCCATTCATTTGAAATTGGAGAAAAGTGCATAAAGGTCAAACTTGTCTTTCCAAATATTACATGTACATGCTATATATCATTCAATTCAACAATAAATCAGCATATCATATCTTGGAATTTTTAATAGCTTAAGTGATGAGCATTTTAAATAAAGATTTTGTGTATTTTTACATAGACCTAAAATGTTTAATGTTTTTTTCATTTTTTTTCTCATTTCAATTTTAATTATAAAACATCAGACAAAATTCAAATTTTCATTCGATGAACACTAAATTTTCTGAACATGCACTCTCGCTGAATGTTTACAGAAGTAAACACATTATTTACCATAATGATATAAGTCATTTGATCAAAATATTCATTTGATTCTGAAGCAGGAAGTATCTCTGCACATTTTTCATTCTCATTAATACAAGTACATATTGTATCTCCAAAATATCCATCTGACAACAATTGCTTTTTAGCTCACCTGAGCTTAAAAGCTCAAGTGATCTTTTCTTATCTTTTGTCCAGCATCCATCTTTGTGTAAAATTTTTATATTTACAAGGGGAGAAAAAAATCAATTATTGAAAATTTGTTGGCATTTAGAAAAATCTTTAAAATACCAGTTGTCCATTGAGCATTGTGTGTAATCATCCCTAGGTAGTGTAAAGTTGGGCCACACTAAAAGAGGGGACAAATACAATCATGTATTTTTCAAAGGTATAAATATTTACATACACCTTTGTAAGAAAATTAAATCTTCCTCACAAGAACTTCAATGCTATCATTAATGATATAACTTTGCAATGCTTTTTAATTAAGAGTCAACTTTGATTTTGATTTTTAATTGTTTGACCTGAACACCCCCACCCACCCTGAACAAACAATTCTTTGACCTCTGTAACTTAGTTAATTAACCAATATAAAATTCACTAAAATTGTTTAGAATTTGTTTTGAATTAGACTTAAGATGGCGTGATGGTCTACAAATTAACCGCCAAATTTGCTTAAAAGTTATAAATATGATAATTTTGTCCATAAACTATATGTATTATTGAGTACAGATAAAATCCAGTATGTTAGTTTAAACCTTAGAACATTTTCCTTATCTTTATACAAAGCTCTTCATATCAAGAAAATTGATATGGCTTAACAATGACCATGACCATCATATCCTTTTCTTCTATTGGCTCTTGCTAGTTTCCATCATCAACAGTTCCTCAATAAATCCCGAGATGATTTTTGTATCGGGAAGTTATGGGACTCTCTAAAATGCTCACATTTTGCAGCATACAGATTTGCTGCTATATTCAATCAAGGTTGTAGCATCTTACAAATAATATTTGGCATCATGAATCCAGACAGGAGTAAAAGTTAAACTGTGGAGTATTATTCTCTCGACTTTCTGTATTATATTCAGAACTTATATCATCCGTCTCTTATTCTGTTTGTTCGGGAGTGTTCCCGATGTTCATTAATTGAAACTGTTCCACTTCTTTGTTCCTGCTGAATTGCAAAATTCCATATACCCTGTAAGATTAATCAAACTATTAAGTTTGATAAGCAATTTCAGTAGAGGGTGGGGTTAACATATAAGTAAAATATGAATTTCTACCCTTTCTCAATGACCTTGACCCACAAAAGGCTCTTTCTTACTAGTACATTTACATTGTATTACCAAATATGAAACATATGTCTCAGTCTTTGTGTAAAACTAAACAGGTGGGGGATGGAAACTTGTATAAAGATCAACAAAATGAAATCATCTTTAGTATTTAAACGTGAATGTGACACATGTTTAAAAGATAACTTGATGTACTTAATAGATTATATTATTCTTTGTTATGAATTAAAAAAAATTAATTTTAAAAACATTATTCACCGTTAACTTGCCTTAAGCAGTTTATTTCATTTGTCTTATACTTGATAACATATTCTTAATCTCCACAGCCCAGTTTTTACATTTGTTTTTGCATTAAGTTTCATTATAGCAAGATTTTAAAATACAATTTGGATAAAATGATAAAAGTTTCATCCAATATCTTAAAATGCACAGTTTTCTAACACATTGCATGTACTGTTATTTTTACATGTAAATTATATTTGACCAGAACTGTTTTGTTCAGTGTCGGTTTCATATGAGATATTTCAATGTATATTATTACAAGTTACATTGTGCATGTCTTTACAATTACAGAGAAAGACAGCATGGTCAGACCAAATGTTCTACACAAGATCAAGCAGGGTCCAGCAAAATCTGAGTCTGACATTTTGTATTACTATAGCTATTGCAAACGTTTGCTTCCAGATAATGATATAAAATCTTAAAGTTAATTAATGTTGACATTCTACTTTATATACTGGTTTGACAGAATTCTAAGCAATCTCATGAGGTTGTCAGGTGTTTAATAATATACAGAGTTACTCAGTTCACTTTATATCAATTATTATGCAGTGGTCTGAGTGAATAAAAAATAACTTACCGGATCCAACTCTGGTATTGTCCGTAGCAAGAACACTTACAAAATGTCAACTGATTGGTCGGGGTAGGTTTAAGTCTGGTTTGGCTTTACTTTACGAATTATTACTTTACGAATTATTTCGGGTGGTAACACATGACTTCATTTTTCACATTTTAAGCAAAAAATATCTTTCTGTTTGTTGACAAAATCAGTTTTAGCGTGCTAGTGTCAATGGAACTGCTACTGACCACTTCTACAGCGGTACATGGAATTACACAAATGACAGGATTTACAGAAATGACACCTGAAATTACCGGAATGACACTAAAATATAAAGAAATGACAATTCAAATACATTAAAATTGTGATTTATTATATCAAAACAAAAATAAACAGCTAAGTTTGATGTCGTATTAATTGAAAGTCAAAGAACTATATCTCTTAGTACTTACAACGACAATAATGATTTATTACTTTAATAAAATAAACTATTGAAAGGAAAAATCAATATAAATTAGAAAGTTATAATTAACGATATGTATAGCAGTTAAAAGGATTTTTAATTGCATGTTTGTACAATGTCAGAGGGTCCAATTAAATTATCCAACCATTTTCCGTCTTGCAGTTATATATACATGTACAAATTATTTACTAATGAAGATATTAATGGTAATAATTTAGTATATTTGTGGTGAAAAACAATTTTTTAATAAACATTAGGTATCATTTCTGTAGATTTTAGTGTCATTCCTATAATTTCAGACAACAGATTACTTCTACAGACACATGATACGTGACGACGTATATCTCCAGTGTGTTTAAAAAACAGGAACACGTTCCAAGCGTTGTCACAAATGCGCATGCCGAGAGTATGATGAATGTATATGCCATACTCATACAGTATGAAATAATCTGTATTAACTACACAAAATATATAAAAATCTTCTGAAATTACATCGATCATTTGATGAATTTTGCTGCCTTTCCATTGCAATGCAGTTTTCTCCCTTCTTATCTAGAGAGTTCTATTACGGGAGACAACTCTTTAAAACTTACCAACTACTGTAATATATCAAATCATCATTTTCAGTGTATTATTAATATCTGTTTACTTTTTTAGTATTTTTAATGTTGTTTAATATTATCTTAACATTAATACTGTTTATTGGTCATCGATTTATTCCATATAACTTAAATTTAAACAAAATATTATGACAAAAGAGAGCTTAAAACACTGTGCCGGATAATTATGCCAGTGCCAAGGTGGCATTTTTGCACCCGTCTAAGCTGCATATATCGAAAAATTCAAATATGCCATATGATAGACCATTGCTTAAAGAGTTTACAACTACCTTTGTTATCATTGTATCTCACCTGTCAGGTCAGATATTTACCTTTGAAAAATAAATTCCTACCGGAAAATAATTATTCCCATAGAAAAAAAAAACAATATTCCCATAGGAAATAAGAAATTTCCTATCGGATTACAAGAATTTCCTATAGGAATTTCAATTCCGGTAGGATTTGATAAAATCCGATAGGAAATCTTAATTTCCTATAGGAAAACTACCTGTCTGAATCAAATTCCTACAGGAAATACCTTTCTCCTATAGGAAATATAATTCCTATAGGATTTTCTAAAATCCAATAGGATTGTCAATATTTCCTGTAGGAGAATCATTTCTCCTATGGGAATTATCATTTTCCTATGGGATATTAATTTTCAAAGGTAGATATTTCACCTGTCAGGTGAAACACACTAATATCAAAAGTGGTTATGTACTTTTTAGACAATGGTCTATCATTTGGTATATATGGATTTTTCCGAAACTGCATCTTAAGCGGGTGCAAAACTGCCACCTTGGGACTGGCATAATTATCCGGCACAGTGTTTTAATTTACCTTACAAGGTCACTAATTCAAGTATTTATTTAATATCTTTCTAATAAGATGCCATCGGTGAATTTTTTTTATATTTTATCAAGCATAAGTTTATCTTTTTATTTAATATAATTAAATTGATTAATATTAAGAGTGATTAACTTTAACATATATGCTAATGATATAATCAAGTTATGGTGCAACAATCTTTTTGTATTTATTAAACAGAGCTTGCATATTTTATATTGCTAGCGCCCATTATTCTGCAATTATTTGGCTAAAAATAGAATATTGTTGTTACTAAAAATAGAAACAAATGACGAAATTTCTGAATGTATTTCTTAGATCCTGCAACACCATAGATCTAAAATATACAAAGTAAAATGAAAAATTCTATGTACCCTCCTGGACGATTTTTAAGATGTTTCATGTTTTTCTCTGAGACACACTTTTAAAGGACATTCTGACGCTACGTCCGTTAAATGCTTCACTTTGGATTAAAAATATATCTTATTTTTGTATTGATTTGATTCGGCCCCTTTATATTCCATTTTTTCATAAAAAATTATTTTTAAAAAATTCAAAAAGTGAATAAAATTTGATACATACTTTACATTGTTCGTTTTTTTGTGTAGTATGCATTACCATAATTTTTCAAACCCGATAACAGAGAATTTCGTTCTAGTTTGCAACATTATTTTTTCAAAGAATTAAAATGGCTAGAATGGATGGGCAAGTATAAAAGATGATATGCAAATGGAAACAAAATTGTCAATATTAAACATGGCTCTTTTACATATCACTAGACAAAGTGTTAAACCCAACCATCGAACACGTTAATATAATCTACAAATAAATTGTATTCGTATTATGCAGGTAAATGACATATACAGTCACGTCTAACACGCTTACCAAAATGAACATAACATGACACGCGTGATTCAGACAAAAATTCACTCCAGGCCATTGTTTATAATTAGGAGTGCCAACCTGATATTATTAAAAATGCAATTGTATGATCTACCGTCTTACTTAACAAGGTGCATAAATGATAAAATATTGCATTTTAAATTTAAAGTGTTTAGCATTTTGGGGGTACAGGGGAGATATCAAAAGTGATTACTGTGAAATAATTCTGTTGTTCTTAAGTATAAATATACGGAAGTATTTTCATTACATAACCAGCGCGTTAGAAGAGATTAAATCAATCTTGATGAGGCAACTAAAACTTTCAGGAATGAAATGAAGATTTATGGAAGAAAATAAGTAGTTACCAACAAATTTGATTATAATTTCTATATTTTTTCCGACGAAAAGCGGGAAACAATTAAGTTCATTTCCTTTATTTTATCGCCTCCATCACAACACCATAACAGTTGTTTATGTCCTGGTCAGTTTCTTACATGTAATAATAAGCTAAATGTGATTAAGAGCTCCTGAAGAAATTTTTATAATTGAAGAATTTACTGATCCATTCAAGAATTCTTTGTTTTGTGTATGTTATGTTAAGACCATATAAATCTGTTGCAGGTCGACAAAATGTAGGACCACTTACCTTTACATGTACAATTAATAGGAAGCTAGGGCAGTTTATTTTAGGGATGACAATCGATTGCAGAATTGCTAATCGGTTAATCGCAATTCGTTTCGACCGATTATCAGGTTATTCGTATCAAAATACAAAAAAAAAATGCAAATTGTTATATATATGTTTGAATTAACTGTCATTAATGCAACAGAAATACGATATTCTGTAGATATGTTTATAAGTCATATGAAAACTATTTATCGTGATTTTTGAAAGCCTCAAGTAAAACGGAACACTCCTGTCTTTCGCTCATATGGCTCAACAAGCATTCTATTCTTGCTAACAACGGGTTTAAAAATAAATCACTTTGAGGTCGATATCTCTATTCGTTTCCCCTTTTTCTAAATATCGTATACAGAAGACCTACTTTGAGTTCTTTGTCATTTCAAGAGATAGAGTGCATTTTTCAACAGAGAGAGAGAGAGAGAGAGAGAGAGAGAGAGAGAGAGAGAGAGAGAGAGAGACTTACATAAGGTTCCACTGTTTTATAAAAGCATATTATTCGCTATTAAATAAAACATAAAGTCGATACACAGATGATCACGAGGAAAGTTTAAGCTTAGAGCATCTTACGTTATCACCGATATTAAAAGGTTCTGCTCATGACATTTTGTCGAGCCCTCGATTTAATTGATCGCAAGCCAAATAAAAACATGTTACACTATCATACATGATGAAAATAATGATTTATTAAATGAATAAAACAACAACAATAAAATGTGTATAAAGAATCACGACCAATTCATTTTTAAGGCTCTGAATTGTGGATTTAAAACCACAGGTGCTTGATAAAAGCCCACTCCCGTTTACGACCCCGGGGTAGGTGACTTTTCTTTTGATGGAAATTCCTATGAAGGCAAAGCTCGGAAAAACACCTCCAATGTATCAACATTACCGCATATATATATATATATATATATATATATATATATATATATATATATATATATATATATATATATATATATATATATATATATAATACGAAATGGATTCGTTTCCCATTAAAATAAGTATCGGCTAGATAGCTTTGTATATATCGCTTCTGTGGTATATTTTAGGGTATATCATTGACTTTAATGAAGTCTAGCTCACATCACAACAGATCGAAAAATGTGTTGTATTTATATCAAGTTTTATAAAAAGAGGGTTTGTCATGGACGCATGGATGTAATATTCGTGTTTTTCCGAGCTCGGCCGGAAAGGCCCGAGAAGTGATTGGTATCATCATTAGAAGATAGTTCTGGAAATAGTGACCGTCCATTGTATTGGAGGAGTAATGTACGAGAGACCCTAACATCCTCTTTAACTGCTTCTGTAACCTTGATCAGGTAGAAATGTTTCCTAATACCATATATTGAGTTATAAAACCTGCGGATAAAAGCCATGCTGCAAGGGATGGCTTTAGCAAAAAAGTTGAGGGGGGGGGGGGGGCATCTTTTATGAACTTCAAGACGTTTTTGAAGAAATAAGTGAAGTAAGCTTGAAACCTTATTGACAGGACTCAGGAATGAAAATGACATTGTCTGTGGTATCAATTCCTTATTCAAAGAAAGATAGACGAGTACAAGAACCTCAAGTTTAATTTTTTTTTGTCGTTTGTTGGGACGCCCAACTCTCTGCTTGTTAACCGGAACATTTTAGGAAGCTTGAATCACTTTAAGGTATTTTGCTCTCCAACAAATAAACAAGAGACCAACAGGCCTTAACGGTCACACGAGTCAATAGCCCATACACAGACCAGTCGAGGAATCTCAACATGCATTTAATTAAGTTTCATTCTGGAGTAAAAAATATTGTAATGACGATCACCTCGCTGCCTGAAATCGTTCTAAAAGGACTACGAAACCTATAATTTTGGCGAAAAACTTGAAGGTCATAATAGAGTGCATGACCTGATATTGAAAAGGTGCAAGACTCTGATAGGTAATACTTTTCTCATATTTATTAACTTTCAAGGTAGGTTTATGTGTATGTTTTCATAGATAAACTAAAACAAGATGACAAGTATACATGTTTTATTTAAAACAACCTCTCATCCCCTATCCCCAGGGGCCAGACAGAAACTCTCTCCATTTAAATGGGGCAATTAAACGACAAAATCAAATCCTTCACATATTCCAGCATTTCCATTTCTAACCAGTGTTACTACATCACCATCTGGCATTTATACCAAAATCATTTTACATGTATCGCTTATCAGTGCTTTTGGCAAGCCATATTACTTTACTATTAACAAGTCTATTTATTTATTAAGAAAGTTCAAAAACTGTTTTGTTTTAAATAATAAAAATACTTCTATAACTTTTGTAATTATACAACTTCTTAATTACATTATTTTTAATGATTAATTAAAAAAATATTAACAAGGATGAGAAGATAGCTATTTTGTTTTTATATATGGCCATATTAGCCCTGACCTAGGGCCTGAACCCCTGACTCAGGGGCTATGAATTTCACAATTTAAGTAGAAGACTTCGTGGACATCATAACCATGCAATAAGTTTTTCACAAACATGTATGGGAGTAGAGAAGATGATTTTTAAGATGTAATACATTTTCACTATATGGCGATAATGGCCTCGCCCTAGGGCCTGTACCTCTGATCCAAGAGCCATGAATTTCACAATTTAAGTAGAGAATTTCATGGACACCATAACCATGCATTTAGTTTATCTCAATTATAGATGGGAGTAGAGAAGAAGATTTTAAAGATTTAATACATTTTTATTATTATTGCTCGAATAATAATACCAAATTATACTGGAAGTTAATTAAAGACGCTTTTTATGCAAAACCAACGAAAGACATTCCACCGATACAATATACGTCTGATAGGGGTGAATTTAATATTGCTTTTACCGATACAAAAAAGTTGATGTATTAAACAAATATTTTTCATCTGTTTCAAACGTTGATGACACTTTAAATCAACTACCACAATTGTATCACATATGTAATGACAAATTAAACAATATAACTATTGAGGAGCAAGAAGTTATTGATATAATTAAAATACTCCCTGTTAACAAAGCCATAGGTCCTGATGCAATAAGTCACAAAATGTTAAAATCCACTTTACAATCTATCGCCAAACCACTATGTTTGTTATTCAACAAATCTTTGACTGAAATGTGTATCCAAATAATTGGAAAATTGCTCATGTATTACCACTGTTTAAAAAGGACGATCCTTCTGTAGCAACAAGCTACAGACCTGTATCACTCTTGAGCTGTGTTAGCAAAATTATGGAAAGAATTATATTCAAACATGTCTACAATTATTTTATTAAAAACAATTTATTTTATAAATATCAAGCTGGTTTTTTGCCTGGTCATTCAACTTTATATCAGTTACTAGAAACATATCATAGTATTGTTAAAGATATAGATGAAGGGAAATTTTGTTGTATGGTTTTTTGTGATTTGTCAAAAGCTTTTGACGGAGTGTGGCATAGAGGTCTACTTTTTAAATTACAAACATATGGTATATGTGGCAATATTTTTGATTGGTTTGAAAGCTACTTATGTAATCGTAAACAAAAGGTTATGTATAAGGATATATTATCCTCCTGTAGAGGAGTCAATGCTGGTGTACCACAGGGGTCAGTTCTTGGCCCTGTTCTATTTTTGATTTATGTTAACGATGTGTCAGAGAATATGCTTTCACTGTGTAGACTGTTCGCTGATGATAATTCTTTACAATCTTCTTCATACAATGTTGCCAATATTGAATATGTCCTGAATCATGATCTAAAAGTTCTAGAAAACTGGTCATCCAATTGGCTGTTACATTTTAATCCATCCAAAACAAAAGCGATATTTTTTACACTTAAAACAAATTTTTACTTCCCCAAACTCCAATTCCAAAATAGTCGATTAGAATATTGTTTCATCACACAAACACCTGGGATTACTGTTTTATAAGAACCTTTGCTGGTCTGAGTATATCGATAATATTGTTGAAAATGCATACCAAAGATTATGCCTGTTGAAGAAGCTCAAATTTAGCATAGGTAGAAATACTTTCTCAAAAATATACATGACTTTTATTCGACCTTTAATTGAATACTGCTCTGTTGTCTGGGATGGTTGTTCGTTTCAAGATATCGAAAAATTAGAAAAAGTTCGACTCTATGCAGCAAGAATCATCACTGGCTAACCCATATTATCTTCAAGAGAGTCCCTTTATTTAGAAACAGGTTGGATGCCTCTCTCAAAGAGACGAAAAGTAGCAAAATTGAGCACAATGTATAAAATTCATTATAATTTGGTACCGGACTATTTAAAAAATATTTTTCCTTCTACCAGGTCTTTCGAATCTAATTACAATACAAGCAATCGAGAATACTATACTATTCCAAAATGTAGACTAGAAATATTCAAGAAATCGTTTGTTCCTGACACGATCAATAAATGGAATAGTTTAAGTTTAGTCACCAGAAATAATTCCTCGTTTACAAGTTTCAAAAGCAGTATTCAATTAAACCAAACTAAACCTCCGTCTTATTTTTGCTTCGGCAACAGACGACTTAACATTCTACACACAAAACTTAGACACAACTGTATCTTAAACTTCGACCTTTTCAGAAGAAATATTATTGAAAGCCCTAATTGCCAATGTGGATTACCAGAAGATTCTTATCATTTGTTTTTTGGATGCAAGAAATATACTAATGTACGAAACGAACTGTTTTCATACCTTTTGAATTTGAATCAAATTAACATTATCAATGTGTCATTTACTTTTGTGGGGAGATGAATCTCTGACTGTCAATTTAAACCAACGTATTGTTTTAGCTGTTCAAAGATTTATCAGAGATTGTGGCAGATTCTCGTAATTTCAGTTTTGCTGCCTAGACTAAATTCAAACAGAACTGTTTATAAATACATGTACATTTGTTCAATAATTTAACCATTTTAGTAATATCCATTTCTATGTACTTTCTATTCTAAACTACTACACAGTTGTAAATTGTTATACTTGGTAAGAACCTTGTAAGTTGTCAGAACTTGTGTTCGAACCATTTGTATATGTTTATACAATAAAATATGTTCAAGCAAAAAAGCAAAACATTTTTACTACATGGCCATATTAGCCCTACCCTAGGGCCTGAACCTCTGACCCAGGGGCCATGAATTTCACCATATTTGGCCCAACCTCTGGCGCCCCGGGGGTGGTAGAGCCATGAATTCCACAATTTAGATTCTTCTTACCATAGAGATCCTTCACACCAAAAATGGTAACAATTGGCCTTGTAGTTTTCAAGAAGTTTAAAATGTAAAATTGTTAACGAACGACGCACGACGGACGACACACGACGACGGACGAAGACCAATTGCAATGGGTCACCTGAGTCACTCAGGTGACATAAAAATCGTCAAGATAATGGATAATTTTATGATTTTCATAACTCTGAGCTACAAGCCAGTACAAGAATGAAGATAATTTTTCAGAAGATGAACATGTTATAGAACATCCAAAGGGCATGCATCGTTCAAAGTAATATCAGTCTTGAATACACTTTCATAACAGCGGAAATCCGAAAGGTAAATAAGTAAAAGTCTGAATGCGCTAGATAAATCCATCTCGCAAAGCTACTGAGCACAAATTTAGGTCAATATGTTCATTAACAAATTTGAAATCAACCAGTAGCCTCCTTTTTGGGGGGCAGCACCCCGACAGGGTTACACCTAATGTTTTCCACTTGCAGACTCAAATTTTTTTATTGTAAATAGACTCTAGGACCTATGTAATTCAAGTAAAACCCGTATTTGAAACCATTTAAAAAAATAAATAATTGACATTCTGAATATCTCGGTATTGAGCAAGGTATTGCCGTAAAACATTGATCTTAACTGGAGTTGAACCTATGTGAAATCCTGGTACTTGTGGCTAATATTGCCTTGGGTGGTAGAGACGAAAATTGATGTTATTTTGCTGCAGGATATAATTCTGTTGTGCTGAGTTTGGATGGGGGGATCTGGTGACATGGGTCTGGGTCGACTGATAAGACAAACAATGTGTGCTTAAATGTGATTTGTTGCAATTAATGCATACATGCTGGACTGAGGGCTTGGATTTGGGACAGAAACCTTTAAAATGGTAATCAAAACATTTGAGTAAAGATTTTGGCTATTGTGCAAGTTAATGTACTTGAACCTGCATATTCAATAACATAACTCTGCATTGATAGAGCCAAAGGATACTGATGTGTTTTTAGACATTTTCAGACGGAACTGCCTGTTGTATTCATGCCAATGACCATTGGTACTATGATTATATCGTATTGTGTGGATATATTTCAAAATATTCAGTATATCAGCGGGTGTCTAACAAGATATATGCTGGAGAAAAATAAAAAACGCATCAAGTCAGGTAAAAATTGATGTGTTTTGTTTTGTTTGATTTTGGGTTCGATGACCAACTGATTGTCGAGTATCGAGAATTTATTTGAATCCTGACTAGATGTATTTAGTCCTTCTGAACTTCTGAAGTTTTGACAAGTCGATATTTTTCTTCGATGGCTTAAGGGGCAGGAATCACAAGCTCATCAAAATACTTATTAAAATGTTTTGAAATTGGTTTCCATCTGAGGTTGCCAAAGAAATTGATGGTGCTATGGCAGATAATGGCACTGCAGCATGTTAAAATAGGCCATGGAATCTTCGACTGCAAGCGGATGCTGTTGATTTTAAGGGCAAACTAGACACTGACTGCATTGCTGCCTTTGAGGGCCTGATGGAGTCATAGTGGCAGTGGTTCATTGGTTTAGGGCTATGTCCACTGGGTGTGCATTTGGTCTGCCGAGACTTCCACTTTCTTTAGCTGGACCGACCGCAATGATTTCAACATGACTTGGAATACATTGTAATGCAAACAATTATTGGCGCCACAACTTGGACAATTATATATTTTACCAAAGTTTACCCGATTACTATGGTGGAATGATTTATTCAACGATGAAAACATCAGGAAGAACAAAAGCTGGCTTGAGGTTTTCCAAAATCGGTTTACACAAAGTTATGGGGATCTAACCCACCAGCTATAAATAATTCAATATAATAAAAGCCAGTGATTACTCAAATTTTAATTAAAAAGAGGTCGAGTGTAAAATATAGTACGTGCCTGCATTGTATCATATTAATGTGTTAAGTGATAATTCCCGCGCTTGCGCGGGATATCATCAGGGGTACGCACGCACGCACACACGCGCGCACACACACACTGCGATAATATCAGCCAGTGCATGTTGGATGTATAAAGCGGATACATGTTGTATAGTCTCAAAATGACGAACGGATAGTTATGTAAACAAACAGGAGTGTCATACATTTCCTTTTTTCATATGCTGGTTTGGGGTTGGGGGTTATATAAATTGATCATTTTCCGTTAATTTTCAGATATTTTGAAAAGGACATTGTGTACACGACTTTAAAAAGAATTTCTTATCAAGTCAAGTCAACAAGTCAACAAGTCAAGCCCAGTCAACTACCCCTGGGATCTAAATCGGTTGGGTGGAAAAGGGGGGGGGGGGGTGGTAGATTGGGGCCTGTTCTCAAACACCTGTGTTGAAATTAATTTGAATTGCAAAACTTGTTGATGTGTAAATCAATTAACACTTGATTGTCCTTATTAATGTTCTTATTCATATTATTCGGTTTTTGTCAAATTATATATTTTTATCATATTATATATTTTTTTGCTTAGTTATTAATTTTCTTCATTTCTTCCTCAAATGATGTGACTGCAACAGTCAAGATCACGTGCACCCTACCAAAAGATATTCAACTCAACGTTTAAAAGAGACAATTAGAAATTCCATTCTTCGTTAACAAAAATAAACTCTTAGTTTCAATTGTACCTTGCAGTTGCCGAGATAAAAAATATATACAATATAATTTAAAAAAAAAAACAACTGCATAATATCATAGAACTTTTTCATATTGGTATTCAGTTTCTTGTTCTAAATGTTTAATACGGTCGTAATAATGGTTAGCTTCTGGATTACAATTGTTTTCCTTTGTAGATTCTATAACATGATACACTTTTTGTAGATTAGGATCGCTGGATGTTGATTGCTCTGACGTACATTCCTCCAAATGAATTGCTGATTGTTCATATTTATCGGATTTTGCATGCATTTGTCGTCTAAAATAAACGAAAATTAAAACTGTTTTATCTTAGAAAAACACTTATTTTAGAAAACATTGATAATAGGATTGTCGAAACAGTGTGCTCAAAATATATGTCTTTCAAAAATATATAATGATGAAATAACAATTAAATCATATATCTTGTCATAAAAAAGAGAAGTGTTGAAGTGAAGAAAAGAAATTTGTAAGAATAAAGATATTAAGGTAACGTATATTTAAATCCACCTTGTATGCAATACTCCACAGTACAGAACTAACAAAAACAACAGCACTTGTTGCGATGATGCTACTAGAAGCTCCAATGATGACTTCAATGGTATCTGAGGGAATAAAACTTATTTATGAACATGCTTTTTTGCAGTACATACGGTTCAAACATTATGCCTTTTAAAACATATACTGAAATTTTAAGTAATAGTTAGATCATATTTAGTTAATTTTTAGCGATTAAGAAGATGCGGTGGTAGTGATCCAACTTAGCCCCTTCTTAAATGCTAAAATTGTACTTAATCTGTGCCAAGGAAATGTTTTACTGTATCGCCTTTGTTTTTGTTTCTCATAGCTGTCGATTATAAATTGAACGTCATAGAAAACAAAGAAAAAGTATTAACGATAGATAGCATCGTTTAACGGAATATTCAGCGACTGCTAATTGGATAAAAAAAAGAGGTTAGGTACATACCATAGTTGATAGAGTACAATGATACTAGAGATAAAAGAATCACTTACCGCTGGCATGTCTAGCGTTGCAATTCGAGGAATCTGCTGCGACCGTTGTTATGTTTGCCCTATGATAGCCTTTGTCTGGTAATATATTTATAGCGTTCAACTATTCATTACGTCTTAAAAATACCAATGATTTAGTTTCTACACAAACATATATTTAGAATGACGGATACAGTAATTTGCATCTCATGTCAATCGAAAAACTTTGAAAATTTCAACTGTTTTGTTTAAGGTAGTACTTCAAAACAAACCATAATGAGATTGTACAATTCAAAATTAGACAAAGCTTGGCAGATGCAATATCTTAAATTTTTATGATATTTATTTTATCCTATTCGTTTTACATGTAAAATGAACAAAATCATAGAATGTCTAACATATCAGAAAAAAAATGTTAAATTTGAATTTGAAATATCTTCAGTACAAACATTCGCAGGTCAGAATATCTGGTATTCTAATGATCTAGATTGCAATGAAATTCAATCAAGTGTCACGTGATAAAAAAAATCTTAATATGCCGGAGAAAGAATGAAATTAAGTGGATTCACAACTCATATGTTACAAGACGTTGGACTGGAATATATATCTTTGGACAATGAATATCCGGATGTTATCATATCAATGAAACAGGCAGTAAGTAACATATATGTATGTCATAATATTGGCATTGGAAAAAATATGGAACGCCTGGACTGTCTTATCATGGCAAAACTAAATTCGTTATGTGCTTATATCATTGTATTGCGTACTTTTATCGTTATGTAATGTGCTTTTATCATTATTTGGTGTACTCCTTCCATTATGTGATGGGCATTTACCAATATTTGATGTGCATACATTATTATGACATGTGCAATTGGTATTATGTGATGTGCATTTTACATTATGTGATGCGCATTCATCATTATATGATGTGCAGTTATCTTTATTGCATGTGCATTCATCATTATGGCATGTGCTTTTCTAACTATGTGATGTGGTTCCGTCTCTACACAATTTGTTTTTAAACATCATGATGTGATATGCTTTTGTCTTTACGCGATGTACTTTTTTATTCATTATGTCATGTGCAAACATCTTTATGTTATGTTCAAACATCATTATGTGGTGTTCAAACTTCGTTATGATGATGATCAAAGTCACATGACAAACTTTTAAAGTTTAAAGATGGCGGACGTAGATCCAGCAGCAAAATTCAATACGGATATTTATCTTCATAATTTGTTTGCAAGCTTTACGGGTGCAAACGTAAATAATCTAACGATACAAAAGTCTCACTGATACAGACTTAATTTCTTTAAAGAAAGTGACTCTCATCAGCCACACACCTCAGATCACTTGCATCGACACTGTATTTTAGTATTTCGACGTTGTGATACGAAGTTTATGATTTGTTTTATTCATTTATGTATTTATTTATTTATTTATGTATTTTTATTTATTTATTTATTTTACAGTTTATTTTTAATTTGCGAATCCGCCATCATCATGATCATTAGGAGCCTATTTGCTCATCTGTTGGACAGTTTATTTATTAAGTAAGGAAATGAGCATAACTGCGGCTAAGATAGTATACTAATGGATCTCCCAATAATAGTCAATTTATTATTTAGGGCTGTGTCAGAATATTTATACGCAATATAGCTCTTAGTAAAAAAAAATGTTAGGTTAGACGTTTATCGTAAGTCTTATATACCCGATGCTGATGTTGCAGTCTTCTCTGTATTGTAAACCTATAAATATAAGGTACGCTTTATTTTGTAAACGCTTTACATACTTTATTCATATCAAATGAAGGCAAAAGTGCCTACTAAATATTGTCTGAAAAATCTAATACATATGTAGTATGTACATGCTAAAAACATTAATGTTGACATTTAGATTTGATTTAGATATCAAAGATTTGCACCCTTTATTTGGGACTATGATCATTTAATCTTAGAAGTAAACAGCAACATTTTTCTCTTTTTCAAAAATTAATTAAGTAGATGGGTAGATGGTTCCTGTAAATTTAATAAGCTATGTAATATCAGTGTATGATACGTAATTTTTTTCAATACATGACAATAATATTTATTTGTCATATTTAAAGAGAGGAACTATTACATATACGTTTCCAATGCTATATCGATTAATTTCCATTAAAACAAGTTCCAAAATGGAAAAAAAACATTCAGTTAGTTTTTTTTAATTTTGAAAAGAAAAGTTGATAGATTAATAAAATTTAAAAAAGCATTAAAACAGATGACTTTAAAATGATTTTTCATTAATCCGTCACTGGACTCTTCAATTTCACATAGCGAGGGTTTTCATTTAATTATTGCGCTATCGTGCAAACACCTACCACGCGTATTGTAACACTGGACTTTAATTTTGAACTGCATTGTCTTTGAACGCTTTAATTGAGTGTATTTATTTTTACTTTGAACACCATAGTAAATTAGTGCATTCATTTTCAAGTTTGCCACCACTTCTCCCTTATTATTATGATTTTTTTTTTACAACTGATAAGAAGAACTACACCATTTTTGTTAGCCGAATTATATCTATTAAATTCTGTATTGTATTTAATATTTTGAATATACAATCTGACAATGATTTATTTCAATGCTAAATAAATTAAAATTACATCTGTCGTGTAAGATAAAGGTATGTGTTCTTGAACCAATATATGTAAACAATATACTGTAGTTATTATCAAGATTGAATTGTAAACATACAAAGGTTCAATGAACATGTGTGATAAAGTAGAAGCACATGAAGCCAGTGTTATTAGACTTCCGCGGATCGCATGCATGTTCATTCGCCGGGGATATGCGGGGGGTGGATTATATACTTGTGAACACAGAGCTCCGTGGCCATGTTCGGCTTAAAATGTTTGCAGTTTAAAAACAATATATAATTATTTCACAGCTTTGACAATATACAAAGAGCCCTCTTTTTAATGACAGTTATACCGAAATATTTACTGCTTTTAATTATGAAGCTTAAGCAGATTAATTTTATCATTTAAAGATTTAATCATTTCTGTATTTGAGTCTTGTGTACATCTTTTTACAATATTTAGACTTACTTATCCACCATTAATCTTTTGTCTGACGATGCTAAGATTGGAAATATAAACATTTATATGTAATAGAACTTTAAACAATTCTTTGTGAACCCATATATGAAGACGCGAATCTTGTGTATTAGATAACCGCTGACCGCTAGGTAGACCAGCCGCAACCATGGCTACCGATTTTCTCGGCCGCGAGCTAGGGGTCGGTTACGAAATGGTACAAACAGAGATCAGAAACCAGGTTAATGCCTGCAGACCTTAACAAAAGTGACATATAGTCCTCACGTAAAACTTTAAGAAAATAATGCATACTGTATTGAAACTTTTACAAATAAATTAAAGCAACCCGAATACAATAATATATTTTATGTCGGTTGAACACAATGACTTTTCGTTAACTTGCCAAATGAAAACAGGTACATGTTAACAAGTAAACCTTTTTACACGCATATTTCACAATACCCTAACAAAGTAATATTATAACAACATTGATAAGATCCCAATAAACAACTTTTCCCTCGACAGCCATATCGAAATCCTAACCATTTTGAGTTATATAGCAGATACTTTCAAGGAATCTAGGCCCTTAATTGAAGGGGCCAGCCCCTTTTCAACGGTGTCAAACGAAAGCCCATAATATTCTGCACAACATTTATTCTACATGTCTTAACAAAATATTTTTTGTTTAAAAGATAAAAAGGAAAACATGTTAAAATTTTTGCACCTATTGAAACCCTATAATTTGACCCCCTACCTTTTTCTAAATAAAAAAAAGTAATGAAAAAACAAAAACAACTGTGCAGAACTTCAATTTCCCTGTTATTTAAATTCGTTGAATTCTCATTCCCTGCTATTATAAGCTCGGAGCCTTTGTCTTGAAACCAAAGACCCTTAAAAAAAATTCTAAGGGTAATAACTCGTTAACGGAACAGGGATTTTACAGTTTATGACAGGTTATAATTAGTGCTTTGTAAAGTCTATTAGTCCTGAAAATTTGGACATAAACCGTTAAAAAATGAGCAAGATATGAAGCCTCAAAGTTTGCGTCTTGGAAAAAAAATAGAAAAAAGAAAAATAAGAAAAGCTTCCGTACTCGGAATTTCCGGACAATGATTTTTCCTCAATGACCTACACAAGCACGTCCTCTATCATTCCTGAAAATTTCAGCTTTCTATCTTTAGTCGTTTTTGAGGAGATGCGTGGACAAAAAGTCAAGAAAAAATGACAAAATGGCGAATAAGTCCGAACCGGAAGTGATTTTGACAAAATCGAAAAAGATGTATAAATTTCAGATGATAATACATCGATGCTGAAAATGTGACGAAAATCGGACGACACATCTCTGAGAAATCTTCTGCACAAAAATTGTAAAGAAAAGCAGAGGGAAGAAAACTGATAAACCTGAAATAGAATAATAGAAGGGTCTTCCGCTGAAGACGGAAGACCCTAAAAGAGAGGTGATTTGAGCTGATGATGCGCAATCCTTACTTCTTTTTTTTTTTTTTTTTTAAGTAAATAGGGCTTTTAATAAGAGCTATAGTTTTGCCTTCAGATATATCGTTTTCACTTAATCTTATGACAGTCATGCAATAGTCTATTTTCTTCTGACTTATTTAATTTTAACAATAAAACTGCATTGTGAATATATATTATTTTATTATTAAAATTTAATTTCGTCACAAGGACACTGTTCTGGAAATAAATTTTGAATAATGACTTGATGTTTATGGGAAGACCACATTATTGCCCGTTTCTGCTTTTTACCGATAACACCCATCAATCAGGAAATGTTTGTTTAACAATATAAATACAATTAATACTTCCAAAGGGCATAGATGGGTTGAACCATACAGTGATTGGATGTAATCATATATGGTTATAAAGTGCCTTTCACTGGAAGTAACAAAATCTCCTGCAAAATTCAATATGAGTGGAATATTAAACATTTTTAAATTTAACACGATTTTGTTAGTTTTTCATTTGACACGTAAGTTCCATTTTGAATTATTTGTTTTAATATTATCTGTATACAGTTAGATATAATTATAACTTGTATGGATATGTAACGACATTATCAAAATTAAAATATCATCTTATAATATTACAGATACTCAACCAAGCACATTAAATCTATAAACACATGTATAATTAAAATTTGTATAACTGTAACTAGATATACAAACACATAATTTAAATTAATGTATGTTCTAATAATGTCACAGAAAGTAAACCCAGCACGTTGAAGCGTATTTGGGCGACTGCTAATAAACAATGCAGAGCTCGTAACGAATCACTTGTAAGTTTAACCAATCTAAACAATACTGGGCCCTCATCGACAGACTTACTTATACGACGAATATGGTCATCTGTAGATAGGAAGTATACTACATGGATTGCATATATAGGTAAATGAAGACGGAGTCAATCGTCAAACAGGTCCAATATGAATCTTGTATCTATTATTTATATGATCTTCTATATCTAGATGCTGATTTTGTACGCTACATGTACAATATATCAGGATCTGTACAGTGCGGTCATGTTCGTCGAAATAAATCTAACATAATTTTAGTCAACTGCCCAATAAATATTAAATAAATGACTTAAAAGTGTGTTCTGGTGTCATGCATTAATGATAAATAACATTACAACAATTTGTCGCTCATGAGTTTACAGTAAATTCAATTGAGCGACATACAGCGCATATCATTGTGTATTTGTTCCATAGGCTGTTTTCAGATTAAACGTTTATCCGTAGGCCATACACAACACCTACAGACTATTCTAAATAACACTGTAGAGGGGTGTTACTTGGAGTGTCAAAAGGAGAATATCAGCTGTGGACAAAACGGTCCAATGTATTTTGCTCTTAAGGTAACGTTACAAACCATCCTGATGTGAGTTAATCTAAAAAATAAATAGCTGCTTATTAAATAAATTGATGCCTGTTTAAATGATACACACCTAGAATATAATAATATCAAAAGTGTTCATTTTTTGAGCTGAAATTATTAAAAATTCAGCAGATTAAACTTATTCAACACTGAATAAGATAATAAAATAATATCTTTTGCATTAAAAATTATTAAATTATTTCATTGAAACAATAATATCTAAGGTAAATTCACAATATCAATCAATTTCAAGCACTATCTATGCTTCTGCATTTGCAAATTCCAACGAATTCTCGCGTACAGTAACAAATGCAATGAGTCCTGCTCTTCTGGTGGTGCTTGCCTCTCGGAGACCTATTTCAGCGTATACACAGAATGCAAGTACAATATTGTTATTTTCTTAATTCCTTTTCTTATTACATTGCATACTAGAAGTTTTATAACATTTTTGTTTATAGTATTTGTTTAAGCAAGCAATTGTTATTTAAACTCATATGATACAGTGGCTCGACAAAATGTTGTATCTCATTCCGTTGCAAACATACAAATATGTTTTCAATTGTATAAATTATAATAAGATTCACAAAAAACTAACCCATTTCGTTGTCTTTCTATGAATAAACATGCTTAGGTTGTTCTACAATGAAAAAATGTTATCTCAAGTTAAAAAACATCAGTTCGTTTTAGTCTCTTTTTAACAAAAGGTACAACAATCATCTGTAGTAATCTTCAAGTTGATTTTTAAGTAATAATTTTTAACAGAACAGAAGTTGTAACAGAGCAGTTGTACAATACTGGAACAATACGAATAATCGGACTGCATTTTCAACACATTTATACGAATAAACCATGATTGACAAAAACATTTTATTGTTTTCAACTATCTTTTTTAATACATTTATAAATCATCTCTGAAGTCTAACATTTTACGTAGAACACCATTACCATTAATTGCCCAAAACGAGAATATTAAAAAATGTTAAACCTCTTTTCAAATAGTCTTGTGTAAGACTGTATAAGTGTGTCATTTTACAGTACCAAATTAAGACTTCTATATAAAACAAAGCTTGCTGTATTTAATGTAGGTGATAATGATTTATGAGGCGTTGGAAGTGAAGTAAAAAAAGTGATTTAATTTAATCAAAGAACGACAGTCACTCTACCAATAGGGGTACGAATTCCGTTGTATCGCGGTATGTTCCAGAAACTTACATTCCCTGTTTTCCGCGATTTTCCACAAAGAGTTCATGCACCAACATCAGGATGAGTGCAAAGAAGGTTGTCAAATATATTTCAAACATGAAAAGAATTGATATATACCTAGGAATCTCAAATAATTTACCAAAAATACATTGTACTAGGAAAAAATAAGCCACTGCTAAAACTGTAATCAAGATGCATTGTTTGTTTTCGAATATATTAAAGAAAAAAGTTAAATTGTACATGTATATACTTTTTTTTTTACTTATTCAACAACATAATCAACAATAGCAAAGAGCTTATTTCCTATCTTGAAAATATACAACAAAGGGTTATAACATACAACATATTTATGTCAATAAATGGTTTATACATCATTTTATTTGTATGTTTTTGTTTTTGTTTGGTAATTTTTCATGACTAGGCATTTTTAGTTTAGACATGCGTACTGGCAAGTTATGGATATTAGCTAGTCTGCGCATGCGTAGTCAGTGTCCATTTTGTAAACATTCATGACTGTCATATCTTTGCTTATATAGCAGGTACTTTATTATGCTCCTGTCAAGGGTCTACAACTTTGCTGCATAATAATTTACTATTCACATTCTCAGGATACTGTGTGATATTTTCAATGTTTTTGTATGCATATCGTTCTTTGAGTTATTGTCATTTATTGAAGGAAATGCATATTTTCTACTTGTCATGCCACATCACATATTCTTTATTTGTATTATATATTATGATGTGACTGTGACTATGGCATAATGTTTTGTGCTACTTTTATGCTTGGTATTCATCAATAAATGACCTGTTTTATTCTTTATGAAAGAGTTGAGTTTTTCCATGTAATAGTACGAACGTGAGCAGGCAGGCATAAATTATATATCCGTGACTACAAACGCCAGACAAAGCTCACAGGAACCATCAGTTCAGGTGAACTTCAGTATTTATCAATTACGTGCATGAGAATTGAGTGCATAATTTCATCTTACATGTAATACATATTAATGCATCTTAATACATATCGACGACGTATTATCAATTAACAATTGTTACTTCCATTCCTACGTCGACTGTATATATCCCAGTGAACTTGAAATAAAAGATACCACAGAGTCCGCGTCATCTGTTTCATATTTGGATATTTTACTGGAAATGGACATTGATGGTAACCTAAACTTTATGATAAACGTGATGACTCCAATTTTTCTATAGTCAAGTTTCCTTACTTATGCAGTAATATACCTTCATCACCTGTTTATGGTGTTTTTGTCTATCAGTCATTTCGATACGCAATGGCATGCTCTTCGTATGAACAGTCTCTAAGGCGAGGCAAGCTACTGATAAACAGGTTGATAAAACAGGACTATCAACAGTCTCGTTGGAAGTCATCTTTTCGTAAGTTCTATGGTCGATACAACGACCTTGTCAGCATATACAATCTTCCACTGGGTCGCATGCTGACTGACATTTTTCATACTAATTGATAATTGTCAGATCATAATTAATAACCTAATTGTCTACGGACTTTTCCGTTTTTTCTGATTGCGACAAAGAGCACACGGCGGGTGTGACCGTTCAGCAGAGGATGCTCACTCCTCCATGGCACCTGATCCTACCTCTATTTTTTTAAAGAGGTCCGTGTTTGCTGTGCTCCTGTTTTGTAATTTTCATTTGGACTTTTGAATTTGAACACTGTTCGTTATCACCACATGTCATAACTATTCAATATTAATAAAAAAAAAATTTAAATATTGCACATGTACATGTATATTTAAAAAATGCGAGGTGGTAAACAATGTATAGACTAAAATCTGCAAACTTTAAAGGTTCTAATATGATCTACTGAGATAAAATTAGAATGCAGTTCTACTGTCCAAAAGACAGAAGCTTATCGAAAATTTGAAAATCATTGACTATATGGCCCTTGAGTAAAAAAAAAACTTTCAAAACAATCCGTCCTTTCTTACAAATTCTAGCTATTTCTCCTTCGAAGGGCGCCTGACAGTTCATTTGAGCAAACCTGAAAAGCACTTTTTGTTAGATTAGATTAAGTTCAGTAGTTCTTTAAAACAAGATGATAAATGTATGTGAAATGAAAACTAAGACGATAACGACAATCGTGACAAAAAGCTCCCTTCAGCTCAGTTGGTCATTAAACATCCATGCAAACTACATGAAAAAATGATCGGTAGGTTGATTAGTATTTTTCCTTTAAATATAAATAGTTTGTAGTGATCAAAATTGTAGTTTAATTTGAGTGAAAAATAATATACGATAACATTCTTGTTATAATAGTCTTTTAACTCTGTGATTTACCATCTTAAATCAAAACAGGATACATAAGTTTTAGTTTTAAATATATTCCCTATCAAAAATATTTTGTTATTTTTTAAGGGGGAATGACTACATGACGACGTGTGTGCATTGATTCTGTCATTTTACAGAAGTATTTACATAGCATAATCAGCATGATGGGAGATATTTAAATTAATCCACATTCTGGCAACCAAACATATCAGGAATAAAATTAAGATTTCTGGAAGAAAATAGTTTTTTTTTTTTTTTTTTTTTTTTTAATTTTATTTTATTAACATTATAATCATATAAGCATTAATATATATAACAAGTAAGCGTACAGTGATATCATACCAAGATATAACCATATACATATAGATCTAGAAATTTATACCATTTGATAACATTTTGCTTTTTTGATTCTACAAGGAGATAATAATATACATATTAATCTAAAAATGTATACGATTTGATAACATTTTGCTTTTCATTTGATATTGTACAATATATGGATAAGTTTTAAAGTAATATAAAATTTCTCTATCTGATTTTGAAAGTATTTTAAAAAAAATGTAGAGCATGGTATTGTTTTTAAACATACAATGACATGCATCTATTTTTATGATTTTACATGTATGGATAAGAAGCCAATGCTAGCATGGTGGGCCACCAGTCATCTACACAGTCTTTATTGCCCTCATGCTAGCTAGACAGTGACCACATCTGGTATGTGGACCTGATGGCAAATTATAAACCTATACAAATTTTCTTTAAAAGTTTCTTAATTTGTATATAATTATACGATTTCTCTGCAATATATCGATAAGTTTTCAAAGATGATTGTACAAAGTAATATAAAGTTTCTCTATCTGATTTTGAATTTGTCAATCTACATTTCATTTTGTATTTATAAATTTTCATTGCAGTATATGAAATAAGTGTATTCATACCATTATTAAAATCTGAGTTTTCATAAAAGCCTATAACAATGTGTTTCCAACTAACATCAAAACCAACAATAGAGCTTATTTTTTGCCATATGAATGAAGAGTCATTACAATCGTATAATAAGTGTTTAACATTTTCAATCTCTCCACAATTTTCACAGGACATGTTTACATTTGGATTCCATTTACTCACACATAAATTATTATTCAAAATATTGTGCAGTAATTTATAATTAAATTCTGCAATTTGCTTATCATACATTTTTGTGATTTTCATGTAATATATGGAAGACCATAAATGCTTAGGAGTATCAAAAATTTTACTCCAAAAATTTTCTACTATAGGCTTTGAAAATTTTATTTCAACAAAAATATTATATAAAATTGAAGATTTTAAGTTCGCATAGGAAATATATGTATTACCTTTTAGAAGTATATAATTACTGTTTTTTATATTGATATAGGGTGCTTTTTCGCATTGGTACTGTTTTGAGTATTTACAAAATATTGTCCTGAGAATAAGGTATTCACATAAAATATTATTTTTATTAGAAATTTTGTCGTAAAAATATTCAATTTGACGAAATGATCCGTTCATGTCATACAAATCTTTTGCGTAAAGTATGCCTGATTTTATCCAGTTTTCAAAGTAAATTGGTTTATTTTTGAACGTAAAAGAACTGTTTTTCCAAATTGGCAAGGTTAGGAATTCATCTGTGGAAATCTTTGTTAATTCTTTAGTCTTTTTGGAATAGTTAAGAGCACATATTACTTCTTTATAGAATGTCGGAAGTTTGTTAATCTCGTTGTAGTCACTTAAATTTTCTAAGTTAGTTTTTAGTATATATTCTAGAGTCAAATTTTCTCTGTATAGTAAATTCTCTATGAAAAGCAAAAGACTGCTTTTTGTGTTAGTTAATCGTTGAACCCATGATGCCTTTGACGCTTTCAGTTTAGATTCAAAGTCAATTATGTTAATTCCTCCTTTATTTTCCTTTCCAATAAGAGTTTTTCTCTTGATACGATCTTTTTTACTCCATAAAAAGTTAAAGATAAGTTTATTTATTTGCTGTATAATTTTTAATGGTGGACTTGGGAGAATGGTTGCATTATATTGTAGTTTTGAAATAATCAATGTGTTTATTATTTCTTTTTTTCCAAATAAAGTCAGTTTTCTTTTTTCCCATGAACATAATATTTTGCTTATATTATCAATTTTTTCCTGCCAATTCTTTTCTAAACACTTATATTTGTCGTGTCCTATGTATATTCCCAATGTTTTAACTGCTTCGTTTGTTACTTTTATATTTTCTATGCTTTCACATGAATTTTTTAGAGGACCTAGAAGTATGCATTCAGATTTATCAATATTAAGTTTTGGACCGGCTACTTCAGAAAAATTATTTATTAATTCAACTACATTTTTCACAGATTCTAAATCTTTAAGTATATTTGTTGAATCATCTGCATGTTGTACCATTTTTATCTCTTTATCGTTGCCAATTTTAAAACCATGTATCTCTTTTGAACATTTTATTCGAATAGCTAATGTTTCTACCGTCAAAATAAATAGTAGTGCAGATATTGGGCATCCTTGTCTAATACCTCTGGTCATATCACACGTTTTAGAAATAAATCCATTATTTTTAACTCTGAATTTAGGATTATTATACAATATTTGTATCCATTTGATAAAGTTTGGTCCAAAATTTAGAGCTTTTAATGTTTCAAACATAAAAGACCATTCTACAGTGTCGAAAGCTTTCTCAAAGTCTAAAAATAAAAGAATTCCATTTTCATTTTGATCTTCACAATAGTCAAAAATATCTTGAATTAATCTTGCGTTATATCCAATATATCTTCCTTTAACATATGCTGAAGAAAATAGTTAAATACAGGATATTTTAATGTTTCTAAGTTCATTTTTATGACAAAAAGCAGGACATAAACAAAATGTTTATTTCCTTGCATTACTTACAAAAATTCTCTAACAACTGTGATCCTAGTCTCAAAATTTCGCACTAATCTGTGTTCCTTAAGCTAACTAAAGATTAACGTGTGCATAACCCGATGTTATATACTTTAAAGGACTAACCTTTATTTGATTAGTTTAATTATCAATTGGCTGACTAAGTGTTTCAGAGACGTCTTTAATAAATGGCATATCAGGACATGTTCTTATCAAACTAATTACTTTCTTGTAGGGATAAATTTGTAAACTGCATTATAAACCATCCAGTCCTTGTTCAAAACAAGGTGTCGGTAGTATTTTCGAAGACTGTACATTCTAAAAAGTATCAGATTTGAGCTGATAAGAAAATCTAAAGCCAAATCAAGTCTTTTGGTGACAATTCAGTAGTCAATAACATGTAAATACATGTACATCTGCCCCTTTCCTGCAAATTAAACAACGTTCATTTTCTTATATTACATGTTGTTCTCATCAATACCACAAAAATATTTCTCTCGTTGTTAACTTCATCAGATAATGTAGCAAAAATAGTTCAATGTCAGAGCGTTAACTCTTGAGATTTACAAGCTATAGAACTTCGTACTGTGCAATACGATGTACGTACGGACTTGTCGTATATTTTTCTTAAACAACATTGGGATTTGATTGATTCCAAAAATCAATTAATTTTTACGACTTTTACTTACTTCAGTTCTTTGTTCAGAAAAAATATATATCTTACTTGATGATGTTGATGAGTGTGTTGCAATGGATAATGAATGCAATTATAACAACATCAGAAATAAAATGTAATAAAAATGTGTTTGATATCAAATATTATTACAGAAACTGGGGAAATAAGTCAAGAATTTAAGCACCTTTTTCCTCTAAATTGCCCGTTAAGCTAAGTTTACGTGAGATAAGTGATTTAAAATTCTGCGACTTTTCAAAGAAAATAGATCCTTGTTGTTTCACTCACTTGAGAATCTTTTCTTTGTGCAATTCAACACCAGTGTTTGGTGTTTTGGAAAGCTATACATTTATAGTTAGTTTATCACCGTTTCGTGACTTAAAACATGATTACTTCTTATACACAGCCTTGATTAAAACATTCAACAACGTCATTTCACTACAATATCCTCTGAGAAGTATGCTATAAGCAAAAAAACAAAGATTCCATTTTAATTGGAAGTATATCTTGACATGTTGATTTAAAATTTAAGAACACATTACTTTTAAAGAATAATTTTACTCAATATTCAGCGAAAAGAGAAAAGAAAAAAAACACATAATTATCGAACAATTTACTTTATACTTTCGTGTTAAATACTGAAATCTGATTGGTTTAGACGTAGTTTATAACCCGTTCTATTACCCTTAAGACATTCAGTATAATAAAATGAAAAGTGCCTCTTGGGGAGGTAACGGTTGAAATTGAAAAAAAACAAATACAAAATAACAACAAAAATACCAGAATTATATTCACATTCGTTGTTTATTTCAAAAGTACCTTACAATATGAATGTGTCGATATATTTATGTCGTAAATGTCCGATATGCAATGTCAACCCGTGCACGCACGGGTCAAAGTCTACTTTATATAATAAAACATTGAGAGTAGAAATTCACTATCCATTAATGTGAGAAATGATTTCTTATACTAGTATCGTATTTCCTTATGAACAATTTCCAAAACACGTAGACATATTTAGACAAGCGATATCTGCGTTTTATGAAAATGAATATCGTTTATACTGAAATTCATTTTTTACTCTAAACGAAAATGAGAAAAACAGCTTATGGAACAAGTGGTCAAAGGTCTCTACAGTCACCAGAGTATCATACAACGCTATAAAGGATACAAAATTTAAATCAACACCTAGAAAATAAATGGTACCCAAGGACCAACAAAACTGAGTGGTACATATTTCTTTTCTTTAATTATTTCAACGAGTGTGATGAAAATTTATAAAACTGGAGAGAGGTGTGTTATTTCTAAATTTGGGTAGGGGCCTTTTGATTATCATTTATAACCATGTAATAGGTATGCCTGCTCAATGACAAAAAAAAAGACTTCTAAAAATGCAGCAATTTTAGTTTTAGCTGACAATCTTATTTGCTCTGAGTATAGGGAGCTATGATGTTCAGAATTTATGCCATCCATACCGATGTAACTAACACACCAAAAGGTTGGTCAGGTAGTTTTAGGAAAGAACAACGGGCACCGACGAACAACCAAAGATAGCAGTAGATTATCTTAATATCCAATTACCAGAGGAAATTTAAGGTTCTAAATAAGATGCCGATTTAATTTAAACGAAATATATATGCTTTAAAAATAAATGCTTGTTCTAAGGGAAAGGAAGATTTTCTTCTTACTATACTCTTTACTAAGGTATTCTCGATACTTATAATACCCTAGGGTTCAAAAATGTTTATTCAAAAGTATGAAAAAATTCCAAGAGTTCTCTGTTGAGCCCCCCCCCCCCCCCACACACACACACACACTCTCTCTCTCTCTCTCTATCTCTCTCTCTCTCTCTCTTTCTCTCTCTCTCTCTCTCTCTCTCTCTCTCTCTCTCTCTCTCTCTTGCTTGCTTGTTAGGTTTTAATACACAGCTAAAAATAAAAAGTCTACCGGGATTCTGCATTGCAAGAGATAGATATTCGTAAGAAGTCTGTCTTCGTTCCTGTGAATTTTCCCAAGTGAAAAATGATAATGTAATAATGTTTTGAAAAAGTTCTATTTATACCAATTCACGATAAGACTTGCCATGAGGGGTGCTCGATTGAAAAATAGGAAAGAGTGGCACAGTAGACGAAAAGCTGTTGAAACTAATCAAATAATTCATGGGAAAAAGTATTGTTTCTCTTATGTTAGTAATGGGCTTCTTCCTCTATGGTAAGTATGATCGTAATTGGTATCCTCTACTGATTTACAAAAGTTCCCGTCATGCATTCCTATAACAATGTTGTTATATCCATGGTCATGAACGGGAGAAACCTTCCTTATTTGTCCTGCCGTAGAATAGAAACAATCCAACTCAGTAACAGTTCCATATCTATCTTCTTCTTGTGATTCAATCAGTTTAGGCCGAATAGAATGTAAATGGTCATACTGTCCATCATCATTTTCCACGTAGATATCCTCTGTTTCCATAGAAATTATTTTCTGGTTTTCATATACATGTATTTGTGTATTGCTGTAGGCGACGTCATTCTGTTTCAGGTCAGATTCAGACCTAGTTAGTTCGTCATCATGGGTGATGTTATCGACAGTCGTGAGGCAATTCTTTGGCTGTTGACTTAATCAATTTGTCAATCGTTGTGAAATAAATAAGTTCAAATAAGAAATCTTTAAGAGTATTCTTCTGATTAAAGCAAATGAGTGTGTTATTCTTGTTGATACGGATCTGTTTCATAAATTTTGAATGATCATGTTCAAAACTGAATGAGATATAAGGAAAATAAATACCTGGTTTTAACGTCATTGTGGCCAAGGCATATGTGAAAATTTTATCATCGTATCAACGTAATTACGCAGATAGGTTAAGGAAGCATATGGACAATTTAGCGTCTTATTTTGACTGTAATACACAAAATCGTAAGATTATTTTACTGTTTTGAATCAGACCAATAATTTATTATTTTCCAATAAAATAGATGTCACTACAATAAAATCGGGTAGTACATTACTGTCACCTCTTTGCATTATCACGCGATAACTATAAATAGCTTACATAAATTCCTTAATATAAAATGAGGACAATAACTACACTACCACGGGGTTTCCACAAAACTATAAACATACCAAGTATAGAAAAAACATCTCAGTTTTATAAAAAATGCTGCTAGAATCCTATATTCTTCTCCAATAAATAGTTATTCGTCTAGTTCTCTAAAAACCTTCCCAACTTTTATACAGTTTGCACGGAAAATGGTATGCTGTATAAAAGCGACATATAAAACGGGATTCTAGCAGTACTTTTCAAATTAAGCATTGGTCAAACTATTGATACGTGTCAAATGTGAACTTCAAAATATATGGGTAGCATTGTTCTAGTCGGATGTTTATTCCGTAAACAACGACAGAGGAAAGCCTGGCCGAGAAATAAAAGCATAAAAACATACCTTTTAGCGAGTATTTCACAAAGTTAACATATGTTCCAGTATACCCTTGTTCAATTCTCAACAAATCACACCAAAATACTTTAATAGAGTTCTTAGATTTCTTATATTTTGAATCTGTTTACAATGCTTTCTGATCAAATTTACACGACATTCCACTTTTAGTCATGACGTCATCAATGTGTAAATCTACGTAATACAGTCTAATTTCTGAAAATGAAATTTTGTCAGATTTTTCTTATTTGAATTTGGTCTACGTTTTGATGTTTTAATATTTGGATAGGTATTTAATACCTAAGATTATTTATTTCGCGAAATTACATGTATCTTCTTTCCATATGCTTCCTTAACACCCCTGCATATGATCCTATACGGGAATGAAGTAAAATAACACATTCCTTATTTTTTTTAAAGGATATTGCGTTAATGTTTTCAATTAAATAAAAGAAAATTGATGATTAAACGACCTTTGAAATCGCATCACGTGAGACCTTCGATAGCTGCTAATATATCCGTGGTTGTAAATAAACGCATATATAGTACATGTATCGTATTATAGGAAGTAAACTGAAAATAAAATTCAAAGATAATAAAGTAGAAAAAAGCGTCTATGACTCATTATACTCGGTTAACGACTGTAAAACTTTTTTTTTCAATCACTACACATTATGAGAACTAGAACCTTAAAGTTTACTGTGTTTGGCCTAAAATCAAGAAGTGGAACGGAAATCAATATGCTTTTTGTTAAGATAGAAACCAATACCGTCCCTATAGGTCAATTCTTTTGTTATTCGCAATTGATCCTTTAATCAGGATGATGACAACCTTCCTGGAATCAATTGAAGGTTTACTGAGATAATAGGGTAGTTAAATGCACATATGTATAATACTAAGCCCATTTTCCGACATGAAGCAGGAAGTATTTTGAACAGTTGGGTTTTTTTGAGTCAGAAAATGTTATAGTCTCTACCAACACCATAACAAATGTATCCGTGGTCGTCAACTTTGTAATCATGATTATAAGCCATAAGTAAATACAACCCTTAAAAGCTATTACCGTAACTTTTCGCTTCAATCAAGAATATGGTTTTCGTTCTGTGTATGGTATATTAGACTAATTAAGACTTGTTGCAATTTATCATGATTAAGAACAGTTTACATGTCCCAAAGAGACAATAGATTTTTATCAGGAAACCATTATGTAAATACATTTAAAGCTAGGATATTTTAGTACATGTTTCTAAGTAGAATATTGTGTTTAGAGATAGTTTCAGTTCCCATAAAGTGGCTCAAACATGCAATAATTGATTGCCTTTCCATAATTGTAATATAAAAGAAAAATAAATGAGCAAGTACAAACACCTATTAAATTTGCCTCTGAATAATCCATTAAAATGTTTGTCATCTTAAGGAAGCCGAGTATAATTCGAGTGCGCATGATTCTGTAGCACGGATTTTAATTGATTTGTTGTTGTGAAGTTATTAAAGTTTGTTTTGAGTTTTGTGTTTTTATACAAATATAAGAAACTTTTATTTGTTAAAGAGTTGATATTATGTCATTAATTAGATAAAATGCAAATGCACTATTTTTTTCTGGTATTGATAACTATGCAAGAGGCTGATGAAATGAAATGATTCGCTCGTATGTTAGAGGCAACCGTGGTATTTTACTGTAACCGTGGGTTTGTTTGTTCCAATAAACAAAACACAGTCGTTGTGGGTTCAGTTTGTGATATTATATATTTATTTATCACCCTGTAAAATATATACAACATAATCAATATTAAATAACAATAAGACATACTTTATCACATTTGCAATTGATATATAGGGACGTATATATTATCAAGCATAAAATCTAAAATATTACACTGATAGCCAACATACACAATGTACAATGATATATATAAATATATATCGGTCAGATTTATATTAAATCTATATAACACTTAATTATTAATTGCTATAGCTCAGTGTAATTAATTAAAACAACTTGATATTCTTTATATCATCATTTGCTTATTTATTTCTCACATACTTTTAAATATCTATACTTCATAAATGATAAATCAATCACTTGCACACAACCTTTCATTCTCTCACTAGCAAATGTTAATGGAAATATTAATAAAAGAACTTACTTTCATAGTCTCCGATAAAATAAATTCAAATATATCAAACCTAGACCTTCACTCTCTGAATGCTAGAGTTGAATTTAATTATATAAAAATACAGACTGAACTCTCTAGGAATTTGACCCTAGAATTACCAATAGAAATCAAGATTACTTGTTATGACCAATAGATTGTCACTGACCTCTAAACTAGTTCTTATCTAAAACTGGTCCTAATGAATATTAAAATAAGCTAAGAAAGATAACTCTAATAATCAATTAGTAACTTCATGCTTAGTGAAATTAGTAGTATGTAAATGTACTACATGTATAGTGTATAGTTTAACTTTTAAATTATTTTATTTATTTCCAGCTATTTACCCGATATTAAAATATTTTATTTCTTAATTTTATTTACAGTTTAAAACTAATAAATTAACACATTATCACATTACTACTAATTTGTATACGTGACATAGAAAGAAGCCTTTAGTAGTCTATACAGTTTGTTGTCATCATTAAAAAACTGGATGGTCAACCAATTACCCATCAGATTTGCTATAAACTTTGGATAAACTAGCCATAAACTAATATTTAGTAAAGAAAAAAAATCAAATATGTTACCCTTAACATTTGTACATTTTTCTATATCTCTATACAGATCGCTACGTTAAAGGAGGTAAATACAGCCGAAAATTGGCCACGACCTATTAGCCTTCTTAAGGTATTACAAATCAGCCGTGAAATTAATCATTTTAAATATTTTCTCAAATACACAAATAATGACTTAGTATTATGTGAAAGTTAATTTTAATCATTATCTTGAAAAAATAATATAAATCATACCCATCAATTACTCAAGGCAAAAAAAGATGAGGTACAGCGTATTTTGATATTTAGAAACCGACATTTGAATGGTGTTCATTTGTTTTTGTCAGATACGTTTAAAGACTTGCTTTACATATTCCTGAAAGTATACAAAAATGTAATTCAAATTCATTGACACTAGATAAGTCACTAGTCAATAAATTATTCTCATTAAAAAAGAACTTTTTTTGAATTGCATATATATCCTTTGATGTGGATATCGATTTAAAATTTTGTGTTTCTCCAATTAATTTTCTAATACCTGTTTATTCATACGTATTTTGACAGATAATATATGTATGTTTTATAAAAAAAAAAATAACTGTTGATTTCTTTTTACATATTATAAATACCTTAGGTTCATTCAAAGTTCAGGGCATTATTTTGTTGACAATTATTCGATCAAAAGAGAATTTTATAAATATTTGCAAGTGACACACACTAATTATATATCAAAGTCAACTTGCAATTAGAAAATATATAATCTGATCAACTAAATGTAAATCAAATTTGTAGATATAAAATATTCCATTCGATTTTTTTCAATAGCAACGAATTTTTTCTATCATTTAACTTAACAGTCTTCTCCAAAATATGATTAGGCACTAAAAATACCAAACTATGCGATAATGTAACAATATCTTATCAACAGTATTTTTAAAAACAAGCATAAAACCTCAAGTTTGCATCAAAACACAACGTTAAGTTTTTGATAGTAATGAATATGAAATCAATCTCAAAAAATTAAAAACATATATACGCTCTTATAATTTGTAGCAAAGTCCATTTACAGTTAAAAATAAACCACTATGGCCGATGAGAAGAAGCAAATCTTGCAAATATTTCGAATCGAATAAAATAACATACGTCGCTTCATCGAAAAAATGAGATATGGTTTCAGCAGTCAAAGTTACTCTTCCAAAGGATTCTCAAATCACCTTTTCAAACGATATATCAAAAAGCCAATAACAAATCTAAACTGTGATAATACAATTATATTTTAACGCTGTCTTGTTCTTGAAATTCTAATTACAAAAAATAATAACGAAAACAAAGAAACACCAATTTTCGTTTCTTATATTATAGAACCTTTTCATAATAATATTCATCTTCTTGTTTTGATTGGTGAATTTGGTCGTAGTAATGATTAGCGTCTGGACTACCATTGTTTCCAGTTTCAGATACTACAATATGGTATACTTTTTGTAGATTTGAATCGTTCGATGTAGTTTGCCCTGGCGTCAATTCCTCCAAATGAATCATTAAGTTCTCATATCTGTTGTGTTCTTCATGTAATTCTGCATGCACATAACGTCTAAAATGCAAAAAACGTATAAACGTTTAAAGCCACTTATTTTCAATAAACATTGTCAGGTTTTTGATCTGTACAGAACAAAATGACATGATGTTTTAAAAAATCATCAAATATTAAAAACACAGAAAGTTTGTTGTAACGTAAAGGTAAGAATAAAGACGTTATGATGTAATGTGTTTTAGACCCACCTTCTAAGCATCTTTATAAGATACAAAAGAAAGAAAACCACAACACTTGTAGCGATTATGGTACCGGAAGCTCCGACAATGATCACAAAGGTATTTTCTTGTACATGTGATATTTCAGCACCTTTGTTTGAAATAAATTAGATTTAAAACATAAAGAGATCAAATTTATAGGCATCGTTAATTGTAATAATACTACAAACTATCGGAAATTAAACTAAACTTTTATTTTTGAAATACACTCTGCTCATGAACATTTTACGTATTTAGAACTGAGATATGTGGCAGTTTTTGTGACCTCCACTTTCAGTTAAGTAGCTTTTTGAAATATCATCTGAGTAGGTGCTATTGAGTCTTAATGCGCAAGTCGGAATAAGTTATATCTAAGAGTTAGCCTTCTGTTTTATAAAACAGGCCCAGGAATCTAATAGAAAAAGGATGAACAATTCCCCCTTGGTCAGTTGACCTATTGCAAGAGTTAAAGCATTATGTTATACACGTATAAACAAATTGTCCAACTACTTAAAAGTCATCAGATTCTCTACACTCATCATACAAATGAATCAACGCTAATTAATAGACACATAGCACAACGCCGCCTTATTTTATCTATCACATCAATCTGGGTACTTTCATCTCCAACATCCTTCCCATCACCATATTTCTTTTATGAATTGAAAAGTATCTTAACATTCCTTGGATCACCCACAAACCAATTTTTTTAAAAATCAATATTGCTATCTATACTATTTATTTAATTGTGTTCTTAGTGACTTTAATAAAAATGAAATTAAAGAAAAAATAATCTTTTATCTTAAAAGTTTTCTTGTACCTCTCAAATAATCAAATACTTTCTCAATCCGTCGTCAAATAACAATCTTGATTTTTCGCAACATATTGTTCTCGATCAGTTTTCCATTAATTGTTTCATAAAAAAGAAAAGGCATTTAAATAACTAAGTGTTAAGGTCTGTTGCCAAAACCATGGTGTAATGTTTAAAATGTTAAAATATATTGAATCGTAGTATACTTGCTCAAATCGTAGGTAAAAAGCGAAGCTATTATACCATTTGATTATTTTAATTTGATAATTATTTATTTAGAAATACATTTAATGACAGATTCAAGAACTTTTAGCATCAAACTAATTAACGGACCGTTGAAGACATGCTATACATATATATTATTATAACAGTAACTTGATCCAAAGGGCCGGATCACGTCGAGTTGAAACGAGTTTGATCTATCTGATAATCCGCGCCTAATTACGAGACGTGAACCGGCTCTTTGGATTTAGTTACTGTTATCATAATAATTTTTTTATATACCCTTGTCCATTTATAAGTTTAAATTACAAAATTATCTTTCTTAAATTAATTGTGTGACGTTTACTTATATAACAAAGCTACGTATACTTTTAGATGAACTCTTTTAAAACGCGCTAAAATACAGACGCTAATTTACGTGTACTACGTAATCACTTTTAGAGAGTGGTGATACGGAATTGGAAAACCACACAGCATCAAGAAAGGAAAATTGATGGGTATATAATAAATAGAATTACATTAAGTTACTACTTCTTATTTCGTTGTTGATACTAACCGTTATCGTTAAGGCAAACAAATGGAAGGTGTTGTGTACAGTTAATTTTACTGTAATTCAAATTGCCGCTATCCTCTTTTGTGTGATAACATTTATCTTCCTTCTCAGCTTAAAAATAAAAATGCTTTGTAAAAATGATTTTTCAGCCAAAATCTTAGGTCACATGCGCATGTTGCAATTATTCAATCAAAGAGATGGCGCTAAATCTATTTTTCTACTTAAAGTTAGAAATGTGTCGACTGAATCGCATACGGCTTTTACGAGAAGGAATATAAGACTGAATGAGGTTTTCTTTCAATTTTCATATATCTTTAAGCATAGAGCAATAGGTTTTAGAGTCAGCTAGTCATGAGTTCAAAATTTGTTGAGGCTTTATATTATTTACCTTCAGAATTTTTCAAATATTGTACATTTTTGAATATTGTAAAAACAGTGATTATATTTTAAATATGATGTACTTTCATCCATTTTGATATCGTAAGATATCCAATAAACCTTAAACATTATTGCAAACAAAGAGGCTTAGTTCGGTGTTGTTGTGGAGCAGAGAAAACATTTCATCTGAATGATATATATATACCGAGTTCACATTTATGGTTCCTTACTGTATTTTGGAACTATGATAATTCATGGTATTAACAAATGTGACAATGACTGAGAGAATTTTAATGAGAGGCCAAAAACCTTAAATAAAACTTAATTAGTTAAAGAAAAAAATTGTAACTTTTCAATAAAAAAAGTTTGTATTCGAAAAAGAATTGAAGTAAAGGTTCATAAAAGAATAAAGAATTTTCTAAGTCTATAGCTTCGCTGATTTATATATATTCACTTTACCTTTAGGGGGGTCGTCTCATTCGGTTTTTTTTATTTTAGGAATAACAAGAGTCCATGGGGCCACATCGCTCACCTGAGCAACAATGGCTTTATACATGTATGGGTGTTCAGATGATATTGTGCCATATGGCCCCTCGGTAGAATAACAAAAAATAAATACCGTAAAGTATCCGAATTTTACACTTATTTTTGCATACACTTAATCTTTGACACTGTACCTTTATGAAATATCATTTTTACCACAAGAAGATCTTATGCATGATATTAAAGTAACTTTTTGGTAGGGTATACTGTTAACTTCCAATTCCCTTAATTTAGTTCTGCCCCCCCCCCCCCCACCCCACACACACTTTATAAAGTGATCAAAATATATGAGCATATAGGTACATTTTCTTCTTCAACTACTTACTAGTTATTGTATTTTATTTAAAAATTCCTATATGTGGAAGAAGAAAATTGTACTTCAATGCGCTCAAATTAAAAACATTAAAAAATTTAATTGGTCTTCCCCATTAATAAACGATTGTTGTTTACCTGGTGTTAACTCATGTGACGATTTATAACCTTACTCACTTGATCGATTAATACACTCGAATGAAAAATGTTGTCACGTGATATGTTAAAGAGCTATTATAATCAATGTATTGACAGGCATATCACTCTATTTTACTAAGGTACACCCATTATTTTCATCTTTATTCAAAAACAACAAATGGCTACATACCAAGATGATTTTCCGCTGTAATATTTTCTTAAGAATAGCGATGATGAATTTATCACCGTAACAGTAATGTGTCAGAACTGTTTTAAAGACGTCGGTTTTATTTACTTGTGTCTGAAAAACTATCAAAATTGGTGTAGATTCCATATAATTAATCAAATAAGGAGGGGGGCCCTAGAAAGTATTTACAGCATTTCATCCTTTTAGCAAGACATTTCTAATGATCAACCAAGATTTCAGCGTCATTCGTAGAATTATAAACAAGACACATAGCTTGGTTTGAGTCATGTTTTTGTTTACATGAGTATATTACATTCAATTTAAGATTTTTAAACTTGGTATTTCCTATTCAGCGTAGCTGCATTTAAAATATATAAAATGTAAACAAACTAAAACATAAACTCAGCTCTGTGTATAAACATAGCATTGTGCGCAAAGCTCTGTATTTTGCTTATAACTCGAAGCTTGACTCTCAGATACGGGTCGGTTAGTAAATATAAAATTGAAAACAATTAAAACAAAAGAAAAATGCACTAAAACAAAGAAAGACCACAATTTATTTTTCATCATTTATACACTTATATATTTCTAGCAGCGAAAATAATCTCCGTTTAGACTGAAAATGATGAGCATTTTAACAAAACATGTTGCATTAATCAACCATTACGATCTACCGAATTAAATGTACCAATAGTAGTGCATCATATTTTGCTCATTTCGCGCAGGTACATGTAAACAGTTAGCTGTCTGATTTACCGAAATCTTTATTTGAGTCGATACGTAAAAATTCTAAAATACAGGCGATAGTTCCCCTCAAGTTAAAGAGAAACGAAACGAAAATCAAAACGAGCTAAAACCACCGTCCGAAGTGAAAATGTAAACGCATTGACATAATTAACCTCAAATTACTTCACAAAAACGGCGCAAATATATTTTGGAAGTTTCAAATATTCCCTTTGCAATAAACTGTTGCACAACAAGCAAATTCATCTATGTCAGTTTGACCCGTTTATCATGCGTCCAACATGGCTGCTTCTAACAAAGAACTAGTCTGATCCTCTGTCTCTAACCTGGTTTTCGATACACAGTATGAATCTCTGCCATTCAGTCAACTAAAATGGGACTGAAATGTAACTGAAAGGTGGCTGAATGGCATAGCTATGCCATTCAGTCACCTTTCCAGACCATTCAGTTAACATTCAGTTGACTGAATGGCAGAGATTCATCCTGTGATATATGAAATATCGAGCCCGAAGTTAAACTGATTGACCCCCATTCTCTCTGTCTTATTATTATTTTCGTAAATTACTCAAATTTGAAACAGAATTAGCCCATAATTTTTGCAATTTATATTTTCCTTTCCATAAGGATTATTTATGCTAAATCACGTTGAATTTGACTCAGTAGTTCTTGAGAAGAAGATTTTTAAAAATGCACCCCTTTTTTCTACAGTTTCGAGGTTTTCTCCGCTTTGAATAAAAATCGGTCTTTCAATTCTGCAAATTATATTCATCTTACCGTAAGGAAGCTTTGTGCCAAATTTGGTTGAAATTGGCCTGGTGGTCTTAAAGAAGTTCAAAATGTGAAAGTTTACAGACGGACGGATGGACGGACGGACGGACGGCGGACAAAATGTGATCAGAAAAGCTCTGTTGAGCTTTCAGCTCAGGTGAGCTAACAAGAGACCAATAGGCCTTAACGGTCACCTGAGTACCATAGCCCATACACAAACTTGTCGAGGAGTCTCATATATGCATTTAATTAAGTTTCATTCTGGAGTAAAAAAATTATAATATTGTAATGACGACCACCTTCCTGCCTCAAATCTTTCAAAAAGACTATGAAACCTATGATTTTAGCGAAAAACTTATAAAGATTGTAATAGAGTGCATGACCTGATATTGAAAAGGTACAAGAAAATAGTCGAAAATAATTTTCCCATATTTGTTAATTTTCAAGATATGTTTTATTTGTATATGTTTTCATAGATAAACTTAAACAAGGTGGGTAGTAGACATGTTTTATTAAAACAACCTCCCATCCCCCATCCCCAGGGGCAGACTGAAACTCTCCCTGTGGGCATTTAAACAAAAAACATGAGAGTGAACAGCTTATTAATATTAAGGTTTAAATATGCTTTTCCCTTCTGTTCCAACTTCTGAATTTTGAATTTTCGTCCTTTATACATTGTACAACACCATCTGGTATTTATACCAAAATCATTTTACATGTACTGTTTATCAGTGATTTTGGTTAGCCAATTAACACTTTACTATTAATGATTCTATTTATTTATTCAAAGACTTCAAAAACTGTTTTTGCTTCAATAAATAAAAATATTTGCATAATTTTTTTGATCATACAACTTCTTAATTACATTATATTTAATGATTAATAACTCAATTATGAAGAAGCAAGGGAGGATAACTCCATGATAATTCCAACCATATACACTATTGGAGTGTTTTGGCCCCGCCTTAGATTCAGAACCCCTACCTCGGGGGACATGAAATTTAAAAAAAATTGGTACAGGACTTCCTGGTCTACAAAATTATGAATTCAGTTTTCCCTACAGGTGTGTGGGAGTAAAGAAGATAATTTTTAAACATTGTATGCATTAACACTATACATCCAATTTGACCCCGCCCTAGAGTCAACATTCAATGTCTAGGGGACATAAAATTTACAATTTTAATAGAGGACTTCCTGGTTAACATAATTATGAAGTCAGTCTTTCTTACAGATGTGTGAGAGTGGAGAAGATTTTTTAACATTATATGCATTAACACTATATGGCCATATTGTCCCCCCCCCCCCCTACAGCCTGAACCCCTGACCCATGGGTCATGAATTTCACAATTTAGGTAAGGGATTTCGTGGACATCATAACCATGCATTCAGTTTTTTTCTCACATGTATGGGAGTAAATAAGAAGATTTTCAAAGATTTAATACATTTTCAACATTGACCCCGCCCTAAGGCCTAAACCCCTGTCCCAAATAAATTTCACAATGTAGGTAGAAGACTTTATGGACATCATAACCATGCATTTAGTTTTTAACAAATATATATGGGAGTAGAGAAGAAGATTTTCTAAGATCTAATACATTTTTACTAAATGGCCATATTGTCCCACCCTAGATCCTGAACCCCTGATCCAGGGGCCATGAATTTCACAATTACGGTAGAGGGCTTCATGGACATCATAACCATGCATTCAGTTTTTTCCTCACATGTGTGGGAGTAGAGAAGAAGATTTTTGAAAATTTGGCTTTTTTTTCATATTTGGCCCGCCCGTGGCGCCCTGGGGGTGGTAGAGTTATGAATTTCACAATTTAGATTCTTCTTACCATAGAGATGCTTCACACTTAAATGGTAACAATTGGCCTTGTAGTTTTCAAGAAGAAGTTAAAAATGTAAAATTGTTAACGCACGACGCACGACGACGGACGAAGACCAATTGCATTAGGTCACCTGAGTGACTCATGTGACCTAATAAGTATATATTTTAAAACGTTTTCTATTTGTCTTTTACTTTGTCCGGGGAAAATATTCTGACAAATAATATTTGCCGTTATGAATTTGTTTTTTAATTTGAAGTCTCTGTATATATTAATTCATTAATTTTACTAATATAAAAAGCTTCTGCAGTGTCCAATGAGTAAGATAAAATAAAGTTATTTTTAAAAACATTGAAATGTTTATAATATTAAAATAATGTTTGAACATGTACCACAAACTCCAAAAGGATCGCATCCAAAAGCACTAAACTTTACATTTGAGTTAAAGTTTGCTTTTGAACAAAGCAAACAAAATCCGTCTGGTCTTGTACATGTATCCTCCAAATCATCTACAATAATCAATAAAAGTGGAAGACTCGATATCTTAAATTGTGTAGTTTACATCATTTGATTAACTTTCTACAACACTGAATGATGTGTTTTTTTAAAAGACAAAATTATTTTTCTATCCCAGGTTTATACAGACTTTGACGATTTTTAAAAACGCTTTTTGGAAGAAAAAATTCAATTTTCTAAAAGATCGCAATCTTTAATAAATCATAGAACAATCTTATTTTACAAAATACACCATGATGTCCAAAACAGGTTTAACGTGATTTTTTTTTATTGTTTTAAAACATACTAATGAAAAAATTTACAAATCATTAAGAAATATAATTGATCTTTTTTTCGCTTTAAAAACAAAGTTATCAAATATTCAATTTATATGTCATTTTATGTCATTAAATGACTTTAATACGGCGACCTAGAACATGTATAATAAAATTTCTGTCAGTGAGACAAAATTTGGATTGTATTTTAGCGACTAATATCTGCCATAACCAAAGTAGGCATGAAACCAAAATAACAAAACATTATTAGTATTTTGATTATGTAGTGAAGACTAACCCTATGAAAACATAATAAACTCAAACGAGGCTAGATAAAATTATATTTATTTTTAATGCGAGTTGAATACATGAAAACGAAAATAATACTCACATTCTTTGTATACGCTGAAACAGTCATCAGTGTGGCATTCATCATCGGAAAAACAAGACTCATTGCACTTGAAACTGTGTGAGATAAGTTCTTGAATTCTGCAGACGCACAAGCAGAAGTATTTCTTGAGAAAAAATATGTCAAGTTATCTCCAGTGAATTGTTTTACATTTGATCTCGATGTATTACAAGTAAATATTTCATTACAGTGTGGAAAAATGGTTTCAAACTATGGTTTTGTTGGTTTATTTCAAATATTCTAAATGTGTAAACATTTTAAGACACTTTTGTATATTTGAAATTTCATTTTATCCAATTGAATTATCAATAAAACAATAAAATTCAATCATACTTAATTTTATTTTATTATATCTTCATATTAAGGCCATTTGTTTTGAACGAAAAATGTACAAATTTGATATTATTTTACTCCAGTTATTGAGAATAATGTTTTAATATTCTTAGGTACATGTGTGTAGCAAATGGCATTTTGACATTAACTCATATCATGATGATTAAAACTCTTACCTTAAAAGCAAAATACACTGGTTCAGTTAGTCCACAGCTGATATTTCCCTTTTGACACTCAAAGTAACACCCCTCTACAGTATTTTCAGGAATTATAGTGATTTTGTTTTTTATTGTGCCAAGGGGTATAACAGGAATATCGAAAAGGCCTGAAAAATAGTTTTTCTTCCAAAGACATTTGCTGCACGTTGCTCAACAAAATTTATTGTAACCTCGAAAGCGACACACCCTCATGTCATGATCAATTCCATTTATCATTAATGCATGGTATCAAAAAATGTCATTAATTTGACGTTTAAATAAATAGCATTTATCATTTTGCCTCTGCCTTTAATTACCTATATACGCAATCCAGCGAGTAAACTTCCCATCTACTGACGACCATAATCGTCGTATAAATAAGTCTGTCGATGAGGGTCCTAAACTATTTAAATTGTTCAAACTTGCAAGTGATTCGTCACGAGTTCTGCAGTGTTCATTAGCAGTTGTCCAAGTTTGCTTCAATGTGCTAGGTTGACTGTCTGTAGTATTATTAAACATATTGTAATTTTAATAATGTTCTAATACATCTATATATGATTAATTATACTTCTAGAGGAAAAGTCTTTTAAAACGGAACTTACTTTTAAAAAGAAAAACTGACAAAATCGTGTTGAATATCAAATATTTAAATATCTTTTCATTTAAACATTCGCAGGATATCAAGTGACCAACTGGTGAAAAACAGCAGATCATCAGGTTTGCATCAAACCTAGTTATGATTCAACTCAACCTTTGGAAGTATCAATGCATTAATCCACTGTTACATACATATCCTAATCTATATGTGATATCGCTTCAAAGCAGAAATCGGCAATGCCATTTGATCATCAATTTACATTGAGATGTCGAATTTATATCTAGAATAGTGCCCATATGACTTTTTAAACAATAATATATGCTTTATTTATTTTTTTGAAAATCAGAATAATTTAGAAGAACGATGGAGAATTGCGGGACTGTCATATTGGTTAAAAACGATAATAAAGCCATAATTTGTAACTCCTATTAAACGCAACCCTTTTTCAATAATTAAAACTAAGAGTTCTGTGAAACTAACTTATTGTGCCTGTTTACCTAAAAATATATCATTACATTGACCTCCCAATCAGTAATCTGATTTTTACTATACACATTCTACGCAAGAAAGCCAAGTGTAACCACCATTTTTCTGTTAATTTCAGTACTGGTCATCGTCTTAAGTATGTCTAGGATTTTTTCCAGAAGTAAAAAGACTTGGAACATGGTCAAAGACTCTTAAATATTTTTGTGACCTTAAAGTTGAAACAAGTTTTACAAGAAAAAAAAATACTAACACTTAATCAAAATGCATTGTATCCCTCTTTTGATTATAGGAAAGAAACAGTAATCTCATTTGAGCTAAACTAAATAAAATATAAAGATTTTCAAATACTTGAGTAAGATTCTAGTGTGCAATTTCATCTTGATAAAATTGTAATTTTATAATATTCATTTTTTTTAACTGTACATATATCTCGAAGAAATTGCTAGGTGGTAGACATTGTAAAAAATAAATTCTATTAATATTTAATGGTTCTTGATATTGTTGATCAATTGAGATATATCATTCCGGTACATATGCTTATTTTAAAATTTGGATTTCCCTGGCTCTGTGATTTTTAAGTAGAGTACTTCCAAAACAATCCATCTTATTCTTAAACATTTACTTACCGTCAATATAAGCTGAAACACTTAATTAAAGAAAGGTTAAAATAAACTCTGTACCACTGGCAAAAAGATAACGTGTGAAATGCAAAAGATGACTTTGACGACGATGCCGACAGGATATGACAAGAAAAGCCCAATTTTGCCACAGCTTTGAATAAAACAACCTTGCAAAACAATTGAAGAAAAAGGAATGGTCTTTTCCTTTTAAAGTATTAACAATGTTGAAATAATGTTAAAATTTAGTGAGGAATACATTATTGTAGATGATGTATTGCAATGATAGCCATTTTACTCTATGACTAACAATCCTAATTCAAAACAAGTTGCATTGATTTTTAAAATATTGCTTTTTCAAAAGTATTTTTTTTTTTACATTTTAACAATGTCATCTGTGCTGCATATTTGTTCTTCTTTAAATAATCAATGTACGGATCCAGGATGTATTTGCATTACATAATAAGGGCGTTAAAAGGAAAGATTGGTTTTACATGTTGTCCTGATGATGGCAACTAAAACATTCAGGAATAAAATAAAGATTTTATGAAGGAAATAAGGAATTAACAGCAGAATAGAAAACTTAATTCATATTATCGAAAAGAAGCAGGACACAATTTAGATGGTTTATTTGCTAGCATCACAATTATTCTCTAGAGAATACTTTTGTTCCTAGCAAACAAACTGTGAACTTATGTAAGCTAAAATTTATGCGTGAAAACCAAAACGTGAAAGAAGTGTAACCAGTTTATCTCCTCTTGCTGTGGATGTAGAGAAGAAGATTTTCTAAGAATTAATACATATTCACTCTATTGGTCCCGCCAAAGGGCCCGAACCCCTGACCCAGGAGCCATAAATCTTAACTTTGGTGGAGGACTTCATGAACAATATAACCATGTTTTTAGTTTATCATCTCCCACTGTGGATGTAGAGAAGAAGATTTTCTTATATGTTTACTATATGGCCATATTTGCCGCGCCGTAGGGCTTGAACCCTTGACAATAGGGCCATGCCTATCCAGGTAGAGGGCTTCATGAACATCATAACCATGCATTCAGTTTATCTTAAATGTCTATGGGTGTAGAGAAGAAGATTTTCTTAGATTGAATACATTTTCACTGTATGACCATATTGGTCCCGCCCTACGGCCTGACACCCTGACTCAGAGACCATGAATTTCACAATTTTGTAAGAGGGCTTCATGGACATCATAACTATTTTTTTTTTCAACATGTGTGGGAGAAGAAAAGAAGATTTTTGAAAATCAAGAAGTTAAAAATGTAAAATTGTTAACGAACGACGGACGACACAGGGCGGACGACACACGACGACGGACGAAGACCAATTGCAATAGGTTAACTGAGTGATTCGGGTGACCTAAAAATTAAATATTGATTGAAAGGATTTTTTAACTTAAAGTTCTTTAGAGTTTCTAGACCCCAGTATTAGCAATCCTTGTCCAAAACACGGCATCAGTAGTTGTTGTCTTAGAGCACATAATAAAAAGTATAAAGATTGTTTTAAAAAGGGACATAAAATATTTTAATTCACTCATATACGATTCTAAAAGTCTCAAAAATATCATTTAATGAAAGTAATTTTCTATTGTAGCTCACATTTGTCAACAGATGAAAAATTTCTGGTGGTAACAACAAATCCTTCAGGAAAAATAAATCGAGTCCTTTGGAGACAATGTAATAGTCAACAGCAAAAGGCCAAAAAGTACCCACATACCTCTTGCTGATTAATAACCATTAATATTTCTCATAAAATTACGATATTGTAATCAGTTCATACAGAAAAACAACCCCCCCCTTCCAAAAAAGAAGAAAAAAAAACAAAACAAAAATGTAGTAAGCATCAACGTTTTTTAAAAGAAATAACAGAACAGTAGCTCTACACAAATACTTGGTTGGCAGACTTTAGACCTACTAGCGTTTACTTGTCCTTTTATATTTTAATATACCCTGATGATTAATTTAGTTCCAAATTGAACATGTTATCCCTCTAAACTTGCATCAGAGAATTATTTTCAACAACTTCAATTTCAATTGACACCAGCAGTAAAATGTATCCTGAATGTTTTTCATCAAATATTTCCACCAAAACAAGATCAGGAAAAAAGTTCAAAATGTATGCACTATTAGTGGGCCGTTATCTTTAAAATCAAAATTTTGTAGATAAGGCCTTAAGGATATCTTAAACAGAAAGTTTACATAGATGATCTAATTTTACTTAGACGATTGAATTTTACTTAATAAAAGCCATGTGCACAGTTGTGCTAAGCAAAACTTTTTCAATTTTTGTAAGTTATATACCATGTGATGTTTATTGGTTCTCTTTGACTTTGCTTCATTACTCCGATATTCCATTGGGATTCTATGTTACATGTGCCAATATATATGTATAGCACCCCCTTATAATGCCTTGATCATACTATCAAACTTAATACAATCAAACAATTATTTACATGAACAACACGCTTTTATTGTGTAATCATATGTTTTACAAATTATTACTTTACAAATCCATTGATATGAAAGATAATGTAAATAAGATTTTCACTTACTCGTTAAGTTGCAAATAAAAAGCACCATTGCTAACCGCAGCGTACACATCGCTTTGTGTTTTTATTTTCTTGTTCCTTCTTAAATACATTTTATAGAGACATACAGCCGTTAATAAAACGCATTCAATGAAATAGCATCCGTATACAGGATTAACTATTATTAACATAGTTGTGTTATATTTCCTTGTTGACTTTTTATTTTGATGAAAAGAATTAGTGTTTTGCAAATACGACTAAGAACTAATGTCTTTTCTTTGCATAATGAATTTTCCAGTATTCAGAAATCTCCCTTAGCAACTATGGAAATAAACGTAATGATTTTGATAAGATGGGGTATTTCTTGACAACATCTATGAACATTATAATTTTAGTGTAACAAATCATTTATTTATCGATTTATGTAGAATGTTATATGATTATAAGTAGACGGTTTATTCTAATCAAACAACATTATCATCGTTTTAAAAAAAAATATTTTCGGATAAAACTGATAGCATTACTGTTATATCATCTTTGGTATAAATTATGAACATAAAAATACTTCAGTAAAATATATTTTAAACAAATCTTTATTGTGTGAGAGTGCTACATATTATTGCGTTGTTAGAGATTTTTAACGTGAGTGGATACGGGTAAGTGTACTTGTGAAGAAAGAAATCTCGAGTACACGTACATGTAATGAAAACATGACAATAACAAACCGTCAACCATCTCAAAAATCCATAAAACGAAATACAAATTCAAAGCAGAGCAACACGGACCTCCAAAAAGATAGAGGTAGGATCAGGTGCCTAGGATGAGCGAGCATCCTTTGCTGACCGGACACACCCGCCGGGTGCTTTTTGTCGTAATTGGGGAAAAACGGAAAAGTCTGTAGACAATTAGGTGATTAATTATGGTCTTACAATTAGTATGAAAAAAGTCAGTCAGTATTTGCTGACAAGGTCGTTCGTTGTATCTACCATAGAACTTACGAAAAGATGACTTCAAACGAGCCTGTTGATATTCCTGTTTTATCAACTTGTTTGCCAGTAGCTTGCCTCGCCTTAGAAACTGTTCATACGAAGAGCATGCCCTTGCGTATCGAATTAACTGAGAGACAAAAACACCATATGCAGGTGATGAAGGTATCTTGCTACATAAGTAAGGAAAGTTGACTACAGAAAAATTGAAGTCATCCCGTATATCATAAAGTTTTGTTAGGTTACCATCAATGTCCATTTCCAGTAAAATACCCAAATATGAAATAGATGACCCCGATTATGTGGTATCTTTTATTTCAGGTTCACTGGGACATATCGAGTTGAGGTAAGTATGGAAATAACAATTGTTAATTGATAATACGTCGTCGACATAAGAATACAAAAAAGATCTGCTAACAATGGGACACAATTAGTACCCATGGGAATTCCAACAGATTGTTGAGACTTGACTACATAGATGTTGTCTATCAGAAACTCAAGCATCTTTTTAATGTCAACTTCAGAGTACTTGTGTGTGCAATCAGAATGGTTTTTAACAAAATAAGTTTTTAGATTTCCAATGACAAGGTAAGCATTTTTACGACTTCCATTTTTATTGAAGAAACAACTGCCGATGATATCAAAAAGCCTAGATTTTAATATGTCATGGGGAATGGTTGTATAAAGCGTTGAAAAATCGTACGTGTTGATGCTATTGATTTTGGTAAGATTTTGTGACCTCAAATTTCTAATAATTCTTTAGAGTATTTTAGTATCCACATCAGATTCACACCACTTCTGGAGTATATCGTTGTACAGTACTCTTGAAGTTTCTCCTTCACTACTGTAAGAATTTTAGTAAGGAGTAAAGAGAGAGGTTTGGTAGAATTCGAACATTTACTTTAACCTGCTATATATTTCTGTTTGTAAGGACTTTTGTGAAGCTTTGGAATCCAGTACAAATAAGGTAAATCAAATTCATGTTGTTTATTGGGGATATTAAAGGTATGCATATCCGATTTATGATTTTGAAGTATTTCCTGCTTGGAAAGGCTGCTATTGGTGTAAGTAGGATTACCATGTGTAGAATCGAAACCTAGTTCTTTGAAAATGCAATTAATACAACGTGCCTTACAAACAAAGACAATGTTGTTACTTGCCTTATCAGCAGGGACCAGTACATACTGATCGTGTAATCTATCTAGTTCTTTTCTCACTTCTGCTTTATTGAAAACAGAAGGATAGATGGTTTTCATTTGACCTCTCAGTCGTTTAATACGAGATTTTAATATACCTCTGATGCCTTTAACCCACTCTGACAAGGTATCAAGGTCTTCTTTTTCAGATTTTACCCATCGCTTGGCGTAGTCTTCAACAGAATTCATGATATGTATAAAATTACGACGCCATGTGAAGGATCTAGGCTCCCTAAATTTTGGTCATTTCATAATAAGTGATCTTAGGTCTTCGTTGTTAACTAAATTAACATCACCAGTAATGACGCGTCCGGCAGGACTATAGTTGTAGGGTGAAGAAGAACATGAATACGTTGGATGATTATCTTTTCAAATCTTTTAAAATATCCAAGATGAAAAATACGTTTGCCATTTGTTACGAGTAGTGCATGATATTAATCGCGCATATTACTCGTCATAGCGTCGTTATTAACTTACAATCATGACGCATATTTCATAAAATGGACGATATAGTTATTTTATCCTGTATAACTGGTATGATTGTCCACATATAACATGATAGGTCTAACAAAAAAACCACACAGAAACAATTGTGTTGAGATTTTTTTAATCGTGTAAAATAACATACACTTTAAATATAACAAAAATATTTATTCATGACAAAATTAAACTACTCATTTATGGCAAGTTACCCGTACGAAAATGTTGGCCGTTTTCCGGCTGGACTCCGAGTGAACATAGACGTATTCCGGTTAAAAAGTAACCGTACTTAGGAGTATCAAAGGCGTACATGGAAAACGCTTTGCATGTTAGACGGATTCCATCTTATTTATAACCGGACTTTACCTCAAATCTTAGCCGTATTTTCAGCATCTAGCCGTTTTTAGTTAAAGTTAACCGTAATTATTTCTCATTGCCCGTTTTCCCTCTGACCATCATTAAATATACCGTTACCTAGCGTTGGTAATTCTTTGAAAGTTATAATATAAAATTTACGGCTAAAACTTGAAATGACCAAATCAACATGTATTAAAGGCGTACTACAGTTCATTTTCCGTGCTATAAATAGTTCAATAATAATTTGATTCTTAGAGAACTGTCTGTTGCTTTTACTCAATAAACTTTTCTATTTTCTTCAAATTGTTTATTTTGCCCGTCAATCAGACGTCGACATTTAATATTTTTTGGTATTATAATGCCCGTGCACAAATCCCTTTTTTAAAAATCTTCCAATGACACAAACATACCCGGGACAGTTTGAAACAACGGTTTGTAATCTTAAATTCAAATTGATAATCCGAAGACACTATCAAACAGGTTATATATGTAGAGGTTTGTTCTATACACAGGCTGGTTAATTGCAAGAAATTTTTTATCTTGACCTCAATACACAGACTGCCATTTGTAAACAAATAGCTCAGTGGACTCCCTGATGGGCAAGAGCCGCAGCCTGTCCCTGCATTGCAGAGGGGCGTCAAGAGGGGAAATCTATTTTTTTCTATCATAATTTTATACAAGTACATACTATTTTAGTCACAATGTTTAATCAATATAAAGACAGAAATAGGTTATGAACACGCTAGCTTATTTATTATACTTTGAAAATTGTTTTGCTATGGCCATCATGCACTTGAAAACTTTGTTTAATAAAATCTGCGTTACCCCTTACCATATTTTCTGGCCTCAGAGGCTCGCGCTTTGTGAGATTTGAATTTGGCAAGAACGGTCATTCCTAACTTTCCTGATCATCTCTGTGTTACAAAATTTAGACATGTGTAAACTGTTATGAGGATTATTTTTTGGAAAAAGACAGTGAAATTAATTTACAGCTATTTGATGTAAATCAAGTCTTATGGAGTGAAGCAAAGGTGCGCGTTATGTGGACTAAAAGACATGCACACAGGAATCTTAATGTTAAATCGAAAGTAAGTTGATAATTTATTATGTTCATGATTTTATTGATAATAGTAGTGAAATGCTAATTGTATGTTAGGACGAAATACATTTGGATTAAATTATTCTTCATTTAAAAGATATTAGACAGAGTAAACATGGTAAATGTAACCAATGTATTAACTTGAGAAATCTGTCAAAATAATCTCTTCATTCCTTAAGAACTGAAAGCTGTTGGAAACAACTGACATTATGCTAAGCAGTAAAAACACAAGAAAAGCAACAACACCAGGAAGTCATTGAGAGGGTGGCAAGCTGCCTTCTTATAAAGCTGTCCTAGTCTTCAGCATTGAGGAACAGCCCGATTAAAACTAGCTTAAAAGCAGAAGGACGATGGACATGAGAGACTATTTTGAAAGGTGAGGGTTGGATCTCTTTTTATTTGTTCATATTGTTGAAAAGTATTCTTTATAATCCTGATGATAACAAAAGATATATGTATATTGATATATTTATATTTAATCGAGTGTTTGGTTGTAAGTATTTCTTTATCAAATTACATGTATTTCTTCAGAATATGTGAACAATTGAGTATGACACGTGAGAAAAGCATTTTAGTGATGTGATTACCGAGAAGATTCGAGGAAGATCAGCTACTCTAGAAACTTTTCAACAAAACTACCTGTACAAAAGGAGTGAAAATGTGGACTGTAAATCAAAACTTTTAAACTATATTATATTCAGTGAAAGGCAAACATTAGGAAAAATAAAGATATTCTGGCTGTGATATCTGTATTATGATGTGTTTAAAAAAGGAAATACACAGGAATTGTAGATGGTTTCATGTTTTGAGTCTGGGTACTGATCTATAAGAGGAATGAAGGCAATCGATACAGACTCTGATTCCACCCCATCCGGCGCCATTTTAAAAGGAAGCCACCCGATTAAGCGTAGACCAAAAGAAGTTTTTCAGTCTGTTGTAAAAAGTGTTCATCTTTAGATTAAGGCGGATTTGGACGCCACCTTGTATTAAGGCGGATTCCGCCTTATATTAAGACGGATTCCACCTTATTTTTGGGCGGAATCCCGCGTATATTAAGGCGGATTCCAATTTATCATAAGGTGGATTCCACCTAAGATTAAGGCGGATTCCATTTTGTTTTAAGGCGGATTTTCTTTACACGGAATACGCTTAATCTCATTTAAATTTTTCGAGCCATATACCGCCCGGACTCCACCCTGAATCTGTGAAATTAGTAATGCATTCACAGCAATGAAAGACGGAATCCGCCTTTCAAATTTCGCCTACAGTCCGCCTTAAGTCAGGGTGGAATTTTTCGTACAGGTAAATACAATATACTTTATTTTAAAATCAAAATTAAAACTGTATATCAGTTGTATATTGAATAGAACATAACAAAGGTGTTGGTCCCGTCGCCGTAGTTAGTTCCCATTAGCTTTATTGAAATACTTTCATTGGTGTCGAATTCAGAACAATTTATAATCTGATTTTCTCTTGATTAACCTAAAATGGCAATTGAGACTTATAGGATTATATTTTTCCTGATTATAATTAGTTTCATTTCACAAGACTTCAAAATTTTTGATTTAATTGTAATTTTAAGTTACATGTACTAACCCATGATTACCTCACGCCTTACTTTACTTTTCATTTTGTAACTTATCATGAGTTATTTCACAGCATATAATAACTTGCTTTGTAAATACACTTTAAACAAACTACTATAAATAATAAACCATAAAATCTTGATTATATATATAGTTTGAGGTGCATGTCGTAGTTTCCCGGGAAACTAAATATTTAAAAACTAAATCAATCAAACCGTTTGTAATTGTCTACTGTCACAGAACTATCACATACTGTTGGTCATTTTCTCGTCCTGATTTTTGAATTTGGTCGTAGAAATGATTGTTTCCGGTATCTGGTACTATTGTATGGTAAACATTTTGTAGATCAGAATCCGTCTTGGATCCAGAAGTATTTGAATAAATAGTTTGTTTAATTCTGTCGTGATGATCATGTGATGTTGCATGCTGTGGACATCTAAAATAAAACGCATCTTTACATCGAGTATTTATATGTAACGAGATTACAGTAGATAACGTCACTTCAATTGGCAAATATAACTCTCAAAACCTGCTTGTCAAATATTCATAGCATAACATAACATTATTTTGCGGTAAATTGCAGTTTATTCAGTAGGATTTATAATGAATTGAAATTTGTTTTTAAGATCAGAATAAAAAAAAGACACTTTTTTAAAAATAGAATTCACCTCTTACGCAGAACTGTACAGTAAAGGAGACACACCACAACACACACTGCTGTGATGGCACCACAGACACTAAATATCATCAAAGGGTATCTGGGAAGAAAATAAATTACATGTTTTTTGTATCACAACGATTCAGCCAGTCAAAGTTACAAAACAAAGCTAGTATTTAATTGCTACGTATTCTAATTCTCAGTGTTCATTTAACACTGATGATAGTTCTTGACTTCAAAGACTTGAATGACTTAAATTCAAGTTGTTTAGACAGACAGACGGATAGACAGACAGACAAAAGAAAGATAGCTTGATTGATAAATCAAGTATTACTAGCGTCAATAGATGGATATTTACCGTTAGTTTTTGCGTTGGAGAACGACTCTGCTGAGACAGAGGTGGTGATTGTCTGGAATTCCATATCTGTTATGACAGTGGCTTCTTATTGAAAATAATATCTGTATTTCATTTTCAATCAGAAAAAGTTGCAATCATGTTAAAGTTTTTAAATAGACTGATAGATATATATTATTCAAATTAAACCTTAAGTGGTTCTTGAAACATTGTGCAGAAACCTATTCATAATCATGGAAACTACCTATTAACCTTAGCATATTCTAAAACAAGAGACTGATTTAACCTTATACAATGAAACATGGTTTGAAAATGCCATTTGAAACTACATGGGTGTGTGAGGGTTTATTTCAGTGGATTTATGCATATATATGAATAAGAATTTATGCTGGTGGACAGTCTGTCCCCGAGGATACTTGTCGTTCGGTACTTCCTCTTTCATGAGCAGTAATTTGTATTTCGTTTTATGGATTTTTGAGATGGTTGACGGTTTGTTATTGTCATTTTTTAATTTTAACCACCGAACATGTATCTCTGCTGGTGGACAGTCTGTCCCCGAGGATACTTGTCGTTCGGTACTTCCTCTTTCATGAGCAGTAATTTGTATTTCGTTTTATGGATTTTGGAGATGGTTGACGGTTTGTTATTTTAACCACCGAACATGTATCTCTGCTGGTGGACAGTCTGTCCCCGAGGATACTTGTCGTTCGGTACTTCCTCTTTCATGAGCAGTAATTTGTATTTCGTTTTATGGATTTTGGAGATGGTTGACGGTTTGTTATTGTCATTTTTTCATCTACAAGCTTATTAAATCCCACGTATTCATACATTGGTATAATTATGAATATGAATGGATTATGCGATCTGTATCATGTTATTTTCATGTATGTAATTGTCACAAATGACTTGAGGGTTGGGGTCGTGGGTAGTTTTTTTTATAAGTTTTAGGTTCATACCGCTAAGAGAATTTTTTCGTGATATTAGCCAATCATAAAGCTGTAAAAGTGTGCCCAGCAATTTTGCCAAGTTCTACAAATTCAGTCCTCTTTACCATACATGTATGTTTGATGTAGTGTTTATTTGATTGTCTTTTGATAAAGATGTAGGATATTTTTGTGCCCCACCTTCAGCTGTATATTTGAAAAGAACTTCATCTCAAAAATTCTCAAAATTTTAAATGGATTTTACTTTCAAATTCATCTGGCATTTATAATAATGCATTGTCTTTCTTTATTAAAGCAGCAGCAGTTACAAAAAGCTGCAAATATGCCCCAGTTTTGGTTGCACAGAAATGTTTACTAGCCAGTTTTTAAATAAGAGGAGATGTATGTGTTTGTATGGGCAGCGGAAAGGGCAAAAAATACATTTGTACAAAATCAATAGCAATTTAAATTCAACAATCCAAAATAACATCATCAATGACTACAAATGCAAAACCAACAGTCTTCTTTGGAATATAAATATACATAAAATCAACCAAAGGTGTCTTTATACAAATCAAACAAACAAAAAGTAAAACCAACATACATAAATGCAAAACGAACAGACATTAACATAAACTAAGCGGACGCACAAAAACAATCGCCAGGTGGCGTGTTAGGGAATCAACACACGCGGTGTCCAGTCAAGTCTTACACAGACCATCTCGTACACAGGTCATCTCGTATACAAAAAATTAACTTGTATACAAAACAGAGAAGAAACTTTTAATCTTGCACAACGTTTTTTGTATATTAAATCATGTTTTACACAAATGACTCAAACATGTTCTAGTATAATTATGCAATTGTACCCGGTACATTCCGATAATCTAATGACTTTGCTTTAAAATCCCTCATTAAAACAGATATACCAATACTGCTATATAGAATTATTAGTGTTAATTATGTAAATAATTAATTATCAGCAAAAATAAATCTTAAAAGTCCGAAATTTGAACCGGAATGAATTTAGAACTTTGTAATCGCTAAGACCTGAGCTTTCGCTTCACATAGAAACATTTATACAAATAGAGCGGGTCTTCATGAAGTGACGAGTTTTACAGAGGATGTTGCTGTCCATCATTGAATTCTAAAAGAATAAAAAGATTTTTATAGAACTATACACATAAAACTAGGAATATAGCTAGGACAGCGGAAAACTGGGTTCTTGAAGTGCACGCATTTATAAGCTTTTGAATCACATGTAAGGGGTGGGAGTTAATTAGCTAGAGTCATAACTTGGAACGAAAATATGTAGGTTTTTTTAATATTCAAAACAAATAGTGAAGTATACATTTAAAACATGAAATCAATCTCTGCACACTGCATTCTTTTTCTAAAATATAATTTATGTACAGTGGAACGAAAATCATAACAGTTTTGCTTATGACAAAGCGTTCCGGTATCTCAAAACGATAATCACACGATTCTTAAAAATAAAAAGCCTCATGGATGGAATGTGTAATTTCTGTACATTAGTCATTCTACATGATATACCTTTATTTATGTTTTTGATTCCACAATCTTTCGATAATAAAAAAAATATAATTATAAAAGGGAATATCTGAGTTACTGCTTGCTCATAACTTGCTTTTACGATGTTTAATCACAATTAACTAATTTAAAAATGATATTGTTGTAATTAATTCCTATATCTTTGAAATCTTAATTAAAAATCACATATTTTACCTTTTACGATATCAATTATTTAATACAACTGTAAATTGCTATACTATAAAGTAATCAATCTATCTTAAAGCATACTTTCCGTTTTGCATACGAACTTCCCACAATACATAAAACATTTTTAAGCCTTGCGTACGAGTATATTTTTGTATAGGACTTGACTTCTCGGTTTTGTTTACGAGTTGACTTTTTGTATACGACACGAACTATGTACGAAATGGTCTGTGTACGACTTGAATGGATACTGCGCATAATGCTTCTCAAAAACGCCACCTGGCGTTTGTTTTTGTAAGTCCGCTTGTTTTATGTTGATGTCTGTTCGTTTTGCATTTATGTATGTTGGTTTTACTTTCTGTTTGTTTGATTTGTATAAACACACCTTTGGTTGATTTTATGTATATTTATATTCCAAAGAAGACTGTTGGTTTTGCATTTATGGTCATTGATGATATTATTTTGGATTGTTGAATTCAAATTACCATTGATTTTGTAAAAATGTATTTTTTGCCCTTCCCGCTGCCCATATGTTTGCTTGAAATCTGGATTGCTTTGTTTTTTAACATGTCCAATAAAAGATTTTAGAACAATTCATTTCCAAACAAATTTATTTCTCTCTGAAAACTGAATTAATCGTTCTTATTTCACATGCTGCATGTATGATTTCAGAACAATATATTTCAAAGCAAATTGATTTCCCGATGGAAACGAAATTGATCTAGCTTATTTCAATTTTTCTTATCGGTTTAATCGAATCTTTCCTATGTTAACTGAAATCGGTTCAAACTTGAAAATTAGCTACGATTACATATAGCAAGGTCGCTGTAATTCATTTCATTCTTTTTATTTACTTTTAATTTGAACCCCTTTCTTTTGATTTATATACACATATTTTATGAAAGTTGTCATAAGTTAAAATGTTACAATATCAAATGAATATTTCTATAAAAACAATCTATCTGACTTTCTTGACATGTTTTATACTAGTTTTTTAATACAATCTAAAGAACTAGGTTAACTTACCAGTGTGTTGTTTACAATTAAATGGAAGACGATCGATGCAATTTCTTTCTCTGTATCTGAATACATCGTCATTTTTTTCAATACTGTAGCATATGCGATCACTTTTTACACGTTCTAAGTAGAATAGTTACATGTATAAGTTTAAATAATAAGTATTGAAAACAGATAGATTTAAAATAATGTGTTATGTTTGATACGAATACCTATTTCATATCTTCGTAATCCTGTCCAAAATGTTACGCCTCTATTTTGGCATACATGTTCTGTGTCTCCAACAATATACAGCTTCCACTTTTTACAGCGATTCCAGTATGCATCAAATGTTGACATTTTTGTGAACATTGGAGATATGCTGTTATTGCTCACAACTAAAGAGATTATGAGAAAAAACAGTACATTAATTAACTTCTAAGCCTAGAATGCCAATTTAGCCTTCAGAGTCATCTGAGCGACATGTGTCTGCCCTATAGAAAAAAAAAACTATTGCAACAGTAGATCAGATACAAAAATTAGTTCATTTAAAAAAAATATTTCATTATAAATAGTCCCATTCATATTTGATAAAATATTAGGATTCTAGTTACATGCTTGACATCAAAAAACATAATTTCTCATCCAGGGGATATGGAGTGTAGACCCATCGTTGCTGGTAAAGATCAATTTTTAAAGCAAAATCTATTCTATGGAGCATAACATACAATATCTACATCCCGATAGTCTGTAAAACACTGTTCAACGGTTATTTCCAATATTTACAATGAACATGAATTTTGAAAGAAGGCGTGAAAATGATGTTTAAACAATGTGAAGCGGTGTTATACATGTACACCTGTCTGTCAAATTGAGACTTTTATTATGAGTGTAAAAAATCTTATTTTGACGCATTTCAAAAACAAATAAATTATCTGTGGAAAACAAATAGTTAATGCGTCTTTTTTATTTCAAAAGTCACAATATATGAGTTTCTCTCTAAACATGAACATCAAATCAAATCAAAATTATGTATACATGTACTTTATTATAACATTGCATTATTGCTCTGCTGAGTAATTAGCAACTCTCTCTCTCTCTCTCTCTCTCTCTCTCTCTCTCTCTCTCTCTCTCTCTCCAATGAGGAGGACTCATTTTAATAATAGATCTAAACAACTGTTAGCCTCCAGTATTAATAGGGTTGGGTTTGCTATATAATGTTAATGTACAAATGAGTAACTTTACCTACCACAATATCCATTTGCAGTTGCATCGCACTCCGACTAGATAAATCTATGCTTCTATTTCTCATTCGACAAGTCAAGCAAAATCCTCCAAACGATGTATTGGTCAGAGTTGCTGAAGATATAATTTTCTAAATTAAGTATAACGGATGTTCAATTCAAGTTGCTAGCCTTTAATGAAAACTTTTTCCTAAAAATCTCCAAAAGTTTTTTTTTTTCTAAATGTTATACGTAATATCGTATTTAAGTAGAATTCGGGTGTACAAATACATGAAGTTTACTAACGAAATTAATTCCAGCATAAATTTGAGTACCTTACCAGTCATTACTTCATACACACTATAGTATGTGCCTCCGCCACATTCGCCATTGTTGAGACCGAGCGCACTCGATACGTTACAGTTTGCACTCTCTGAGAAACTTAAACGTTTTCAAATATGGCAGAAACATATGCAGACACCAATCTAATGATAAAAAAGTGATTGACTATTGAAATTGGTGTAACAATTTTCTCCCTTGTGACTTTCATATTATTTATTACATATTAATTATTTTAACGCGATTTATTTTCACACATTTATCAAAGCGACACATTGTGTTTTAAAAAATCTGATGTTAAACATATCATGAATATATACATATAATTTTTAAAAAAGTAAATATCCAGAATAAAATCACGATTCGATCAGACCGCAAACGTTTTCGCCTCTCCTGGCTCTTCATGCAGTTATGTACAAATCTGTAATCTATTTTATTGGAAAAATACATACATACATACATACATACATACATACATACATACATACATACATACATACATACATACATACATACATACATACATATATATATATATATATATATATATATATATATATATATATACACTTATTTATTTACTTGTTTTGCCTCGGATTAGAATGTTTCGACGTCATTGGATGAAACGCGTCACGTGATTGCCTTACAAATTTCTTTAAATGGCGAGTGTCAAAATTTATACGGCAACATGGCGGACGTAACGTTATTTGAACTATTTATTTTTTTACTCGCTCGACCATACTTTTGATTTTAAGCCACAAAATATTTAGAGTGATCCCCCTTTGCCCGTGCCGTAATATTACAATCCTACAGTTTTGCATTACCCAAAAAATTAAAGTGTTAATTTATTATTTATACTGAATTCTTTATAAAAAATTGTTTCGTGTATAATGTTATGATGTTACCTGAAGACCAAAGTAAAATTGTTCAGTGCTTGCACGTCCCCCTTCATAGTTAGTTTTAAATTTACATTCGAAATAACAGTTCCCAAAGGTGTTGTTGACGACAAAATGACAATGATTTACTTTGCAGAGACCTCCTTCGTAACATCCTTTACACAAAAAGAAACCAGAACATAAAAGAAATAAAACAGTTGCACATAAACACTAATAATTCTTTCTTATCATACTCTCAAACTAAGGATGACAATCTCTAACCGGTTAAGTTACTCGGTCAAAAAAGGTACAATGTAACCGGTTACAAAATTAGTAATCGGTTAGTCGTATGATAAAAAAAATAGTGTAGATTTTAACACAATCACAAAATAAATAAGACTATTTTTTTATATTTCGATACTATTATACAATCAAGTTAAATTGGAGACCATTAAGACTCAAGGGTTGTGGAGGAAAATTTTTCAGTATGTGTTAATTGTCCTTTTCTTGTCTGCTTTGCTCTTCATAAATCATTAATGATGATAATAATTTCGCTGTAAAGTACCGTTACAATCTACGTAGAATGTCTTTACATGTATTTTACTTTCACGTGACATTACCTTATTATTGCCTTAAGCGGGTACATACATGTGACTAGGACCCGAAAGGATAATAACTTTAAACGGAGATCTGATACTTTTGGGCCGACTTTGTTTTGAGAAATCAAACTGACTAAACATTGCGACATGTGTTAAACTATTTTATGGCTATTTGCTCGTTGTTTAAGATTTCTTTTTTTTTTTATAATTATCATAAGATATACATTTTATGTTATGTTTTCATTTACACATAAATTGAATATTCACATCGTGCTTTCCGTTATTTATAACAATTATTAAAAATAATAATGTAACATGCCAAAAAACTGCGTATTTTGATACGGGTAACTGATTAATAAATCGAATTGCCATTAATCGATTAACTATTCTACAATCGATTGCCATCCCTACTCAAAACACATATCAAGTTAGGACTAACTTGATTCATTCTTGTCCAACAATTAATCGCTATACAAGTACATGTATGTATTGCTTTTAATCACATCAAATTTTCAACACGTCTTTTTATTTGTTCTGTATAACATTTTCTTCACGTACCCCTGTAGGCAATCCATGGAGTAAATGTTCCTTTGACTAAGGACCAGATTGAAGAATGTCCCACCATTAATGAATGATGATTTTCATATCCTGTATACTAACAAGTGAGTCGTTTTGAGATTTACAACGATCGTTGGCTTCCTCCCAGTAAGCGTTCTGTTTCACCGTATGAGACTTGCTACCTTTAATAATGCGATGGTATATATCCATTGTTTACACTAGAAACACAAATTTTAAGACATAATGATACCTACCTTGCACCTGGGAAAGTATAATAACCGAGGTAAATGTTAGAACAACCATTTTAGTCTTTTTAAATAATATTATTGATTTGTTTTGATAACTTCCTCGCCGAGGGACCTTATCTAAAAGACCCGTAACCTAAATTTTTAACAGTACTTTCGCTTTCAAAAGTGTGATGCATCGACATTTTTACCTGCTGTGCATGTGTATAATTGTTAACCTCTCCAATGATCGTTTCTCTATCAAAATATTTATATGGCGGTCATGGAAAGATGTTAGCCATTCTATACTAAGTATCTTTTCTTTTAATCCTTTACAGTGAATTTTTGAGTAAATGTTACTTATTTAAAAAAAAATCAAGAAAAATTAGGTAAATAGTTTGATGCAATACAGGGATAGATCTTTTTTGTTCCCATGACACTATTGATCTCTTATCCAATTCAAGATTACAGTCGACCAGGAAGTGATTCTATTTGAACAAGGTTAACCTAGTGATATAGATTTTGTCGATACTTTCCTATATTCGTGAATTAGATAACAATGTTATTGATACTTTTATTATTATTTTTATCAATTGATTTTGATCATTTTAACTTTACACACTATAGCCAAAAAACTCAATATTTATGCATGTACATAAATATACTAAAATATAAGCTATCCAAAGCTCTGATCTTAAGTAATCTTATTCCATTTTTTCTGCGGCCAACTATCTGGCCGACTGTTTGTAATCCTTTAGCACAAACAGCACAAGCATTCTTAAGGAAGGTTCAAATAAAAGAAACCAAGAAACCATGTCAATAGAAGAGAACAAAAAGTATGTTTTTAACAACATTTTTAATAGGCATCATGCCCTTTATTATCTCCCCTTGATGACAAAGTTTCTTTTACTCAATAACTTACTAACCCCTACTATGACCTGCGGATCACTGTTTGAACCATTTTAAACCTACACTATCCGAGGATGCTCACATATTTATATAAGAATATGTACTATTGTAGTTTTTGAGAGATTTTTTCCTATATATTTCAATGTTGTATTTTGAACACTTCATAGGGCTCAGTTTTGGTCAAAGGTCATGGTTTGAATCATACAGAATCTCCACTATAAATAGTATGACTTTTGTTTGATTTTAATTTTGAGATTTCTAGTACAATGATTATTAAGAATTTTCTCTTAAGATTCATATATTCTTGATCATAGTATACTGGTTCTGTACCAGTTATCTGCTAAGACCAGTTATCGGCTGAACTGAGAGTTCGGGTTTATAGCATGCGACTATCCGAGATTTTTCATTCGTCCTCTATTTTGAATAAAGAAAAGAAACTTTCTTAAATATGTTTTAAACATGAGCTTAAACGATCATTGTTTAATTACCGCTTATTTACATCTTTGCACTTTCAGCAGTGGGGAAAGTGAAGGGAAGTTAAAAATAGAATATAACCCTCCTTTGTGATACATTATCATTTCCCTTCTTTGATTTGACATACTATCACTACATATAACGTGTAGAAGCAAAAGGAATTCACTAAATTCTGAGAGATTCATAGCATGCTAAAAAGCACACAAACAAGATGGTTTGGGTTCTAAATAATGATTTAACCTAACATGTGCATAAACAAGGAGTTCACCATTTAAAGTATGTCAAATTTTATTTAAAAAATATCAAAAAATAAGGAAATCCGAAAAGAACACGTTAAATTTCAGCCGATAACTGGTACAGTGCCAGTAGTCAATATGGATCCCTTATTTTCTTTCCCGCACCCCGAGACGGTATACACTCAACGCGGAATTCGGTCAGGTGAGACGTGCCCCCCCCCCCCCTCCCCGTCTCGCGGTAAATTAATCACCTACCTGTCCCAGCCGTGGTACAATCATCGATAAGCTTGTGTCTTAAACAAATAGGAGTTATTTCTCCGAACGTTATTATCAATTTTCTTTACAATTCTTAATATCCTAAAATTCATTAAAAATACTTTAAGACCTTTAAACTTAAAACATTAATTAAATGCTTATACGTATATGTATGGTTAATATACAACCGAATAATTTGGCGTTCTTCAATTTCTGATATTTTAGTCAGCGAGTGAATGGCTTTTCTTTTTTTTTGTAATTAGCAGACATACCCTATTGAATTCAAAGTTTAAGTTATAGTGTAAGCTTGGTATATGCTGATCGGCGTTTTAATTATATAGTTTAAGCTTGGTAAAAAATGAGCTGCAAAACTCAAACATTTCTCATATGCCGACCAAGTTAAAACAACAGGTCTATGATTAACATTATTGTAAAACATCTGTTATTTCCTGAAAAGGTAAGTGAACACTCATAATCTACGAAATCGACTACAATACTTTCAAAAAGGGATTGACTCGTCATATCTTATCATTCAATAATCCCGACCACTACGGATTTAGTTAAAAAAGGTTCTAGAAAAGAAGATAATCAAGACGCTCAGAGTCCTTATCGCTCATAATAGCCATAACTCTATCAAATCAGCTTAATGGTTTCAAAAATATAAAGGTCATGATTTGAACAAACTTGAATCTTTATTGCCTAAGGATGCTTCCATACAAGTTAAACTTGTCTGGCCAATTCTGGTTTTTAAGAAGGAAGATTAAAAAAGTTTTTTCTCTATTTCTTACTAAGTAAAAATTCGACAAACTGTTTTTGAGAACAAGATTTATATTTTTTAAATTCTAATTTTTCCTACATAAAAAATCACTGCTCCAAACTGCAGCTTCAACATACCCTTGAGGATTATGATTTTAACAAACGTGAATCTTCACTTCCTGCCTGAGGATGCCTGCGCAAAAGTTACATCTTTTCTGGGAAATTGGTTATTGAAAAGATTTTATAATTTTTTCTATATTTATTCCTATACTCCAAGGGATCAGGATTTAATCAACTTGAATTTACACTTCTTGAAAATTCTTCCACGCAAGTTTAAGCTTCCCTGCCCACGTGCTGTTTGAGAAGAAGACTTTTTAAAAATGGTAACAAATTTTCAATTAGTCTTAATTATCTCCCTTTAAAAGAGAGTACTGCCCTTGATAAAAAAAACACCCTTAATCACCTTTACCTAAGGTTATTTTGTGCCACGTTTGGTTGAATTTGGTTCAGTGGTTCTGGAAAAGAAGTCGAAAATCTAAAACGTTTAAAGACGGACAGACAGACGGAGAGAAGGACGGAAGACTAACAACTTGTGATCAGAAAAGCTCACTTTAACCTTTAGTTTAATTGAGTTTAAAAAATGGAATATTGTGTTTTTAACACTTCATTATTTCATGGAAACATTCAATAATTAGATTGAATATTGAAAAAAGAAATAAATGATTAACGAATATGTATGATATTATAATATTTATGTAGAATGTTTATCTTAGAATAAATGATTTTGTAAGATTACTATTGTATGAAATGTATCGCACTCATTGTCATAAAATGAAAAAAAACAAGCTCAAAACAAAATAATCTGGGCGTAAAAAAAAAACATGTATAATAATAAGATCTATTAGATAGTAACAAAACATTTTGACAACAAATCTTGACCTTAGATATGTATTGTAACCACAGTCACACTTATTCTAAAGATGAAAATTAACGCTGCTTTATGAAACAAATGATCAAGCGCTTAATGCATATTTCAAGAAATAGGGAATGTTTACGTTATCAATCCTTTCTTTGCCTGGTAGCAAAAGTCATAGTCCGTATTGGCAACTGATAGGAACTTGTTGTCCAAAGACGCTGCCATGCTTTCGTTCTTGTTATCGCGATCTGGAACAGAATAAGAAACATCTTCCAGTTGAGTAGACGTTGCATATCTTTCATCTTCCCTTTCTGATACAACTTGTTTAGGACGACTGTAATGCAAATGGTCATACTCTCCCTCTTCATTTTCCATATAAATTTCATCATTACGGATATTATTTGTTGTAGTTGTGAAGGTGACGTCATTTGGTGTCTGATTAGCTCCAGATACAAGCATCATATCAGTATATGTTTGTGACGTCTGTGGTTGCTGAATATCAATCTGGGAATCACGATGCTTCCTGTCAAAAGTCGGATACCATTTAATATGCACGTTTATAAGTACAAATCAATGTCCAGTATATATTCTATCACATAATCATGATAATTTAATACCTAACAATTAGATACGACTTTAAGTGTAAAAAATGGTCAAAGACTTTGAGTAACAACAATAACCATGTATAAACAGTAATCAATACCGATACAATCATGCAAAAGTACTTATTTCAAAGATGTTTCTAGATTTAAGAATCTCATGCCAATTTTTCCAATTAACGAAGGTCAGATAGAGCTATTAATATAAATCATAGATATTGATAGAACTCACCCTTTACGCTTTGTTTTGTAGAACCAGAGGAAAAGGACCAGTGAAGACAATGCAAAGACGGCAATAAAAAATCCAACAATGGCTCCAACAGTATCTAAAGAGTATTCAATTCTGATAACAATGTTTGGTAACAAGCATATCGTCAAGCTCATGTACTCAAACATTCATCATTTTATAAAAAAAAATCATTAAATTAAATCCAGGTTTAGAGGTTAAAGTTTTTTTTTTTTTCGGTATAAATTTTTGAACAAGATCGATAAATTTCTCAATGAAAATGCAATCTTGAACTGATATATCACACAAGACATTTATTCTTAAAATTTCAAATATATGTAGGATTTTCAAATCTGTAATAATTAATTTTTTTTCATTTGGTGTACCTTCATCGCTCTCATCTCTATCAGTTTATTGCTACAAGCGACACTATATATCTATTTCTTGTTTTATATAGATTTGAAAATAGATGTTTTTTTTTATATCATTTTGGAGGTATACGTCATATGGAAATGTTGGTCATATAAGTTACCATTATTGTGATGTCATCTTGAATATTATTGTGATTTTTGTGAAATTAATTAATTAATAAAATAACACTTTGAACTCATTATTCAAATCATTATATACGTATAGGATGCTATGTATTGTTTTTGAAAATACATATTAAATAATAAATATAAGTCGATAAGAAAAACCCATGCATAATGTTATTACCATTACTGTATGCCGTTGCTTTGTCAATTGGTGCAGGCGAATGAGAAGAATGTTTAAAAGGAATAGACGACGAAACCTCATGAGGATATTTTGAGCTGAGTTCAGATGATTGGACTGTAGTGGTCGTGTGGTCTTCAGATGAATGGACTACAGATAATAGAACTTATTTTACATACGAGGTTGGTTCAAACAGGTTAAATGCAAGACAAAATAGTAGGGACATTTAGAAAACAAATTCTTTCCTTTTAAGGGCCCCGCTCTGCAGGCGCCCTATAGTGATTAGTCTGCCCGTCTGTCTATCCGTCTGTCCATCCGAGATCTCCGGAGCATATCTTCTCTCCCCTTGGGCCAATCTGGCTCTTACTTCACTCACAGAGTGACTATGGTCAAAGGGTGTGCAGTGACCTTAAAGGAATTGTGTAGGTCAAAGGTCAAGGCCATATTGGATCACGCAAAAAATCATTTTTCTCAGAGCATTTATACTCTCCACTTAGCCCTATGTGGCTTATACTTCACATAAATAGAGCTTTTGAGTAAAAGGACTGCAATGACCTTGAACCAAGTTTCAGGTCAAATGTGAAGGTCATAGCAGAAATATATGAAAAATCCTTGTCCGGAACATATCTTCTTTCAATTTCGTTAAATTTGGCTCATACTTCACTTACAGAGTGCATACGATCAAAGGGTGTGCAGTAACCTTGAATAATGTTTGTAGGTCAAGTGCCAAGGTCATATTGGATCACGCAAAAATTCCTTTTTTCAGAGCATATATATACTCTCCACTTAGCCCCATTTGGCTCATTCTTCACATAAACAAAGGTTTTTGGTTAATGGTGTGCAGTGATTTTATGATTTGAACCAAGTCAATGTGAAGGTCATAGCATATCTCTATATAATCAGTTTTAGACCGTAGATTATTTCCCATTCGCTTAATCTTGCTCAGGTTGAATAAAAATGCCTGTATGTAAGGGGTAATGAGGTTGAATTAAAAGTTTTATGCCAGCTGGAAAAAAATTATAGGGTCAAGTTCAAAACAAAATTCGCTGAATTGCTTTCCATCCTATTGTCCATTATTTAAGCGGGGCCCTTTGAGATGGTCATCATCTCAATGTTGTCTAGTTTCATTTAAGCAGATAAAACAAGCTGTGTCCTGGTGTCAGGAACTATATAAACCAGTTTACTGTTGGATTTGTCACTTAGAACCATTTTAACAAGACCTTGGACTTTCGGAAGGATGTAGCTATCTTTTTCTTGCGTCAAAACAAGTTAAAAATGACGCTGGTTTCAAGTGAAATATACACAGATTGCGTAGTCGTAGCTCAAAAGTCAGACAAATTTTGTTGATTTCAAAGAGCAATGGCTGAGTGGCCAACAATGATATAGACAGGCCTACGTCACATTGCCGTCTGGCACAACTACCCAAAGTCCAAGCTCTTGTTAAAATGGTTCTACTATTACACATTAAATATTCTAAATTCTCTCTGTGACCTATGTGAAGTTGTTTTGCGTTCATTTTCCTGTTTTAACACAAAGGTCATTTCGTGTACAAAATGTACAGATTGAGGTACATATATCATACCTATTATTCACATGTATTTTTTTCGAAGATAATATTCTCTGAGATCTTTAAATAAAGATGCTACAATGTATACCACGAACAATGTTTGTGTGTTTATTTGAGTTTGTTTTGATGTTACAGGCGGTTTCAGTAACAAATAAAACAATGACTCATCATTACTCTTGCTTTAAGAATTGTTAAACAGAAACTGAGTTGATACAATTACAATAAAAACTCTAAATGCATTAAGAATTTGTCTATTTGATTTCAATTATGACACGTGAAAGTGATGAATATATCTCAATAATATAACATTGTTTAACTTATAAACAATAAATTCAAACAAAAAGCTAAAAAACATTGTTGAATTTATAAAGGTTTGAAAATTTTATCTTGTCCAAATGGTACAATTTTAGTCGTCTCCAGTTCTCTCCAATTCAACTCCATGCGAAGTCCATAACTTTCGGTTCCTTTGATCTGCTTTCATAACTTTAAATCTCCACGATTTTTCCGCCCTCACCATTTTCTTAATATTAAGATATTTAAATTTCATCCGAGCCCAAACGTTATTCGTTCGCCAGAATGAGAAGAATCTCAAGATTTTAAAAAAAAAATTAACAATTTATCCTGTATTTCAAAATTTTAATTTTTTTTAGTAAAATGCCGTAAACGGATATAGCATAAATGTAAGACGACCAAAAAGCTTACTGTCATTCAGGAAGAAGTTGAACAGGGCGGTTTCTCCTATTGGGGATTCTTCCAAGGGGAATCATTTGACAGCCACTACAAACTTGGGGGTATTTAATGGTAGGTGTAAAGAGTAATGTCTTTGAAACAACAAATAGGTTCAACTTAAAAGAGGCTCAGGGAGTTTTAAGAGTTTTAGGGATTTGGTGATATTTTATTAGGAATTCTCAGGTTCAATTTTGATAGGGATCTGACATCTTTAGAGTCCCTTCAAGGTATCACACCGATAATCGAACGATGAAAATGAACTTAGTCTATTGTAGTTCTATATCGGCTCCAATTGAAAAACAAAATTGTAAAGTATAGTACATTAAAAAGAATAAAAAAAAAACCCGCAATACTTACGTTCTGCGTGTACGCTGAAACAGTTTTCTCTTCTGCACTTTTCATCAGAAGAGCATGACTCATTGCACTTGTTACTAACCGAGAGTTTTTCTTGAATTTTGCAAAAGCAGAAACAGAGACTCTGAGATTCCTTCAAATATATAATGTGGTTACATGTATATACATATATAAATGCACCAATAAATTGTTTGTCCTTATATTTCAATGTACAAGTAATTATTATTATATTGCAGTGTTGAGTAAGTTCCATACAAAATCAATTTGGGATTCTTACTCTGCGGACGACAGTAAAGTTGAAAAAAAAGTGTGAATCTGCATTTTTACTCTGCTTAATTTTTTTAAGCTAGTTTGAGCAAAAGCTTGACATCAATTTACTGTAGGTGTTAACAATTTATAACTATATCAGTTTTATTTACAACGAGCGCAGCAAGCTCTAAGAACAAGTGCGCAGAAAAAACAACTAGCTTAACCTACAGATTCATTAAGACGTTTTTTGGCAGCATCCTGGCATGCCTTCTAGCTCCCGTAGTGCTATTCCAAAAATGGCTGACATTTAACTCCTAATTTACGGTTCCTTGAGGTTTGACGACAGGTTTTGAGTATCGCACATGGTTTGGTGACAACCAAGATACAGCAAACTACGTAGAAGCGTTTAATAGACGTTGACTCCAGAAAAGTTTCAACGTTATGTTTTGACTATCCAATCAGTTCGTAGAAGGCGGAGTTGAGACATAACCGCTCGTGACTTGAGAGAGAGAGAGAGAGAGAGAGAGAGAGAGAGAGAGAGAGAGAGAGAGAGAGAGAGAGAGAGAGAGAGAGAGAGAGAGAGAGAGAGAGACAGAGAGAGAGAGAGACAGAGAGAGAGAGAGACAGAGAGAGACAGAGAGAGAGTAAATTAGAAATGACAAAGATGATCGAGCAAAATATATATCAATAGTTATAAAGTGAAAAATCAAGGTCTAGTATATCCTATAAATTTATGTTTTATGTTTTGAAATTCTTTAACCGGGGAACAACGATATCTATATATAGATAATGGGATGAAGTAATGTAAAACATCGAAGGATGTACGAATATTTAGGAAACTTCTTTTTATTACAAGTATTCTAAACAAAGTATGCTGAATCTTCCCCGAATTAAACATAGGTCGTAATTTTGCTGGAAGACACGTTGAAAAATACGTGAATTCGATCTATAAGACTTTCTTCATGGTTACTAAGTGTGAAAAATTCTTTAAATTTATCCGCCACTATTTTATATTTCCATTAAGCTTCCGCATGGGTTGCCTTTCCGTTTCACCATATCTAATTCATAAATAATTATTCATTCGCATTTCAAAATATTCATTGTCTGTATACAATTCTCGGACTCTATGAAAGTTTTGATTTGTTACATCATCCCTATTTGTAGACAGTGCGCGCATGCTGTCGGCGGCCAAAGAAAATTTACGATCTTAACTTAAAACGCTTTAAAGTTACACCAATATAGGATATACATGTAATTTATAGACCTTAATTTATTGTCCATTTTATAAATAATGATGATTTCTTCATCTGCATCACCTCCATTAACTTTCTCTCTCTCTCTTCTCTCTCATTCAAGTCACGAGCGGCAATGTCTTAACTCCGCCATACTACGATCTGATTGGACCAAGGTCAGTCATAAGATTACGTTAAAACTTTTTTGGAGTTACCGCCTATTAAACGCTTCTACGTAGTTCGCTATATTTTCTACACGCTTCCATTCCTTTGTTTTGTGCCAAAGTACGTAAACAAATGAAATGAAATGTTATGTATGACGTCACAGTGATCTCGCGCTACATTTCCCTCGATAAATTTAGAGGTGGATCAGACTCTGGAGGTGGATCAAACATCTGTACTGCGTGTACTAGGGTTTTTTTTAGTGTAAACTGCGATTCCTCAGATGATAAGTTTTTTTTTTTATTATTATTTGGGGAGGGGGGGGGGGTTATAGAGGGATGATATATGTACACGCAAGTTCCATACTTTACTGCCATATTGATCCAAGCTAATTTTGCATACAGTACGTATAAGTAGGGAGGAAATTAGACAAGAGGTCAATAGGCCTTAACGGTCACCTGAGTACCATAGCCCATACACAAACTTGTCGAGGAGTCTCATATATGCATTTAATTAAGTTTCATTCTGGAGTAGAGAAATTATAATATTGTAATGATGACCACCTGCCTGCTTGAAATCTTTCAAAACGGACTATGAAAAAATGACAATAGCAAACCGTGAACCATCTCAAAAATCCATAAAACGAAATACAAATTCAAAGCAGAGCAACACGGACCTCCAAAATGATAGAGGTAGGATCAGGTGCCTAGAAGGATTGAGCATCCTCTGCTGACCGGTCACACCCGCTGTGTGCTCTTTGTCGTAATCGGGATTAAAAAACCCGGAAAAGCCCATAGACAATTAGGTGATAAATTATGGTCTAACAATTAGTATGAAAAACGTCAGTCAACATGCGAGACCCAGTGGATGATTGTATTATGCTGACAAGGTCGTTGTATCGACCATAGAACTTCCGAAAAGATGACTTCAAACGAGCCTGTTGGTATTCCTGTTTTATTAACTTGTTTGTAAGTAGCTTGTCTCGCCTTAGAAACTGTTCATACGAAGATCATGTCCTTGCATATCGAATTAACTGAGAGACAAAAACACCATATACAAGTGATGAAGGTATATTCTACATAAGTAAGGAAAGTTGACTATAGAAAAATTGAAGTCATCGCGTTTATCATAAAGTTTTCTTGTTAGGTTACCATCAATGTCCATTTCCAGTAAAATATCTAAATATGAAACAGATTACGCAGACTCTTTGGTATCTTTTATTTCAAGTTCACTGGGATATATCGAGTCGACGTAAGTATGGAAATAACAGTTGTTAATTGATAATACGTCGCCGATATACCTGAAAGTTGAGTTGAAGGCCACAGCGAGTTATTTATTTTTTCACGTACAACCTTTTAACAAATTCTGCTTCATTAGAATACAAAAATAGGTCTGCTAACAATGGGGCACAGTTGGTACCCATGGGAATTCCAACAAATTGTTGGAAGACTTGATTTCCAAAAACTACATAGATGTTGTCTATCAGAAACTCAAGCATCTTTTTAATGTCAACGTCAGAGTACTTGTGTGTGCAATTTGAATGGTTTTTAACAAAAATTTGTTTAGATTTCCAATGACAAGGTAAGCATTTTTACGACTTCCATTTTTATTGAAGAAACAACTGTCGATGATATCAAAAAGCCTAGATTTTAATTTGTCATGGGGAATGGTTGTATCGTACGTTTTCATGCTATTGATTTTGGTAAGATTTTGTGACCTCAACATTTCTAATAATTCTTTAGAGTTTTTTCAGTATCCACATCTGATTCACACCACCTCTGGAGGGAGTATATTGTTGTACAGTACTCTTGAAGTTTCTCCTTCACTACTGTAAGAATTTTAGTAAGGAGTAAAGAGAGAGGTTTAGTAGAACATTTACTGGAACCTGCTATATATCTGTTTGTAAGGACTTTTGTGAAGCTTTGGAATCCAGTACAAATAAGGTAAATCAAATTCATTTTGTTTATTGGGGATGTTAAAGATATCCATAACCGATTTATGATTTTGAAGTATTTCCTGCTCGGAAAGGCTGCTATTGGTGGATTAGGATTACCATGTGTAGAATCGAAACCTAGTTCTTTGAAAATGCAATTAATATAATGTGCCTTACAAACAAAGACAATGTTGTTACTTGCCTTATCAGCAACTATTAAATCTATAATTTTAGCGAAAAACTTATAGATCGTAATAGAATGCATGACCTGATATCAAAAAGGTGCAAGACTCTGATAGAAAATAATTTACCTATTTTTGTTAACTTTCAAGATAGGTTTTATGTGTATATGTTTTCATAGATAAACTAAAACAATGAGGCTAGTATACATGTTTTATTTAAAACAACCTCCCATCCCCCATTCCCCGCGGCAGACAGCAACTCTCCCTGTGGGCATTTATACAAAAACAAAAAAAGCTTTTAAAGCTACAGAGTGATTCTCACTATTCCTGTTCAGCTTTTGAATATTCAACCTTCTTTAAATTTTCATCACCATCTAGCATTTATACCAGAATCATTTTGCATGTACTGCATATCAGTGATTTTGGTTAGCCAACTATTACTTTACTATTAACAAGTCTGTTTGTTTATCTAGAAAGTTAAAAAACTGTTTTTATTTTAAATAATAAAAATACTTGCAGAAAACTTTTGATCATACAACTTCTCAATTACATTATATTCAATGATTAATTAATGAACAAGCAAAGAAAGATAACTCCATTATGAAGAAGCATGGAAAGATAACTCCATTAATTGCCTGAACTCTTTCCAATTGCTTTCACAATATCTTAACGTTGATAGACAGCTTCATTCTTTCTCTTTTCTAAATATGTGAATTTACTCATTTCTTTCATTGAAATTCTTGAACAGAATAAAACAAGATATTTGTGAGCCAATGTTCACTAGTAATACTCCCGCTCTGATTTGGATATGCTAAATAAGCAAAGTCGACATTTAAAAGGAAGTTGAAGCCCAATTGGTACAAAAATATACCCAACGATATGGCATTCCTAAAAAAATAGTGTGTTAAAATTTCAAGCATATATATTGCTGAGAAATCTTTGACGAATTTTGTTAAAAAATTTAGGCTTAACATAAACAAAGACGTCATTTAACAGGAAGTTGACGTTCGATTGGTACAAAAATATATCCCACGATATGGCATGCCTTTACATATAGTGTGTTAAAATTTCAAGCATCTGCGATGAATAGTTGCTGAGAAATCTTTGACAATAATTTGTTTGAAAATTTTGGCTAAAAAAACCAAAGTCGTCATTTAACAGGAAGTTGACATCCGATTGGTACAAAAATAGATCACACGATATGGCATGCCTTTACATATAGTGTGTAAAACTTTCAAGGATCTGCAATGAATAGTTGCTGAGAAATCTTTGACGAAAATTTGTTTGAAAATGTAGGCTAAAAATAAACAAGGTCGTCATTTAACAGGAAGTTGACATCCGATTGGTACAAAAATATATCCCACGATATTGCATGCCTAAACAAATAGTGTGTTATAATTTCAAGCATCTGCGATAAATAGTTGCTGAGAAATCTTTGACGAAACTTTGTTCACAAATTTAGGCTTTACATAAACAAAGACGTCATTTAACAGGAAGTTGACATCCGATTGGTACAAAAATATATTCCACGATATGGCATGCCTTAACAAATAGTGTGTTAAAATTTCAAGCATTTGCGATGAATAGTTGCTGAGAAAAATGCGACAGGAATTTTTGTTACGGACAGACAAACAGACAGAAGGACAGACAGACACACAAGGGTAAAACAGTATACCCCCTTGGCCTTCGGAGCGGGGGTATAATAATAAGACAAATATATATACCCCCCCCCCCCCCTCAGCCATAACACTTGCCTTACATGTAGGTGACATGAAATATAATTAAAGATGACAGCTTAATGGTTTTTTTTCCTAAATGTGCAGTCAGTTTTTATTCTATGTCAGTAGATGTTTTAAACATCATATACATTAACACTAAATGACCATTTTGGCCACACCCTGCATTAAGAACCTCTACCCTGTACACTATATGAGAGTTTTGGCCCCGCCCAAGATTCAAATCCCTATATTGGGAGACAGCAAATTAAAAAATTTGATAGATTGCTTTATTTTCATTCTTTATAAGCAGTCATTTTTTATTCAGTATCAGCAAAAGTAAAGAAACCATTTTTTAAACAATATTAAATAAATGTATTAACACTATATGACTATTTTGGCCCCGCCCTAGAGTCAGAACCCCTACCTCGGGGGACATGAAATTTATAATTTTGGTAAAGGGCTTCCTGGTTTACAAAATTATGAATTCAGTTTTCCTTACAGGTGTGTGGTAGTAGAGAAGATAATTTTTAAACATATGCATTTACACTATGCATCCATTTTGGCCCCGACCTACAGTCAAAACCCATAGTCCAGGGGACATAAAATTGACAATTTTAGTAGAAAACATTGTGGTTAACATAATTATGAATTCAGTCTCTCTTACAGATGTGTGAGAGTAGAGAAGAACATTTGTAAACATAATATGCATGAACACTATATGGCCATATTGCCCCCCCCCCCCCTCCCCCTCCCCCCCACGGCCTGAACCCCTCACGGGGCCATGAATTTCACAATTTAGGTAGAGGTGTTCGTGGATATCATAAACATGCATTCAGTTTTTTCCCACATGTTTGGGAGTAAAAAAAGAAGATTTTCTAAGATTTAATATATTTTCACTCTATGGCTATATTGGCCCCGTCCTAAGGCACAATTTAGGTAGAAAACTTCATGGACATCATAACCATGTATTAAGTTTTTAACAAATATACATTGGAGTAAAAGGAGATTTTCTAAGACATATTTCATTTCTACAATATGGTCATATTGGCCCCACCCTAGAGCCTGAACCCCTGACCCAGAGACCATGAAATTCACAATTTTGGTGGAGGGCTTCATGGAAATCATAACCATGCATTCCGTTTTTTCCTCATATGTGGGAGTAGAGAAAAAGATTTTTGAAAATTTGGCCGTTTTTGCATATTTGGCCCCGCCTGTGGCGCCCAGGGGGTGGTAGAGCCATGGATTTCAAAATTTTGATTAATATTCTTCCAATCATATAGATGCTTCACACCAAAAATGGTAACCATTGGCCTTGTAGTTTCAAGATGAAGTTAAAAATATAAAATTGTTAACGAACGACGCACGACGGTCGACGCACGACGACGGACGAAGACCAGTTGCAATAGGTCACCTGAGTGACTCAGGTGACCGTAGCAAATTACATATTACAGACTTATCAATTCTCTCTTTTATTTAAAAAACTTAGAAAAATTAATTTCTCTCTCTCTCTCTCTCTCTTTCTCTCTCAAAAATCATCTTATCATCTTAAGTTAATAGTTAATACTGTCAAAATATCACATAGCTGACACTGATGAAAGATATATGTAATATTCCTTCTCGCTCCAGTGGTCGCACCGTAAAACATATTAAATAGAACATAGAATTTTTGAATTAACTCGTTTCAGGATGATTTGAAATTAATTTTACCTTAAGAGCAAAATACATTGGTTTCTTTTGTCCACAGCTGATATTCTCTTTTTTACACTCCAGGTAACATCCCTCTACGGTGTTATTGAGAATATGCGGCTGGTGTTGTTGAAGGTCATTGGGTATAATTTGAATATCATAACAGCCTATAAAACAAGCTTAATACACTTATAATGATATTGTTTAATGTTGCTCATTTGAATTCGATATAAAATTGACACTGTCTTGATCAGTTTTTTATTCATCATTCTTAATGCAAGGTATCAAAACAATATCATTTATATTGACTAATAAACAGTTCCCTAAATCGATTTTAGTAGGCCTGCCATCGTACATGACCACACCGAGACGTCAGTAATATCTTGTACATATTGTGTACCGAAAATCTGCATCTCGGCGTCTAGCTAGTTCATTTCTTGATTTAATAATAAAAACTTATCTGGATTCCTCCTATAGTTTGCCTAATATACTAGAAAAGTTTATTACACTTAGTCAAAATAGGGTTAAGACTAGGGTATTTTCATGACATTCAGAAAAAGAATAAACATAATGTTTTCTTTAACATATTGTTCAATTTACTATTCAGGCACTGTCCTCATTTACCTATATATGCAATCCACGGAGTACCATTCCCATCTACGGACGACCACATTGGTCGTGTAAGTAATTCTGTGAGTGATACAGAATTATTCACATTGGTCATTCTTATAAGAGAACCGTTGCCAGTACGGCAGTGTTCTTGAAGAATTTCTCTAGTTAGATTTGATGTGGTAGATTGACAATCTATAAAAAAGGTTAGAAACTTAATTCATTGATGATAATTCCTTAAAATCTACAAAATTTGTTTTAATGACATGTATATCTACTTGAAGTTAGAAATATAGAATTCCAAAAAGATCGTGCAAAATCGAACTTACTTGTCAAATGAAAAACTAAAAATATCAAAATGTTTATTTCTCCGATCATATTCACTTGCACATAAGAATTATTCTTTTCCTGACCTGATGGAAAAACAGCAGATAATCAAGTTTATATCAGAGATGGTTCAACTCAATGTCTTATCGAAATATTTCCTGTTAGATGTGTGTTATAGGTACAAAGTAAAAAGTGACGACACCAATTGATTAATAGCATCCACACATAATGCCGATCCCCCTCCCCCCATTCCCAGAATAATGTCCTTCTGACATATTTTAATTTTAAGCAATATACTCATGTGAAATCGTACCAATACTCGGGAATTGCGATATCCTAGCCCTGATTATACACACTTCGTGATGAAAAAAAAGGATGGCGGTCTGCAACACCGGATTACTTAGAAATATGATTTTTGCTTGCCGACATTCTTGATTTTGGCACCAATTCTTTGTTAGTTCGGCTTCTATTCTTTGTTGGTTGGGCTTCTATTCTTTGGGGTGTTTTGTTTATGTGTTACTGTTCCTGGATTTTGAAGAAATCGAGATATTTAGAATTTGGCTGGATATGCAACAATAGGGGGTGGCGCAATATGTTACGAAATAAAAACGGCACCTAACATTAAGAACTGTTTACACATTTCTGTTATTGCACTATGTAGATCCCGACGTTTCATTTATCAGTATGTCTTTGTCTGTGATACATGTAACACTACGAATCGAATTTGTAACGTATAGTCAACTAATTTCATCAATGACGCAAATTATATACTATTGGGGTGCATACAAAAAAGAGTTACCTAAATGTGTCAATGAATTTAATATTTAATTGTACAATTGCTGAAATCATATACTGTGGAATCATTTTTGTTCGTGCTGTACCAATGTTCGTGGATTTTGTTGGTAAACCTTATATTACCACGAACGTATATACAAGCATTTGTTTAATATTCATTAGATTTATCCCGATTACATTACCAACGAAATTACTTCCCAATGAAAAAGGCTACTGACTAACATTGACCCCCGAGAGTTTACACCAGTCCACGAACAACCGATTATAACTTGAGAGATCAACCGGATTTTTTTTTCATCTTTTGAAAAATGCGATTATATGAAATACCGTCTTACTTGTAAATAGGATGCTTTAATGATAGAATATTGCAGTTTTAAAAAATATTCAGATTTTTGGGGAACCAGGAAGATATCGAAAGCGATTTCTGTGGAATAATTCTGTTGTTCTTAAGTATAAATATACGGAAGAATTTTCATTACATAACCAGTGTTAAAAGAGATTAAATCAATCCTAATGATGGCAACCGAAACTTTTAGGGAAACAATGAAGACGTTTGGAAGAAAATAGTTAGTTACCGACTTCATTTATCACCTGATTAATTTTTCCGACGAGAAGCGGGAAACTATTCAAAATGTTTATTTCCTTTAATCACAATATTTTATCGCCCCAAGCACAATAACACCATAACAGTTGTATATGTAATAATATGCTATATGTGATTGAGAGCTCCCAAAGAAATTTTAATAATTGAAGTTTTTACTAATCCAGATGCTCAGTGTGTGTTATGTTATTAATAAGACCTTTTTAAAAAAAAAATATTTGCAGGTCGACGCTTACCTTACATGTTCCAAACAGAATGCAGATCTCACAGGATATATTTATGTAAATGACTAGCATAATGCAAATGCACAATCATGTAAAATAATATGAGGCTAGGACAGATCTATTTACATGTTACATTTATCCATAAAATGGCTTAACTATATCTTTTCATGGATTGAATGAAAATAATAAACTAACTAAAGGGAACCTTCTCCGATTCACAGAGATATTATACAAAGGTTGATCCAAACGTCATGTCACATCGCGATTCTCATTGAATTGGCGCTGTATTTTAAAAAATAATATATCAAAATGTGCACATAATTCTAATTCTAATTCTTTTACAAACAAAACTTTTCATCTAGATCATCTAACTATCCTCTAAGTTTGAAGTCTTTAAGTCAAAAGATTTCGAAGTTATGGTCTGGACAAAATTTCAATTATTTTCCTAATTTGACCTTGAGTAAAGAAAAGGATCAGGTGAAAAAATTAAGAACAGTTCATCTCACTGTATTTTTATTGATCTTTGTTCAAAGTTGGAAATTCTTCTGTCAAAGTATATTCAGGAAATGACTAAGAATGTTTTTTTCTTATTTGACCTTGAAATACAAGTATTAGATATGACATGTCGTGATAACGAACACTGTTCAAATTCAAAAGTCCAAAGAAAAATTACAAAACAGGAGCAGAGCAAACACAGACCTCTTAAAAAAAAAATAAAGGTAGGATCAGGTGCCATGGAGGAGTGAGCATCCTCTGCTGACCGGTCACACCTGCCGTGTGCTCTTTATCGTAATCGGGAAAACGGAAAAGTCCGTAGACAATTAGGTAATTAATTATGGCCTAACAATTAGTATTAAAAACGTCAGTCAGCATGCGACCCAGTGGAAGATTGTATTTGCTGAAAGTCGTTGTCACATTTTACACATAGTATCATTTGTGTTTGGCTTCATTTAGTGCTGGTCATCATCTAATTAAAAGCATTGTCCCGGATTTTTCAGAAATGGAGAGAGTGACATATGGCTAAGAATCTTAAATAATTTATTTAATTAAAATACTTTGTCCTAGGAAAAAATGATTACCGCTAAAACTGTAATCAAGACGCAATGAATTTATTTTGAAATATATTAAAGAAGAAAGTTAATCTGTATATAGATCTACTTTGTTATATTATTTCAACAATATAATATAACAATAGCAATTAAACAATTCATTTAATATCTTGAAAAGATACAACAAAGGGTTATAATATCTTGAAAAGATACAACAAAGGGTTATACTATACATTATATATCCATGACTGCAAACCCCAGACAAAGCTCATATGAACCATCAGTTCAGGTGAACTTCAGTATTTAATACATGTTAAAGTCATAACTTAATTCAATTTGAATAAATTCTTATTTTAAATATTGCATATGTACATGTATATTCGAAAAAAGATAGTTTGGTGGTAAACAATGTATAGACTAAAATCTGCTAGCTTTAAAGGTTCTTAATATCGATAATCTATTGAGATAAAATTATAATGCAGTCTTAATATTATTAGTTCCACTGCCCATGAAGAGAGAAGAGAGAAAATTTGAAAATCACTGACTATATGGCCCTTGAGTAAAATACTTTCAAATCAATCCGTCCTTTCTTGGAAGGGCGCCTGACAGTTCATTTGGGCAAACCGAAAAGCACTTTTATTAGGTTCGATTAAGTTCAGTGGTTCTTTAAAACAAGATAATGAATGTGAAATGTAAACTAAAAGGATACCGACAAACTGACCAAAAGCTCCTTTCAGTTGATCTTTAAACTACCATGCAAACTACATGAAAAAAAAATGATCGGTAGGTTAATTAGCATTTTTTTCTTTCAATTCATTTATTCTCTCAAAACCATGTAAATGGTACAAGAGGTACATTATAAATATATAACATATATACATAAATACAAAGTCTGAATGAGCAGAGCTGGCTCATTTTACATATGGAGAACAGATCTCATAATTTTTTGTAATGAAAATACATATTTTTTGTAAAAATAAAGAATTGGTATTTGTCAATAAATTACTGACCTTAATAATATTTGGTTGGACATAGTATTTCCTTGCTAAAAAATCTTTTCTAATTGAAGCTAATGCATTGCATTCTAACAGATAATGAAATTCGTCACCAATTTGGTTATTATTACACAGATTGCAGATTCTTTCGAGGCATTGTAAATTATTCCAGCGACCAACCTCTATCGGAAGGCGGTGATAACTTGTTCTAAATTTTATTTAAATATTTTTCACAAACAAACGTTGTTTTAAAAATTCGGTAACTGATTCCTTTACTAGAGTTGTTGATATCACTGTACCATTTTTGAAGAAACTGATCTTTAAGCTTTTGATTAATTAATGCACTTATCCACTTGACACTGTAACAAAAGGCCAATAGGCCTTAATGGTCACCTGAGTACCATAGCCCATGCACAAAATGTGGAGGAGTCTCATAAATGCATTTAATTGAGTTTCCTCCCTGTCTGAATTCTTTTGGAATGGACTCTTAATCCTTTAGTTTAGCACAAGACCTATCGTTCGTATCAGACTGTAGGACCTACTACTGAAAAGGAGCACAGCTTCCATGCATAGTATTTTTTATCCCAGGTATATTAACTTTCAAAATAGGTTTCATGTTTATATGTTTTCATAGATAAACTAAAACAAGGTGGCTAGTATACTACTTATTACTTTCCTATTAACAAGTCTACTTGTTTATCCTAAGAAATTTAAAAAACAGTTTTTGTTTCAAATGATAAAAACACTTGCATAACTATTTTGATCATACAACTTATTAATATCATTATATTTAATGATTAATTACTAAATATGAACAAGCGAAGGAGGATAACTCCATTTTGAAGAAGCAAGGGAAGATAACTCCATTATCTGTTATAATCCTCTTCCCTGAACTCCTTTCAAATGCTTTCACATTATCATATCGATAACTTTGATGGACAGCTACATTATTTTTCTTTTCTAAACATGTGAATTAACTCATTTCTTTCATTGAAATTCCTGAGCAGAATAAAATAAGAAAAATACAAATGTCAAATACATACCACCCCCCCCCTCCTTCCAGCCATAACCCTTGCAATAAATGCAGGTGATAAGGAATATTATTAAAGATGACAGGATAACCTTTTTCCCTAAATATGCAGTTAGTTTTTATTCCGTGTTCTGTGTCTGTAGAGAAGAAGATTCTTAAACAGTATGTGCATTAACACTATTTGGCCATATTGCCCCCCCCCACCCCACCCCTACGACCTGAACCCCTTACCCAGGGGCCATGAATTTCACAATTTAGGTAGAGGAGTTTATGGACATCAAAATCATGCATTCAGTTTTTTTCCCACCTGTTTTGGAATAAAGAAAAATATTTTCTAAGATTTAATACATTTTCACTATATGGCCAAATTGACCCCGCCCTAGGGCCTAAAGCCCTGTCCCAGGGGTCATGAATTTCACAATTTAGGTAACCATGCACTCAGTTTTATTCAAATATATATGAGAGTAGAGAAGAAGATTTTCTAAGATTTAATACATTTTCACTATATGGCCAAAGTGGCCCAACTTTAAAGCCTGAACCCCTGTCCCAGGGGCAATTTTGGTAGAAAGCTTCATGGACATCATAACCATGCATTCAGTTTCTTCCTCACCTGTGTGGAAGTAGAGAAGAAGATTTTTGAAAATTTGGCTTTTTGTGCATATTTTGCCTCGCCTGCTCCCCCCCCCCCCCCTGGGGAAGTAGAGCCAAGAATTTCACAACTTAGATTCCTCTTACCATAGAGATGCTTCACACTGAATATGGTAACAATTGACCTTGTAGTTTTTAAGAAAAAGTTTAAAATGTAAAATTGTTAACGCACGACACACAGACGCATGACGCACGACGACGGACGAAGACCAATTGCAATAGGTCACCTGAGTGAGTCAGGTGACCTAAAAGTCTTGATCATTCCAAATATTACTCATTCCTGTTGTGTTAAAAATATTATGTATACATGGTATCCATGGATTGGTGGACTGGTTTTTGGTATTAATAATATTTATTATACAAATGCTCATTAACAATTTTACACAATTTGTTATCATTTCCATATATCAATATCCCCCAAAATGATATCATTCTTGTAAAAATACTTAAATAAAGAGGATGACGTCCAGTTTCTCCACACACCATAAAATTTGGAGTTCTAGATTTAAGGTTTAAAATATATTTCAAAAAACGTAAATGTAAACGTTCGATTATATCAACATTTTCAAAACCCCAAATTTCACATCCATATAACAGGATTAAATACCGAGGTTTTAAACCGGTCAGTTTACCTCAGGTAAGTCCAAGTGGGGGTGGAAGCTAATTGATAAGGTGTGAAGCCCCAAGGGAAACACGCTCGCTTGTGTATACGTTTACATACATGGGGTTTTAAAATGCTCTCAACATAGTTTGCCCCATGATCTAGAAAATTATCGTATTCATATGTGCACTATAATAAAAACAAATTGGCGATCGTTGAAATGAATTTATTTAAAACATAAATAACCACGTGCGACATGGGCAAAATCTTTCGATTTCTGAAAAAATTTCCGACGAGATTGACTGAGTATTTATCGCAATGTCAAGTGCAACATACGATCATCGTATTGTCTCAAATGCTAATGCAAGCCAACATTCATGCAACATGTACGTTTGTATAACTTCTCCGATCAGCTGCAAATGTGCACAATAATTCTACCAGCTGCGCATGTACAGAATTGTCTGTTCTTGTTTCTCTTCCTTCCGATATCGGCTCGTTAAATTTCTCAAAGAAATAAATAGTCTGTAGTGATCAAAATTGTAGTTTAATTTGTAATTTGAGTGAAAAATTCCTTCTATACGATAACATTCTTATTGTGGTATTTTTGTGAGTTACCATCTTTAATCAAAACAGGATACATAAGTTTTAGTTTTAAATATATTTCTTATTAGAAATATTTTGTTATTTTGTATGGGGGAATGACTACATGGCGACTTGTGTGCAGTAATTCTGTTATTCTAAGCTGTCATTTTACGGAAGTATTTTCATAACATAACCAGCATGATAGAAGTTATTTAAATTAATCCACATGATGACAACCAAACATTTCAGGAATAAAATGAAGATTTTTGGAAGAAAATAGGTAATTAGAAGAAATTTTTATGTTTTTAAGTTCATTTTTACGACAAAAAATAGGACATAATCAAAATATTTTCCTTGCAAGTTACAAAAATTCTCTAACAACTGTGATCCTAGCCTCAAAATTTCGCACTAATCTGTGTTCCTTCTAAGATTAACGTGTGCTAGACCGCAATGTAAAGCACTTTAAAGGACTAACCTTTATCTGATTAGGTTTCAGTGTTTCAGAGAAGTCTTTAATAAATGGCTTTTCAGGACATGATCTTCTAATACTAATTGCTTTCTTCTGGGAATAAATTTGTAGACTGCATTATAAACCATCCAGTCCTTGTTCAAAACAAGGTGTCGGTAGTCTTTTCGAAGATTGTACATTTTAAAAAGTATTAGATTTGTGCTGATAGGAAATTTTTAAGCCAGTTCAGGTCTTTTGGTGACAATACAGTAGTCAAAAGCATGTAAATACATGTACATGTACCTGTATGCCCCTTTCCTGCAAATTAAACAACCTTCATTTTCTTATATAACACTAGATGATATCCCGAGCAGGCATGGGGATTAAATATAATTCACATTAATATGATACAATGCTTAATATATTGAACCAGATGTTTTTGTTCATTTATATATGTACTGTCTCCGAAATTTACCTTAATTGCTTTCCTTAACCTATTCTATAAAACTGAAATAAAAGGCAACTGCATGGTTGGAATTTTAGAGGAGCGGACTTGGGTGAAAATCCAACATGAAATTGATGATTGATATATATATATATATATATATATATATATATATATATATATATATATATATATATATATATATATAAACTAGGCAAAATTGCTAATGCACCACTTACTATTTTTTGATTGTGTTAGATCTGAACGCAACAAAGATTGATTAGTATATTATTTTAATAGTTTGATATAATACAGAAAATGAAACATCATTCGTTGCAAACTTATTGACCGGTTGCTTTGAGTACTGTTTATGAAATATTTGTAACCCCCCCCCCCCCCCCCCCCCCCCCATTATGTGATTCACATATCAATATCGGGTGTGGCCTCCATTTGCTCGGATAACTGCTAAACATCTATGTCTCATGGAATTGATGTAATTATGTAAAATTCTTTGTGGTACATTGTTCCACTCATTCAAAATGTCGCTTTGTAGTTGCACAAGGTTTTGTTGAGCAGGAAGTCGACGAATTCGTCTATCCACCTCGTCCCACAAATTTTCAATTGGGTTAAGATCTGGACTAAACGGCGGCCAGTCTAAAACCCTGATCTTGTTCCTCTGCAGCATATCTGTTGTCGTCCTTGCAGTATGACACGGAGCATTACCCTGCATAAACACCACTCCACGATTGCCTTGAACATGTGGTATCACACAAGGCCGGATGATCAGATCCTGATATCTTTGAGCATTCATATTTTGATTTACGACCACTGCCTGAGTCTTTGTGTGCAAGGAAATTCCCGCCCAAATCATCACAGAACCTCCCCCAAACTGCCCCTTTTCTTTAACACATGGTGCACTGTACCTTTTGCATCTCCTGCGATAAACTCTCAATCTTCCTTCCGAACGCCGTAAATTGAACCTTGATCATCCTTGATGTTGAAACGGCTGTCGTGCCTCTGTCTCTCAGGTGATATAATGCAATGTGTCTGTCTTGTCGCCTAGTAGTTACGCGGCGCTTTGGAATTCTTGCTCGGTCCCTCACACTTCCGGTTTGTATAAATTTCCGGTACAACCTTGCATTGATGTGTGGTGCCTATTAAACACTGTGGCTACCTAAAAAAGTCATTGTTTTTATTCGATAAACATGCTGCATCATGTTTTAGCCAATATCACCGGTAATCGTTAAATTATTAACATTTCTTTTAACCTCTCTAAAGGAGCACCCTGCAGAGACCATACCAACTGCCCTGCCACGCTCTTCTGTGGTCAAACGCAGCATACCCCGTCGGGGTTTTTGTGAGTTTTTAGTAATGCATGCATCAATAATAAGAACACAAAAAAGAAAGTAAAGATTTATTTTTCCAAAAAAGTGTGAGCACTAGTTTGAGCATTTCTAAAGAACAGTTACGCTTATGTTAACATTGTCTCCATTTAATCGTTTGAGCATTTAAATGTCTTACTTATAACTAAGGTCACCTATTTAAGTACATCTTTAAAAAAAAATTAGGGATGTAAATATTATTTTAAATTGTGCGTTAGCAATTTTGTGAGTATAAATAAATAAATAAATATATATATATATATATATATATATATATATATATATATATATATATATATATATATATATATATATATATCTATCTAATACGTGTGGAGTATGCTACCCGTGTGATAAACCTTTGCTTTATCAAACGGGTGATGCTTTATCAAATACTTCCGGTCCGAACTATTTTTGACACAGCCCCTCGCTTCAACGCTTCAGTGACCTATTTTCGAATACTTTCTAGTATTTTCCATATAACTATATCTACTACCAAACATTGATTTAAAATGGATTTTGTCGAAGATTTAAATTACAAATATAAAGGAAAACACATAACTGTGAAGTTTATAAAACTGCAAATCACGTTAGCTATCAAGGAGTTCATTCTGACGACGCAATGCAAACAGAACGCTTTGGTTGTGTTTCCATACAAGAACTTACCGAAATAATGTCTATAAAGACTTTTATTTCACCAGCAGTAAGATCCTAATTCAATATTTTCAACTTCGAATCATTAGGCTAGTCTTCGTATTATAAAACATCAACAACTGTTCCTCGTTCGAGTCAATTCAAACTAACGAGCATTCGCAACTTTGTGTATGTCAACAAACTTGATTATTCAAGTCTTCTGATCAGTATCTCCATTTAATTAAGTGATTAAGCTCTAAGAAAAATTATTTACAGATAAACAATTATTTCAAGGTTTATTTCAGTGAAACTTTACATTAAAACAGTTATATTTATCTCCGAAATGACGTACTAAATTGTATTGCGCAAGGTAACAATAACCGCATTACACAACGTTGCATCATCGTTTAATCTTTGAAAAAATCAATTCGGGTCATATTATGGGCTGTCTCAAAAGCTTCATGATATAAATCAAATCGTTGAAATGGTTATATTCGCTCGGCAAGCCTTGCGAATATATACACCATTTCAACTCGTTGGATAAAGCAAATATAAAATCACACAATATAGATATCCTCTATTTATCACATGTTTATCTCAATATGCAGTGGATATCACTCATGTAATAAATTTTTGATATTCCACTGTGTGTTCTTACGCCACATGACGTCATAATTAAACATTAAGTAGCTTCACGGGAATGATTGACGTATAATGAAAAAGTAACAAAACAATTTAGTTGAAAAGTGTAGAGTTGTAAATGTGAAGCATTTAATGCTGTTTTAGTTTTTTCTTCCAGGAATTGATAAAAATAGTTTAGGGAAGAATAACGGGCACCGACGAACAACCAAAGATAGAAGTAGATTACCTAAATTCCTAATTATCATATTACCAGAGGAATTTAAGATTCTAAATCAGATGGCGATTTTAATTCAGCAAATCCCCCTCACAAAAAATATATGCATTGTATATGCTTAAAAAATTAACTGCTGATTCTAAAGGAAAGGAAGATTTTCTTCTTACTATACTCTGTACGAATGTATCCTCAATATTTGAAACAAAGATGTTCATTAAACAGTACGAAAAAATTCCAAGAGTTCTCTTTTGAGCTCCTCTCTCTCTCTCTCTCTCTCTCTCTCTCTCTCTCTCTCTCTCTCTCTCTCTCTCTCTCCGTTATGTTTATGTTTACGCAGCTAAAAATAAAAAGTCTACGGGGATTCTGCATTGGAACAGACATTAAAGAACCCGAATGATAACGTTGAAAATTTTTGCGAGGTGAAAGACGACAGATTTTCCCAATATTGATATTCGTAAGAAGTTTGTTTTCTTCCTGTGAATTTTCCCGAGTTAAAAAAGATAATGCCATTCAATGTTTTGAAATAGTTCTATTTATACCAACTAAAGACAAGACTCGCCATGAGGGTGCTCGATTGAAAAAAGAAAAGAAAAGAGTGGCACAGTAGGCGAAAAGACTGCGACCTGTTGAAACTAATCAAATAATTAATGGGAAAAAAGTATTGTTCCTCTTATGTTAGCAATGGACTTCTTGCTCTCTGGTAAGTATGATCGTAACTGGTATCCTCTAATGATTTACAAAAGTTCCCGTCATGTATTCCTCTAACGATGTTAATATATTCATCGTCAAGAACGGGAGAATCCTTCCTTATTTGTCCTGCCGTAGAATAGAAACAATTCAACTCAGTAGCAGTTGCATATCTGTCTTCTTGTTGTGATTCAGTCAGTTTATGCCGAATAGAATGTAAATGGTCATACTGATCATCATCTTTTTCCACATAGATATCTTCTGTTTCCATAGAACTTAATTTCTGGTTTTCATATATTTGTGTATTGCTGTAGGCGACGTCATTCTGTTTCTGGTCAGATTCAGACCTAGTTATTACGTCATCATGGGTGATATTATCGACAGTCGTGAGGCAATTCTTTGGCTGTTGACTCAAAGAATTTTGCATCCTCCTGTTATTAGAGAAAAAAAACCCGTTTTTAAAGCTTATGTAATATTAACTTTATATTTAATGCGTCAAAAATATCTCCTTTCAAATTGGCTACTTTCATAGGCGTGAAACAAATTTTTCATTCACACAGCAACAAATATTCAAAGAATGCATCCTAGATTTTTTTATAGAGGTCAGACTAAATGTATCTAATGTATCGCAGTGAATTCTTTATAAAAATCAAATTTTTAATTTTTACGCGGCAGTTGAACATTACCATTGCTAATGTAATTCAATTTGAAACCAATTCTCTATAAATATGAAAATATAGGTGTCTTTGCACGCATGATCCCCGATTGGCTTTATATATCAAAAGATAATTGTTGCTCTTCGTATATAATTAGCTAGCCTTTTATATAAGACAAGGCGTTTTTTTAAGCATGATAGCAATGGCCATTTTATGTCAAAGCCAATATCAATGAAAGTTAAGTTCATCTCTTACATTTAGTTCATTTAAAATTGTAATTTTTCCATCTTTAGCTTCGGTTTCCATGGCAACGGAGAAAAATAGCAACAATCTCATGGGTATTGCTTCTTTATAAATCATAAAGCATAAAACTATAAAAACAGAACAAATGTGACTATGTGTGGCCACCGTTTGGTTATTTCAGAAAATCAATATTTAGAGTTATTTATGAGTAGAACTAATTTTCGGTTAGACTTACCTTTTACGATGGTTTTGAAAGTTCCAGGCGAATAAAACCACCAGAGAAACTATGAGGAGAGTGAATAATATCCCAACAATAGCATCTAAGTAAAAGTTGTAAAAATAATTTCTTACACATTTTATTAAAGCATCTTTATGTGTAATCAGATACATGTACCATTAAAGTCTTTTCAAAAACAAAAAAGTATTTTTTATTTGCTTTACTTTAATTGACATAACGATATATGTATATGTAATGTAAAGATTTTACACGTTCAATATTTTTAACCCGACAAAGTATTTTTTCTCCCATTTTCCTAAGAGGTAAAATTCTTACCGAGTCGTTGCTCTTGCATTTAACACACCGACATACTGATCAAAAATAGGTTATTGGTCCCCCTACCAGTGGAACCGGGGTGGGGATGGGTAAATATAGTCTCTGTAGTGGTTTCTCCGTCAGTCTGTCCCCACCTCGTTTTCCATCCTATTTTTGGGTTATGATTTAGCCAATTGATTTTAAACTTCCTATGCAGATTCATAATGATACCATACAAATAAAGATTGACTTTCGTATTTTTAATTAGCAGGTAATTAAGTAATTTTTAAAAATATTACTCTTATTTACGATCGGGTTAGTGCTAGACTCGATCAGAGTTCTAATAAATAAAAGTGAGAAAAGAGGAGCCGGGACTTTATCGTGCAGATCCTACTGTACCATAACTTCCAACAAGGCAATTATCACTCTTTATGTTTGACTTTCGTTACTTTTTAACAACAGGTGTTAAACTTATTAATTTTTGGAAAATTTATGATCGGGTTAGTGCTACATCAGTGCGTCGATTTATCCAAATGAACCCAAAGATGATGAAGAAATTAATTTTAAACGACTCGTTTTTCATTACTAATTGGGTTTGTCCTTTTAATATAAATCTTTCATCAATTTTTCTCCAGATACCTATTTAGCATATAAAACGACAATTGTTTTAACATTGGGATTGGGGTGCCTTTATGGAACATGCAAGTATTGCTTATGCAATACTCGTACTCTCAGAAAGCTTGTTCCATTTGCTAGTCGTCTCATAAAATCATGTAAAAGAAGGTGTCAATTTAAACACTTTTTTTCCATTGTCTAATATTGATATAACGACTGTAGTCATTGCTTAAAGATATCAGTAACTGTTATACCCACCTGAATAATAAAAATGCAAACATTTTACCTTTTGTCGGTGTATGGTTGGTGAAACCTCTTGTGGCTGATATGGTTTTCTGGTGCTTGTTTGTGTCTGTTCATTTATTAATAAAATGGATTTTAAGCTTTAAAGGGACATGGTCATGATTTTGGTCGAATTTTATTTTTCTATTTTTATTGATTACAATGCCTTGGTGATACATACAGAGAGTTGATCTAGAGTTCTTTGTAATGTAAACAAGGTTCGTGCCATATGTTTGTTTATATTGGTTGAATATACCGGTAAAAGTTCTTTTTCAAGCTGATTTTTCTATTTGTTCATTCGTTTTGAACATAAATAAACAGTTCCTTGTGTTTGTTAAATTCAGTTTAGGTCCAAAACTGGAATTTCTTTTGAACATTCATAATATAAATAAAAATATGATCTGTGCTGTTTATATATAACAAATATTTGTGAGCTCTGTATCTCGCTTATTACTCGATGACCGGCATTAAAATTTCTGTGACTATTAGAAATGCCTTACAAAAGCATGCAGTCTAATAAAACCACCCCTTTCTCCTTACACTCGTCAGGGTCTGACACGTATCGATAAGAGGTCATCTACACTCGATCTTAACTTTTGATCAATCAGGGAAGGACTTTCGTTATTTTGAACTCTTAAAAAGGAGATAAAAATAAATTCCTGCTTGTTTTTTATGTTACCTCCAGTATTGAAGAGTTGCACCTCTCATAAAACAGATAAAAGTATGTCTGTGATTGGTTGGTATATTTTAATTGTATGCAAATGAAGAGGTCGTGTGAAGATGTCTTGTAATCGATACCTGTCAAACACTGACGAGTGTATGGAGAAAGGGGTGGTTGTAATGAGAACGTGAAGCATTGTAAACATTAAAAACGGAAAATATACATTTTGACCAAAATCGTGACAATGACCCTTTGTGATTCAACAGGAAATAAATAGTTCATTCGTATGAGTACTTGCTTATTAATAATTGCATTTACTTAATACAAATTTTTTATAATATTTATTGACTAAAATAATTCTATTATTACTGAAGTGCTACTAATTTATAACACTTTTTGATTTTAAGTCCATGATACGTTTGATGCATGTTATTTAAAAAAGGGCTAGAAGATGGAAAAGTACCGTCGGTCGATTCATAGTTAGAGAAATGTGATGTGGCTGCCTCTGTAGTTATATGATGCGAGATCGTTTCTGTAAAAATAATGGAAAATTATATAATACTTCTTATTCCATTATTACTATATGTATAAGTGTAATATCAAATTTACAGTTACGCAGGTCAAATTGAAAACAGAATATGTAAAACAATTAACTTTATACTACTAAACAGGCAATTTTAAATAAATGATACTTTTAATGGTACCTTTTAACGTAAGATATTACAAAGTACATTATATAGCTCTAACGATTAAAAAATGGAAAATTACCATCGGTTGATTCATAGTTGGAGAAATGTGATGTGGCTGCCTCTGTTGTTATACGATGCGACCCCGTTTCTGTAAAAAGATAGTAAACTTAAACAGTAGTTTTTACTTTTCATTCTGCAAAGTATGTTTAAGTGTTTTATCGAGTTTACAGTTACTCAAGTCAAATTGGAAATAGAATATGTAAAAAGAATACATGTGACTTATAACAAAGTTAATGATACTCTTACTAATAAATGGGAAACTAATTACCGTTGGTCGATGTGTAGTCAGAGAAGTCTGCCGTGGCCGCTTCGATAGTTGTCCGATTTAAGTCTGCGTCTGATTAATATATATTTTGAAATTTTCATTCGATCAATTAAACACTGGTTATAAGGCATGTATTTGACAAGTGAATTGGAGTAGACGCACACAGGTCAATTTGGGATCACTGATTCAGTAATTCGATACAATTACGACGTATCGCGTATTGATAGTCGTATTCATACAAAATTAATAAGTATTTTGCGAAATATAAGAAAAGTTTATTTTACTTTTATTAATTTATATACATTGATTTGTACATGGATATTTTAATAAATATAATGTTTTTACGTATGAATACCTTCCTCAAGGCGGCCATTTTTAACCACATGGTTGATTGCATTAATAAACTGAAAAATTCTACTCAGTAATTTTAGTTATTATGATATCACTAATTTGAACCTTAAAGGGGCATGGTCACAATTTTGGTCAATATTATTCCTTCGATTTTAATGTTTACAATGCTTCACTTAGGCATTTTTAATAGCAACCAAAATTTGAGAGCCATTCGTTGAGTTATAAACAAGTTACAGAGATTACAATTCTTTGATATGTAAACTAAGTTTTTGTTTACATTTTGAATGTTGAAGTAAAAATTCCAGTTTTCGTACTTAAAATGAATGTGTTAAACGTTAGGAACTGTTTATTTATGCTTAAAATTAATATAGACATATCAGCTTAAAAACTGTTTTACTCGTATATTGAGCCTATGTAAACAAAAACAGGGCACGATCCTTGTTTACATGACAAAGAATTGTGATCCCTGTATCTTGCTTATAACTCTACGACTGACTCTCAAATTCATTTGATCATTAGAAATGCATTCATAAAGCATTGTAAATAATAAAAACTGAAAAAAGAATTTGACCAAAACCGTGACCATGCCCCTTTAACATTCACAAAAACAATGTTTTTCCCTGTAAATGACATCCTATCCGAAACTCCATGTTCAAGCACAGCAGAGATTTAAGTGAATATTATGACTGAACTATGTATATTCGGTGTTGAAGGCTCTTTTGGTCATACATACGAAACTTTACTGAAATGTACAAGATTTAGTAGATGGATATGTTTGCATTTTAAAAAATCCCATAATGACTTCCCTCCACGAAGTACATTGCATAAATTGTATACACGAATTAGATAAGAGAATTAAATAGTTTTGGATGTATTTTTCATTATATATTTTATGTTATTAACAAATTAAATCAGTTACATTTTTCACATTTATAGTTATGCAGAGACACCAAATGAGCACACAGCGTGTTAACAAAAATCAATATAATTAGATCTCTGTCTCAAAATAAAACTTAGTGGACTTTCTCTAATTGAATCATTGTAGTTAAACGTAATATGCAGATTCTAAACTAGTTTCATGTAAATTTACTTTTACTCATAGAAGCTTGAATTTTCTGCAGAAGACTGTTTTTAATACATTTTTGTTGTTGTAAAATAGGACACTTTTCCACACTATTGTCAATTTTTACCCAAAGAAATGGTATGAATCGATATGAGTTCAACATGGCTTCAATGTTTATTAAAATTTTATAGGTTCTTATTTCTTAGGGTTTTCTCATCTCAACACGTATGATCCCATTGTTGGTCCTTTCCTGACCCCATAGGTCTTTAATTAGCACCTTGTAAACATTGCACTGTATTTTAAGATTTAATAGTATATTTTAAAATATTTAAAGTTAACCCTTTGTTAACTGTTTGATATATTGTTATTTGATTAATACACGTATCTGACCTGACTTGCATTTAAAGAAACATATTCTGCATATGTATAATTTTGATAACTGTTACCATTGTACATACCTGTCAACATGAAAAAGAACTGCGCCGTGGTGAAAGTCAGAGCTCTCATTTTCCTTGTGTCATTTGTTACTAATTCCATTTCTTTCCTGGTCAAATTATCGTACGATCAAAAACAATGATATCAAATCGTCATGAATCAACTGTCATAACAACAGTTAAAAGTAATGGCAAGTTGTGTTTAATTTCCTTGGTGATAGTCCCTTTTCTTTTAAATGAAAAAACATGTTATATATGTTAGAGTTGTAATTTATCCACTATACAGTATAAACCAGCATTCTTAGAATAATGCATAAGCAATATATGTTCCCTGCCAGCACCTGCAATATTTTTTCAAGAAATGAGTTTTGATAAAATCCGGACGAAGATATTTGAACATCTATTATTTTGTAAAATCATTTGGAGATATCAAGCAGAATTTACTTCACTGTTTAGATTAAATTAGATTTTTATATTTAACAGTCAGATATCGTACTTCTAATACACACGTACATTTTGGTAATCATGGAATTTATGCATTACATTTTAATGGTAGGAAGGTTATTGTTCTTGTAGAATGAAAATAAATAGGGCTCGAGCGAACTCAACATATCTTTTACTTTTACTTACACTTAAACATCGTACTTTTAGAGGCACAAAATATGATGAAAACTGTTAAAAAGAGATTGGTCAAATACCTTACATTAACAACATTAAAATGTAATGCATATCTCGCTAGAACATCCTTTCCAAAAATAGTTCGTCCTTTGAATGGAATGATAATAATTCCAATATCAGATTCTACAATAGTGCTAAGAAATTTAAGAAAGGAATATGATTTAACGTCCCAACATTTAAAATAAACTATAGCCCCCTCCCCCCTTTCATCGGTAGGAAACCAAGAAAAGATACAGAGAAATCCTGAAATAAACTATTGCTAGGAGAATTTTGTTACGAGGCAAAGTACGAGTCATCACAAATTGATTAGGGACATGAAATCTAGATGTTATATTTAGAATGAAATATCGCACACTTAAGATAGCAAAACATTTCAAATCAAAGTTTATCATTTATGTCCCTTCTTCGAAGAATTTGTTTGCTTAGCAGGCTTTTCTTTTAAATATAAATCAACAGAAATATAGTGGATGTCTTTAAAACAAACAACACTTTTCAACTACAATTAGTTAATGATAACAGCAAAAGGTGACAATGATATTTCCTGACGGAACTTATTGTAGAAGCAACGCAACATTATTAAGGTTAACAGGACCTAAAAGGTGTCTCAGTTTCGTACTACTTTATATCATGGCAAAAGTTTATCAGTTTAAGTCGTTTTAAGTGATTGATGACGTTTTATTGGGTTTTATAAAGTCATAATTCCATAATATCTTTTCGTTACTATTTGTTTTATGTTTTCTTTGTGCTTCGAATAAATATTCCGGTGGTTATTATAAGGAATGGTGTATGAGTTCTTCTACAAGTTTTAGACTAGGTGCACAATGCGCATGCTTGGCAACAAATAACTTCACCCCCAGGCAGCTAGAAGAAAGGAAGAATTCAATTCCTTCTCCTTATAGGATCTATTTTACAATAGATATATTAAACCATTGTCTTTTCGGTAAGATATTTTACCACAGTTACTTCAGTTTATCTAGTAAAATAATTCAGTTGATAACATTAAAATTAATTATATTTAAACATCTTGAAATATTTAATGCGTAAATAGCTGCATGAGTGTGTAGTTCATTATAATCATTTCTGTAATAATTATTGTTACAACTCACCGACATTTCTTATTATTGAAAAAAACACAAACATCAAGAACCCAACAACTGAGTTATTTATTCGTCATAAATCATAGAATAAAGACATAACATCTACTTACGACTGTGACATAAAAGTTAATTATTAATTTAGAATCTCCTCCTAGAAAGAAAGTGGAAAAAGTGAATAGATTAAAGACGACCAGGCAGACATATAGAAAGACAGACAGCGGGTAACCAAAAAAGCTCATTTGAAATTTAGTTCAGAAGAGTTAAAATGAATGGAATATTTTTTGGATTTTTTAAAACTTCTTTCTCTCTTATATGTTTACTTAGCTTTAAAAAAACCCAAAATTTATTCATTTAAAAATAAATATTACTATTAAAAACTTTATGAAATGTATCGCAATTATTGCCATTGAGACAGGTATGAAAAAAAAAAGATTTACTAGGTCACAAACAATTAAAATGCATGTATATCTTATATATTAAAATGTAAATAAAGACATTTACAAAACAACCCCACTAAGTTAAATAAGTAATAGATCATGATCGTTAATATTATCGCATTATAACCATAGTTACACCGTGTCTATAGATGAAGAGTAATACTTCTTTATGAAGCAAATGATCATTTGCTATATGAATATTTCAAGAATAACCGACGGTTTACGTTAACAATCTTTTCTTTGGCTTGACTTGTATCAAAAGTCATAGTGTGGATTGGGAACTGAGCGACAACTGTTGTCCAAAGACGCTGCCATGCTATAGTACTCGTTATCACGTTCTGGAAAACAGTTCCTGCTTTTTCTAACTGTAGAATAAGAAACATCTTCCAGCTGAGTAGACGTTGCATATCTTTCATCTTCCCTTTCTGATACAACTTGTTTTGGACGACTGGAATGTAAATGGTCATACTCTCCCTCTTCATTTTCCACATATATATCATCATTGCGAACATCATTCGTTGTAGTTGTAGTTGTGAAGATGACGTCATTCTGGTTCTGGTTTGTTCCAGATACATGCATCATGTCAGTATACGTATTATTGACTGTCTGGCACGACTGTAGGTCCTGAACATCATTTTGGGAATCGCGTAAGTTGCTATCACAAAAGTTAGTTACCATTTAATATGCATAATATATGTATTGAGTAACGATTGCAAAGTGTTCATATCATAGGGATAATCACGAAAATTGGCAAGTGAAATCATAATCTTACAACTTTGAGAGTAAAAAAATTCAAAGGGTTTTGACAAACAAATAAGTATAAACAGTAACCAATGCAGATACATTCATTCAAAGAGGTACAAGTGTTATTGAAGAATATTGATTTAAAAATCTTCGTTCGGCTTTTAATGGACAACATGTCATTTACAGATATAAGCCACAGGCACCTGACGTTATAAATTTTTCTCATAATAAAAATATATATCCTATACCTAATAATACACAAGATACCCATCGCCGCCATCTTGAATTTATTTTAAACTGTCACAGCAGGTGGAAGTTTCGCTTGAAACTCATCGGTAAAATTATTTTGCGACCCTCTCCGTCTCCCGATCGGTCATTCAATATCTAAGCTTACAACCGATTCAAGCAGAATGGCGCGTCACACCTGTCATTTATAAAACTCGCCCCTCAATTCGCACCCACTGCCTTAGATATGCGACAAAAGGCTAAAGGGTGGACGGAAGTTGACATAAGTGCGTCATACTTTCGGTAAACCCTCCCAAATATAGCACTGATACGAATATTCAAAAGGAGTCGATTTTGAATTCGATCAACATACAAGTTAAAATTAAGAAAGTGGATAATATAAACTCTTAATTATAATAACTTTCATGACACAAAGTTTATATAAACATGTTATTAAATGCATATATTTTGAAATATTGACACAAACACACGTTGCATGGAATTCTCATTTACATATAGGCGAAAACTTCCGTCCACCCTTAAGCCTTATGTCGCATATCAAAGGCAGTAGATGCGAATTGAGGGGCGAGTTTTATTAATGGCAGGTGTGACGCTGCGTTTTGGTTGAATCGGTTGAAGGATTAGATGTTGAATGACCGATCGGGAGACGGAGAGGATCGCAAAATAAATTTACCGATGAGTTTCAAGCGAAACTTCCACCTGATAAGACAGTTTCAAATAAATTCAAGATGGGTGCGATGGGTACCTTGTGTATTATTAGGTATAGGGTATTTGATTTTATTATGAGAAAATTTATAATGTCAGGTGCCTGTGACATAAGCATATGCTTTATGGATCTTAATAGGACTTACCGTTTACGCTTTTTTCTGTAAAACCGCAAGAGAAGAACCAAAAAGGTCAATGCGAAGGCAGCAACAAACAAACCGACAATGGCTCCAACAGTATCTGAAAAGGACGCTACTGCTGATACCATTGCTAAGTAACTCACAAGCACTCTAAAACATATTTGGTATTTTATAATTATAATGTCAGTTAATGAAACCGCATTTGCTCAAAACATTTATGTCAATTAGATATTGAATAAATATTTTTTTATAAGGTTAATACAAACTGATTACAAAAATATACATCTTACCATGATATTGTAAACATATATCCGGATTTTCAATTTTGTAATACTTTAGAATTCTTATTTGGTATAGGTCCCTTGCCAACTCTAATCACTATCAGTTAATAATTGAAATTGAAAGTTCTTATGTATTTTTGGCAAATTAACAGAGAAACAAGAGGCCCATGGGCAACATCGCTCACCTGAGTAACAATGAGTCTAAACAATTTTAAAGAATCAGCAATATGTCAAAATAATTGCAAATAAGTAAACCATATGTGATAACATTATTACAGTTTTTGTGAATAATTAAAATGTTTTCCTTTTTACAATTGGATCCTCAATGTGGCCCCACCCTACTCCTCAAGATTTTGATTTAAACGAATTTGAATCTATACTATCTGAGTTACAGCTTTTCTAAGCAAATGGTTTTTAGAAGAAGATTTTTAAAGATTTTTCTCTATATATTCCTGTAAAATTGTGTCCTCTCCTCCCCATTGTGACAACATGCTACCCCCGGGGATCAAGATTTGAACACATTTGAATGTACCCTACCTGAGGATGCTTCCACACGTTTCAGCTTTCCTGGCTGATTGGTTTCTGAGAAGAAGATTTTTAAAGATTTACTCTATATCTTCCTATGTAAAAATTCGACCCCCATTGTGGCCCTACCCTACCCCCGGGGATCATGATTTTCACAACATTGAATCTACACTACCGGAGGATGCTTCCACACAAGTTTCAGCTTTCCTGGCTTATTTTATTCTGAGAAGAAGATTTTTTTAGAGATTTACTCTGTATATTCCTATGTAAAAAAATTGACCCCCCCCATTGTGGCCTCACCCTACCCTCCGGGGCCATGATTTTCATAACTTTGAATCTACACTACCTGAGGATGCTTCCACATAAGTTTCAGCTTTCCTAGCTAATTGGTTTCTGAGAAGAAATTTTTTAAAGATTTTCTCTTTATATCCCTATGTAAAAATTTGACCCCCCATTGTGGCCCCACTCTACCCCCAGGGATCATGATTTTCACAATTTTGAATCTACACTACATGAGGATGCTTCCACATCAGTTTCAGCTTTCCTGGCTGATTGGTGTGAAAAGAAGATTTGTAAAGATCTACTCTATATATTCCTATGTAAAAATTCGACTCCCAATTATGGGCCCGCCCTACTCCCGGGGCTCATAATTTTCACAACTTTGAATCTACACTACCTGAGGATGCTTCCACATAAGTTACAGCTTTTCTGGCTGATCAGTTTCAGAGAAGAAGATTTTTAAAGATTTACTCTATATATTCCTATGTAAAAATTCGACCCCCCATTGTGGCCCAACCCTACCCCCGGGGATCATGATTTGAACAAACTTGAATTCACACTACCTGATGATGCTTCGACGTAAGTTACAACTTTTCTGGCTTATCAGTTTAAGAGAAGAAGATTTTTAAAGATTTACTCAATATATTCCTATGTAAAAATTCGACCCCCCATTGTGGCCCCACCCAACCCCCGGAGCTCATGATTTTCACAACTTTGAATTTACACTACCTGAGAATGCTTCCACATAAGTTTCAGCTTTCCTGGCTGATTGGTTTCTGAGAAGAAGATTTTTAAAGATTTACTCGATATATTCCTATGTAAAAATTCGACCCCCCATTGTGGCCCAACCTTACCCCTCGGGATCATGATTTGAACAAACTTGAATCCACACTACCTGAGGATGCTTTCACACAAGTTTCAGCTTTTCTGGCCAAATGATTTTTGAGAAAAAGATTTTTGGAAATACCAACAAATTATCAATGATTTTTTAATTATCTCCCCTTGAAAGAGGGCGTGGCTCTTCATTTTAACAAACTTGAATCCCCTTCACCTAAGGATGCTTTGTGCCAGCTTTGGTTGAAATCGGCCCAGTGGTTCTGGAAAAGTCGAAAATGTAAAAAGTTTACGGACAGACAGACAGACGGACGCCGAACAAAAAGTGATCAGAAAAGCTCACTTGAGCTTTCAGCTCAGGTGAGCTAAAAATTGATTCAAAATTTAGATTGTAATATGCTTAGATCTTGATTTGAGAAATTATATATGGAGTTATCAAGTTTTTAGGTAGCCTAATATTTGTAGGAAAATATGCTCAAATGTTAAGTTGTAAAACTCCATTTAGTTGTAAACGTGTGATAAATGAAGGAGATTTGCGTCATGTGAAAATTTCATTAAAAACCACCAACAATATTTCGATTTACCGTGCTTGTTACGTGTATATGATTTTTGCAAGAGATAATTTATCCTTTTACAATGCTAGACATTATTTTGCAGGATGCAAACGTATATTAAAAATACAGATAATATTTTTAGATCAACCTGTTTTGTTTACCGATATTTGCTATGTGTTTACAAAATTAATAAGACACAAAATCCATAATTTGTTTATCAATGATAATAAATCACACAAAACGTTAATACCAGTACTCGATATTGTCGATTTGTCAAATGATGTAGAAATAGTGGGCGCTGTGACTTCAAATGACGGTACTTTAGATGACGAGATGTCTTCAGATGATCGGTACACAGTAGTCGAAGTGTCCTCTGATTCGTTATATCGTATGTATGAAACTGAATTACATTCGTTGCTTAAACTAAGTTATATTACATTATTATATAGATATTATTAAATATATTACTATACAGATATATTACAAAAGTTTATCAATATAACAATGATTATAATACAGATGATTCTAAACTTGTTTTTGAGTAGTATGTACATATAATAACACTGTTGACATTTAATATTTTGGTTTTTTTAATGCATCAATCTAATTAACCAGTATTACTACTTCTTAATCAGAAATGCATTAAATAATTATATTTATACATGTGTAGTTGTGCATACTTACCATTATAACCGCAATAAAATGGAAGTTGTTGTACACAGTTCGTATTACTGAAGTTCAAATTGTCGTTTTCTTCTTTCATGCAATAACATCTATCTTCCATTTCAACTTGAAAAAAAATCGCTTCATTAAATTTTAGCAAATATATCTTACTTAGATATGCACGTTTTTCAAATAAAACTGGATACTTTTTTTTACAGAATTACTTCTTAGTTAGAGCTGTGTCATCTCCGTAAATGCAGAACTGACTTCGATAACTTGAAGGCTAGATGATTAAATAGTTTACTAAGAAAAAGACTAAATTTATTTTTTTTTCTAGGGGGAGATATATATATGTGTACATATATATGTGATATATATTGGTGTGAATATATATTATATTCAATAATATTCCATATCATATACCTTAAGTTCGGCATTTAGATTTTTTTTTTACATTTACCAACAAAGGTAAGTATGGGTGAAATAATTTAGAGAAAGGGAAAAACCTGATTTTCAAAATACCCCAACCCTCTCTTTATAAGGGGTGGGGGTAGTTGTTTATACTTCTAAGTATAAACAACTACCCCCACCCCTTATAAAGAGAGGGGTAAAAATTCTACGGAGGTGGTTTCTTTCAGTGGGAATTCATGGGATTTTAGGAGACCAATTAGCCAATTCCATATCCTAGGAGGAATTACTATGCGAGGAAAAAGTCAATCGTGATGTAACACCGAATTGAACTTACTTGGGTTGATTTATAATGGAGTGAACATTAAGGCTACTAAAAGCTCAATAGAATTAACTTGAAATTAAAAATCAATTCGACAATATTTTAGTGCGTACTGTAAATAAATACATAATAAATGAATACAATACTTACATTCCATGTACACTCTGAAATGATTATCAGTATTGCACTTAACATCAGAAAGACAAGACATATTGCATTTGCTAGTCAGCGAGATAATTCCTTGAATATTGCAGACGCAAACACAGAGGGAACCCTGAAAGTTAATTAAAAAAAAAAACAAATTTATGATCCTTGTTAATATTGCACCTATTGTTAACTTATATTTTAATATATAAGTAACTATTTCATTGCAGTGTTTTCAAACAGAGAAAATTGATATCCTTAATTTGCATATAACGAATTAAAGAAAATTGCAAATATCTCCAATTTTATACTGCTGAATCTGTTATGCTAAATTTAGTAAAACAAATTACAAACTTGATATCAGTTTAATCTAAATCTTTATAACCTATACATGTATTATTTTCTCTAATATGTAGTAAAATTTAAATTTTACATGAATTAATAATTAAAGAAGTATTTCTATTATTACCTTAAGAGCAAAATATACTGGTTCGTTTTGTCTCGAGGTACAATTTTCCTTTTGACATTCCAAGTAACACCCGTCTACAGTGTTCTCTTGATGACGGTTTGATTTTGGAAAATATTCAGGGCATAAAATTGGAAACTCGAAACAGCCTTTGAATAAAAAGTCATAAAGGTTGGTTGCAAATCGCTCAATGAATTTATTTTAAACTAGTCAACGACAAATCATCCGATGATTTTTATGAAATGTTTTATCTCAAATCCTGAGAAAATATTCAGCTGAAGTTTTACATTCCATTTTCGAACCACATTTTCTCAATTCTCAAAGTTGCGTCAAGAATTTAATTGATAAAAGTGTCCCCTTTTAATAACTTTTCGTCTTCAATCATTATTTACTTCGAGAAATGCAAAAATTCTAAATTATAAAAATTATTTATATACCTTAGTAAAAACTCGCACTTTAGTTTAAGGTTTGACTTAATTTTTTTTTTAATCCGGTCATTTATCTTTATTAATGCATAACATCGAAACAATATCATTTCAAATAATTTGACTGTTTAACGATTGACTGAATGTAATTTACTATTTCTTTGCACATGACTTAAATGAGTAGAAAATGAATTTTTGTACATGTAGTGAACCAGAAATCTACATCTTGTCCCAAAGTATGGGATCAAATTGTTGTCCTTTCGACTGAATTCTTTATTCTGAATTCTTCATTAAGTTTGTCTTGAAGTTTGAATTGAAGTAATTCGAATAGTTGGACATGTGACTTATTACCACTAAGCAATTGTTAATATATAGATGTATTTAGAATCAGGATAATAATTTTGGTACGTTTCATGACATTTCGGAAAAAACCCATTCAAAATGAATTTATGAATTAATATTTACATCCACTTAGTATAATTGATTTCCTATATATCTTACTGAAATTTATTGTACATCCATAGCTCTATAAAACAGTACTGAAATATACACACCATTTATTGATTGGTCGAAACCTTCAGCAACCTGAGAATAATCACTGACAGCACGATATAATCATGCTGATGCCAGATTCAAATTTCCATAGAAGACGATCTGGCTGTTTCTTTTATCTAACGTACTGATGTACATTACAATAATTTAGTTAATTTTCTTACTTTTTACGATTAATTTATTAATTTGATAAAAGAAAGATGTAAATATAAACAATAAAATGTATTCTTTGATGATTTATGTGGGTTATGAAGCTGGCAAGGATTGCAGAAAAAAATTAGCGGGTTATGTATTTTTTTCTGCAATGTCGCCACCTTCATATCCCGAATGAATCACCAAAAGAAAGTATTTTATTGTTTAAATGTATATTGTTCAAACATTTATTCAGCTACTGTCTTTGATTACCCATATAAGCAATCCACGGAGTATATTTCCCATCTTTAGAAGGCCGTACAAGTACTTCTGTTAATGATCCAAAATTTTTGTTAACATGTGAGCCGACTCTAGTTCTGCAGTGTTCAATAAGCGTTGTCCAAGTTCGATTCAATTTGCTAGGTTGACTATCTGTAAGATTGTAAGAACGGTTTTCAATTTTGATAAGGTCATTTAATATCTAAACATGTTTTAATTATAGATAATTGTAGTAAGACAATAGAATTTTAAAATAAAAGTTACAAAATCAAACTTACTTGTCAAATAAAAAACCAACGTAATCGTGTTAATGAATATAACAATACACAATGTTCCAGTCATATTCACAGGACTATTAGAATTATTCACTTATCATCAAGTTTATATCCAATCAATATAGTTAAACCCAATGTCCTCTGGATGTACACATTCATCTGTTTGATTTTCAAAACACTTCCTGTTTTACGGGTGTTATCGCTGCAATTCAGAAAAGACTCTACCATTTGAACTTCTAATTTTCAAATAGACATGATTTCCTAGCCAGCAAAGGATTTTCCTGATAAAACGCACATTCTCAAGCCTGTGTCCGATTGTTCATCTCCAGGTGTAGTGTTTACGAAAAGTCCTGATTTGTCAATTACGTAGTTCCTTCTTGTCCTATCGATATTAACTTTCCTTATTAACAATTGCATTTTAAATATTTGATGATCTTCATTTCAAACGAACAAAAACAAGGATACCAAAAACCATGCCAGCGACTTTTTTAAACGAGTTACTAGTATTATTTTTTTACAATTCTACAATGACTTTGATGATTTTCAAATGGAAGGAAATTAAATTGACATATCAGAAAAAGTGTCGAAAGTTTTGATCGTTTTATACTACTCAAAAAAACTTTTGAATCATCCGTATTCAAAGCCTTTAATGCAATGTAAAACTTTCGCAAAAAATTAAGTTTATTAAAGCAAAGAATGTCTTTCATAAATATCATTATCAAGAATATTTTCATTTTATTTAAACACAAACGTCCCTCAAATGTAAAGAAAACGTTAGGACAGCTTCAATAATTTCGGGGGAAACTTTACTTTTTTTAAGAGGGGCACCTGACTTTTGTTTGCAAAATAAAATATAATCCCCAAAGTGGGTCATATCATCTTCAGACAACCTTTAACAGCATTTTGCAGAGTAAAATTATCGAATTCGGACGTATTGCTCCTGATCGTTAATGTCTGCATGGGTAAACGACAGTCTTTCGGCAGTCGAAACAACTAAAGCTGTAGAGATGCTACAAGTGTGTATTATCTTGAGATTCTGCAAGATATGACGTATATAGCTAGAATGTTTGGGGTAGCTCTTAGCAGTGTCAAAGTTAATGACAAGATGCAGGTAAACCATTTCTGACGGTAAAAGACTGAGATCATGACCTCCCCCAAAAAAACAACTTTACGAAAAGACAGATCCATTCTTAAACCTGGCCTATGAGCACGAATATCACCAGTCAGGAATCTTCAGACTGGACGTACATGTAAGGGGGACTAAAGTATTTTGCTCTAAATATGGGGCGTGTTTATCCTAACCAAATCTGAATACTAGTAAGCGATATTGGTCGTTGGTCATTTGATCGGTGGTTCCCCCAAAGTGTGGGATAACTGAACTTCCATAGGCAATTGGCAGCCATGTTACAGGACCTAACGTTTATCAAAGTATCGTACTTTTTTAAATCATGGCAAAACTTTATCAGTTTAAATCGCTGCAAGTGATTGATGACGTCTTATTGTTTTTTATAACGTCATAATTCCATATTATATTTTCGTTACTATTTGACATGTGTATAATGTTTATTGTGCTTCGAATAAAACATCCTCTGGTTAATGTGGAAGAAAAAATGTAAAAAAAACTATAAGTTGTTCTATAAGTTTTAGACTAGATACGCATGTTTGGCGCCAAATACCCAATGATATATACTTTGCCCTCAGACAGCTAGGAGAAAGGAAGAACTCATCTCTTTCTCCATATATCTACTTCACAATAGATACCGATGTATGAAATCATTGTCTTTTAAGTAAGATATTTTACAGCAGTTACTTAAGTTATCTAGTAAAATAATTTTATAATAACATTTAAATTAATTATATTCTAACATCTTGAACTATTTGATGCGTGAATAGTTGCATTAGTTTGTTTTTCAGTATGCTATTTTCTGTTATAACTTTTTGTTACAGATCATGGACTTTTAGTATCATTGATAAATACACAAGGATCACGAACCCAATATCTGAGTTATTTATTCATCATTGATATACGGCTGTGACATAAATTGGTAGGTTATCAACTTAGAATCTTCTCACAATAAGGACGTTTGTACCAAATTGTGTTCGAGAAATGAAGAGAAATAAGGTGAATGTATCTTTCAAAAACAATACACGCTTTTGAAAGCTATATTATTTGGAATTATCAAATGATAGGTTTAATTATAGCTTAAAAGTAAATCATAAATAAAAACTTAAAATAAATATGATTAGCAATTTGTTTGACCACCCAGCCTCCTTAATATGATGTTAAAACAAAATGAAAAGAAGAGAAAAAGTATAAATAAGCAATTTACCCTACAAGTTCTTGGGCAGGTCTTTTTTTATTGGTTGATTTTTTTTAACGACCTTTCTTCATCTTTTAAATGACGCTTCATTTCTTAGCAGTACGACAGGCATATAAAATAATTTGGTTTCACCAATATTCGTTGAATACCAATTTTTGCAAATTTGTTTGTTTAGTTGATAGTTTTTTGTTTTTGTTTTTTTTTTAAACAAATGTTGTCATAACCTTTTTAGGTAAAATTTCTGAAGAAATTTATGATATTTACTTTCAAGTTTATTGCTTCATAATATCTTAGAGAAGTTTGTTTTCATGTTAAAACTGCTTATTGACAAAAGAAGATAACCTTGAGAGAAATGGAAATACTGTTATTTTGTCTTGAAAGTCTTTCTGCAGTATTCTTGTTTCTTGTTTTCTCTATTTATATTTAGTCTGCCACAAAGAAAAACCCAGTGGTAACAGATATTTTGAGATCCAATTTTATTATTTTTATTTTGTACAATCAGTTTCACAGGGATGTTTGTGTTTGTTTGGTGGAGGGTAGAGGTTGTATGATTTCAGAATATTTGAGCCACGTGCTAAAGGAATGTTTGCGCATAGATTTATTAAATTGCTGTTTTTAGGAAGACTTTTCGCACTGAAATTCTGTAATCAATCCCATTTATGTAACAAATCTTAGACCTTGGTGCTAGGATGATTTATAATATACATCCAAGTTTCTTTTTCTTTTCTGGTTAGGATTTTAAATTTTAAATGATGTAGACGAACCGACTACATCCAATTATTCAATACATACCTGATTGTATTCACCATCTCTAGAAAATTGACAAGGGAGAGAATGTTCAATAGTTGTACAATGTATTTACTGTATTTTCCCGAATATAAAACGAAGTTGTGTATAATATACATCCCCCCACTTTGAGCCTGGAAATTAGTGATAAAATGAAGTTCGGGTGTTTAATATGCGCCAAGACATTTCACCAATGTTTTCTATAACTTTTGTAAGAACAAAAGAAGGAAAAGGATTCCAAAACTATACATCTTTATTTATACATCTTAAAGATTTTGAAAGAATAGGCTTAAAATAAAATAAAACAATTATAATGTTGTGAAAATAAACCAGAAAGCCCCTCGAAGATTGTTACTTAATATAAATATAGGTATTGACCTTAAGGACGTGACAATTTATATTTTTCATGTAAATGAAATACGATTTCGACCATTATCTTATGGAAAGAAAACCAACAACATAACATTAAAACGAAGTTTTTCAAGTTCGTATGCACACAAATTTTCTTATGGGACAGATATTTATGACTGCAATATGTGTGAGGTTGAATCTTGTGATGTTTCAGATTGGTTCTCTGCTGTTGCATTATGCGGTGAACTAGGGGGATCTGAGAGGATTGGGTTTGGTGTTGATTGTAGCAATGGTGTGCCTGGGCTAGTAATAGTGTCTAAAGAAGATTGAAGCACTGGTAGATCATCATTAAAGGTATCAGAACTGTCATCAAATGTCTCATTTACAAAATATGACAAATGTTTTGATAGATTGTCATTTTCCTTCTTTAGTTTCAAAAGTGTTTTCTTCAGTGTAGAAATTTCCTGTTTTAATTGGTAGTTTTGTGAGGATACATGGGCAAGCTTCTTCCTTGTTTCTATTATAGAATTGTTCAATTTTTCTGCATTTGTATCAATTTGTTCAGTTCTACGGAGAACCTCCTCCATTGCGAGTTCGGCTGTATATTGTTTAGTACATTGCAATTTTGCAAAAATTCCAGTTATCTGAAGTGTTGAGGATTTAATTTCTTCCATCTTAAACTACAAAGAAAAATTTCAAAGAGGTAGAAAGATTTTGACATGTGTACATAAATGATACTAAGTTGATGAAGGGAACCCTTTCTAGATATTTCTTTACTTAAAACCAAAATTATTCAAAGTAATGTCAAAGATCTGTCTCTGTATCATGTATATAATATGTCACCTTCAACAGAAAAAAGTGGAGACAATTGCTTAACAATAGACGCGGTTGAAAAGGATTTACATTTCCCAATAAAGCGCTATTCTTCGTTAGAAAATGTAAATCATTTCTAAGTTTGTACGTTTAATAATATTAATAAAAATAATAATAATAATATGTACATAGGCCTACATGTAACCTCGATATTCATGACCTATCATATCTCTATCCCCTCTATGCCACTATCAAAGTGTGTAGAACAAATTTCTATACATGCTAAATAGTCCTGTAACAATGCAATCTGCTCCCCATTTTAAGGTACAAAAGGTCATATAACCTTTATATTTCCTTTGAAAACAATGTACAAAGACATTGGAATAAGATGCCAAAACTCACACATCATAGGTCAGATTGTGTAAGCTATGGAGTGAATATAACAAATGTGTATAATAAAATTAGATAGGTGTATACATGTATGCACCTACAGATAATTGGGATAATGGCTTGAATAAGAATAATCTTGAATAAAAATAATAGTCACTGAATCACTGAATTTGTCCATTAAAATTGCTGCCGAAACAAAAGACAAGACTCATTTACTTATTCAGTGTACCATTTGGCCTTTCTATATATTGATGTGTTTGACATGCTATTTCTGTGGTCTAGATAAATAAAATGATTTAAACTTACTTTATCTCTCATAGCAGCAGCTATGACAAACAAATGAGATCAATTTACGTGATATTACAAATGCACGACATCCCATTATATGATGAAACTTTTTAAACTAGAGTAAATCAATTGAATGGCTGTGTATTTTAGATATTGTTTTTGTTTGAAGTTTCCTATATTTGTAATTAATACATTCAATATATTTTGTGATTTCATTAACTTAATACTAAATACATTAGTTGATCAATGCAAATCTGGCTCTAGGATCATGAAGCAGTCTTAGACGTAAATAATTTACACGGTTATTGTCTCTTGCTTGAATAAGATGACAAAATTGAAATGCTATTAAGAGTGTATTTTTATACATTGGTAATCATGAATTTCAATCATCATTTGATGATAAACAATCATTTTATGACTGATTGAAATTTTAACTCGTCTGAAATTGCTTCATGATCCTGAGCCCAGATTTGTCAAAATCTATTCATGTGCACGCAAGTTTTAAATATAACTACATGTACAAGAAAATCAAATTTCTTAAATTTGAATCAAGAATCATTTTTTTAAATGCAAACGTGGTTGGGCAATTTCCCTTATACCTAGCAGAAACATACCAAGTAAGCTGTACTATTGTTTTTAAAGCCATACACTCACCAGAAAATGGGTTAATGAGTTTTCTTCAGGATAATATCCTGTGCTAAAACTGAAAAAAAATTATCTACATACTTACAAATACAGACGCGTATTCATGCCACATTTGCACTTCACATTTTTTTTTATTTTCTAAACTTTCTAATCTGCAAAATTTGCACTTTAAAGTGTAACATTTACACTTTAATCTGTAAAATTTACTCTTCAATCTATAAAATTCACACTTTCAAGTGTAAAATTTACGTAAAAATTCAACCCCCCATTGTGGCCTCACCCTACCTCCGAGGATCATGATTTGAACAAACTTGAATCTACATGAGGATGCTTCCACATAAGTTACAGCTTTCCTAGCTGATCAGTTTCAGAGAAGAACATTTTTGAAAGATTTACTCTATATATTCCTATGTAAAAATTCGACCCCCCCCTTATGGCCCCACCCTACCCCTGGGGATCATGATTTGAACAAACCTAAATCTACAATACCTGAGGATACTTCCACACAAGATTCAGCTTTTCTGGCAAAATGGTTTTTGAGAAGATTTTTGAAAATACAAATTTTCAATATTTTTTTTAAATTATCTCCCCTTGAAAGAGGGCGTGGCCCTTCATTTTAATAAACTTGAATTCCCTTCACCAAATGATGCTTTGTGCCAACTTTGGTTGAAATCGGCCCAGTGGTTCTGGAGAAGAAGTCGAAAACGTAAAACGTTTACGGACAGACAGATGGACAGACAGACAGACGGACAGACGGACGGATGCCGGACAAAAAGTGATCAGAAAAGCTCACTTGAACTTTCAGCTCAGGTGAGCTTAAAAAAAAGGCACAAGTCCGCGTGAATGTAAAACGTTCCAATGACACTCATATCGGCGAAGAAATATTTGACGATTAAATTCCTTATTTTATCATCTAGTATTTATTACTTAAAATTGCTTCAATCTATACATATTTAAGTGTAAGGATTTCAAATTTTACATCTTCATTCGGATCCGCAGACGACAATTCATAAATTTTGAACCCGATTTAAACGAACCCCAGCGACTCACGTGATAACAGTCCAAACGTACTGGGTTTCTTTCTTTTTTTAAGTTTTATTTTTAGATATAAGTTTATTCTCGATATTCGAACTTTCAATACTCCTAAAAGGTAGAGTGGAGAAAACAAAAGATATAGACATCAACAGTGATGAATTTCGAACCCGATGAAAAACCTACTCCACAAGTTTGACAAGGGTTCCTAGTCCTACGTATATGTGACATATATTCCCCAAACAAACAAACAATTAAGAATGATAGTTATCTGAAGTGAAATTTAGGACACAATTATTCAAGTATTAATTTACTCTATTGAAAAGTAATGGTCATGACAAACCATAAGGTCGTAAACAATTTTTGTGTGAAGTGGGAACTTCTGATGTTTCTCCATAAGAAAGGTATAGACCGGACACGAATTAAGCACTTTTTCCAGTGATCTTGAACTTACCCAAATGACCTTGGGTCAAGATCATGACACACCCTTAGGTCATAAGCAACATTTGTGTGATGTATTAGATGATGATTTTTATCCATAAGAAAGGGAAGGACCGGACACGATTGCACAGACTGATAGACGGACGGACGGATGGACGAAGTGATTCCTATATACTCCTCAAACTTTGTTTACGGGGGGTATTATCAGCGTGTTAAAAGAGATTTATATCAAATCTGATGATGGCAACCTAATTTTACAGGATAACAATGAAGATTTTGGGGAAGAAAATAGGTCGTTAACTATGGCATGTCCTACGTTGCAATATTTGATCTTTTTATTTCTGTTATATTTTCTATTTGTTCTTTATAAAAATTTATTTGTATTGTATCTTGTTTATTTATCATTTGTATTGTAGAAGTTTTCATTTGTATAATTTTCTATGTGTAGTGTATAATTTCTATTTGTTTTGTATAATTCTCAATTTGCATTGTATAGTTTCCATTTGTATTGTATAATTTTCCATTTCTATTGTATAAATGTTTGTATTGTATAATTTTTCATTTGTATTGTATCTTTTGGACTGTTTATTTCAAAAATCAATTTTATTTATTTTACAACGATTGATAAACAAGTTCTACAACTTATATTAATATCTTTCGTTGGCACGGATGTTAGCGCGAAGGGGTCATTAATGTGGGAGGAAGCCGGAGTGCCCGGAGAAAACCTACGTGTCCAAGCGGGCGACCACCATACCCTTTCACATACAACCACTGCCGATCACGGGAATTGAACTCGGGTCGCAGCGGTGAGAAGCGAGTGCATTGTCCACTACGCTACTTGGACACCCTTTGTCTGGTCATTTTGGTTTGTTACGAAACATTTCATTGGTTTAACCTAATATCATCATATTGAACTCTGTCAGGCGCGAGGTGCTCCGGGATGTTACACGAAGTTATCGGAGTTCGAACATAAGGCTAAATAGAAGACTGGCCTGTACTTAAGGAGGAATAGTACCGTACGTTAATGTTACATGTACATGGGTTGGCAAATTTATCGTTGAACTCCTCAAATTGGGATTATTAGTCAAGGCGTATCTATGAGAATAACATTAATTTGCAGTATCTACATGTTAAATATGTAACTGAAACCTTTAGTGACATTTCCCTACTTCAGCATTATTTAAATCCTTGCTTGTTAAATATTAATGGTATTACGGTGAAATTAAGGACCATAGGTTTTCATATAACCTTGACCCAGTGTAGCATATACCGGTTGTTTTATCATTTTGTTGACATGCAACATATAAAGATGAGATGTGACATAATTATATGCCTTTTCAAATTCCAATATCAATATGTTGCCATGGCCAATGTGTGTCATGCACTTGCTAACAAAGATCTGAGAAGACATTATCTGAAAAGTCAACATAACTTGACAAGTCTACTTCACTATATGATACGTTATGTTCACAACAAATGTATGCGCAACGTTATTCATTTTTTCGATGAAAAGCAGGACACAACTTAGACAGTTTATTTCCTTGCATCACACTTTATCTAGAGATTTTTTTTATCCTTGCAAACAAATTGTCAGCTTATCTTAAGCTAAAATTTATGCGTGAAAAACCCAAACAAAACACATTAAATGGATTCTTAAAATTCAATTTGATTTGTTGATAGGCTATTTTGAATTTCTCTTTCAGTTCTTAAAAACAGGACATGTTACAATTACACATTACAATCTTGTGGGGATAGATTTTAAGATAATATTATTAATTATCTTTGTTCAAAACAAGGTATGATTGTTTAAGTAGTATTCCATCCATTAAATTTTGAAATCTGTTATTCAGAGATATCAATTAAAGAAAGAAATTTCCTTTTGTTACTAACCTGTGTCAACAGATGAAAATATTTTCTAGTGGTAGCAATAAAATCATTCGGGACCACAAATGCAGGTCTATCGGTGATCATGTTAAAGTTAACAGCAAACCTACATACTTATTGCTGACAAATAACCACTCATTCTGTTACAGAACATTGTTATCGTCTCAAAAAACATACTTTTCCTTCTTTGTTCAGTAATCAAATAATAGTCAGCATTAGTTTAAGTAAAATAACTGTCGCTCTACTTGAGAACTCGGATTAACAGACTATAGACCTAATGTAAATTACTGCGCATTACAACGTGCGGACTCGTCCTTTTATTTCTTAATACAGCCTGGGGATTAATTTAGTTCCAAATTACAATTAACATTTCACCCCTTAAAACGTACCTCAGATTTTTGTTTTCAACAATTTCATCTTATTTCAGCCAACACCTCCAGAAAAATGTCCCCGGAATGTTTTTACATCAAATATTTCCACAAATATACATGAAAGATAAGAAAAAAGTTCAAATTTAATGTTTTTGAGGACAGTATATTATCCGTAAAACTAATATTTGTTTGTATTTCAAGGCCAGTTTAACCATGTTCCTCTTAGGAAAAAGTAGATGAGCCACTCGTATTGGTTTTTATCTCGATTACATCATAGTAAAGAGACTTGAATTTGATTATTTGGTATCCATAAATAGGATAAGTATGTATGAATGTATGATAACACGAATCCAATTACGTAGAGTTGCAAGGCGCAGATCATCATATAACAAGAGAGGTAAAGCGTCGAACTAGATCTGACGATACATCTACAAACCTTTCAAATACATGTATACGTGATCAAGCTCTTCAGATCAGGTAATTGCTATGTTCATTTTGTTTAATTCCTTCCAAAACAGTTAATAAAACAAATAAAACCAAAACTGTAATTTGGGAATCAACTGAACAATGTTTATTTTTGAAAAAAAAAATGCATATTTAATGAACTTTCTGAAGAGGAACTAAAAGACGAACTTTGATATTTTTATTTCTACTCATCGGTTTCAGAAAGTTGTGATATAAATTAAGACAAGCACTGTGTGAAAATCTGAGTAACACAGACATTTCCAAGAAAAATTATTTAAAAACTGTAGACTTTTCAAACTTGTTTAAAATTATGTTTCTAAGTAGAATTTTTTACACATATTTATTTAGCTTAACACACAATAAAAAACGAGAAGTACACCATTGAAAATTATCATAAAACTTACCTTTCACTCTAGGTCGTAATGACTTCTAAAAAATATTCATTTGTTGGTTATGCACATGTACATGAACAAAATAAGCACGCCTAACTATGGAACAAACAATAAAACGTGATGCTAGAAATTAAATATTCCTTGAAAGCGAAACTCCACAAAATTACAACTTGAAATCTATAAGGAAGTATTTTGACAGACGTATCTCAATTTCCATTCAAAAATTGAATATCGTATAAAAATTGAAAAGCAATACAGTGAAAATTCCCTTAATATAGGAACTAGGCTTCAACACAAATCGCACATGGTACAAAAGTCAAACGCTTTTAAGGTCATCCAAGTACAACACAACAATATAAAGGATCAGTAATAAAAAAAAAACAACAACAACAATTTGAAGGGGTTGAATTTTGTTTAAAATTTGTTACGGGGTGACCAAGAATCAACAATAATTTGTAACGTTAAAAGTATCTATGCTAGTATTAATGCAATTGAAGGGTGGACTGAACAATAATGAAATTACTGTTCAATTTTTGCAAACTAAATTAGGATCGATGGTCAGCTGGGGTAAAGAAAATGACAAATGAGAGGGAAAATATTTAACTCATCATTTACAAGAATCATTGACAATTACATGTACAACAGATAATTATAAGTCCTAATAAAATATCTATAATCATGGAATGTTTACATTAGTACATTTATAGATATAGCCATCGGTTTCTCGCTCTGGTTGGTAAATATGATCGTAGTTAGGATTTTCTGCTGAAATACAACTGTTCCCCTTGTACCCCGGTAACACAATGCTGTTGTATTGATCATCAAGAATTAGAGAAGACTTCCTGACTTGTCCTGCCGTCGAATATGAATCACACAAACAGGAAGTATCTCCATATCTATCTTCTTCTAATAAAGATACTTGCTTCTGTCGACTTGAATGTAAACAGTCGTATTGACCATCATCCTTTTGTACAAAGATATCTTCTGTGTTCGACGATAAACTTTTTTGGTTTTCATATATTTTTGGTTGGTTACTGCAGGTGACGCTATTCTGCTTCCGGTCAGATTCAGGTCTTGTTATTACGTCGTCATAGATAATGTTAACAACTGCTTTTATGCAGTTCTGTGGCTGTTGACTACGCCTACAATTATGAGATTTACTGTAATTATAAATTATAAAAAGAAAACAGCGAGCAATTTTTTAACGATTTCAATAACTACGCATTGCAGGGAATGCGCCATTAAAAGATGCGTGTTGTACAAAATGACATGGTAAGACATGCAGTTAAGGAGGCCAGATGCGATGCTCAACAAAGGATTATATATCATGATACATTGTATGCCCCCTAAAATATAAACATCACCGGTCTACTGTAATTCTTTGTTTTCTTTGTACAGATATACATGTGAAGTTTTATTTTTTTTGATAATTTTCATTTTGATCCAAATGCCCACAATTTTGAAGTATGACATAAAAAAATAAACCTTTTCCCGCTATTTTCGCACTTTTAGCATAAAACGACTTGTTTTCAGGCAGCTTTTCTATCAGAAAACATAGACCGATTGCTTGAACAAACAAAATATTTTCATCAAAAATGTATCTATCCAAGACTTATAGACAAAAAAGTGTGTTCTTGTTTAAAGCGTCGCTATATATTTCCCATTCAAAAAGGGTAAGAAAAATGTCAATATTTGACTGAATTTGATTGCATAACAAATATAGCGTCACTTCTGACGTCAAATACTGCCAGTGAGTGCAAATAAATCAAATAAATAAGTGAAAAAACATATATTATATCAACTCTAAAATTCTATCAATATAGTTCTAACACATATGATCGACTTTTATTTATAGATTATAAATCTCATAATTTTAGCTATAAGCTAGATAGATATTCAGTGAAGAAAATATTTCAGGTTTAAATATTGAATATTTTCCTTTAATTTTGATTAACAGAGGTCCTAAGGAGATAAGTATAGTCTAAAATGACCACGACCATCAAGTATCTTAAATCAATATTCGAAATATCAAATATCCTTAACTAGTACCATACAATATGTTTTTTTTATCATGTTAATAATGATTTACTTTTTAGCAGTACATTTAAATGATAGCTTGAGTTGCACCTTAGTGTGTGTTATATACTGATTTGCAGTCGCTTGAAATTATGTCTGTCCACTAAAACTTCTGCCAAATATTTTGGAAAACCTTTTCACTTGTAAACTGTTAAATTTTACACCCGCTGAAAATGCACTATACGGTAGTGTACAGTATTAATACCTTTTTCGAAAATACCAGACCAAACAACCAAAAGATAGCGCTGTGAGGATAGTAAAGATTAATCCAACCATGGCATATAGGATACTGATTTCTGAAAATAATAAATCGACATAGATAATATGTTATCTACCATTTGACAATTATGTAATATCTGTTATTTTAAGTTTTTCATTTTATTAGAAAACAAATATAATTACTATTGTTTGGTGTATGCCTGAGGCTTACTGTAGCTGATGTAGTGGTAATCTGATAACCGTCAGAATCTGATGATATAACAGTCATTTTTAATTATTTTTCAATGCATTCATGTTTAATGAAGCAATTTTATGAACGAATTAATGTAAATATACCCTATCTAGAATATAAGAAATAGATATTTTCAATGAAAAAATTGGTAGTTTACTGATTGACTAGTACTTGATTTAGGCGGTTTTTCCTTCTGATCCTTTAATACATAATGAAGCTACCAACACACCGTAAGGATAAAATTATTCAATAAAAATATCCATCTATAGTGCTTACAAGAAATCATTTTTACAATGGCAAAGTTCGTGAATTTTTTGCCATAAAAAAGAAATTATTATAACCTATGACTGGAAAAATGAGTTAAGTTCTGTATAAGTCATTTTACATCAGTTAGACGCTTATACGCTCTAATTGATACCTATTCTGTACTTTCTAATTCCAGTCCAAGTCGCCGTATTCTGACACACAATGTCCGTGTTTCCTGTTATAAATCTGTTCTTTATTTTGCAGTTTTCCCAGTAAGAATTCATAGTGCCATTAACGTGTACAGGAGAGTTCAGAGAATCGTCGAATACTTATGCGGAATAAAAATGAGGATTAAACTTTAATAAGCCACAAAACATTGAAAAAATAACTTAAAACATTTTGAAGTTACTTACAAAAAATGTTCAATTCAAATACAACATGTATAAGTTTCAATGAAAGGAAAATTTGATTTTCATGTAGTACCACAAACTCCTGTTGCAATTTCATTACATGCGGTGCCACAAATACTTATATTTGAACTTGTATTCGAACAAATTAAACAAAATCCTTCTAATGGTATTTCCTGAGGTTTATCTGCAATGAAAAAGCAAAATTTAAAATGAGTTTCAATCACTAAGTTCTTTATTGGAGTTTTTTAGGAGTGTACTTAAACAATTAAACATGAGTCGTAAATGACCTCAACTCGAAATACTTTAACAGTTTAAGCCTTTAAAACCTAAATACCGGAGATTCCCTATTTTACGCTAGTACTTTAAAATTCCACGTGTCCACCGTTTTGTATCAAATTATGAGAATATTAAATAATGGATATTGAACCTTTTTGTAATTCCATATAAACGAGAGTCATTAAAAACAATACGCAGACAAGTCGCTGTACATGTCTTTCATATATTTTTTCATGAAATGAATTCCGATTAATTTATGCATCAACATTGTTTTCGTTGATATGTGAAGTTTCAATCTATTTGATGAAAAGGTATTTTTATTACCAGATTTAAAAACAACATGTATTATCACCATGCAGTACGTTAACGTCCAAAGCAGGGCGTCAGGGTGACGCATACACAGTTTATTAAAATACACTGTACCCTATTTATATATCAAGCTTATTCTCTTGTGCCCTTTCACCCTGCGTTTTAAAACGACTCTATACCACTTGACATATTATTTTCTCAGAATTATTCAAGAAGTAGAAGTTAGTTATTCGATTTTTTATTTTTTTTAAATCGTGCATCTCTTCGTTTACAGTAGGGAAGACCTTGAACGTTAAATGACGTCATTAATTCTGTTGATAAACTATTTACTGATATTCTATTTTCTTTCGGGCTGTTTGATGTCCAAAGCACAGCTTTTACCACCCCAAAATATCTATTACATTTATACACTAATGTGCGAATAACTTTTGACGTATTATTTGCATCATGATGTATTTTCATAGTTTGCTTCTGTGTTCTCCGAGTTGAATCTTTACTGTTATCACTTCTCGTTGCGCCGTGACGTCTGACAACCTCATCTTTTTGTAAAGTTTAATGAGGACTATCTGTCTTCAGTAACTGATATCTGTTCAACGAAACTGTATATTTTGTCATAATTTGGTACATATAATTTCATGACTATACTCTATTTTAGGTTTCAATATTATTTGGATTAAAGCCCAATTTATAGATTATATGGTTTATTGTTTATAATATACAAGATCTGGCAATGCGCCGTGACCTCATTTCTTGCAGTTAGAAATTTAAAATAATTCTTAGATATACAGGAATATATCTAATTTTTTTAGTTCAAATTGATTGAAATTATTGCTAAATTTTGTCTACAAATCTTGTGATAATATGACGTTAAGATTATTTGATTGATCGATTATACAAAAATGACACCGATAGCGGCTTTCAATTATTTTATATGATTTTTTTGTATTTTTTTTAATAGAAACCGGAAACATTGTTTTAGCTGCGAACAGGATATTTCTGAGCTAAAAATTTGCTATCATTTAATGCACAATACAATTATTTATAAATACATGTAAAAGACGACCACATTAACTTTATAATGTATATGAAAAAAATGTGAAAATGAAAATCAAGAATTGTAGTTTTAAGATATTTTTTAAATCTATGGATAAAATATACAAATCAACTGTCACACACATTAAAATTGCTATAAAATCACATTTCAACAAGAAATTAAACAAAATAGTGAAATTAAAGAAAAAATGAAAAATCTTTAATTCGAACCGATCTCGATGGTAATTAAACTGATGAAAATTGACAATAACAAATTGTCAACCATCCCAAAAATCCATAAAACGAAATACAAATTCAAAGCAGAGCAACACGATAGAGGTAGGATCAGGTGCCATGGGGGAGTGAGCATCCTCTGCTGACCGGTCACACCCGCCGTGTGCTCTTTGTCGTAATTGGGAAAAAACGGAAAAGTCCGTAGACAATTAGGTGATTAATTATGGTCTTACAATTAGTATGAAAAACGTCAGTCAGCATGCGACCCCGTGGAAGATTGTATTTTCTGACAAGTCGTTGTATCGACCATAGAACGTACAAAAGATGACTTCAAACGAGACTGTTGATAGTCCTGTTTTATCAACTTGTTTGTCAGTAGCTTGCCTCGCCTTATAAACTGTTCATACGAAGAGCATGCCTATGCGTATCGAATTAACTGAGAGACAAAAACACCATATGCAGGTGATGAAGGAATATTGCTACATAAGTAAGGAAAGTTGACTATAGAAAAATTGAAGTCATCACGTTTATCATATATAGTTTTGTTGTTAGGTTACCATCAATGTCCATTTCCAGTTAAATATCCAAATATGAAACAGATGACGCACACTCTGTGGTATATTTTATTTCAAGTTCACTGGGATATATCGAGTCGACGTAGGTATGAAAATAACAATTGTTAATTGATAATAGGTCGTCGATATACCGGAATGTTGAGTTGAAGGACACAGCGAGTGATTTATTTTTTTCACGTACAAGTTTTTGAATCAATTCCCTTTCATATGAATACAAAAATAGGTCTGCTAACAATGGGGCACAATCTCAAACAAAATCATATAAGGTTGGAATGTATCACAATTCTGGAAACACTTCAGGTTGTTCAGCTGTAAAATGATTTGTTCATTTACTTATTTTATAATGCATATCAATTACTCAGAATAAACTGCGTTTTTTGTGTAAAATTTAAATTTTAAAATAATTCTAATTAGGATCAGGTTTTTTCAATCGGGATCGGTTCAAATTTGATAAATTGCGATTTTTCTAAATTTTCGCATTTTCCTTTCAATTTCTTTGTAAAATATCTTTGTTTGATAAGTACTCTATATAAAAATATTTGTTATTCTTTAGATTTTATCCATAGACTAAAAACAATTTATACAAAGATTAAAAATATTTTGATTTTCAGAAATATTTTTTTAATTATAAACTTAAACACTCTACCAGACAATCTTTGGCATGTATTTATTCATAATTATATTACACATTAATTGAGTTTTAAGCTCTAAAATACCTTTTTTGCCGACAATACTATTTTCCCATTTCACTGAAAAATTACAAAACATTCATATAAAATAATTGACAGTTGATATTGACCTCTGTTTTGTGAAATCATATTTCAAAAAGATTCTTTATCGATCCATCAAATAAAATGTTGGTGTGTCGAGGAACCATAGGTAAAAAAGCCATGACAAAATTAAATTCGAATACTTTTATTGACCCTCGTAGTTCTCATTTGTCGGAAAGATACAGGCCAGATTTTAAAATCCGCGAGAGATGATTCTCACGATTTTACGCGACATTTTGTGTGTGTTTTCTTATCCCCTTTTGTACAACTTCTGATTGTTTGTCTGCCGTTTGCTGTAAACTACATTTTCGACTTCTCTTTCAGTTTTGGCATAAAACTTATATCTTTTGGTGAATTCAAGTTTGTTTGTTTCAATCAAGACTCATGTGTTCCTTTAATAAAAGAATAACTGTACATTTGTGAAAACAAACTCACTTCTCAAAAACTATATGACCAAAAAATTTGTAACTTGCGTGAAAGCATCCTTAGTTAATATAGATTTGAGTTTCTTTAAATCATGATCCCAAGGGGTACGGTGGGGCTACAATTAGGGTCTAATACTTACATAGGAATGATAGAGAAAATCTTCAGAAATCTGCTTAATTTAAAAACAATTTTGTTAGAAAAGCTGCAATTTGATTGGAAGGATTCTTAAGAAGGGTAGATTTAAGTTTGTTCAAAATAAAGTGCAGCCAGAAAGGGAGGAAGAACCAATTTCTACATAATAAAGAACATCTTTAAAAATCTTCTCAAAACAATTTTAATCGAAGAGCTAAAACTTGTGTGAGAGAATCCTCAGGTAGTGTAGATTCAACTTTGTTCAAATCATGATCGTCAAGGATAGGGTGGGACCAAGATGGGGTGCCAAATTTACATTGGAAAATATCTTATAATCGTTTCCAGTGTTATAATATTTATATGCAAATATCCTAAAATATTGTTGATTCTCAATTGATTTGACTTTTAGACCAATACTGGGTCCAAAGGAGGGGTAACAATTTTAAAATTTAATATACTTTAATTTTTAAATTGTTTAAACCATGACCCCCAAACTCATTATTGGGGTCTCTGAAGAGGTTTAAAACACTTCATAAGAATGTATGTAAAATCTGTAAAAAATAATCCTTTAAAGAAGTGCATTGCTACAATTTGTAATGCTAGTATTGTTATGTATTACAGCATCATGATATAGTTTCAATCTAAATTGTTGAAACAACAATTACGGAAACAACAAAAGGGGATAAATGTCTGGCATAACAATATGAGGAGAAAAAATTGAAAATCTTTTAAAACAAGATCTACTTGTACTACTACTTTTTCAAAATATATTGTATATGAATCCATAAAGCTGAATTAATTAACATAAGAATTATGGCTATTATTGCTCGGATGAGAGTTGTGGTCCATGGTCCTTTTGGTTTATTTGGGTCTGTCATGGCGGAAAGTTTGAACACAAACTGCGCGTATGCCTTAGATGTACCTAAACAGTGTCACTGTTCAAATGGCTTGCATAATTGTACCCATATTGTCTCAACTACAGGATTTGGGTTATGAAAGATAAAATGTGCGAGGAAAAGTCAAGTATTCTAACGAATGTTAATACTTGCATTCTTTGTAAGCACTGAAGTGAACTTGACCACCACATTCACCGTCCTCAAAAGAAGAATCTCTGCAGGTCACGTTACATTTGTTACTCTGGTCAAAGTTACGGCCATCTAATGCGTTGGAAAAACAGAAACAGTAGGACTTCTACAAGTGAATATAGTTGTACATGTGTAGTTACTGAATATTGCTATAGCCAAAAACTTTTAATAATAATAATACACTACTTTATCCTGCAACTTCCACTTGCATTGACCGAATAAAAGTAACCCAATAAAACAAAGCTATATTCGGTCAATGCCCTAATACAGCCTCGTGCTTTTAACCGACGTTCAAATACATGTGACGTCATCTTTCTTGCTTCGTTACGCCAAGGCGTCATGGTTTCAACTGCAGATAGGCAGCGAAATTTGTCGTATAAAGCTCATTTGAGGCGCAAAATGTGATATTACGTTGCAGGATAAACAAAATACATTATTTCTGTCTTGAAATATAAGCGATATTTGGACTTGGGTCGAAAATGTGAAGAGGGCTCGGCAAGCCTCACCCTCTGTCAGTTTTCTTACCCTGGCCCAAATATAGCATATATATTTCAAGACAGTAACCATGTATTTTATATGTATGTGTTTGAAAATGAACAATGCAAGACGTTTTACAGTATGCACTGTTATGATAAAGATTACTTTATTCAATACATGGCCATAATTTCGCACTAGATTTCGTATTGGCACAATTACAATGCATGTCTCAGGTTGCTGTTGTCATCACTCTTTGCCTAGTATTAAAATTTCGAAATTAATACATTATGCTCAAACTACATTTTTCAATGGAATAAAACAAATCGAAACACCATTCTATCGCTCCAGGGTTCGATACACAGCTAAAGATAAAAATGTCTACCGGGATTTGTCAGTACAGACGACATAAAAGTACCTACATGATAAATATTGTGCAAGAGTGTGTAAGATGGTTCCATTATAATTCCCCATTAAGGATTACGTTTACTCATAATGAAAAAAAAATCCACTGATGATAACGAAAAACCATCTATTGTGTGACATAGACCTCTGATTGTAGTGTTATTTTTCACTTTCAAAAAAGTAGGTCAATGACCTACTTTTTTAATTTATTGGCCATTGAGTATTTTTTGAAATTTTAAGAAAAATTTTACACTATGATGTAGATTTTCTTAATTGTAAAAAAAAAATACATATTGTTAACCTCTTTTGAAACGTTAATACAGATATATAAATCACAGTGTCACTAAATAGATACAAAGCATTTAAAACTTTTGATTTACAATTTTTAAAGATATTCCAGTCCGAATTTCCTTTATCAGTTTTCAATTTCCTACTCATTTTTTATTCAATTTTTCAATTTAACAAAAATTTGAATGATGATAATACTGAAACATTTATAGAACTAGAACCGAGCTCGTTGAAAGCAACGAGGAGGTCTTCCGTTACAGCTTCAAGTCAAGAAAGGATTGTCAATCAGTCTAAATAAAACCACCCTCTTCTCCTTACATTTGTCAGGTCTGATAGGTATTGATAGGAGGTCATTTTCACACAACCTTAACTTCTGACCAATCAGGGCATTAGAAAATCAATTTGAATTCTTAAAAAGGAGACAAATGAGGAAAATTAATACATGCCTATTTTTCATAGAAAATAGCCTCCAGATTGCAGAGTATTGAAAAACAGATAAAGGCATGTCTGTGATAAGTTAGGGGTATATTTAGATTGTATGCAAATGTAAAGGTCATGGGAAGATGATTTCCTATTGATACCTATCAGACCCTGGCGAGTGTAAAGATAAGGGGGGTGGTTTTCATTAGAGTGGATTGTCAATATGATAATAGTAAGTTAAGAAAATCGAAAACGAGGCTCACTTTCAAAGTGTTATTTTCATCCCAGGCAAATTCTCAGTTTAACTTACTTCACTGTTATATCAATTAATGATACCTTAAAAAAACACATCATATATGTACATGTATTTAATTATTTCAATCAGAAAATCAAAACGATAAATACGTTCATGTACAACTGATGACAGTATACAAACTAAGCCATTATCATAGTGTAACCAACACAAAATCCACTGCGCTGACGCATGGCAAACAGTGTAATGTTTCATAAACATTTCGATTTCCTGTACTCATATTTACACCTCTACCACTAACACATGGAATAGTTTATGTAAAGTGCAGTGTTAAAATTAAACGATCGAAAAAAACACAATTTGTAAATAAACGATAACGCCTTCTCCCACCTGAGGGCGCGCTACTAGTAATAGAGAGGTCCTCAGTGGTAGGGATAACTCTCCGTATAATGTTTGGCCATGCAGGCACTCAGCATCGTTTTTGAACTGATGAGCAAATTTAAATCTTCAAATTCGTAATCCGCGGTGGTGGTAGGGGTTGTAATTATCATCTGCTATAATTGCAAATCATATTTAATTTTATTAAAAACCTCGGACCAATGAATAACTCAAGGAAATCGATCGCTTAATTTAAATTTTCCGCCGCTATGGGAGCTGCCAGTGAACTTTAATCTATGACGTCACACAATCTATTCCGGTTTGTTTTACCAACAACGCATGAGTATTAGCAAATCGTGATATTCGCTCTAAATGACAAGTTCTGGAAATTTGAAACAATTAATATTGGATTTGAGACCGTTCTTTTACCTTTGACTTTCCACTAAATTACAAACCAACCTCAAAAGGAGCATGTTCGTTGAAATCTAAAAGCGGAGGATAGTGTTGGAGGAATCTCCGCGTAGTTGTAGAAACGGATGCCAAGTGTCGTAGAAATTGTCTGCCGACGTTATTCCGTCATGGTTATTCCGACTTATGCTAGTTTAACATAGTTACTTATTCAGCTAGCGAAGAACGTGACGTGAAATAAAAATTTATTAGAGGTCATTTTCAACTTTGAATAACAGCAGGTTAACAGCTCTCATTTATGTAATAAAAATACATTTATTTATGCATACATGTATTAATTCTTTAGATTGACGTGTGAACCTAACTTTATCAATTTTGTGCAGTCGTTTATTTGAGAAACAGAAAGGCATAAACCAGCGTTTTATTCAGAGTACTGTGTTCATTTTACATGTAAACCAAACCGGAATAGATGGTGTGACGTCAAAATAATATTTTAATACAAAAGAGTTCTACAAAATGTCAGTCTCTAGTAAATACGATTTCTGTAACTTTAAGTGTGCATTATAGCTTAATCATGTAGTTTGTTTTCAAAACAGCATGACCACATGTGATAATTTAAACCACTTTATTAATATAAATATGTTTTAGACTTGCCTCCCCATTTAAGTCGATTAAGTTGCATTACAACCTCACAATACACACCTTCAATAAACATTTTTTTTTACATGTATCAATGTGCATTAAACAGTAAATAAAATCCCTTCAAGAACACATATCTAGATCACTTAATTGTAACTTTGAGAAGTGCATATATTTTGGGAGGCAACTGTGTCGCTAGTCTGTAAGTCAAGTGAATTATGTTCTTAGGTCTTTCAAAGAAATTAGAAAACTGTCGACACTTGCAGTACTGTGATGATTTCTATGGCGGCCGACTGCATCACGTATTTCATGACTTCTAAACATGAGAACAAATAATTATTATTTAAGATATTTGACTTAAAACTTTAAGCTTATATTGAACAATTGACCACTGCAGTGAAAGCTCCCTTTCAAGTGTATTTCAATTACATAACAATTGATGATTTGCAGCCATAAATTGCCTAGGGCTATCTGTGTCCAGGGCTGTGTGCACTAAAGCGACACGAGATATTCGGTCGCACGGGGTGATTGAATTTACACAGACTGGTCGAATAAACAAACAGATTGCAAAGTGAAACACATTAGGAGGAACTTTTACACATAAGGAGTCACCAAACAGTAATTTTCGATACATTTCAATTTTCGATTTCTGTTCGCCTATTTTGAAAAGCTCGAGCACTGGGGGAGTGGAGGGGGAGGGGGCAGCACAGCAATGAGTTTGTTTTTCCAATGAAACAAACAACCATAGAGAAGAACTACAAAAGTGATCAAGTGACGGCTAGAATCATAACAAAACTTGTTTAAAAACTCATGTGAATATTCTTAAAATACTCACTGAATTCTCTCAATTCCGCACAATTCTTTTATCGTACCAGAACCTACCGCATACATGTAATATTGTAACACAAAACTTTGATTTGATTTGTAAAATGCCTTGAACGCTTGAAGAATGTATGATTTTTACTATGTAAACCCTGCTAAATTTTCGTACATCTCTTAAGAAAACTTCTTAGTATATAAACATATATGACTGGTTGTCCAGGCAAAGTTTGAATATTGTCTTAAAAGTGTTAAAGTCTGTAAAAAGTCTAAGCATTAATTAATGGAAATGATCATGTATTAATACATTAATATATTAATCTTAAGTTAAACACGTGTCATTTTTACACATGCCGGGTAATAAATCGGCGTTGTTAGGTCTTTCCACCTTTCAGGTGGAAGACCTTAAATTTGTATTCTCTATGTTTTTTATTAGGTCTTTCCACCTTTCAGGTGAAAGACCTTTTGTATTCTTTATGTTTTTTTATTATTATTGTTTTTCTTCTCTTTTTTTCCAGGGACAGCTTTTTTATTTCAATTGAAACATTTTTTTCTTTATTTTATTGGCCATAAAAAGTTACGGTACCAAATGACCCTTTGCTTGATAAATCCCAGAACTTCACAATAACAAAGTTATTGCCCTTGTGTACGAAATGCTTGTTATCGCTACTCCTCTCAAACCATAAGAGATAGAGTCTTGAAACTTTTACCAATGTCTTGAGTACACTTAGAGGATTCTTCAATCTATTCATACCGAAAGAATCTGAGGCCCCCTTCTAGTAGTTATTGCCCCTGAAAGTATTTAGATTACAATAAAATCACTTCCAACTTTTTTATTTTTTATCATAAAGACTTCGGACTACTTGGGATAGAAGCGTCTACCTTGGCCGAACAAAATGACATAAAGGTCAAAGGTCAAGGTCATTTGAGAATCTGTTAATTAATGGGGTTTTAGATCTCTTTTGTTTAGGGTGGTACAGGAAAACTTTTTCATGGATGTAGTAGGACATCTTTAGACATTTTTAAATACAGCCCCTTGGCTCATACCCTTGAATAATTGCAGAGTTATTGCCCCTTTTGTACGAAATGCTTGTTATAGCTACTCCTCATAAACCGGTAAAGGTAGAGACTTGAAATGTTTACTAATGTATTCAGTATATTTAGGGACTCCTTCAATCTATTCATACCGAAAGGGCCCGAAGCCCCCTTCTAGCAATTATTGCCCCTGAAAGTTTCTTAATTTTGTTAAAAGCGCTTACAACTTTTATACCTTACAATGTAGGGCCATCAGACAACTTCAAATTGAAATGTTGACTTATACCAGTCAATATGACATAAAGGTCAAAGGTCAAGGTCAAACAACAAAAAATGCATATTTAAGTTTTTGACTTTTTTATAAAGTAATGCAGAGAAAATGTTTTATTAATTATGTTGAAACAAAACATAAAAAATAATGAGGTGGAAAGACCTCTAATTGTTCGAGAACAATAAGTCTACTAGCATTGTATTTAATCTTTTAAATATACAATTGGGCTTACATATTTAAATTCGGAGTGATAGATTACTTTTATCCAATTGATGGCACCTGGTTTCTATCTGATTTTTCGCACTAATGTTTAAATCAATGCTAAATAAACTGTACAAATAAGATAAATTTATCTTTTTATCTTAAACCAATATAAATGAAAATAATATAAACAATTAGTTGTGTTTCGTACAAAACATCGATAAACATGCACGTGTGATAAGGTACATGTAGAAGAACACGAAGCTACCGCGGATCCCTTTTATTAATTTTCAGAACTTCTTAATTTACGTTCTAATTTTAATTAAATAAATTTAAGATGAACAATCTTTAATAACATAAAATTAAAACAGTTCTTGTATTTGCGGCTATATAAACTCAAACAAGAACATGTTGTGTATAAGATAACCGCTGACCGCTTGGTAGTGCCACCTGCGGTCGAACTCCTTGGCCGCGGGCGAGGAATAGCTTGGTTACGTAAAGGTATGTGACGCACACACAGCTCAGAACAATGTTTGCAGTATAATGGCTAAAATATATCAAATAGAAGTTATGTTTTTTTTTTTTACTTAAAACTCACAATTGATCTATGTGTAATATTACTTCAGATTGAGAATGACATTTTTTTTTATTAATTAACAGAACGATTTCTTAATTGCCACTCTATCGTTTAATTCAATTTAAGAAGATTAAACTTTTATCTGTGATCAAATTTAAAACAATTCTTGTGTTTGCGGCTAAATAAACTCATAGATGAGAGACGCGACTCCTGTTTATTAGATAACCGCAGACCGCTAAGTAGTCAAGCCGCGACCATGGCGACCAATTTTCTCGGCCGCAAGCTAGGGATGACTTACGTAATTGTTCGCACACACAGCTCTGATTCCAGATAGATTTTAAATGCATGCAGTATGATAACTAATCAAAGTACTGAAAGTACTGTTAGACGGTGGCGCCATTTGAAATTGGCATATTACATGTATGTAAATTATTGTTGTCGAAAATCCACAGCCAGCGTCTCATACATGCACTAATACCTAATGCTTACTCGCACAACTGGTCGTGAGTTACTTACATGGATAATTCTGTGGAAATCGTAGTTGTGTTCACAATCCACACTTTACAAATGTTGTGTCTCTTTATCGTCATCTTTTTGGGAAAATCCATAGATTTATCACAGTAGCCTTTGTAGTATAGAAGTTTGTATCTATATGTTTTGTATCTATATCAGTTGATATTAAAACTCCGTTTTTGGTAATACATGTACTACACAAATGTATTTTGATTGCCCCAGAATGACTCATTAAATATGTAGGTTGTCACCACATATTGAATGAATAAATCAAATCCAAAGCGATTTCATCACAGTACGCCAAACTATATGTATTTGATTGTATAAAGAAGGGGAATTTTGGTTTTTTCCCTTTTGACCTTTGGGGTGACCCTGCAAATGGGGAACAACTTTTGAAAAGTGTGGATTGGACTTTTGTGCTTTAAAGATATTGTAGATTTCTCAAAGTAACAAGAACAAATAAAGCTTTAGTATGATAAAATACTTATCAGGTTTTTACTAACTATTTGGGCATACATGTAGTATGTTTATTGTCCCTCTCGACAGCATTTTCCCTCAATTTCTTCACGGGGAAAAAGTTGCATCATCACACTTGCTTGTGGACCATCACACTTGCTTTTGTCCTCATAGTCAGTTATACATTTAGGTGTACAGAAAACGGAATGGTTTGCAAGAAACTGTTTGATAAAACTGATATTGCTTTTGGAATGCACGTCATCATGAAACAGAAGAGTCAATCAATATTTTATCTTCGACTGTAGTAGATTATTTCCATTTGCTCACAACGAAAGTGAATAAAAATTTGAGAAAAAAATATCATACAATATTCAGTCGCGGCAGTTTCATTAATCAACGTTTTAAAGTACATTTGTCTAATTGTATTTAGCTATAGATTTATTCAAATCATTTGAATGAATTTGGGAAAGTCACGTATATTTTATCGCTTCTCAGTACACTTTAACACGCATAATTTACTTGCAACATTAAACTTTTCTAGTAAACTTACAAGAAATATAGATTAATTATTCAAAATTAGTTTTTAAAAACACCAAACAAACAAAATCCAAGTTAAACGCATGTGTTTTCTGACCGTACAGCTGTGTATATAAATTTCATTTTATTCTTTGCATGTACTATAGTCTATACATTAGATCTACGGTCCGCAAATCCCGGCAATATTTCCGGAAAGCTAAAGTTCTGTAGCTCAGCAGAATACTAGTTATCTATGAAGCACATTTTTTACCTTCATGTTTCATTATTTATCGCAAATATAGCATGGATGTATACGCTACGGTCGATGTAGCATTTCGTTGAGTGATGACACTTATTTCAATTGCGAGTCGCAACAAACTGGCGCATTTATATAGGCCCGCCTATTTGTAAATGGAAACAAATGTCGGAGAAAGCTCATACTCGCGAGTTAAAAATTATTTGAGAACAAAAGGGGTGATATTTACGTACATGTGTAAATAATGTTATCTGTTTGCGAAAAAATCCCCCAAAACCAAAGAAAAGGTTCTCTAGTAGCAGAGACGGGTGCATATGGATTAAAGTCACAGATTGTACTTCGCTCATCAAATTGCGTTATTTCAGTTAAATGTGAAAAATTCGTCAGAAACTGTTAAGTGAACAAAATTATTATATCTTACATTACCGTTCAAAATGTACCATAAATGTATATGGACTATTGCATGAGTTGAACCGATTGTTTTTTCTCAAAAAAAGCTAGCGTTTACTGCAAATTAGAGATACACGAGCTGATACGCCGTGCAATCCATAAGACGTTTTACAGCATGTCTTTAATCCCTTATTTGCTTACAAAAAATCTGAACTGAAAATCTTTAAAACATCGTAAAATGTTGTTTGTTTATACATGTACACGTAAAATGGCGACTTGATTTGCACGTGAATTTTACAATCCGAGGTCTATCGATTAGCGTGTTTGAGAGAAAGTCAGCAGCAAGTAAAGCGTCAACATCAGTAGTAAATATTGTCTGATGAATATTGAGGTGCCTGTAATAATATTAATGTTCCTACAGACTGAGTGGGTTACAAAATTAAGTAAATCACAGGATAGTCCAAAATTAAACACATTTGTATCGTAAATTTCAAGTTTTTTGTGTGTTAAAAGAACACATGAACACTTGTAGAAGAAAGTGTGCCATTGATCGGTTGAAGTTCAATAAAATGTAATTAATCTAATATTCATTATCAGTATCTGTTGTGAATTCTTTAGAATAAGTTACAAAAAAATAAATATTTTTCCTCAACTAAAATTAATGCGTTGAAAATGAATTAATTTATCGATGAAGCATACTTGCTGAAATATGAAATGGCAAACTTTTTTAAATTGTGTGTGTTTCTGACAATTGTGTACATCATAAAAAAACAAGAAGCGATTATTGTGAGATGTCTTAGCCAATTATCGCAGTGATATATTTTATGCAGTCCTGATACACAGTTTAACGTCACAACTGGCAGTTGGTGCATAAATTATCGATACCGCGTAAGCAGACATGGTAACGGCTCATTTAAAATAAAACACAATTTCATAAATTATTTAAATATATGTACAAAATGATTAGCAGCTATAATGCTTAAAATATCTGAAAAGATTAAAATTACTGAAATCGACACATAGATAAACATTGCGTGTAACACTGCATGCCTAACAGAGTTATCATTCGTTATCCGCTAGGGTCCCCGTGAGAAATACTCTTCCGGTCAGGACCGTAGCAATAGACCGTGGCTATTTATAGCCACCGTCTAAAAATGTATTACATAGATTTGTTTTTATCAGGAATTTGTGTTTTACTGGAAAAGAAAAAAAGTTTTTATTTTCTGTTTCTCGTTTTTAAGGATTGTGCACTATAAGAACTTAACAAAAATGACTTAAACTACTCACATAAAAGCATGTATACTCAAAAATATGTTTTTCTTGTGATTTAAAGCCTCCTGTATAAACCGGCATTCTTTCTGTGGTAACTTTATCTCAGTTGTGTGCACAAAGACTTTCGTTAACTTGCCAAATGAAAACAGGTACATGTTAACATGTACAGCTTTTTACACTCATATTACACAAAACACTAACAAAGTAACATTGTAACGACATTTTTAAGATCCCAACAAACAACTTTTCAAGCGACAGCCATATCAAAATCTTAACCGTTTTTGAATTATTAAGCAATTTTTTTAAAGGCTTTTGGCCCTTATTTTAGGGGCCAGCCCTTTTTTATTGGTGTCAAATGAAAGCTCTTGACATTCTGCACAACTTTTATTCTACATGTCTTAAGAAAATATTTTTCGTTTAAATGATACAAAGAAAAATATGTCTAAATTTTCGCACTTTTTTTAATCTTTTTTTTGGACCCATACCTTTTTATAAATAAAAAACGTAATCCAAAAACAACAACAGATGTGCACAACTTCAATGTCTCTGTTATTTAAATTCGTTTGATTCCCATTCCCTGCTATCATAGTCTCGGAGCCTTTTTGTGGAAACCAAAGGCCCTAAATTGTTTTTCAAAGGGGAATAACTCGTTAACGGAAAAGGAATTTTTAAAGTTTTTGAAATGTTTTAGATAGTGTTTTGTAAATTCTATTAGCCCTGAAAATTTGAGCAAAACCCGTTCAGAAATGAGCAAGATATGAAGCCCCAAAGCGCCTAGGAAGAAAAAAAAAGAAAGAAAAATTTTCGCCCGCACAATAATAGTAAGGTCTTCCGTTGGAAACGGAAGACCTTAATTAAACTAAATATATTTACCTTATTCTGCGGGCATAAAATTTATATGAGGTCAATGATCAAAATTTTAAGATACGGTGTCTTTTATCGTTTGTTTGCATTTTTCAATATTTTTGTTTTGCGTGCCATACGATTATCTTAATAAATAAGTGAGAAAAAACCAACAGAAAATATGCAAAATTATGTTAACTAACAAATAAAATTATAACTTTGAATATTACAACACTGCCAAAAATATTTCAGAGAAGAACAAAATCTGTAAAATGTAGTCCGAATTCCCTATGTTTTGCTCGAAGTCCATTTTTGTTTGTGCTTTATTCCATAATATAGTGAAAATAACGAATGTTGTGTCAATAATAATTCATTTCATAAATACTTTTTGTGTTTAGAACAAATTTTACTCACGGCATTGAACTTTTTAACAATCCGAATTTGAGAACTCAAACCCTGAGTAAACAACTTCCTTAATATTTCATTTGTGTCAATTTCTCCGGGAAAGAGAGGGGACGTGTGAAAAAAGAAATCTTGAAATTTTTGCCTGATAGTGAATTCAACTGTACTTTGATAAAATTTAAGTGTATTTTTAAAGAAAATATACAGAACGTGATGCAAATTGGAACCTGAAACAAGTTAATGGAAATTTTATCAGCTATATGTATTTATTTTATGTAATAAACAATACATTCCTATTATATAATATAAACAATACGAATATTTTAATAAAATGATATACTTCGAGACATACTTGTAATCCAAACAGAATATCTGTGGTATTCCCACATGAATTATCTTTCATGGCTTTCATTTTACATTCCCGATAGCAATTTCCCACTGTGTTGCTGCTTTTTACCAAATCATTTTTTGACTGGTTTGTAGGTAATGTCGAAATCTGATAACAACCTGTCATAGTAATAGAAAAAGATATACATTATTTACTCAAACTTTACGTTCATACTTATCTTAAGTGTAATGTAATAATATGTAAACGGTGTGACCGTTGGGCCGAGCGCAGATTTTTTGGTTCAAACAGAGAGAGTACATCAGTTTGATCTTGTTAAAAGAGATGTTTTGTAAAAGAAAGAAAAAAATTCATTAAAGATCTGTCTGTCTCAAATTAAACTAATCGTCGCGTGATCAGTCTACATTATAACGTCATGTTTCATACATAAAACAAGTTTTGTCGGAAATGGCCGAAGAAATGTAAATGATTCCGAGAAATTTCTTCTTTTTTCTTTCAATGCCTTTTAATTTGATTTATTGATCAACGGAACATTTTGCCACTTCATTCAGTGCTAGATCGTTTCCATGATGTTAATGGTTTTTTTTTTTCAATTTTCCATCTAATAAATTGACAAGACATACGTGAAACAAGTCGTATTTCTTGATTAATAAAAGCATCGTTGAAACTTAGATGGTTTGCAAAGTCAATTATTTTAATTTAGATTACTTAAAAATGAAACCTTGGAAAGTTTGTAATAGTGTTTAGTGGCAATAAACATCGATAAGCGCAAGTCATTGGATGATCAGATTAACTTTTTAAAAACAAAATGGCGGCCAATATGGCGGCGCCCATGGCTGGAAGAAATTATTTTAGCCGTTAGTACCCCAGATTCAACTTTCATTTTTCATTGATTTTCTTTTATATACGTGTTACAATTAAGCCTCGCTCCGCGTGGCGGGCTTCGCCCGCCTATCGCTGTGCTCGGTATTAAAGCCTAAAACAGAAAATCAGAACATATACAGACACATTAATGCGTTTCAAATTAATTACGTTAATTAAATTTTTTGTTTGGTTTTTTTTAATAAATGACTTCAAGACTTCATTATAGGAATGAGTGTTTCATATATGCTGTAAAAAATTAGTTGCTCTCCAGTTAAAGCACATAAAATGTCTACTAGTACTCATAATAAAAAAATTGATGACTTTACAAATAAAGTACATCATATAATATGTCATTTGTAAATCACGTGAAGAACGGAACTGGTCTTAATTGATAGACAGGAGTTAAGAAACACATTGCGGCATAAAAAACCACATAAAACGTTTTAATTTTTTTCATTATACAGCTTTCTTTTCTATCTTTGTCTATCTCATATTGAAAGATACCTCTATAGGCAATCCAGGGTGTGTGTTTTCCTTTCATTGATGACTGGGCTGGTAGCTGTACCGTTGTCTTAAGGCGAGAATTTCGTATATTGTCCTGTCTGACCAGAATATCGCAACGTTTACTGGCTCTTTCTGCCTTTTCCTTCGAATTCAATGCTTCGATATCTCCTTGGCATTCAATTTTACCTATATTTTATAGCACATACCAAACTATGACTGAATTGTATGATATTATATAGTGACGTTTGACAACTATTAATCTTACAGAGCAACTGAAATAAAATGTATTGTATTTTATACTTACCAGTCAACATGCAAAAAGATAGCACCATTGGTAACAGTAGGGTGGTCATCTTTTTGTGTCATAAGAATTTTATTTGCTTCCTTGTCAAATACATTTTATAGAACAAAGAAACTCTTATCTAAACGTCTGATGTGAATAAGCATCCCTTTATTTGATTAATTATTAATAAAAGGTGTTCTTTCATTTCCTCGTTCACGGTTTTATTTTATCTTTTTGATGAAAAAGTATTTTGCGCATAATTACTTTCTTTTTTGTCATTTCTATTTGCATAGTTAAATCTCCAGTTTTAAAAAATATCCTTAAACAACTATGGAAGTAAAGCTATTGAATACAAATACTTGACAACATCCATTTATACGATGTTATTAATCAAATTCTTTATCGATTTTTACATGAAAATTTTTATAGGACTAAGGTAAGAGAGTTTGTTCCAATCAACCTGTATTTTCAACTTCTTTTATGTAATTTTTTTTCTGTGTCAACTAATGACATTTTATCATCTGTGATATGAATTATAAACATACAAATATTTCATATGATAATCTTTATTTTGTGAGTACGTAAAGTATTATATAACAATTACATTAATAATACGTAATTAAAGATTGTTTACATGTAACATTGCTCAATTATTACAAAGTTTAAGTTTTAAAACTTTGACAAAAATAAATAAAACAAAATAATTCGGTTGATATTTTGTAATCAAGTAAATATTACAGACATATCATTTTCTATCTTAATAGCAAGCAAAATACAATGTACTATCACTTGTATATTGATTTTTAAAAACAGACAATTGGATTGGGGTTTATACGATGGTGTTTACTTTGTCGCCATCATAATTTTCTGTAATTGCTTTTTAAAATACTTTCATTGGTTTCTAATTCATCTAAACAATTTATTACTTACTTTCTAGTTGGTTTATCTTCAATTCTAAATATTTGTTTTTAGCCTAGTTACCTTGTTAGCACTTAAAATTCAATTTAAATTCAATTCATTGTATAAGATAGAAGTCTTAGTTACACAATAGATTTTGTGTATATTTTCAGGATTCTGATGATAACAATTTCACTTTAAACAGTATTCAAATATTTGATTACTTGTAACTAATTTTCATTACTTCCTCAAAATTACTACACATTACATACATGTATCATTGCAAGTATAATACATACTTTTTATAAACCACCAAGCTATATCAAACATTTAGTTTCACGTCATACATTTATAGATCCTAATTAACTAATTACAAAAATTCAGAACCAACCAAATCCAATACAATTGTCCAGACTAAGTGTCATTGAATTTTTACAAACTTTAGACCGATTTCTTGTTCTGATTTGTGAATATGATCGTAGAAATGGTTGTTTCCACTATTAGGTACTACAGTATGATACCTATTTTGTGCACTAGAATCGGCCTTGGATCCGGATTGTCCTGGAGTATTTGAATAGGTAGTTTGTCCAATATTGTGGAAATGAACATGTGATGTCCCATGCTTTTGACATCTAAAATTGAAAAAAAATACATTGCCCATTTCTATCTTATCTACAGTTTCAATGTATAAAACACAATTGCAAGATAAACTTTGAAATCATCGTACATCTGAAATTGAATGACATTACTCTCGTTGAAGTTGACAAAAAATTAACGTGTCCGAAATTTACATAAATTGTATTCTTTGCTGTAAATGACAATATATTAAGAACATTGAAATTGGCTGTAAAGATTAGAATTTTGAAGAAAAAACAATTGACAAGTAACAGTTCAATTTACCTCCCAGGCAGCACTCTGTAGTATAACAGAAGGAAAACCAAAACACACACTGCTAGGATGGTACCAGAGACACTGAATATTATCACAAGAGTATCTGGGGATAAATAAAAAAAATTCTTACGACCCAAAAAGGTTAATTTCGAAACAAAATAAATAAGTAATATCTATTGTAAGTATTTTTAAATCTCAACAACTTTTGATTTTCAATTTTATGATACTCTTTTTGCAATTTCAGACAAAATTATACTATTACATGTACAAGATAAGATAGGTGGTCAATTACCATCAGTCGGTGTGAGGCTCGGGGACTCTGCTATGATGATGTTGCTGTAGTTGGCTGTGTCTATTGATATATTACTGACTTGAAGTTAAATACAGTGTACACTTTTTTCATTGTGCATTCGATACTGATTTTGTTTTAACCCCAAAGACTTAAATTACATATGTACAAATAAAGAAAGAAAGAAAAAATAGATAGATAGATAGATAGATAGATAGATAGATAGATAGATAGATAGATAGATAGATAGATAGATAGATAGATAGATAAGAAGGGAGGAAACAAAGTTAACTCTTAATTTAGCATAGGTCTGATTTTACCGTATTTTGCATTATTTGAAAATCCATTGGCAAAATGGGAAAATCAATATTATTCATATAAAATAAAATTTGTATTTGTTATATATGAAATTAATTGTTAATTTTATTATAGATAAGAAGTTTTTTCCACTTCATAGAACAATTATGTATAATTCCAAAACATTGCGGTGAGAAAACACATTTGCTAATTTATTGTTATCATCTTGCATTGGCAGGGACGTAATATAGTACATATACATGTACTGTACTAAAGTTTAGACGTCCATGGCATTGGTTTCTCTTCAAGATTTAATATTCATTACTACAGCTGGGTAATGGAGTATTTATTTTAATCTATCTACGCCATTCTTAATTAAATTACAAGAGTAATTGATGTAAATTGTGTTTCTAAGTTCTCCAATTACTGAGATAATAAGACGATATACTTATTTTGTATTTCCTTATCCCCGTCCACGTAGACTCATTTTGACACACAGCGTGCAGGTTCCCTGTAATGAATTTGTTATTCTGCTTGCAGGTATTCCAATAAGCGTCCAAAGTTCCATTGAAACTTAAACTAGAATTAACAGAATCACTTGCCACTGTCAGAAAAGAAGGGAAAGAAATACAAGATTGTATATCATAATTATGTCAATAAAAGTTAAGATATGATGGATAAGGATATAAAATTGTAAAAACACTAGTTGTCCTAACTTGATGGAGTTCATATTCAATTTGAAATATCGGGAAATCATGTACATCATTTTATGCAAAACGATAGTTTTAATTAAATGATAAACTAATGTATAATTAAGTTTGGTTGTTCCAAATATATACATGTTCTTTAATATAAATGTATTCACGTACCACATAATCCTAAAGCATTTTCGTTGCATTCGACTCCACGAATAGTTATCTGTGAAATATTTTTGGAACAAATCAAGCAGTCCCCATCTACCGGTGTTCCCATCAGCACGTCTACAATACGAATAATTGCACAAATCAAACTTATATTGAAAACAAGTTGCTTGTTTTACATCCGATTCAGAGATGCATTACCATCAGTCATTAAAGATTCAAATTGCAATTTTTTGAAAATCTTTGGTGCCGACGCATTTTCTATACATTTGAATTCATTCGAAAGCTCCATAGATTTGGTTTACTAGCATTTGTCTAGCACTTGATGGAGAAAGAGTTATTAGCATTAGCTATTATTTTCGACATGGTGTCACCATTGGGGTACATAAGGACACGGAGCTAGGGAACATTCTGAGGATCAATATAATTAATGAAAAATAATTAATTGTACATACAACGTGTTTTAAAATTATACATTCAATCATGTATTAAGGAGACTGCGTTTTAGAGCATGAGAGGATTAATTGATAATACTCAGACACAAAACGTGTGTTGTCGGGAAAATTGATGTACAAAAATAGAATAAATATCCACAAATCCATAGGGACTACCATATGTTCACAAATCATATACTTGCATTCTGCGTAAGCACTAAAATGATCCTGACCGCCACATTCACCGTCCTCGAAAGAAGAAGGTGAACAGGTTATGTTACATCTATCACTCTGTTCAAGGGAACGATGATCCGGTGCTTTGCAATAGCAGAAACAGCGGGACTTCTACGATTGATTGAATACTGTAACATGAATTATGTTACTCTAGGAGTAATTTGTATATACACATGTTAACTTTATTATACGATCATTCAGTTCTATTTAAATACCATAATATACAATATAAACATTCTTTAGAAAACAATTAGTGACATGACAGATGAGGGAATAGATATATGAATATTATCGCAATGTATGTTTTACAAAATATCATATACTGTACCAGTGTATTAATAGCAGTTTGACTCATTATAATACAATTGTCCTTTCTGATATATATTTTATTTGTTACAATAAATTATATCAGAAAGAACACAATCATAAACTTTTTAATTTCACAGAATGTAAGAGAATATTACCTAAATTATTAAGTTAATTAGTATTGCCCAATCTAAGAACATTGGGATTTGCAAAATAATAACGCTTATATTAATAATATATTTCTTTCTAAATTCCTCTAAATCTGACATTTCAGATTAATTCATGCAGAAAAAAAATGCACGGCGTTTTTTTATTTTGTTTCATAAAACAAAAAATGAATGAAAATAAATTCCAATTCGAAATATATCTTTTTTCAATGAGAGCAAATATTTTGATTAAAAAGAACCAACAAGAATTCCAGACTAACCTGCAGTCCAAAAAGAATATCTGTGGCGTTTCCACATGGTGTATTTTTCGTGGCTTTCATTTTACACTGCCAATAACAGGCCCCCACTGTGTTATTTTTCACCATCAAACTACGTATTAATTGATTTGTGGGTAATGTGGAAATCTGGTAGCACCCTATGGTAAATAAAAAGTTTAACACTAAATTAAGCGATTTTATACCTAGCTACCTTCAACCCTTCATGATCAATTTGACTTTAAACTAAATAATCATATTAAACTGCTTATTTCACCTTGACCCAAATTAAGTAGAAAGCTTATTCATTACAAAGTGTAGAAAACAAAACTAATCAGAAAAAAATCTGTTCATTGTGGTCACTGTTTTATTTCCTGGAAGATTATCCGTACTGAAGACGGAATAGATCAATAGAAATAAGGTAGAGAGGTGCAAAGTACAGAAACGGTGATTTGTATTTCGTTTCGTGTAAATGGAATCAACTGAAATCGTATTTTCAAACTGTTTGTTTGTCCCGTTGTCTACATGTTATTTAAATATGTACATGTATGCATGTATCAACAATGTGAATTTTTGTGGACAATTCTCTCTCTCTCTCTCTCTCTCTCTCTCTCTCTCTCTCTCTCTCTCTCTCTCTCTCTCTCTGATACATGTACCTCTATAAGCAATCCAGGGAGTGTATTTTCCCTTCACTGATGACCAGACAGGAATCTGCTCTGTCGTGTTCAAAGGAAGCCTCCTTACAACACGTGTACGAATTCGTACCAAGGAATTGACACGATATCTGCCAAGTTCATGAGTTGTCTCCCACTTAGCCTTCATCGCAACCCTTTGACATGCTGCAATTATGGATGTATAACGCCATAACTTGAACCATATACATGTATGAACGTCTTTCATGTTGTTTTGTATACATGCAAATAATAGGCTGAATTTTGGAATTAAAAATCCAGTGCTTTGTAATAGCTGATCTTTGAACATGTGTATTAACACTCATTTAGATGTTTAGGATTTGTACATACCCGTGGTTACAAACAGCAACGTAGATATTGCTAGAATGTTTGCCATATCTTCGTCTTTCCTTAAGCATATCAATGTTAGTTATCAAAATATTTGACGTTATCTATAATGTATAATGTTTTTTTTTATTTCCTTGCAGTTTTACATTTAGGTAAGGGTTATTGCTCTTTGCATGAACCAATAATATAGATTGATTACTTCAAGATTAACGGGCCGGGGTTTAATATTCACGAGTATACGCTACTAAAGAAAAGGCTCAGATTCCTTATCCGTGTTTATTATTATAACAATATTTATTGTTATAAGTGCATAATAATTTAATTAATCATTCGTTGTCATGGGTCATTTTTTCAACAACTCCACAGTTATACACTGCCATTATGAATGGAAATGACATCAAGGTTTGCAAAAGTACTTGTAAAATATTGAATTGAAGTTCCATTGAAACCCCAAGAAATTTATCACTTACTGTGTTGTAACTAAAATCTAAAAAAAAAAAAACCAGTCCATCGTTATTACTGTTTAAAAAAGTCTCAAGTTAGAATACTTCAATCACTTGTCCGATCTTACGGTTAAATATATTTATGTAATATATTATGTATAGTCCAAATATTGACCGTAATAGGAAAAAAATGTTTTATCACTGATGATGGTTGATAAAACCATTTTTAATGTGCTGCAATTTGATATCGCTTAGATATTCCAAGTTTCTACGTAGGGTCTATCAATTTGTTTATGTGTTATGTGATTCATTAAACCACATTGCTCATTAGTTGCATTGTTTATAGTTAACCTACATGTACTCTATGGTTTAACTTGGTCGGTAAATTTCATGTGTGAGCGGAGCTCGATCGCCATAGTACATTCATTAGACTAAAAATAGATCGGGAATGTCCAAAATGCTACCATTGGTTATCTTCATTTATGTCCTCCAATGAAATATCGCGTTTATCAATGTGTTCGGAAGTGGCTTCAAACTATTATCAATGTTTGTATCAATTCGTCCATGAATCATATTATATAATAATAAAACAGTTATTGCTATTTTTTTTAACAATACGAAAATTTAGCTACCCTCGAGGTACAATATTCACTTCGCCTTCGGCTCGGTGAATATTGTACTTATCGGGTAACTAAATCATCGTATTGACCTCAGAAATACCAATAATTGTATAATATTGGTTAATGATGCTATAGTACACTAAGATTTGTTGTCTTCACAGAGGAACAACGTAATGTAATCATGGGATTCACGCATAATTATAGCATCATAAGATTTTTACCATATTTGGGTTTTTTTTAGGTCACCTGAGTCACTACGATGACCTATTGCTGTTGGTCTTCGTCCCTCGTCGTGTGTCGACAAATTAACAATCTTGCATTTTAAATTTATTCTGAAAACTACATGGCCAATTGTTACCATTTTTGGTCTGAAGCACATCTTGGATATGAGGAATCTAAATTGTGAAATTTATGACCTTACCACCCCCGGTCCTCATAAATGCCAAATTTCCAAAACCTTCTTCTCTACTCCTACACATGTGGAAAAAACTAAATGCATGGTTACATGTATGATGTCCATGAAGCCGTCTACCAAAACTGTGAAATTCATGGCCCCTGGGTCAGGGTTTTATATCCTAAGGCGGAGCCAATGCGGCAATATAGTGAGCATGTAATAGATCTAAGAAAATCTCTTTCTCTACTCTCATACAGATTTGAGAAAAACTAAATTCATGGTTATGATGTTTATAAAACCTTGTACCTAAATGTGAAATTTATGACCTCTGGATCAGGGTTTAAGACCTTAGGGCAGAGCCAATATGGCCAAATAGAGAATAATCTCTTAAATCTTAGAAAATCTTTTTCTCTATTTCCATATGTATTTGAAAAAAACCTAAATGCATGATTGTGATGTCCATGAAGCCCTCTATTTAAATTATCAAATTCATGGCCCCTGGGTCAGGGGTTCAAGCCCAAAAGCGGGACCAATATGGCCTCATAGTGAAAATGTATGAAATCTATAGATATCTTCTTCTTTATTCCCATATATATTTGAGAAAAAAACTAAAAACTAGATGTGTAATTATGATGCCCATGAAGCCCTCTACCTAAATTGTGAAATTCAAGGCCCCCGAGTCAGGGGTTCAGGACCTAAGGCGGAATCAATACGGCCACATAGTGAAATGTATTGCAGTAAATCTTTAAAATCTTTAAAAATCTTCTTCTCTGCTGTCATTCATATTTGATTTGAATTAAATGCATAATTATAATGTCCATGAAGTCCTCTACCTTAAGAAATTCATGGCCTCTGGGTCAGGTTTTGAAACCCTATGGCGGGCCAATATTGCCATAAAGTGAAAATCTATTAAATCTTAGAAAATTTTCTTCTCTAGTTGCACGTTAGAGAGAGAGAGAGAGAGAGAGAGAGAGAGAGAGAGAGAGAGAGAGAGAGAGAGAGAGAGCTTAAATGCATGATTATGATGTCCATAAAACCTTTTACCTATTTGTTAAATATATGGCCCCTGGGCAGGGGATTCAGGCCCTAGGGTAGGGCCATGGTTGCTAATTAGTAAAAATGTATTTAATCTTAGAAAATTTGCTCTGCTTCCAGGGGGGGGGGAGACACATTGTATGCATGGATATAATGTCGTTGAAGCCCTCATCCTAAATTGTGAAATTCATGACCCCTGGGTCAGGGGTTCAAGCCCTTGGATATGGCCAAAATGGCCACGTTGTGAAATTGATTAAAAAAAATTTCTTGTACTTTCACAGTCGTGGTTAGATAAACTAAATGCAATGTTGTTATGTCCATACTTACCGCTTCTTAAATTTGTACACTTACAGCTCATGGGGCAGGAATTCAGGCTTTTTATTTATTCATTTGAGGAGGGGGGATGTTGACAAATATGGCCATATGGTAAACATGTATTTTTTAGGTCACTTGGGTCACTCGGGTAACCTTTGGCTGGTGGTCTATGTTACTCAGGTGACTGTCAACGCCTGTGGGCCTCTTGTTTTAATTTCACTCCAATAGACTATTTTAACATACATTTTCTACTACTTATTAAACATGTCAAATATAACAATGGTTGCCATGTATTTGATGTAAAAAACAAAAAGAACATACGTGACTATTTGAAGAAAAATTCATTAATAAAGCCATGAACTGCTTTTATCTACGGGGATAGCTTTCTAAGTAATAATATATTACTACTATATTAATATTAATCGAGTCAAAAAAAGGAGTAAAAGTATTATACCATACCCGGAATTGTCTGTTAAAAGTAGAATTCGTTCAAGTACACAAGAAAACATGGTAGGTGCTGATGTCATTGAGTTAATATGTTTTCCAGTGTGAATTCTGATTCGATCTCCGGCTTATAGAGAGCTGACGAAAAGCATCTATATGAGGGTAGGGGTCAATCTAATTTAAACTTATTCTAATAACGCTCTTTTACGGTAGATTGAGGTCGGGGTCTGGGTTCTTGGTTGAATAGTTTATATTGTGCTTTCATATACTAGTACTGCAAAAAAAATATACAGACTTCAAGAACTAGTCTTAATGTTTTAATGAATTCGGATTATCTACTGCAATAGCACAGAGAGGGGCCTCTGTTTGACCATTGTGCCATTATTGCTACATTACTCAAAACGACAGAAAAAAAATATGTATTTGTTCATAAAACAACGTAGAATGCCTTAACAATTCAATAGAATATTTTTCCTGATCATCGAGCCCGATCAATTACAGGCTTCTTAATAACCGTGCAGACCACTTTAAACTCTACCGACCTCTAGTTTCTTTTCTTCGGATAATTACGGAGGGTTAAGTGGGGACATGTAACGGGATCCTCTGCATAGAACGATTGTCCGTGCACTCGGGCATTCGGAATACCTCTCACAATGCTGACCGCTGCTAGAAGTCATTAAAGAGGATTTACATGGGCGATGAAGGTTCATTAGGTGATCTTGCAACAACGGCTTCAATGGCTGTCATCGAAGTCCGGGCGAGGGCCATATGCCTGCGCAGACCATTTAATGTGTTTCTTTTCTAGATCATAATTCAATTGGGTGGCGGTCAATGCAAGGGAAATTGAATTTCTTTTTGAGGAGAAAGGGATCTAGTTTACCAAAATTATAGCATTTTGCACATCACTGTTTTATGGGGCACTGCATGTCAGGGTTAATGAATGCAATGGACCTGCATTATCAACTTACTGACCAAAACCGTCAGCTGCTGAAGCTGCAATTTAAACTTTCTTTTTGTGTCTTCGTTTTTCGTTCATTTTTGTTTTCCAATATTATAGAAGCACTCTCTCAGAAGGATAGTTACGTTGTTACGCTCCAGAAAAAATTGTTGAAAAACTTTTTAAAATAGTCACAAAATAAGTTATTTTGTTTAAATCACTGTTTATTTTTTAGATGAATACTGGTAAACGATAGAGAGAAATCTGTAATTATTTTTTTATTGCTAGCAGCGAGTGTAATTGCCTTATTTTGTTTCAGTTGAACATTCTAAATGCGTCAATCTAAAAGACAAATATATGAAATATAAATGTGGAAAATATTCTGTTTATTTTTATTAGGAGAAATGTTTAAAGTTTGTTATGTTTTGAACATGTGCTTTTATTATTTTTCATTTTTTTATGAATATTTGACCTTAAAAAATACAATGACAGGGGTTGCGCAAGATGATCAGCGTAAGGCATTCTTCTCATTTCATTCGTTCTTTGTTAATTTCATCCAATATTAGAAACAGAATCTTGCCGCCAAAACTTTGCTTGAATTGTGAAACATTGAAAATGAAACAACATGTATAAAGAAACAAAAGAGTATCAGTCAATCTGCAGCTGATGCTTAAACCTCCAGAATCTACTCAATGAGGTATAGGGTGTCTGAAATATCAAATTTGTCCTCACGAATGTTGAAATGGCTTATCTGAGAATGAAGCTCTCAAGTGGATTGGATATAAAGGAATTAACATAGACTGCGATTCACTTAGAATCAGAAGAACCTGTCTTCACCTGGTCTAGAGAAATTTAATTGATACAATAGTACGGGGGTTGACTCGTAATACTACACCCCAAATAAATAGAAAATTATCGTTTAGAGCTTGAAAAATTATCTGCAGGACATAGTATCGGGCTTATCGTCTGTGACACCAATTTTTCTCAATTTAAATGTCATTTCCCAAATTGAGGATGACTATTATACGGAGTCGTATGAGGACATGCGAGTAGCATCATTCCGGATTCCCGGGATGAAAACAACACGGTCGGGATCCATCAATCACAATCAGCTTCAACAGAACGCTTGTTTATTTGTCATAGAGCGCAGTATGAAGACAATTTCTCTCCATCTCAACATTCATTTCGTTTTATGAAATCAAATATTTTTTTCTCAGGTTCCCACCAATTTCCTGAAATAACAATACAGATGCGAAATCGTCATGCATTTAATTATGGAGATCGAAAAAAGATTTCTTTTTCCCGCGACAGTATTCACGATGAAGTATGGATATATGCTACAATCGACTTACCGAGAACTGAGAAAAATTCACGTATTCAAAAGACGGAGACTAAGATATATAAATTTCGCTTATCGCTTATATTTCTTTATGTTTCTATATTTTTAATATGAGACTTGGCAGACTGCTAATTCATATAATATGCATTGTATTTAGTTGCTTTCATTTTTGATATTTCAATAAAATTTCAAATATTAAGTTTTGGTTTGCTCCTTTTAGATTGTTTTGAAACATTTTGAAATATTTTTAATGTTTTTTTTTCTTTTTTGAAAATTGAGCGTAACTAAGTTTATTTAAGTTTCATAGATTGATATTAATCTAAATATTATTTATGAATCAAAAAATTTAATCTGCTGTCAAATAAATAAATGCTGTTTGGAATTGATCGATCATTTCTAACAGTTATTATTATTGGGTTACATTCTACAGTGTATATAATTTTGTCTTGGATATTCAGTTTGATTTTACTTATTTTCGTTTGCGGGGGTGTGTATTCTTATTCTTACAGTTTACTCTGTATTTCATATAATTATATTCATTCATGATCAATACATTTCTCCTGTATTTAAAACATTCGCTTTCTTTGTATCATTATTTTTAAATACGTAATCACGGTTTTGGTGTAAAGAGATGAGCTATGAGTAAATTACCCGGCGCTGTGGGGGCTATTTCTGCGAGGTGCACATAGTGGCAGCAAATTGTCTTGTCCAGCACGACAACAGGACAAAAGGAATGGCGATAAATTTTACAGGACATTTTAATTAATTCATAATTTAATGCTGCGTCCATTGATCAGGGAATAATGGGGCTTGATCTAACGCTGTTTAACTGCGAATAAGTCCGTAATAAAAATATGCAGGGAGATCGAATTAGCGTAAAAAATATATGTCATGTTATGGTTGTACCTGTCAACCGAACAAACGCGTGCGAGAGGACTGAAGTGACCGTTTGAATTCCGCCTCGTGTCGCTGGCTAGCACCACAATGGACTTTAGAAACACGAACTGTCCGAAAACACAAGAAAGTGTTATCTCCTCGGCTAACATGCTGTAATCCCTGGCCATTTTGGCATTGATGTTTAAATGACTTTGGATGTTAGTTATGACCGGTGCACGTGCATTAAACATTATTACGGACTTATTTGCAAACGATGGTCTTTTGGGCGCGCAATATTCAAGGACCTTATTGTGTAAAAATGGATTTAGTTAATATCTTAAACTAATAGCGGCAGATAAATGGCTTTCCAGCTGACAGGAGAGAGCTGCAGACTTCCACAATCTTTTGACCCCTACAATGGCCAGACTTTCATCAAATTTCCATATCGTTCTTGCATGAGCTGAGAGAAATGAATCGCAGGCCTTACTATAACGTATTTACATAGAATATTGGATATTAATCGCGCAATTAGCGTATTTTTCGCAGATATTAAGAACCAATGATGGACACTTGTCGACGAGCGCGAGTTAGTAATGGAAACAGCCACAGATTTATGAATGCGGAATTTGAAAGATGTATAAATGATTGAATAATGTATTAACATATTAGGCTATTGGTCATTACAAAAGACCATAAAATAGCTACCAACTGCCTTACGTTGAGTGGACAGCAGTCCTTCACAACTGTTCCTCAAAATTTTGGCCATGGGTGAATGGTTCTGCTTTTATAATCAGTATTATAATGACGTCAAAACTATCCCGATGTTCATATTTTTATCCCGAGAGCAAATCCTTTAGGATGCATAAAGTATATATATGATACAATATTACGTACATGAAAAAATATGACATTATACGATATCGTCGTAAAATGCGGGACCACAATTTGTTGGTGAAGAACAAAGATTTTCCTTTAGATACTTATGTCTTTTAATAGCTAGCATTTAGAATTATTATATTTTGTAATACACAGGAAAATTGTTTTTTCTTTAAAGACACTTGATTTTCAGCAATATTAATGAAGAAACGTATCTCGAAAACTGGGCATTCAAAATAAATGAAATTAAATTAGTGCTGTCAAATTTAACACATCCATGCAACATACGTTTATTCAGACAGATAAAAATGAACAATCTCCTACCTTAAATTTTTGAAAACATGATGATATTAGTACAGAAAAAAAAACAAATATATAACACGTTTCTGATCGATTTATGATTTCTAAATTGGATTTCCCAAATACCGAATTGAAAGGAAATGATAAATTTGGATAAGATTGGTCATGCGTTCAAGCAAATTAAGCGAATCTTTAGTCTAAAAATATCCTTAAACATCTTGACTGATATTAAAATCGAACAAATTACATATTTCCAATCACCCATATGTTCGATATTAACGACTAAAGCATTTATAACATGTCTTAATCAGATAAATTTAACAATAAATATAAAAACTGAGCTATCAAATGTTACAACTAACATTTTCATTTTTTTCAAACATCTCAAATAACAACAATGTAAATGCAACAAAAGAAAATAAAAACCAATGACCCGTTCGGGCCAACGAACAGACCCCTTTATCATTACGACGGCAAGGCAATATCTTTCTAAAGGGCGACAATGCATAAGAATGGAATCGATGAGATCCGGCATTTTCCGTAGTGTTTCGATTATCTTTCAAGCATGGCAACCTCGCATTTGAGCGACAGGTGCGGCCGTTTTCATTTTCTTATTTCTCAGGAGTCAAAGCTCAGGCCAGTGGCAGTGTGGGCTAATCAAACTCGCCGTCTTAGAAATATTCGGTTTCAAAGAATTTTCCACGGAGAGCTGAATACTTTTTTTTAAATGGCCCAATGAAGCGAATATTGTATAAGATTTTGTTCCAATTATATGCTTGACGATGCTATGTATTTAGGAAACACAAAACCGGGACCTGTTGAAATCAAAGGGTGAAGCCATAATTCAAAAGCTTATTTGGAAAATATTTTCTTTGGTGGTATAGAATGACAGAATCATTAGAATTTTATGGATATTATCTGTTTATGTAATTACTATTTAGGAAAAAAATTCTCTTTTTAGTACGGAGTCATTAGCAACATCTGCGGTTTCAAAACAATGTCAGCCGAAATCGTAAACATCTCGTTTGTATTGTAATGGAGAATCCCTTTGTAAAAAATTTCATCAAAATTTTTTGGGGATAAAATTTTAACAAAAAAAACAAAACGAAAGCATTGTTTACTCAAGTATGAAGACATTCTAAAGGGCGAATATTCTTTTGGAGATAAATGTGACCTTTTTTTAATAAAATTGTCTTTAAACTTATTTCTGGACAGAATTACACATAAATGCCACAGAAAAAAATTACACACAACTATAATAAATGTTATAGATTGACCATTAATTCAAATGCCTTTTGAATGCCTATTTTTAGTACACGTTTCACGTTTCTTTTGCAGGATATAATGATTTTGTCGTTCCATTTTTATTACAGATAACATTGAACTTTTTTTTTTGTCGTTTCAAAATATATCAAGTGTTTTTGGCACAAAGCACTCTTTGTAATAGAAGGTTATCCTATTCTACGGACATTTTATTATCATTTCTACTAAAAAATTGTTAAGACCACTCAAATTGGCATTAGATACAATGTTTTTAATAAATTAAAAATTTCCCGAAAACAAGCCCTTAGTGGAAATCAAATACATTGTAAATGGGGTTTCTATTTTCGGAGTGGTATTGTTGTCTCTCTGTGGGTTTTTTTTCGTGTTATTTTGTTTTTATTATGTATGCTTGTTTGCTTGTTTGAACGATGATTTGTTGGTATATATAAGTCCCGCATTAGGCATTGAAATAAAATAAAAATATCATTAGTTTTACTATTGGAAAAGGAGGGAGGGGGTTGATCGACTGTTTCTTTATTCCAGCAGGTGACACCTCAAGTTAGTTACCTGTGAATAATGGTCCTCTAAAAACAAAGGCGGAGATTCCGTCCTTTAATTCTCGTGATCCGCGACCCTATCTGACCCCAGCTCATCAAGACCCATCTTTGGCGGGTCTCCCCCGTAAATAGTGAAGTGACGGAACCTATGACAACACACAATCGGTCGCGTGTGGGGACGCTCCCTCGCCACGCGACCATTTTGTCAGCACCCCTTTTCGCTTCGTTACCAGAATGTGTGAAATTTAAATCGAGCATTAAAAAAAATAAAAGATCTCCGACTTGTTGCCGAATAAATGTATAGTTTGTTTATATACGGTAAAATTCAACGCTTCGCTTCACCCATTAAAATCCATTCTCCGCCAATCTTCGTCTAATTTCACGCCGATGATATATTAATTTTGCACTTCATTATCGAATAGCTTGTAAATTATTGTCGTGCCTACTGGATGCTTTATTGAGGTAGTTTACGGAAAATACGATCAGTGTACGTGGACCGAAATCGACTAGTCAGTGACAAGCCATTTTTTATAACAAGTCTCTTCATTTGAGGTACAGGTGTTGGGACTTTAGTAGATTTTATCTAGGTGAAAAATAACGCGTGACGAAATCCTCACCACAAAATCTAGATCGTGTATCACTCAGAAATCTGAGGAACGTTGGGACTAAATCAGAAATTTATCACATTTATAAGAAATTGAACCACGTTTGTGTCGTTTTGTGTAATGTTTAAACGTTACGCTTTTAAAAAATCTCGGATGATGTTACTAATTAGGAAGAGCGTGCAGATAGCAGACAACGAAATATGATTGGCTTTTGGCGCCAATATATCTCCTCTTTTCCCACCCAATTGCACCAGAAAATAATTCGAAATGATAATTTCATTGATCTTGTTTTATTTTTTCTCCCCATGACATATTGTTTCCAAGCATTTTCATGTCAGGTGCATTTAAGACATCTTAACAGACGAGTCACTAAATGAGAAGATTGATTTTACCACTTTTTTTTTTATAAAAAGAATTTATTATTCACAAACTATGCAGCACTATCGTTAATTGTATTTAAAAAAAAAACTTCTTTGATTATGCAAGTTATTCACCAAATCATAAATATTAATACAGATCAAATTCATATCAAGTCCCTAGTAATACCTGTGTAGAGGAGAATTGTTTACTTTACTTTACATGCAGATTTGGAGTATTTGTAAAAGAAAATCAAATAAGAACTAAAGACAAGGTGAAGCGATCTCAAACCAGTTTCTTAATTCTCTAGAAGTGGGTATTTTACCAAATGCAGTAGTGAGTTTTTTCCAGATCGTTTCCATTTGAAGTATACTTTATCGCTTCACAAAAGCCAAACGTTTGCGTCGCATCGACAAAAAAAAAAACGTTAAGGTAACCCTGGACAAGTACCGTTCATATACATTCATAAAAGCAATTCTATTCCCATCAAAATTTAATTGCATTTGTACGAGGTGTTAGAGTCTGTCGCTACCCCTTATTTGAACACAATTGTTAGATGAAAAGAACTGACGAAGTGGGCCTCAAATTAACATCATCTGGAACACAATCTTGTGAAATATACACCAGGTACTGAATAAAAGAAATCGACGGGGTGTCCACAGGCAGTGGGAAACTCCTCTAGAACCAGCGGGAAAATTCGGGGGACATAAGTGTCATTTTCTTTGTGTTGGCCATTGGTAGAGACAAAAATCGTAGATTTATTAGGGTCTACACAACATTCCCATGATCGCATACTTGTAAACATGCACAAAAAAAGCTTATTTCGGATTTTAAAAACAGACTCGCGGCAAGAATTGCCAAATAAAATACTTTATATGTCAGTTTATCTGTTTTGTGAACTGTTTTACGAATAGATTCCTTTCTGTATTACCTTGAACTATAAATTCCACACACTAATACCGTATACTGATAAAATTTTATTGTCAATAAATAGATGTATAAATCATTAGTTTGGAATATTCCCTGTTACTATTTCTATCCCAAGGCCACGCATCTTTCTTCATGTATTTCTTCTCGGTTGTTGTTTGTTTCTGCTGTACAGTGATGGTCGTATGAGTATCGTATTTATTTTTATTACCTCATACAAACAAAAGAAGTCATTTGTAGTACTCTATGAATTATCTAATCTCTGTTTTAGCCAGTTGAAGGGCCCAAAAACTGATTAAATTTGATAAGAACTTGGCCCAATCCACCAAGAACAAAAACAAATATACGCAAATAAAACGAACAAAATAGATAAAATAAAGTCATAAACTACACCAATTCTAAAACCAAAATCCCCCATTATTGTCCATATCCCTGTTAAAGAGGATCCCAATGCCCTTACAGAGGTATCACGTTGATTTTTCCCCTCTTCTCTTTTTCTCCCAAGAGCAGCCGGCGCTCTACCATAATCGCGTAACTAGCTAACAATAGGCATAATATCCGTATTATGCAACTGCATCGATTACTGGCTGAAAAGAGTATGCGTGGCCATTGGCGCGGGAATTACAAAAGTTTGAAATTGGGGAAAAGTTTTTCACTTCGCGAAAGAAGTTTGTACTTTTTGTAAAAGTGTAGTACAATCTTGTCCATCGCTGAATTTGGTTAAAATTGAGGATGGCATATGGTTCGGTAATCCAGAGTGTCTGTTTTGTAATAAAGGTGCACCTTGCCAGCTCTTTCTTCACGCGTATTTTCCACACAGAGACTAATGCTATCAAAAGCCATTACTGTAAATGAATCTCGAAATGATGGTTTGATATCCCTATCCATTATAAAAGAAAATGAAATTAAATTTCACCCTTTTTACAGATCACCAAATGCTGCTTTTTTAGCACAGCTGAAAGAGGAATCAAATACAACTGCACATAGTTTTTTGTGCATTATATTGAAGCAAGGCGCGTAAGCTTATTATCTCTTCTAAATCTTTATCAATAGTTTATTACATTGAGCATGATACCTTTTTTCTTTTTACGTAATTTCTTTTATGAGACGGAGAATGCAGCTGCTTCTGCTCTCTGTACACGGCTGTCTGTAGCTCCATGTGCAGCGTCAACTTTTGCATCCACAGAACCCGCTTCTTCTGTTTACCAGAAAGTCTCCAAATCACCAGCTGCCGGGTTAAAGAAAATTTTGAAATAGATAAATAATCGCTCTTGATTCATGTAATGAATTTGGCGCAGAAGGCATTCGATAAATAATGCTGCAAGAGGTCCAGTCCTTGAGGAAACTGGCGACCTTCAGCGTGTGTCCCATTGCATATGACGTCGATTTTTATCGCTAAACAAATGCAGCAAAAAGCTCTAATTACGACTACAAATTGAGAATGCAGTGCCGAGCCATGCTTCTTTGTTGGCTGTTCCCATCCTGGGACTGTTTGGCTGATCCAAGCGTTCCAACTTTGACTCCTACCTACCCACACGATGCAGGTGCTTTTCGAAAAACTTCCAAGAGCACAAGAGAAGAAACGCAAGGCTTTTTTTTCATCTTAGGATTGATTACTCTACGATTTTCTCTCTCTTGAAGTTATTACGAAAACGGTAGTAAGAGGGTGACAAATAGACGCCCAAGAAGCTCGCTCCTTCTTCTGGCAGGAAACCTTTGTACTTCAGAAACAACGAGACACGTAACAGCAAGCACGAGATGCAGTTGCCTTGTAAGAGGGAGAGGGTTCGCCATGAGCCCTCTGGCCTTCGGTCGGAAGTTCCTTTAACTTCTCCGGTAACATAAAAGAAATGCTCTCCATAAGCCTTCTTAGGTCTATCATTACGAGGGGCTTTGTCGTATTACTGTTTTATTAACTTACAAAGTGTGCTTGAACAGCATGTAAAGCACTGCTTTGTTTACTCAGATGTCAATGGCGGTATCCGTGTTTATATTTGTAGAAAACACTTGACTTTTCGTAAGATTCTTCATAAAAGTATACATGTACAGAATATATCTTGACTAAAACCAAAAGAGTTTCACATAAATATAGGTTTTTGTTGTTTATTATAGACTAATAAGTATGTAAAGGTTTTCAAAGAAAACAAACAACTGAAGCATATTGGTGAAGATTCATACGATCAATTGAAAAGTGAGAAAACACAATCAAACTCTAACTATGAAGAAAAATATTCAAAGTAAGAAAAATCTGTAACCTTGTGACTTTTTTATGAAATGAAGTTCTTGAGTCAAAGTTGAAAAGCACCGAACAGTTGTAAAAACAGTGCTAACAAACATATTGGTCTGGAGATGCTAATGTTGTTTACTTTAATTAAGGCCGATGAAATCCAATGATGCCATCTAGTTCTACATTTGTGAGCCTTCATTCTCCGTAATGATGTAACTGCTAAGTTCTTTAGATCAGTGGGACCCATCCACAAGGAGACTGATATGTGATCCAATAAATAAATTGAATTCTGGAATTAACTTTCACATCCGAATAGCAGCCCTGTCACAACGACGATAGAATTAATATTAACATTTGAATATTTTTCTATTTTTCTCTTTCAATTGTCTGGTCCTCTATTTGGGGTGGGTGTAAAGGCCTGCACACCGAGACTTCCAGCATCTGTAAAAACAAATAAATAACTCCACGTTTCTTGTCCAAGAACGAAAGAAGTTGAAAAATCTACCAAATGAAACCATTTTTCTTCTTAATAAGGTTTTACCCTGATGTCTTAGAGCTGTCGAAAAGGCGGATTCAAAAATCAATTAGCAGACGATCAGATACATTTTCTAAACGAGTAAGGCAGGTTTTGCATTTGAGGTCATTGATTCACCTCCGAGATCACAATGTATCTCGGAGGCTTATACTTCAAAGACCCCCCCCCCCCCCAAAAAAAAAAAAAAAAATCAGTTACAGCTTAGTTTTCATACACAAATAAATCGAACTACTGGTCATGAAAGCATGCACCTGTTATTGTAGTGTTAATCATTTATTCAATGTTCGACCTTAGTTGATATAAATTCCTTAAAGTGTTGGGTATTGGCAAAGTAGAAGATTGCTAAAAGTTCAAATCTCTACGTCTTTTGCTAATTCTTCAAGTAATTGCATAATGCATGTAAAAAACGAACATGTTTGAAAAGTTGAGAACTTTATAAGAGTTCGTGACCACTGGAGACTTGTACAATACGATGTTTTTTATACTTTCAAATGAAAATAACGTCAATGATCTGATAAAGTTATTTTTCGCATATTAAAAAATCTGACCCAATTTTGCTAAAAAGAAATGAATAAAGATTCAAAGGTTCAAAAAGCTGCATACTCGTTCAATCTAACAACAGTTTATTGTGTTACTAACATTTCTTTATCGTTTTAAAATAACGAATATCTTATGAATGAACTGCCTTGTAATGATAATAGAAAGAATATTTAAGAGAGAGAGAGAGAGAGAGAGAGAGAGAGAGAGAGAGAGGGGGGGGGACAAAGAGATATTTTCACAAATGGTAACATTATACAGTTATTTCATTATCAGGTCAAGGTACTATTTTTTACACTGTACAGAGAATCATTTCAAAAGACCGGGTAATGAGGGTAATGTAACCCGTAAATTTAGAAGATACATCTGTCATTCTATTGCCTTGTTAATATTTTTTAAAGTATCATGATGATTATATTTCAATTCTAAGAAAACGTTATTGTTTAAGTTACTTACAGAAAAAACCCCACTGCAATCGCCGGACAATTTGGAACAACAACAAAAGTATCAAAACGCATTGATTAAAAAGTTGTCAGAGGAAACGAGTACCCTTAGCCCTCCAACTGTAGGTAGTACCAAAGAAAATCTAACCTCGTGTTCATAACGAGACCCTAAAACAACCTTAAATCTATTTTAGGGTCTTACATATAAAAGAATTTGATACTAAAATTCAGTACAACTGCATTGCCTAAAAACGAAGATTAGTTCGTGCAAATGTAGCAAAGATGGTTTGTTTCAAACATGTTATTCTTGGTGTAACATGACTGATTCCTCGTCTCGATATTTTTCTTGTAGTACTTTTAAAAGACTACGGTAAACTTTTAATTCCTTGAATGATGAATTCGCTAAGCAGATTGACATTTAAGACATTAATGTAACATTGAATTTAAGCATGTGTGGCGCATGTTTGCATATCAAGTTCGATACGACGAATAGTGAAGGAAGTAAAAAAAACCCAACGCATTTCGGTATATATTTGCAAATGCTGATACCAGTTACGGTCTGTTTTATCTGCAGTGGGTGTCGTATTATCAGTGTCATTTAAAATGTTGAAAAGAAACATGCTGGATATTATGTGAATGTAAAAACGCGGTGCTAAGAAGTTAAAAAGAAATAGGAAGCTTGTAATGTATACATAACTGCATACCCAGCATATCCATGACAACTGCGGGGGGATGTGTTACAAATAACCTTAGTTTTATTTTCTTCAAAATTCTGATTTTTTTTTTACTATGCAATTGATATAAATTTAAAAAAAAAAACATCTCTAAGAATTAAAAAATAAATCTGGTCAAAGTTTTTTCTCAGGGTTTAATTTGATGATCTTTCTCTAATGATATGAAAAAAAATGATGATAGTTTACATTTATACAATCATCACATCCTTCATATTGCAAAAGTATTAAAATTGTAATGCACATACATGTAAATGTTGATCAGTTGATTTCATTCATCATCAGATATTTAAAGTTTTAAATACAGATAGAGTAAAATTAAATGTATTTTGGCGAGATTATTTACCGAGTGACAAAGGTTAGTTTCCGCATCGAACAAGACTAAAACAATTTAAACCGGAAATCTAGCACGCTTCCAAATCTGAAATGCGATATGACGTGACAATTGACACGTGATTCGGGCGCGGATTTCGTCATTTTGCATTTCAATGAGGCTTGTCGTGTGTTGCTAATTGCGAGAAATGGGATCATCTGAAATTAGCGTCAAAATAACCAGTCTGGTGGAAAAACTGGAGCATTTATTCTTTATGATGAATGAAATGTTTTATTAAAACAAAGAGTATTTTTAGAACCGTTTTTATGGTTGCCATTCCGTACAGACGGATCGCTCGTTAGTTTGCGCGATATATTACATAAAGGATTTTGTGAAATTTATTTCCAAAATATGTGCATGCACCACACATTTTTGACTAATCCCTTTAAAGAAAAATAAACATAAAAGCATGTGAATTTGTCCGTTAATTCACAAAGTACTTAATGTTACAAGATTAATCGTTTTTTATGATTTTTATAAAATTAAAATTTTTGATGCACTTATTTACCTGAGTCTTACAGTAGCTCGCTTTTTTTGGTATTTATTTAAAAAACGTAAAATATGTGCATTTAATGTTTCTAATTTCTATACTCTCAACAACATTTATAAATATTTAACTGCATTTTTAATAAAGAAATGGTGCAATGTATTGAATCTCATTAATCAGACATTTATCATGTGTAGTAAGTTATAGGTGTTTATTTATTTATTTCTTTTTTTTTTGGGGGGGGGGGTCTTTTCTTTTTTCTCCTAAATTCATTCCATTCATGACTTTAGCGCTGATAAACTTGTCAATCCCTTTTTTTCTTTTCACGAATAGAAAATATATTCAACGATATTGGATATTTTTGTTAGAAAAGGACATCATGTTTACCCATAACTATCGTTTTTTGATGGGAGGAAAAGCATTTCATTAGGTTTCAAAAAGGGATTTGCCAAGATGACACAGCTCAGAAATCACAAAACGATTAATAATCTATCACCCATCTGTCTCCGCCGTGTAATTCCTCAAACAAACCGAAAAGAATTACCCTTCATGAGCACTGAAACTTTTAATTTTCATTTTTATCCCTGAAACACTTTTATCTCTTTTTTGGGGTCAAAAATCCGTATCTGTGCATCCAATATTGTACGGCGAGTTTGGTCCTTTCTATTTGGCGTGTAACCGATTACCACCGCGCAATAGTCGGCGTGGTCGCCCAGCTGTGAGGAAACCCAATCTTAATTTCGTCAACCCATCCGTATTAAGAATCCCCCTATCTGAGGACAGTTTCCTTGGTCAGCGAGGGACCTACATAACCTCCACGTTCCCTGCAAACGTTTGATGCATTATAAGTTTATTTATTAGTCTTCTGTAGGATGATTTGAACCGCATTTGTCATACGAAGGTCACATGCAATTAAACAGGTCAACGCCCATCCGTCTCGGGAGGGTCATTTCTTTCACCCCGCGAGCAGTTGGTCCATTCTGAGGGAAATAGTTCCCCTTCGATTTATGACCGATACAGCGAATTTTCAAATTACCCAAAAGACATTGCAGAGAGCATTTGAGGGTGAAGAGAAGTCACTAAAATTAACGTGAAAATAATTGCAAATAATTATTTCATGCCCTACAAAGTGGACCAAATAATGATCAAGTTTCTAAGACTCTCTTTAAGTTTGTATTTACTATTCGGCACTTGACTTCCAATGAGGAGATTAAAAATCTTACAATGCGATTTAAGCGGACTGTCTCGAGTGACGCTATCTGAACCACAGAAATTTGAGAAACATTTATACTCTGAATTTAATTAAATATAATAAAAGTAAATTCGTGTCTAGGTAATCTTAATGCAATAAACTGACAACTTAAGGTGATGTTTGTAAATATCCATTCGTAAAATTATATAATGTATCTTTCTCCCTATTTAATTGATATTTAGTTTGATAGAGTTTTTTTCTCTCCTTTTATTTCTTTCCTTTCATTTATAGCGTGTGTATATCTTGCCATGGTGTGAAATTTACATTTTCTTTTTATTAAAATATTCCACTGATGTAAAAATCTGTAGAAAGAAAATAGTTTTATTTCACGTGTATTACACTATGTGAGATAATTATTCCAGCGTAAGTTGAAAAATAGCATTTTTTTTTCAATTTTCTTTTCAAATAACGACAATCACTAACGTTTAGACTGCTCATATAAATGTAATGGTTCGGCCAAGAAGTCATGCATGTATTAGATATGGTACCGTCTGTTCACCAAATACGGCTGCAGACAGTGGTGTAATTTTGTATCACATGGTCTCTTTGATTGGCTATAAAAACAACCTATTGTTAATCGTTATCTACATCCCCTGTACAAATAAACCACGGGTCGATCTTTGCGCCATTGATACTTTGGATTTGTGAGAATTCTGATAAACCGGATTTTTGTTCTTTACGTTAAATCGCTGTCTACCGAATCTCTATCTTAACATTTAACTCGGTCATTAAAAAAACATTCTTAAATTCATACCCTAGAACCGTGAAATGTTTAACCATATTTAAATGCTTTCGATCCTATGTAAATTAGCGATATCATACTGTCCCTTAAATCGCTTCATTTGTTAGGTCCGAAGCCCCGCCCCTTTTGAACGAAGACGAGCTGAGAAAATATCAATAGTTTGGAAGCTGGGGACCGTTTACGCATTTGATTGGTTAGGGGCCACGTGTTTAGTATTTGTTGATATTATAATGTATAAAATAGCGCTTTTGCAAATTGTTTAGAATTAGAAGATAATCAAAGCGAATAAATTTTATCGTATCTGCTCATAAAAAAAATGACATAAAACAGGTTGATCTTGAAAGTTTCTTCATAAAGCTGCGACTGCTGAAAAGTGTGATTTTCTGAATGGTCCACAGATTTTTTTGATATAATTTTCTTCTAACTTATTTTCCTGACAGAGGACTTTTTTATCTGGTGAATATGTTTCCTAATGTGATATCGCCCTCGCAACTGTATCAGACTTATTTGCGTTCGGCAGCGAACTTGGACTGTACACAGGGTCTGGGACAGCCCGGGCCCTCGCCCTCGTTCCTTGTGGAGAATTTACTGAGGGAGAGGAACCATTCATTGTTGTCGCGACAGTTCCCACTCGGAAGACCAGTCTTACCCCCGCAGCCAAAGTCCCCGGGGGAAGGGACACGACAGAATCCGTCAAATTCTCCCTTCCTTAAATTCGGAGTAAATGCAATTCTTGGATCTTCTGAAGAAGACGATGCACAAAAACAAGGTACGTAATAACATTTTACATATTTTTGTAAATCAAAAAAAGAGAAGAAATTTAAAAAGAGTCCAGTCGGTCTACCTTTACATGCATTTTATCATATTTTATTGTTGGTTCTTTGATTCAAAATAGGATTATTCTTCTAAAAGACGTTTACATTAAACTTACTAACAAATTATGTACAAACGAATATGACATTATCTGTGATGCAGTAAAACTTATTTTTTCTTTCTTTTTTTTAGTGGAGGAACCTTGCACCTCCACCCTCACCACCCCTCCCTCGTCCCTCCCTGGACTCCCGGCCTCCTACCTAAAAGCCTGTGGGAGTGGGCTAGGGCAGGGATTGCCGCACCCTACCGCATTTCTCCCGCGACATCCTTTCTACGACCCGCACTTATCAGGAATGCTACGACATCCGTATTTCACAAGTAAGACATCCCTGTTTATATTTACTCTTTGATATCATTATGGATTGAAAGAAATGAGAAACATCTCAGTTGTATTTTTGACTGGGAAAGGAATAAGATAAGGAATAAGATAAGGTGAAAAAAAAAAATTTAAAAAAGAGAAAATAGAATATAATTAAATTTCTATTTCAAATATGAAACTGCTTGACCTGTAAATTCGAAGTACTGTACACTAGTACCTATATATCTGAATTTCCGCAGTCAGGTGATGAGTTCCACATATTGATGTATCTATCAATTTAATGGCCGTGTTAACGAGTTTTTCTTTATCAATTGTTTATTTCACAAAAATGGATGTCACCGCGGCGCCAGCGACAGAGAGCCGAGTAGGCTCAGGGCGATATCTGGCTGTCCCGGGCCGCGAAACGAGATGGTCCGGGCGGTGTTTAATTGTTCCCTCAAAGATATTATCATGGGCAATAATTACATGATAAAAGCCAATTCACAATTAATATAATAAACTGCTGCAATCGACTACTAATATTTGTATGTGTGCTAATGGTCATCTTCGTTTTAAGGGTTCAATCAAAATATTTGTCATCCATACGCAAGATCGCGAAAATTCCCGGGGTGAACCTGAGCTAGGTACATTATCAAACACTGAACGTTATAAGCCATGACGTTTAACATTTCCATTGCAATTCTATCCCTTGTCAAATGCCTCATTAAAGAGATTCCTCTGTTCATTAAAACGATTGGGTCCGTTTCTTCTTTTAAATCAAATCAAATGAATATTTGATGCTTGAAATGTATCACCCACTTACGAAACAAAAACGTTAGGACAAAAAGGACCTCTTCACTACAAACATTCTTCTAAATTGAGTTTCGAATGATTTTAATCGAAGCCTTTAATTTGCAAGGTACTTGACCTTAGAATAAAGATACATGAAAGACGCACACGTGTTTGCATGTTCTCTGGTGAGTCCCTTCAATACTTACGGGGTATGTAACGAGTCGGAGGGAAAGACAACCCGGAATTACCCACGAGATTTACATGACGTGGTTGGCGGTGTCCCCCTTTGATTTGGGTGTTGTCTGACCTCGGGAAACCCTTTTTCGTCATACCACCCACTGATAACATCGTATCCAGTAACAAACGCCCCTCTTACTGCGGGGAAAATTGACAATAAATGCAAATAAGATTATGATAGCCATGGAAGAAAAAATAAATCTTGACAGAACTTTAAAATGAAAATAATTCGGGTATTGTTGAGTGACTTTTTATTTTTTCACTATCATTGACAATTTATTTTAACATACTGTTTGAAATTTATAATTGTTAAATGTATACGTGTATTAATAAACTAAGCTTGGTACTTAAAAGGTAGAAATCTAACAACTGCTGCGCTAATAAAACTCGAAATTTATTTGCACACCATTTGCTGCAAATTTACAACTAAATGTTTATGATATATTGCACAAAGATAAATGCAATTAAACAGAGAAATAAAAAATAATTTCAACGAAATCACCTTTCCAGATGTGAACATGACTCAATAAATCATTCCATAAATTTGCTTTATATGCAAATATGACCCGAAATCTTTCTAATATCTTACAACCAATTCGCTTGATTATTTAATACAATCGAGAGGCAGATAAGAGCGAAAGGGAGAGATAGAAATACAAAGCTGGTTATCATGTCCAATATCTAGCCAATAAGTAAAAATATACGTTATTTACACCTATATTGATCTCAATTTGAGTGTGCAGTATATAATTATCGTCCATGAAATGAGTGCAACAGTTGGCGCCCTAAATCGCTCTCTTTCCCAATAAAAACCAATTGAAATTTATCGTGTAATAAAATCACAATCGCCGGAGAGATCGTTTGACAAATGACTGCATCGCCCACAGATAAAACGTATACTGTTAGGGTAGGCAAAAGGAGGCGAAGATAGCCCGGATGTTGAGGGCCATCAGTGATAGTTGAATGATGGTAGAAATAATGAAGACAATCATCAATCAAGCCACAGTCCTTGGGTTTTATTTACGACTTCGCTTATTTATGAGATCAATTGTTGTCAGTCTTGCATCTTCGTCTTAGGATATACATAATTATTGTTAATTATAAAGAGCAAACAGTACACGTTTATAGTTTTACCTTTGTGCAGCTGTATGGATTTCTAATGAACTTAACACGCAAGAGTGATCAATCGTTTCTCTAATAGTCATTTGTTTAATTTGATTCACATCTTAAGAATTGTGTAGATCGACTTCTTTTCTATTTATCCATTTCTTTAAAAGATATAACTTGAACTAAAGTACACGAAACAAGATACCCCAAATACTTCATATAAAATACCTGCAATTCAAGAAACACTTTGGTACGTTTAGTAAAAGATGTAAAAAAACAAACAAACAATAAAAAAACCCACGAAAAATATACGAGAACTTGCAGACTGAATTTTTAAAATGCTCCTTGTTTCAGACTCCCCCTTACTTCCGGTTCCCAATGCGTTCACCTTCCTAAGCAGCATGCGGGGGAAACCCCGGAGAGGAATGCTGAGACGGGCCGTATTCTCAGATATGCAGAGGAAGGGTCTCGAGAAAATGTTCCAGAAACAAAAGTACATCAGTAAACCAGACAGAAAGAAATTAGCGGCAAAACTGGGCTTGAAAGATTCACAGGTGTGTACATGTATTTCCTACTGCATGCAAATCCGTAAATTTATTTGCTAAAACCCTTCTTTAAATTCCATTAATTAACTGTACATATATATATCCATATCTAATCCACCTAAATCCATACCAGATAATTAACTTGTCACCTACAATAATTTGTTTCCTTTTCAAAATCTAATTTCAATGTAAAAATGTCAACATATTTTTGGACGAAAAATTTTAGCATTTAAAAAAACCCAGCAAACTAAAATATTTCTGATATTTAATTTTGTCTTAAATGGAACACTGCAATAGAACTAAGTACATGCATGAGGGAATGGCTTCGCGATTTTTTTTCCATTGCGATTCATATGCATTTGATATCTATCTTTATATGGATAAAATCCAATCATGCGATTATATACATAAATTGCTTTTGTAATTATCAGAATGTGCGCGCATGAATAAGATATCCCGCGGAGCAGGGACAATAACGAATAAAATTCGTGTCAACTCCAGACACTGTAGCGACTTTTATGAAATCTAAACGACTAATTAAGCACAAACTAGTCGCCCGCTTTTCCATTTATTTCTTATACAGTGTCCATTCCAGATGTTTCAATTACAATACAAAGTGCCTGCAACTTCTCCTGGGTTAGCCTTTTCTTTTACAAATCGCCCCTAGAGCATGCGTGCTCGGGCGGATTCGGGCAATTGATACAAACCTTCTTAAACAGTTTTTCTTGCAGTACATCATATGCACGGGGAGATCTTCACAGTTAGCTAATAGCGACAAAGTTTTTTTTCTTTTCTCCTGACATCTAATCGATGTTGATGGAATCCGAGGGGCATTTGTGAACAATTCCAAACAGCTGTTAGTGACGTACACAAATAAACAGTGGTTTAATGACCAATCACTGGTTTAATAATTTTTCCTCCTCTTGAACATCTTAGACGCGTGATGCGCATGACGGAAGGATACAACCGCGAGTAATTTTAAGATTAACAATGTATCTCAAGTGTTTTAAAACATATTGATTTCGAATACACCCCCCTCCCAATTTTACTGGAAAAAAAGTAAACTAATTAATTTGAAGCGGAAAGGGAAATATTTGTCAGGCAGTTTTGCCATTTATTTGCAAGTCGATGAATCACTAAACATTAAGTGAAAAAGTACATGTAACAGCAGGGGCGATTACATTAATACTCCACCATTATAAATGTCATATATTTCACTAATTTATTACGGGATGAATTGAAATTTACATTCAATAAAGCAACATATGTTGCAATAAGCGTGACTATAATTTTCATTTTGAAATGTGCAAAATTAATTCTATTATCACATATTGTGCATCTAAGATTTTACACTTTGATTTCTGTATTCGAATGCCATTTATTTCACTAATAATAATGGGATGGTAAAAAATTGACATCCAATAGAATGACATCATTGTGCTGCGATAGTGCTCCTAAAATTTTTAAAATATTGACATTCAATATAATGACGTAATCATTATAAGATAAGCGTTTCTAAAAAAAAATATTCAAAAATGCTTGAGCTCTAAATATGCAATTCATCCTTATTTTTTTTCCTTCAAATTTACAGGTGAAGATATGGTTTCAGAACAGGAGAATGAAGTGGCGAAATTCAAAAGAAAGGGAGTTGCTCTCGGGAGGGGGTTCACGGGATGCGACATTGCCCAGCAAATCAAATCAGTGCGAGGACGAAGATGAGAATATCAGTAAAAACAGACATGAAGCTATCAGTCAGTCAGAGTGTACACAGACTAAGCCAGTGGAAGACAATCTCAGTCCTTGTAAATCAAATCCTGTGCACCATTTACACGATCTTCCAGAAATGGAATCTGATAACGAACAGGTTCTGGATGATGCTGGAACAACTAGTTCAGACAGCGAGGATGAAATTGACGTTTCATGATAGCAATGTCACTAATATTTTTTTGTATATATAATTCACAAACAATTGCTTTTATCTACAGTTATTTATACGCATATGAACTGCAATATTATTATAAGGCACAGTAACAATTCCTTATGTTCTTAATATCTTTATTTTAGCTGTAAAAATCAAATTGATTATAAATTTTTTGTGGTTCTTACAATAAATGATATACATGTAATGAGAAATAAAAACGAATGAAGTAAGGTTTCATTGTACATTACATCTGTTAAGAAGTCAACACATTTAGAAAAAAAAATTGTGTCCTTTGAAAACAGAGAATTAAGACACAGGATAACAAAGTAGCTTTCATTTTGAATTTCTTTGTCTCGCTTTCGATCGAAACTTACTTATAATACCTTACCAGTTAGTTATCAATACGAGTTTTTATTTATATATGGGCAATTGAAACTAATAAAAGTTAATAGTTAAAAGAAAAAAAATCTAGAGTAAAGTATCATCGAAGTCCAGCTTTCTTTTTTTAAAGGAAATAATTATAGCCTCATAAATCTCTTAGACAAACATTTTCATCAGATGTTCAAGAAAAGGTATTCAGTCTTAAATAAATCTGCCCTAAAACGGCATTGTCTGAAACACGTGCGCTCTATAGAATGGTCAAAATGGGCAGCCCTTGGGTCCAGAGAGGGGGGATTAGTCTAAACTTGATAACATTGTGAAATTGGGCATAAAATAAACATTTGAGGCCCAGAGTCGAACGAAGTGCGCCACTAGTTGCCTCTTGAGTAGGGCCGCTGATCCCAATTGTCCTCTCAATATCTCATTAAATGACCAAGGCTCATTTATTTGATCTTTGTCAAACACTCCAAAACCCCGGTAATGTTATTTGAACTTGAGTTTGGCTGCTCATTATTATTATTCTGAAAACTAGACTAAGTCTTACATGGGCCAACTGTTGTGGTGCTGGGTCAATACTACAACAATTACTCCGTGTTTTACAACTACTTATACAAGTACTTGTAATAAAAATTAAAATTCTTCATTAAATTTCTATTGTTAGGAGACAAAAATACCCCCTCCACTTTTTTTTTGTCTTTTATATTCAAAATCTCAAATAAAATATTTGAATTTCAAGCATTTTTAATTTCATTTACGTAAATGAATTTATTAATTTATTACCTGCCAACCTGTTTGGATAATTTTCAAGTCAATGGATCAAATAAAAGTTTTATTTCTTTAATATCTAGATTATAGAGTTCAGCAGTATAAAACATTTCCAATGTATACTGAGTAGGCAAAGTCTTGGGTAAATACCGGTAAAACATATAACTCTCGAGCAATGTTATTTTGATAAACCTAAGTGTATTTATTAATTAAGTGCCTGTCACTTTCAATACATTCTCAATGTTTTCAAACAAAACAACAAATTTGCTCCTGATATCAGAATAGATTTTCACATAAAGTATGTGTATGTCAGTATTAAAGACTATAATTAATTGATTCATGCCCCACATGCCCCACATGCCCCAGCACGATTGAATAAAGGAGAGAGAGAGAGAGAGAGAGAGAGAGAGAGAGAGAGAGAGAGAGAGAGAGAGAGAGAGAGAGATGTACTGGTAATCATCAATACAATCGACCCATTCCCAATTCCATCCAAACTGCTCCCCACACCTTAACTTAGCCTCCAAGATAAATGCGAGGAAAAAGAAAAAAGGTTTAGCTAAATAAACGAAAAAAACAAATTTGCAATAACAGACTACAATAATATGATGATGATAACATCATTGTTCCCAGTATGCACCGGCCAGTCATCGTATCACAGAGATCTAAGCATACACATATGTATGAATTTATCAGACACATTAGGGCAAGTAATGTCTGTATGGTTTTCATGCAGTCTGCCATGTTAATAAAGCTTATTGTCTGTGTGTTCTGCAATTGAAAGTATCTTATCTGGCATGTTTGGTGAGAAGAAAATCCAAATTAGTTTTTGTACGAGGTAAAATGCTTGTAACAAGCCATGACCACAGTTGTAACAATTTGTACTAATATGTGAACAAACAACTTCATAAAAGTCAGTGGTATACCAAACTATTCATTTGAACATCTTAAGATATGCACCCAAGAGAAACCCTTTCTCAACGAAATTAAAAACAAATATGTTATAAATGCAGACCCGCATTCGCATTAGTAATAATAACTAAATCAATAAAATTATACCAAGGATAGTGTTTCCGTTTCCTTCTGAAAAGAAACCCATACATGAGTTCAAACAAAATACTGCCATAATTAGAACATGTTGGTATACATGTACATTGCATTTAGTTTTAATTAACAAAACGACAACAAATTACTTTGTAGGTACGTGTACGTCACATGCTTTATGCGTATTATTTTCAAATATTATGAAAAATACAAAGCATATATAATAATCTACATGTATACAGTATGCCTATACGAACGCATCACATTTTGGAGTTAATGTTTCAATAATACCGTCTTAACGTTCAACAATTATTTGTCATTTTAACGGAGTGCAATGCTATTTGGTTACCATATTTATTTGAACGTTGGGTCGATTTTGATCACGATAATTTCATATTATTCAATCAAATATTTCCATGTTTTCATACTGTTTTACGGAATCTCTACTTGGGGTCGATGGAACTCGGGGACCAAAATCACATTTTGTAATCTGAATATATAATATTGACAACATTGTCTTGAATACCCCTGGGAAAGTGGTCAATGTTGGTCTGAAATGGCTAAAATCTCCAAAAGATCCCGGTCTTTCCCTTAATTTTTGCGTAACAATTGGTACTGTTCATTGTTGTATATTTGGTTAGATCCTTTAAAGTATGTACGATCAATGGGAATAATGCTTTATTGGTGTAAAGTCAATCCCGCTCCAAAATCACTTACTAAAATAACTCTTTAAAAATCGTTTTAAATCCAATATACTAGTCTAGTCCCCGGGTGAAACTATTTATCGGCAATGATTAGGTTAAATTTACCGAAAGATGAATTATTTCGCACCAATTCCTTTTTATCGTCGGAAAACCACAATTTCAAAAACGTACAAACTGTCAAGTGTTCGTTATGAAATTATGCTTCATTTTATGTATAAGTTAATTTGTTTTCATTATTTCATAGATATTAAACTGTTTTGTATTGATATAAAAAACGAACTGAAACGACTGCATTTGTTTCTATTCTTACAAAGAACCTACTGGAAAAATGCATTCACCAAGTTCCAATTTTAAACGATCCTAAACGTACATTAGTTATAGGTCTAGATTTCACTCGTTTCAATATTGGCTTTTTACAGTGAATTAAAACGATGGAGAAAATTTGATAGTATGAAATGAAAAAAAAAGTCTTAGGTAACATCTTATACTCTATATTTCTGCCAAATTGATACAATACGATATTTCTGTTAGTATAACAAGACTCCTGCATTCGTGATCGGTTTACGGATAGTGAAGAAGTCCCAGACGAAAATCCAAGTTTCCATCATTTCAATCATTCTTAAATGCTTATTTACTCTAAAATGACAGTTGAAGTGGGTTTTAAATTAACAACGTGCATGAAGACAATTTTGAATGATACTTTGAATTTCATGTATAAACTGACAGTTTATACGCCGGAAACACATTACATGTACCAACTGATGTGAAGTCAAGTTTAAATGATGCTTTGTATTCCTTTTTTTTCTGTATTTCCTGTTTTTAGTGATAAAACCTAAGACATTGGTTTAGTTTGACTACCATATGCATATATCTTGGACCCTGACCATAAACTAAAAATAACTAAATAATATTCATTTATTTTGATATAAACAAAATATTCTGTTTGATATTTAGACGTTCCATCCAAGTACTGAAAAGTTTTCAAAAAATGTCTAATATTAAATTTAATAATAGTCTATTTTTCGGGTTATAGTCTTGGACCCTGAAATTTTTATAATGTTGATTTTTTTCTTTGTTTTGCAGAGTGAGCATGATTTGTGAATTTTTTTTTGGCTGTATTTTTACATGTGTAACATAGGTCAAATGGGTCTCGTATTTGTATCTAACAAAAATGTCATCATAAAGAAAAAAAATGTTTAAACTTAATCTTACCAAATTAAGAGTTTTTTTTAAAACTCTAACTGTAAGGTACATGTACTTCATTTTAAAATACACAATTACCTCTGCGTAGCAACGGCAACATATCTCTTATGATTGAAAAAGCAATACTACAATTCAAATCCAACGAAACAACAGTAATTGAATATCAAACCGTTGAATGAAAGAAACCGCAACAAAACAGCACCAAAATAGAGCATTCTTTAGCAAAATGTAAGTAATGACATAATGGCAAAAACGCAACAGTGTCAAAGAATTACAAAAAATAATTTTCTTCATGAATATTTACTTATAATCCCTATATTCATTACTCTATCCCATTTAGAGTGATTTCCAGCAATGTTTTTAGTTACAATTTGTCCTACATTGCGATGTGATCCTATCATATTGAATCTGTAGCTCGACCCCCAGAAAAAGCTTCTATTCAGATAAATTAAACACTTCATGTTCATAATGTCAACATTTGCATTCAGCCTTGAGATGAAAGTTGTTAAAATTCCTCCATTTGATTAAAAATTTACGTTTTGAAAAGGTTTATGTACCTTATAAATAACTGGACCCTTCACCGGATTTTCGAATTGAGGTAAAAACGTATCATTTCAATGCCTTCTTCTGTATTCAAATCAAACTTTTATACAAATATTTTATTTTTCTACGTTTTTAAAAGTCCTAATAAAAATCAGATGAGTAGCAGAGCGCTTTGCAGGCATCTCTTTCGGCTGTTGACATAAAGTGAAAAACATTTCTCTTTAAAAAACAAACATTCAAAGTTTACGGAACTCCTACTTTTAAAAGAAAATGAACAAATTTATTGACAGGATTTAATCGCTATTATTTGTTTTTTGAAATTGATTGCAAAGTCTCATTCAAAAGCCTGAATCTAGTGAGTTTACTTTAAGGATCCATAAAGTTTTAAAACCAATAGGAGACGGATAATTCCCTCATGATGTCTGTTTTATTAGTTACCCAAGAATAAAGGAGCGAAGCACTCGAGATCTCGAAGCTCTACCCCCATCTTTGTCTACCATTTGTTCGTTTATCTTCGACTCAATGGCGAAGGATAAACTATTAATTCCTAAAGTAACCGCCGAAGGCTAAATTCAATGGCTACAAGTTACTTAAATAAAAATGCTGCTTAATTTAATGAGCAGAATAAACACTTAGAAGGGAGTCTTTTGAAAGCGTGTGTTGAAATCAGTCCGCGTCCTTGGTGCAAAGCACACACTTCAGAATAAATACATCTAAGTCAAATCAAATTAGACCATTCACACGTGCAAATCAGGTGCGGGATGTTTTCAATATTTTTGTTTAAGTCTTAAGTAAAATGTTGCCTTTCTCTTAAAATAACTCTTTATTTTGAATTGCGTTAAAAACTTAACTTTCCTGTTTTTTTAAATCAACTTTCAAGACAGGGCTTGCACATTTTGGAGAGTACATTTTAAAATGATACTGTATTCTGTCTTATAAGTCTTAAATGTACTGGATTGAAATTTATAAAAATGTTAATTTTATTTCCATTTTCTGTTAAAAAAAAGTAAAGTAAAAATTAATTTGTATTCATACTCAGTATTTCATTTGAACAGTCTTACCAGATGTATAAAACACACAGAAGATGAACGAACACAGAAGTGTAACAAACATAAATCATCATTATTCCTATAAAAAAAATTCGAAACCAGCCATCTAATCGATCATGATATTTCATACAAAATGCATTTGTCGTGAATTTATTATTTTGCGTGTAGAAGATAATTGAATGCGCATTGGCGCATCGATAAAACATGTTACATTCGGCTTGAATTAATCTTTTCCTCCAGTATTGAATATGTATTGAATGTCGAGAAGCTTTAAGTAGGCAAATATATACATGATCGGTCTAATAATTATAATCAAATAAAAGAGTTTTATAAGAATTCAATTGGACATATGAAGAGACCGAAGTAAGTGCTATTCAGCCCGGTCAGCTGCCGCCAAGCTGATACTACTTTAAGAAACACATATGGTCCTCATATCCCAAAAGTTACTTAATACCCAATCGTCCCCATTTATCAGTAATTGTAAAGAATTAACTAACTTGCGTGGGCCTGAAAAGCTCCTCATATATACCCAAGTTTTATCAATAGAAAATTACACCATGCATTATGCATACATAATGAAAACGGTAACTACCGTCGATATGACAGTCTCTGTTTCAAATTATGTTTGATTATATCGGTAATCAGTCAAGTTTTAAAATAGATGTATATATCTATCATATAGCGTGGGAGGTGGGCCCATTGTACTAAGTTTCTTATCAATGTGTTACATGTTGAAACATCATAGTCCCTCGGGTGAGACCCTACAAAATGCCTATTAACTTAAGGAGAAGCCTCCATTTTTGTCGTGTTCATTTGATGAAACTGGCCATCTATAGTAAAATACTTGAGAAAAAAAATCCCCAGAAATTTTATTACAAACAAGATGATGCATATTTTAAACATCTCATAGTGTCCCAGTCTGTGCTAGCAGGGGACAATATTTTTTTGTAAAATTAAGAATTGCTGTACTTGAAGGCTTATGACTGTTGCTAAAATTCATGAAATGATTTTTAATGATAATCATTAGTTAGGGAGGTGTCTCTTGTTGAAATTGGTATGCAATATGTAGGCCCCTAGTGTTAAGTACATGGGAATCAGAAGTAAAATGCGAAACTTGCGCCTATGACTGCTGTGTTGACTTTGCATAGTGAAATTGCAAAATTGCAAGTTACAGACGGGAGGTAAAATAACGCGAAAAGTAGGTGGATGGGACATAGTAAACTATACACTGTTAAGTTTCTGCGTGTGATGGTGCAACGTGCACACGGTACGGAATGCCCCCCCCCCCCCCCCCCCTCTGCTGGGAATAAGATGGGGGAGGTATAAAAAGCTGAAAAATCATGAAAAATGGGCGAAAAATGAAAGGGTCGAAATCTCAGGAAAACCAGCATGTAAAAAATTTTACAGGTTCTGACTTGTTATTTTCCTCAGAAATTAGTGATTGGCCTTATAAAGATTGAATTAAAGGTATCTGTGCTGAATGGGAACTGAGGAAATTCTAGTTACAGTGTTGCGAAGACACCCATCCCTTGGCTACAATGAATTGAGTCCCGAAAACTGTCCCGTGCTACCTTAATCCATTGGTGTCCATTCTAAGTTTTGAAAATTCGACCAGATTCAACAAACTTTATTAAAGATTTGATACGTCACTATCAACTGAATAAGAAAAGAACGGTAAACAGTTAATGGAAACATAAACGAACGAATAATGAATTTTGCCGGACGTCCGTTAGTTTAGTCGAGGAGATGAAACTTAGACTTTACATATTTTCAGAGCTGATGTGTAGTTGTATCAAATATCTACCATATTTACCGGATCTAGAAATTGTTCTCGCAGGTCGTTGGGGGGGGGGGTAATTTTGTTAACCGCTTGGGGGAGGGGGACCGATGCCTGTTTTCGTTAACTTTAATATCGGTATGTTAATTTTATAATTTTGAAATATCGGGGGGGGGGGGGGGGGATCATAACAAATACAATCTGAACACTGCGTGTTGTATCGCATTACATACTGTACATCAAATCAAACAATACTCTCTCTCTCTCTCTCTCTCTCTCTCTCTCTCTCTCTCTCTCTCTCTCTCTCTCTTATACACGTACATTTAGTATTTAGTAATTCTTATCAAATTCATTAAATAACATATATGACGTTCAGTTCTGAACTTCGTAAAAATGTTCTCGGTATTTGACAGCAAAATCAAACCCTCACTAGTAGCCCCTTCTTCATTCTAATTGTCGGATGTCCAAGGAAAATAAAATGGACTGTGAGTTTTTTCAGGAGCGGTAACTCTTACAAATGAATGTAAAGTTTTTGACCGTTTCCTACATTTATTTTGTATTCGCTTAATGCTATACATTGTAATCATGAATATCTTTTAATATTCTTATTTTCAGGTAATAGATATAGTATTTTTTGACAGTATTTGTGACCTACAATAACATTTATGAATTATGAGTATGTTTGAGATTATGAAAACCGCACGAGACATTCAAATAAATATTTTTTATCACAAGGTATCAATAGTGCTTTATGAAATTGTATGCTAGAATATTATACAATTCACGTAATTTGTAGCAGAGGATTCACACAACCCAGATTCATTAGCTGCAATGTGACGAAAAGCTGATGCTTATCGATGTAATAATAAAGGCGTAGGAGAGACAACTCTTCAATTTTTAGGAGATCGTGTCGCTTTGTGTCCTCAGGCGAGATTTACCAGTAGTTACATGGATTATCGATGTTATATCGCGATCTTGTTAACTCTGTACACATAGATTTGGTTTTAGATCCACGGTTGACTTAATTAAGATACATGTAGTTCCTCGGTTTCATTAATTTACTTGAATCTCAACACCATTGTGCAACGACGAACATAGCAATATTGATGCTTAATGCAACTAGTAATTATGAAAAGCATGAATAAAAATATCAAAGACTAAAACATGTTACTAAACAAATGTGAAGTATGGGAATCCCAAACCGGAGATATCATATACTTATTTTATTTCCTTAATAAACGAGCATAATTTCTAATTAAAAAAAAAAGCAACAACAACAACAACAACAACCAAACAATATCAAACAATATGTAGTAATTAATGCTGGACATTATCTGTTTAGAATTATTAAAAAAATATCTTACTATCAGACCTCGTATTACTATCTGTTACTGCAGTAAAATGCACACACATTTCTTGTACCTATAGATTACAATGATGCTCTCATGCCTTGCATATGTTGGCCCATCGTCCACTTTTAGTTGGTAAATGTTGATTATAAGTTTGAAATATATGGAAAAAAAAACGATTTAATTTTTAATTGCATAAATATTGATAAAATTTAAATATAAAAAAGATTTTTTTGTATATTTTATAAATCAAAGCTTTGTGTATTACTGAATTGAAGAGAAGATGATGAGTCTGTGGAAATTGTTTTATCATATACTTTGTATTATGAGACATTTGTTGTACCACAAACCACATGGTACATTGTATTTCCACTCCACAGAAAATTCATTCATTTTCATGGTCTGCTTGTGCAGCTAAAGCTGACCATTACAATTACTCAAGTGTAATTTGCCGGGCATCCCACAATTTTCATTTAGACTAGACATTTTAATCATTCAATCCTCAATTTCATACCATATGGTAATCTAATAAGCGATTCTCCATGATGGTAAAATATTGCAGTACATATTCCTCTTAATTTTGAAAAATGAGTTCAATCAAATTGTGATCAAGTCAGACCGTGCGCAATGTACAGGTATAAGGAATCCTTACTAACGGTGCTGGATTTTATTACACCTTCTTAGTTTACACATAATCGTCTTTAGTCATAAATTGACGGGACCATGCTCGTATATTTCTGTGAACTAGGATTTCCTGTATACATGCAGATATAAAAGTCAGTTTTATATCTATTTGAAAATAAAACCCGAATTTACAGCGAGAAAGATACAAGATAGCATTATGAAGCTTACATGACATGCTAAGGAGATAACGCAATAAAAGGCATTTCCGTGATGTCACCATGATAACATTTTATTGAATAAATGACGTTCTTTTCTGAGAATATACACACAAGAATTAAACATAGATAATATCTGAATAGTAAATAATATAAAATAAATTCAACATATGCTGTTATAATTGACGGAAATAATATTTTCTTAGAACTAAATATGTTAATTGGTATATTAATTCAATTGATTTTTTATTTTCTAAAAAAGTCTTTTTACCCAAAAGTGTGAATTATGGATGAAGATTTCCGACACACGAGTACGTTTTTAAGTAATTTGTCGTAGTTGTTTGACCTGCTCCAATTCCCTAATAGTTTGCTCATGTTGCTTCATACGAGACGAGTTTATGGCGGGATGTGACAATTTGATCTAATTAGGTGTCAGAGGATCGGCTAAATGGTGTCCACTGCTACATGTATCTGTAAATCAGTATGCATTAACAACACCAGGGGAAGGTCGGAGGACTTAAAGAATGTCCATGTACAGGAGGAAACTGCTCGTGTGAGTATTGCACTTATCGAATATATTCTCAGTCAATTTTACTTTACTCATTTTAAGCTCTGATGATTTGGTTTTATTTAAAAAAATAATGCAACCGGTATGGTCACAAAGCAAAATTTACTGATTTTCATAATTTTATCACAAACGAGTTTTACCTAAACAACACTTAAACGGTAAATAATTAATTCTTTCCTTTTACAATAATAAAGGTAACATGACCTTTGAGTTGTTCTGTAGTTAGTGTACAGGTATCTATAAAACACTAAATATGGCTATACTCTACGTATCAAATGCTTTCTTTGCATTTTAGCAGCAGCGCAAGGACAGATAATACAGAAGATTTATTGTTAATAATGTAAACATTTTATGGAAGTCTAAGAGATGGAGAAAACCATTTAAGGTTGTTCTCACGGGCAATTCCTAATAATATCGGATTTTTTTTTTATATTTCTGTATGATTCACACCGGCCCTTTATTGTTTCCAATGAAATAGGGCGAAAACAAACATTCGAACCGGAAGTCTCTTTTTACGTTTTATGCCAAAAAATTACGAGCAAGAGGCCAAAAAGGCTTATAATAATGAATAAACGTACTATTTAAAGCTGCTTGGTCCGATTTTTTGGCTATTACAGTATCAACAAATTTTCCATACAAACTAATTATCTAAGAAAGTCAAATACTTTCGCCTATTTTCAACATGCAGCAGAATCGGTATCCTTTCAATGTTAGAAGTATTCGAAGTTGATAAAAATAAATTTATTTATGGGAACACAAAAAAAACCCAAACCAAATGCTTAAAAAAGGGAGCCGTTTAGTTTCGTCCCCCGTATGATCAGGTTTCTTCAACCCGCATATTATCCATCGAATGTAAACAAAATAAACTTCAGAAATATTAGTGAATAAAATGTACACAGGTTTATCTTTGATTTGCAAAATCATGATGACTTTATTTATAGCGATATCAAAGTTGTAATACAGTCATACCCGCCTCGACGTCGGGGGCGAATTTTGATATAAGGCGAAATAACGCGATACCCTTTTATGTCAAGTTTGTTTTGTAAACAAATTTTGAACATTTTCTCATTGAAATATGACTTAATTGACCGGGAAACTACTGCAATGTGCAATGTCTATTATTATACACATACTTAGCATAACCATCGTTTAAAAGCGTACACAAAATTTGATATAGAATCGGACCAAGCAGCTTTTAAGATACCTTGCTCAAAAACAAGATTCACGTGATGACAAAGGATAAACAAAATCGTATGGACAGCCTGGTAACGGGAAAAAACCAAGTTCTGTGTGTGTGTGGGGGGGGGGGGGGTTAATAATCACTGGGTACACCCGATATACTTAAAAAAATAAAAATATATAGGTCAATGTGGGCCCCGATCTGAGAAGTTTTTACAATTGGAATGTTCAGACAAAGGTATGGTAGATGCCTAGATAAAATCATTTTCGTTGCTCCAATCAAATTCAATTGAAACAGATTCGTATTTTTATAATAAAGTATTTTGAAAATGAATATTAAACACAAGAAGAATCGTTTGATTTATTTCTTTAGAGTTTTGTTAAATGCTGGTTTTGAAAAGGTTGATTTTTTTGTATACATATCTGTTTTTTATACAGAAATCATGATTTTTCAAGTAAAATTCTGGTTTTTTTTTTTTTATAAATAAGGCTTTTGTTGATGAATGCTGAATAGCAGACCGAATATCATGCCTCTTCATGTACACGAATAAAACGTTATGGTCAGAATAAGATTTGTTCTAGTACAATGTATATAAAACGACAACATCCCCCTTCATTATCGCAATTGACCTCATAACAATAACAAAGATAACCCCACAATGCATGGCATTTCTTCGATGTGTATATGTGAAATTCATTGTAGTGTATCGACATGTTATTGAATGGGTTAATTACTAATGAAAACACCTGAAACATCGCAGGAGTCAAATTACTCGATGTGTGTAAAGCATGCCATGCATTATAGATGCTCTCCTTTTCACACCTTCACACTGAGGGGGGCCCCATGACTACCTGTATCTCCGATATATCACCTACACAAGACTAACAACAATGTTATACCTGGTCAAAACCTTCTTCTTCTATCTTCGTCCATGCTTTTATCGATTTTTGCAGCGAAAAACACAGCTGTCGATCTGATTGCAAATTTCATATCTTTAGCGTAAAAACACGCTGGGGATTGTTTTACTACAATACAGGGCGTCTTTAGGGATAATCCAACGAGATTTGTGACATCCAGCTAAAAAACAATACTACATTTTGGTAACATACGTGGATTAACATTGCCTGTGTCGAAAAATTGAAATCGTCGATTTCCTGTGTATTGTTTCCTATTCACCTTAGACTTACATTGGATGATTGGAGGAATTCTAACTATCTTGAAGTAGGACATGGGAATCAATATGATTACCTGACATTAAATTTCGGGGTGTCTGATAAACCTTTGGCAAGACAAGGCTTGCTGAAAACTTAAGGGGATCATAAAAGTTAATATTATATACATTCAGGGCGGTATGTTGCTCGGCGCAATAATTCACCATTCATTGAAGAATTTGTATGTGTCGCAGATGACCCCACTGTATTACAGCGTTTTTTGGATAAACTGAACTTAATTTAGTCCATGATTGTGAAAAATAAAAGGAAGGTTCCGTTTTATTTTCGCATGGGCTTCGGTATAAGCAAACAGGTGACGATTAGCGTACCTCAGAAAGAGAAATATAGGTAAGTGATGCAATTTGGCGTTTAATTATGTATAAGAGAAAAATACATTTTTTTTTCATTAAAACCTTAGTAGATAATTATAACCAATACAAATGTTTCTTTTCATGACCAAACGGTACGCTCTCTGTAAACCATTTACCATGTGCCACGCCCATTGTGGTAGAATACGAAAGGCTCATCAAGTTCTCATCATAAACCCCCAATCAATTACCCTAGCAAAACGGTGCATGAATCATATCAGCTGTTGCTTTGGGACGATCTTTGTTAGTCTCCTTCCTCTATTGATTAACTATTTCACAAGCCATCTTCTGGTCCTCAGGTTGTAAAAAAAAGTTTATACTGATCCAAGGCCGTATACCTTGATTTACCCAATGCAGTTGCATGCAGAAGCTATCTTTATATTGTATAATACATAGATTGACCAGAGAGAATGCCAATTTTAATGAATACTTTATCATCTCTGATCGACCATTTAATGCCAAACTACGGATAGGGAAAATACCCTTAGATAGGAGTATTTACCCGGGCTTAAATTTCAGAATAAAATTTTGGCAAGTGAATTGAATATTGGTTCCTCTTGGTCTTATCTCTTATTTGTTCTCCCACTGTTTGATGATAAAAAGGTCTTGGAAAAGGTTAATTGAAAGTTTTGACGACAATTTTGATGGCGTACGTCTCTCTCGAATGTGGTTCTTGTAAAGGTGCAGTTCCAATTCGTCATTATTCTGTGAATTTTATGCGGAAAATCGATAAGAAAGTCAGGTGAGATTGCAATGCATGTACTGCAAGTTTACTGCAGGTTTATTCCTGTTTAACGAACTAAGTCAGGAGAATCTCGTCGACGATTTGCCATTCTCAGCAACTCTCTCTCTCTCTCTCTCTCTCTCTCTCTCTCTCTCTCTCTCTCTCTCTCTCTGAATAATGAATTGAATAATTCTTCATATTCTTCATATACTAGTATTCTATATTCCCATACGGGATACTGCTTGATTTGTCAGCATCTCCGCCTGATATTTGTTTAACTCCTTCAGAATTTAAAATGTTATCTTTCATAAATCTCATAGACCTCTTGAAAGACAGCCTTCATCAAAAATCTTACGCCAGGATCAATACGCCATTTCATTAAATACCCTTTATCTACTTTTGTAAACAAAGTTCTAATAATGCATGTCATTTATCATAGTTTGACCACTTGATCAGTAATTCACTGCGTTTTAAGGACCCGAGCTGAGAGACATGCACAGGTTTCATATATTATTTAGAGCCAGGGTCAAGGGGGATTCTGACTAGGAATATATTATTAAGAATATCTTATCCCATCAAATAAAGTTGTCCGGATTCACTTTACGCTTACCTTTTTCAAAATGTGGTGTTTTTGAGAAAATATAAGGATGTGGTTTCCTGAAAGGGTGATGACTTAATCCTCTTCCCCAATCCCCATCCCCCTGTAAAACTTCACTAACTTTAGAAATGATTCTTTGTGTTAACGTTTTGAAAAGTTATAATCTACAGGTGGTTTCACTGTTTACTATATATACATTTACATGTACGTGTACAAAAGCATACGTGTCGGAAACTATAGCTTATTGAGAATAAATTTGCGACTTGATTTTGTCTTTAGAGTTAACTTTTCATATAAAAGGATCATTTTATAGAAAACAATACATCTATATATAGACTACTACTAGTAAACGCACAGACATTGTCGATTACATGTAAGTGTTTGTAAGTTTTATTGCTAGTAAGCAGTTTGTCAGTTCCGAAGACTATAACATATCAACTTTTTAAACAACGCAAAATTGACTTGTATGTAGCCTTCCCAGTCATAGGACACTAGTATACCAATATCTGTGTCAAATTCCTGTTGCCAGTTGATGACATTAAGAAAAGCTGTTAAATTCTTGCAATATTAAAAAAATATCTCTTATTTTGTAGGTCATCGGCCATTCTGTTCAGCCGGGTGGACGCTGAGGGTCTGTTGAAGTTTGAGCTGGCAGGGACCTACCTTCTGTACAGGGACTACAACACCGACCACTTGTACCTCTCCGTCAGGTAAAAAAGCCAAAGAGGCTCAGATACAAATTATCTTTGATGTTTAATCCGATTTTTATAACTAAGGATATTGCTCATATTGTCTGAAGAGATCAATGAATTATTTCAAAATATCACGCAGAACATCCTTCTGAAAACTACATGTGCATCGTGAATTGTCACTGAATTTATCACTGGTCAGGAAAATTTAGACTTCGTCGTTGATATTCCATGTTCATATTACTGATTCTCTATTACCGACATTTCTACCGAATATCAACGAATAATTACAAGTTTTGGTGGGTTTTTTTTAATTTTTATAAATTATTCAGTTGTCTTACTCTTTGCATATAAACCTGAAACTTTCAATCAAGTAGACTGTAGATTCTGGTAATTTGATCTACATTTAAAACTCAGTATGCAATCTATTATTAATTTAAGCTTAAGGGACCTATAAGCATGCGATTTACTTAAGTGCTCTATAAGTTGAATTGTAAATAATTGACTTTTCATTTACTTCAAAGGTGTACATCACCTGGTTTTCACCATTATGTAAGGACATAATATTTTCCCATTTTCACAGATCCAATGATTTTGTTGAGCACCATCGAATCAATTATGAAGACAATCTGTATTATATGGACAACCAGCCATATCCCTACCTAGATTCCATCATCCTCTATCACCAACGACACAAGCTGAATGGAATCAAGCTTACATATCACGTATGTTATCGTCTATGAAAAGGATTTTATCTCGAACTCTACGCATGCTCTATTTTTCTTGCATCACTCAATTTTCCAAATGCAATGTTTTGATTGAATTTCATTAGTCTAAGCATGGGCATACAATCTGTAGGAAGAACTGGAGATTTAAAATTCAGATAAAGAGCCATTAATATTAAAACTTGAAAATCATATTTTCAGGCCCATTTGAGTGCACGTACTGTAAAAGCATTCACAACCAAAGTTATGCGTCACAACGGCAATGTGTCGCATACAGACAATGGGGAACCAAACGATATACACCACGGTTCTCAGCATATAGCTAGCATAGAGCACACCAATGATGACGTCATTACTAACCGGATCTCAAAATCCAGCGGTAGACTGTGGATTTCCGGAACAATGCAGCAGTCTCTTAAACGTATCTCCATGCCGATCCCGGAAGTGTACCATCACATCGGAGACACAGACACCAGATTGACACAAAGCTACAGAGGAAGTGGAAATCTTTTGTCAAATGCTGACAGTTTTAGTGATTTAAATGGAGATATTTTTGACACAAAACATTCCAACAGGAAACACTCTGAGGACGCTGACAGCGAGTGTAGTTCTGTGAATGGTGAGCACGATCTCGTGCACGATGATGACGTTGTTGGCACAGATCCAAATCATGAACACGATGACGACCTGTCAGTTTATGACACGCATTTATAATATCCATGCAGAAATGTTCTACTAGCACTTAAATTTATTACATGTATATTATATATTGAATTTCTTATTTATTACCAGTCTATTACACTTATTGTCAGCATATGGTTTTTAAAATATTAAGATACTTATTAATGGATTACATATGATTGTATATTATAAATACGTATGTCACAAAATATTTAGGAATGAGAAGAAGTGAAATATACCTGTTCTTATATTGAGTATTCTAGTACGTGTACAATGGAACATAATTCTGCTTTTGTACGAGATATATATTTTATAAGAAATCCACTTGAAGTAAAATATGATCTTAATGATTATATAAATGTATTTTAAAATGTGTAATCATGTTTTAGTTTGTTTTTTTAATGAACTTATGCATGACATGTGGGTCAACTTGTACTGTTGAACAGTAGGATCTTGAATCGCTTCAAAAACAGCAATGAGTTTGACTTTAAGCATTTAAGCAATTGAATACTTTCTTTGGTAATTCATAGGAGGTACGAATGAATGAATGCGGATTAACATCGATGATGCTTGAACAACATGATCAGTATCGATAACAAAATATATTCTGCAACTATTGCTTGAGTTTTTCAATAAGTCTAACATCATCGTCAAAAACAATAGTCAGTCTCGTAAGTACTTACTGATTGTGGGCCAACCTTCTCAAAATTGTCTCGTTCTCATGAATAATTCATGCCCTATTTCGATTGTATCAATCACACTTTCGTGAAGGAATTCTCACCAATCATATGAAACATGAAGTGCACATGAAACTTAATGTTTATGAAACTGGATTTTTTAAATAAAAATAAGTTACCCAACGGTCAGTAAGCGCTTACAAATAAGATTCAATGTGGCCGAGTTTTTCCAACAATGTGTAAAATCAAATGTCTTCCCGGTTCCGGGACCGACCCTTAATTACGAATGGCAAATTCAAGTTGGAAGAGGTTTCAACACGCTTTGTATTCATATTGAACTGACAAGAATGAGTATGGTAATTCTTTACGATTGTCTATTGTATTCTTGGTGTCAATGATTTGCAACAAGATGGAGTATACGAAACATCAGTGGCAATGAACAAGGTTTAATGATAGATAAAAACGATGGAACTCACATAAGAACAGTGATATAAAATCAGAAATTGAGTTCTGTGGACGCTAAACAACACATTCTTTGTCAATATAGAAGGGAAAATGAACGTGTGCATTCTTTTGTTGTATGTGGTTTCTTTGAATGTTTTGGTTGGTAAGTTACAATTATTTATTAGATTTGAAAAATACTGCTGTGTTGTAACAAATTAAATTTCTCAAGTTTATTATTAGAGATATCAAATATAGGCATGTTTGACAAGAGAGGCAAAAAAAAAAACTACCAGAAAATGTCAAAGAAAAGCGAAATAAAGTGTATATATTGATTTGAGAACTCAGAAATATGAAGTCCGGATTAAAAGTCGTATTAGTGTTTTGTTTTTCTTTCTTATGCACAAAAACACAAAAAATCAAACTATTTGTCAGGAATCAACCCCCATGTCTTAACGGTGTCAAGGTTTTGTGATCACGTACTTACTGATAGGACATAATTCTAGGCCTTGATATTTGAAGATGGAATAAATGCATGAAAATAGATAAATAATAGTGATAAAAAGCATAACGTTGCTGTGTCAATTTTTTGCAATTGCCGAGCTATTAGTGTACAAATATACCTGTCTAGATATTGATATCATTTGTGTCACAAATTCATAGAAAATGTTGATAATCGTATACACGTACATCATTGGCAGTTAATATACTTTGATATATAGAGTATTATTCGTGCAACACAAGTTAAACGAAATATGCCTGTGTATTAAAATTTATTTCTCTACATACATGTATATAGATGCATTTGTCAAAACTAAAGAAGGTAACTGAAAATTTAAAAATTATCTTATATTACAATTACTCAAGTCTGGTCAATATATCTCGACTTGGACATTAAGAAATAAACAGCAATTTAAAAAGTTCAACGGGATATGAAGTTGGTTGGTCACGTGATCAAATTCTGTGAAGCCCAAAGGGCTTCTCAGTAGATTTGATCACGTACCAACCAACTTCATATCCCTGTGAACTTTTTAACATTGCTGTTTATTACTTATATTTACGTTTGAAAAAGACAAATCGTTCAGAACTGTTAAAATTACCGAGATTTTATGTTTACAATAATCCAACTGAAGCGACAAGCGATAAGCGCGTGCTATCATCATTGTGACGTCATGAAAAAGTTCATACAGAATTGAACGTTTTCGCTATTCTATAGGTTTATATAAAGAAATATATTTGCAAATATAAATATAAAACATAAACTGATGCTTGTTATTACATTTATCTCTTTAAATCACTAGTAGTGAGGAAATTGTCATGTTGTAAATTTTGAATTTACCGGGTGGCGGTAAATGTAAATACAAAATTTACAACATGACAAAATGTTCCTCAAATGTCACATACCAATACAAACGCATGACCGTTTAGTTGATTTATAATTTAATTAACCTTATTACAGTCACCCATTCGTCTCCTGGAACATGGCTGTGTCAGGAACACTTTTGCTACTCACTGTTCACAGAGTATGGCGGAATCTCTTTCAGAGCTGCGAATGAGAAGTGTCAAGAAAGCGAATCACATTTGGTTAGCATTCATAGCGACCAAGAGAACCAGTTGGTGGAAAATATACGGTAGGTCCGATAAATGTGATGTAAAATTATGGAATAAAATTCGAATGTATAAGGTAATTCTGAAAATTTTAAGTAAATCTATGATTTTCTTCAGAAGGAGAGCTTTATATAGAGATATAGGAAATATTCAAATTTTAAAGCTCAACTGTTAAGAATTTTTCTTTACTAAATAATACGAGGGTTGTTCGGAAATTATTGAGACAACACAAATATTTCCCTTTCTAAGTGACGAATTTTAGTGAAAATTTGCATAAACATTGAATAAACCTAAACAAATCATTGAGCAAAGTAATATTACAAAACAATTAATAATTTGTTTACGACGGTACACAGACGAGTCGGTGGTAGGGGTACCCGGCGCAGGCTCAAACTTTGAGTTTTAAAAAAATGAACATCTACATTTTAAGTATTAGTAGACCTACAATTAATGATAAAAGAAATCAAATTATATATGTTCATTTTGCTATTCATTGTGACTGTTGTGCAAGTTTGACTAGTGTTCGATTTGAAATACGGAGATAGTTAAAAAATATCTACCGAGCAATAGAAATTTGATTGCGACGGCCGCGCGGTTTGTTGAATTTTGACGTCAAGGTGGCGCAGAATACATCAAATTGGTGGGAATCTTGGAAGAAGACCTTTTCTGGCCAGGAAATTGCTTAAACAAAAACTATACGATGGAAAGGGGTCAAAAGCTTCAGTTAATCGGGGTTTATTCACTGATTGCTTAACTAGAATTAAAACAAAGGGGCTAAATATCAAGTATTCTTTACACACAAACTGGTTTTTTTCAACAGGTCTAATATATATACAGAATAAATATTAATGTAAGAGACGTTTCACAGTAAGTTGACTTTTGGGAAGAAATAACTTGATTTTTTTCACAAAAAATCAAGAATGAAAAGAATATGTAACTGTTGCAATTTTTTAATAAAAAGAAAAGATGAAAAATGAAGAAAAGTTCACGTTTTCCGTTCGTATGTAAGGTGCTTAAAACATAGGAGCAAGGAGAAATGTTAAAATGACGTTGCGATGGGTCTGCGGTTGCTCCGGGTCAATGGGTGTAGGCAAGTTTGTAAGCTTACCAGGAATGAACAAATGATGTCATTAACTTCAAAATTTTCACGTTGATAAAAGGTATTCTGGTTTATTTTCTGGTGAAATTTCAATGATTTATCTGTTTTCCCAAGGGAGTAAGAGTAATTGTCTCAATAATTTCCGAACAGCTGATGTAGCTGATGGCTAAATAAATCAGTTTTAGAATTTTAAGGTGGACCTTATATTGGTTAATTTCTTGACCCCCCAGCCTCCGTAAGAACTGTAGACATTTAGATTTAATAAAATGGACTATATTGTTGAATTTTGCATTTTCTGATAAAGGACGGAAGTGGTGGGTATGCCCGTCTGGCTTGGGATGGAGAGGTTACTGAACCAGCAGACCTGGGTCGATGGGACCCCCGTGGATTTCCTTCCCAGTGAGTGGGACTACCACTCCGCCCAAAACCCCTGTAGGTGGTATCCAATGTACACAAATAAGCTGATTTTGTCTCCGTATTTGTTATATTATAGGCATACACGTGCGTGTAAAGTTTACATTTGAATTCATACTGAGTGATCTACTAAACAAAAAAAGATGTGTTTTTGTGTAACACATAATTTTGACGATAGTGTTAGCTGCCCTATGCAAGCAAATTTGATTTTAACCTTTATATCAACTCAATTTCTGTCCTTTCTGTTTACCAAATATATCGAAAAAATCAAACAAATAAAAGAAATGAAAAGATAACTATGTGATGGTGACTCTGTATCAACATGGAGATGCAGAATGAAAGAAACTAAGCGCAATATGGGTATAGTTCTCTATTTTGCTTTTTAGACACGTGTATCTACAGCAGTGGCGACTGGTACGAGGGAAAGTGTGACAGCAACTTGTACTTTATTTGTAAACGGAAAAGTAAGGGTACATCGTCCATTAATTATCAAAGTAGTGCAACGAGTTTCTTTCTTATATTCTTATATTTACATGTAATAATTATGATAATCATAAAATAGATGATAATTAAATTATGATAATGATATACATGTAATATAATTGAGATTTTCTTTTTAAAAAATCACTGCTCGATTGTCTTGTATATTCAAGTTAAAAAGGTGACAGAAATATTGGATGTCTGGAGTACCACTGACATTGTAGCGTTATCAAAGTCCGATAATGTCATTCATTCTTCGCACGCTTCATGGAAAGACGGCAAAACCGAACTGCCGGATATGACGTCAACACTTGGTACCTCAGCAGACCTATTCACTACACCACAAGGCAGCAGTTATCTAGATCAGCAGTACATCACACAAGAGTTTGAGGAAAAGCTGAAAGGTTTAAGGATCAAAAAGAGGAAGATCAGTACCAAAGAGGCGCCTGGAGGTCAGGCTATTGGGGCGGTCGCCATTTTGATTTTGTCGCTGATGTTTGCTGGTGTCATTTTGCTGGATTTGAACACATTTCAGCAGAATTGGAGGATGTTCCGAATTAATGTGTCTCAAATGCGGGATTAATAGCTAGAGTGACTTAATGTAGAAAGTCTAATCATGTTATCAAAAAATTCAAAATAAATCGTTTGCTTTATCTTAATTTCAATTTCAAATATATTTCATCTGTTCATTTACGACGAGAAACTCTGAAGAATTTCTCTATGGTTTTAATGTTACGAAGAAAAACAATGTGAAAAATAATATCTTACATAGAAAATTGTGTAGCTGTGAAAAGTATACTCTTATTTTTGCTAAATATCAATCTAATACTTGATACTAATAAATGAGCATAAATTGTACAATGAAGTGACCTTTATTTATTTGAATACCACAATGTGTCCCATTCGAACACCTATCTCATTCATAAAGCAGAACATAATGTTAAATATTACAACAAATGTTTAAATTTGTATTGTACAAAATGTAATGTTATACAAAATGTTCCCTCTTAGCGGTCAAAAACCAACACATTCAATCATTTATATCCCATGGATTAAGCTATATATTATATTGCAAAACACCTGACTTATTTAATACAATCACTGCATAACAAACTATATTTTTCTTTCAATGCCAACCCTGCAATCATATTGAGTCAAAAAGAGTAGACAACACATGTAATTCACTGAGAAAATTGAGCATTTCATAAAGTTTCTCGAAACAAGTATTTTACTTCACATAATTTAAAGGTACTAGCATATTAATATAAAGAGCAATCACTTATCTTTGTTAGTGTGAGGGGCAATAATTAATAAGATTAATTAGTCCAAAGCTAGCCCCAATATTTTTGTATGCTGTAAATTGCAACTTTTTAACACGTACGGAACTGTAGCCCCCAGGTCATCCAACCGAATCTTTTCAAACAGGGAGCTACAGACCTGCAGCTATAAAGCACACATAATTTTGTTAAAAGTTCATCACTGCCACCTATTTCCCTGAAAATTGTTGTTTTTTTTTTTTATAATATATGTACATGTTTTCTTACCAAAGCAAAGAAAATATATGTATATTTAAATAAATTAGCACTTTCTACATCAACTTATCCACAATGTATTAAATACAGGCAACAATACAGCACTTCCAGAGTAATACACCAAACTCATCTTAAATCTCATAGAATCCTCTTAAGGTATATCAGGGGTCATTGCAAATCGTATCAGATGGCGAATAATAAGCTTCAAGTCTGTTACCTTAACAGAGTCAAATAATAACGCAATCATAAGTCAATTATATTGACAACAATCACTACAACTAATGAGAAATGTATATAAAAAAAAATTACAATGACATTGGCCAGTAATGCATAAAATTTTTAAAACAATTTTCTTTTTGCAATTGTTAATAAAAGTACACAAAATCCAGACACTAAAGCTCTACAAAATGTTATAAACTTTGCATTCAAGTATGTGTATAATCATACTTAAAAACTAACAGCAATATTCATTTTTCCAAATTTCAAAACATTTTAAATTAATACAATCTTAACAATTTGAAATGGAATTTATAATGTTCTAATGTCAGTTTTATTTGAGCGCCTTCCAAAGGTAGAGGCCAGCACAAACTGTTAATCCTAGGCCGACAACTCCAACAAACTGATTCTGTGGGGTCCCAAAGTATTCTATGATGGCATCCTGTAGAATAAACAATGTTCAATAAAGATTTGTTTGACATCATGTCCTTTACCATAGCCATAAAAGATTGCAAAGAATCTATATATATATATTAAATATAATAATATAAACATATATATTAAATGATAAAATCACAGAAAGCTGGACCATGTATAAATTTTGAAGGAAAAAAATTACAATATATTAGAAGGTTATAAAGTTATTCATGTGTGCTAGAATTTGAAACAATACATAAGAAACGTCAAGGAGCTGTACTTTCAAATTGATAAATAAACTTGCCACTATGATGTATTTCAATGTAAACAAAAGATAAAGTGAGCAAGCTCACATATCCCATGCCCCTCTATAACTTGACAATGCTACACAAAATGAATGGCAGGTTACACATTTAATACAAAAAATAATTAAATAAAGGGGCATGACTCCTGAAATTGGAGAAAAATCATAACATCTAAACTTCCTGCAAATATGCACATCTATACTTTTGTTTTAAACAACAAATTCTAAATTCAAAAGGGTCGAAATTCCAAGAAAATAATGGTATAGGAATTGTGTCCTACATACCGGTACCTATAAAATTTCTCAAATTCTGTGCAGCGGTTTAAGAGAAGTTGCTCTGACAAACTGTTTATCAACATATTCAATATATGGCCAAAATTTTAAGTTCAAAAGGGTCTAAATTCCAAGAAAAATAATGGAATCAGAATTTCTTGGTAATATACACATCTACACATTGGTCCTAAATACCTACAAGGTTTTATGCAATTTTGCGCAACGCTTTATGAGGAGTTGCGCTGATAAAAAAAACCCAGGACTTACACTCCGACTGACTGATGGGTAAAAAACATTAATATAAACTTGTTGCATGGGGTATAACAAACCTGAACAAAATTAAACAAATCCTAAAATGGTTAAAACAAGTTAATTTTAGCTGTATTTATTCATTCATGTTAACCTCCAGTGGTTTAAAAGAGGTAGATTTAGAACCCAAAAGAGGTGGCCTTGTGCGCAGTCTTTCTGCATATATTGTTAAGCATGTATGATATATAATATAATAAAATGCTCTCTTTTCTAGCCCCTACATTGCATTGACTAATCTCACAAAGTTAGCTCCCTATTCTAAGGTTAAACACACACTTACCCATCCGCCTCTATCTATGATCCATCCGGCCACGTAATCGGTGATAAAGTTCACCACCCAGTTCACTATAGATCTGATCAAATTGATTTTACTCAATGCCTGAAATCCAAAGAAGTAACTTAAAAGTCATGAACTTGCTAAACATTATGATATGAAGGTAACAAGCATTGTAAAATAACTACATAAACTACGAGTGGGTAATGTAAAAAAAATTCTGCATGCATTGAAGGCTGAAACCTAGAGGCTGAAGGCTAAAAATTTCATGAAATGTGCATACATGTATCTGTCTTCATATTCATGCAGATTGATATAAACTGGTTAGGTCATGATTAGGTTTTGTCAGAAGTTGTATGAAGATAATGAAGTTTCTTTCTTAAGAAATTGGCGAGAAATTTTCAGTGGATGGAAATATCAAATAAGTGAACACTACTGAAACATCTCAGTACCTTTACTGCCATTTTGTAGGCAAAGTAGAACAGACAGCCCACTCTGCCCCAGTTGTACACACCATCAGCAAAGAAACTGTTGGCAACATTGAAGAAAGTTTCATGGTTTGCACTTGGGTTTACTTGGTCACACAGGCTGAAAGACATATATTTAATATGAACATTTACTGATTCAAAGTGGAAAAAATAAGACATTTGGTAAAATTACAATCTTTGGTATTCATTTACAATCATTCAGAAATTGTTTACATTTTCTTCTCACCAAAGCTTTTTGTTTTACCATAAATATCAACATGTAGAAATACCCAAATTAACAGTATTTTGTTGCAGAATCTTATGAAAAAATCTTTGTTATTCATAAGTGAATTACAATTTTAGAAACTGTTTTTAAAAAAAAAAATTTTGTTGCAGAATCTTATGAAAAAATCTTTGTTATTCATAAGTGAATTACAATTTTAGAAACTGTTTTTAAAAAAAAAAACTTACTTCTGAATCTGTTCATTTCTATCTAGCTCATCTCCTATGCAACGTAAAGCTCGACCAATTTCTCGAACATATTCCAGTGGAGGACCTGAAATATCAATGAAATATTTAACTTCTTAAGTGTAATAAATTCACAAGAAGTCTCCATTAGCTTGAAAGTACTATATTTATTTAAATAAATTAATGTGAAATTCTCAAGTTTGGATGTAAATAAGAGTCACCTGATGTAACCATACAACTCATGGTCGCCATCAGCTTTAAAGTCATTTGTGTATTCCTTTTCATACAAGTAATGTATGTGTACTCTAATTTGTGATACATAATGTCTAAGCTCACAAATCACCAGCATTTTTACTCAAGGATACTAATCTCATTGACTCAATCCTTCTTTTTTTTTTGGCCTTCTCTCTAAATGTTTTTCATTTGCTGTAAATTGGGATTTACATGTTGATCCCTATTTGCTCCCTAATTATCCTCCTTTCCATAAAACAACCATTTCTGCAGTTTGCCAAAATCAAATACATATACAACTATTCGCAGATAAATATTCTTATTGAAAATGTCATAAGTAATGGAGATTTACAACCTGAGACTTTTCAAGGATAGCTGACCTGTGGGTGTGCCAGGGTCTTGTAAATCCTCTATTTGCAACACTTGCTCTTCACTTCTCTCAGTGGCCAGTCTGTCCTGTATGAACTGGTTGAGGAGAACTCGAGCCTGCTGCCCCACCTCATCCTTACTGAGCTGCCGGGTCACACCTGAGGGTTCTTTGTTGAGTAGCAAACAAAAAGACAAACAGTGGGTTCATGTGTTTTGGTAAAGTCTTACATAAAGTGAGATATAAATGTATCTATATAACATTGCAAAATAATTCTACATTTATTTCTCTAGATTTTAAATCAAACAGATAAGCCCTCCATTTTTCTTCATTTCTTGGTGTGCACATTTATGCGAGAAATATAAACATTACTGATTAGGCTACATTAATGCTTTAAACTACTGTAACAAAGAAGTTGGCACATTTTAAACTCAATTCATTTGATACTAGTATGATGCATGAGACCTACAGGCAAATATATTTATCGTATCATGCATATACAACATTTATATTCATTCAGCAAATGTGCATACAGTGTGTAAATTGAAAGTGCATACAGTGGGTAAATTGAAAGAACTGCTAAAAAGTGAGATACGTGAAATATTGCATAGTGTACATGATTTTTAAATGAATATGATTAAAATCACTATATCAAAAACAATCAAATGGGGACATCATACATATAGATGACAAGTGTAAGTTAAATAAAAGCACGAGTTAAAAAGGTTAGGTCATAATTGTAAATATCATCATAATAGCAGTAAAAAAAAGTTGACTTCACATTATTGAATGGAATTCAATCAGAGACAGCACATTCTTATCACTTGAATGATTAAAAGATTTCCCAGAAAACAAACATAAAATTTCCCCTCATAAACTAGGAAGACTTTATCAGAAAGCAACTTTAACAACATTAAAGAAGTACCAACTTTTCACGAATGGTCGAAAGCTGTCAGACGATGTCATGCTATGGTTTTAAGGTATTAAAACGTTAGACAGATGATTATAATGGGATTACTAGCTATCTAATCTAAACCTCTTTCATTCAACCTTTCTGGATCTCCATTTCCGGTTTTAAAGACATTTGACAACTCGTACTGAAAATTGTAGTCTTTCGAGCCCGACTAATAATAATTTATTAAAGAAAATAATCTCGTTTGAACATTTGAATGTAACTCTTAAAGGTTTAAGTTTGGATTATGAATTATAAATACCTTTGGGCATTTGGCCTAATTTTACACACAAATTAAAAAACTTTAGTATGAGTTAAGTTTTTGTAAATTGTAAATTTCAATGACTTTTTATAGTTGGTGACGCCTTGACCCGTGTGTCCGATGATTACCGCGAAAGCCTGAAAATTTTAATCTTTATGACCTTGATTGAAAGTTATGAATTATATTATATAGCCTATATAGGTCATGGTCATATTTTTATTTCGATGATATTCTATAATGTGTTGTTGGCAATTACCTGAAATAAATTTTACGTTTTTAAGAAATTATATAAAACAATTCCAAAACAAAACAAGCCCCCCCCCCCCCCCCCGAAAAAATAAATAAATAAATAAAAATCCTGAATTATGATAAGCGGAAAACATTGTAACTAGTATAACTCTCATTTATTTGGGTTTTTTCTTTTTCGTTTTTTTTTATATGGGTATGTCATGTATCCTAACAATAACCCTATATAATTACTCCCATTTCTAGCCCCGTTAGCTCATAGATATAATCATAGCAATGATAGAAAAAGAGATTAAATAAACAATGAAATGTAAATTATATTACACTAGTGAATATCAAATAAATTCAAAGAAAGAAATGGCTTATGACATGATATTGTTATACATGTATTGCTCCATGTTTAATTTTAGAGACACAATTTGACAACTCGATTTGTATCGCATGGTTTGGTTAGAGCTACTGGACGTATACCTGTTAACCTTAATCTCCACCCCGGTGTTACAGTCACAAGTTTCTGGTTACAAAGCAACCTTATCATTAGAAGACGCATGCGCTCAATTAAAATGAATTGGTATATGAATGAAAGGTTTATATTAAAATTTTGATTCTTTCGATAACATTCTCTTAAAAGTCAGAATTAAAAGGGTAAGCGACTGGAACATTCACAAACCAAACAGTTCAAAGATGAAAATTTGCCTTCTTTATGTTCTTATCGGAGTGAACCTTTGGGGTATGTAAATCTCTCTCTCTCTCTCTCTCTCTCTCTCTCTCTCTCTCTCTCTCTCTCTCTCTCTCTCTCTCTCTCTCTCTCTCTCTCTCTCTCTCTCATATCCCTCTTTGTCCCTCTTGAAAAATATGGAAATATGAAGGATTTTATATTCTTTTCTTAATATATTTATTCACATTCTTATGATTGCCTTTTTATCATTGCAATCAATTTCAGGTTCTATATTTATCAAACTTTTATCTTACAAAGACAAAATCGTATGCACAAAAAATAAAATAAGAAAAAGATACACACAGAAAAAACAAAATTATAATATGAAATTAAACTTTGGCTAATTTTATTGTTCAGCAGTAAATTTAAAACAAGGGTGGATATGAATACTTGTACATATCCATCAAGGGTCGATTTATCATTGTTTTTGTCTTTATGAACAAAATTTTATGAACAAATAGTTTTGAAAAACATGTACAGCGACAATAAACAAAAAAGACGATCAAACATAAAAAGATATAATTATCAAAGTTTGCTTGATAATTAAAAACAAAACCTATTTCATGTGATTCCTAAAAGAATTTGAAAAATTATTGGTCAACTAATTGATGAATTGAACTTTTATTACCAATTTTTAAGTATATTTTATTGCAAGATGAATTACTCGACGACTGTTGCCCACTATGTGGTTCCGGATTGTCAAATTGATGTGCAAGCAAATTACATGTAGCAATCTATGATCATCAATTGTGGTTTAATGATTGAGTGCTGGAGATCCGCAAAGTTGAAACTGTAAATAACTTGATTCATCTACCGCATAGATCCGAACATTTCATATTTAGAAAAGATAAAAAAAAAGATCTTTTATTAAAACTTTCAATGCAATTAACAAGTTTTTAAATGTGCATGTGTCTCCACCAATATGTTAGTATTCCCTTTTTTCTACGGAAAGTTGAAATATGTGAATGTCTAGCTTTCTTGTGTTGCATAGAATTATTCATTCTATAATCTTTCTTTTACGCGAAATTCATCAATAAATGTACTGATTTTTTTAATCAAATGGTTACATTATAAAAAAAAAATTTTCCATCAGCATCACAAACAATTCAATAATTTGGCAGAGGAAATTACTAGGGTCCTCATTTATCATTTGTCGCCATAGCTTCGTCGACACCTCAAATAATTGTCAGAGACTATGTAAATAACACGACAGGAATTCGTGTTAATATCCATTGTGTCAGTGTAAATGTAGATATTTGACAAGTTTTAATTAACTTAGTCAATATATATGAAGCAAGTAACAATTATATCAGAAAATTCCATTGAAACAGTAAAAACTGAAAGGAACATCCTTAGTGATTTTATATAGTCATACATGTAATTATGTTAAATGCAAATAAAATAATAAAATGCGATTGATCGTTTTTAACAGCTTTTTTTCTTAAAATTGAAATTATATTAAATTTAATTTGAGTTCGCCATTTTTAGAATAATGATTATTACTGATTTTAGAATAATTTGATTTATCTAAGTCCTTTACAATTTTCATTTGATATTTTGTGTCTGACCAATGATATTAAGTCTACATTGTATATTTCAGACTTGACGAAGTCGGCCTGTGATGATAAATTTAAGGTGTACCCTCACCACACCGCCTGTCTTCCCCGTGCTCCAAATTCTAGCCCAGGTAAGAGAGATAATCCGGGTCTTTGATGTCCGTTGATGTGTGTTAATTCCCCGGGCTTTGTAGCACAAATGACTCGCAACCTCGCGCCATTATCATGATTTCTGACACTTGAGCGTTGCCATCGGACACCGATTTTTATCATCGGGTCAACACTTGTCACTCGATAGATGACTGTATTAGGTAGATTGAAAATGGTTTAATGAATTCACATATAAAGTATTTCTAAAAATATAAGATGGAAAGAGGAAATTGGTTGCTGGTAGATATTTAAGAGGTTGGGAATATTTAATCAAATTGGATTAAGTTGTATTGCCCTTTGAAAAAAAAAGCACTTAGATACCTTTGTGATACGTATGTAATTGATCTAATCATATTTATGTAGTTTTCTTTTATTAGCTAATTGACCGAGAGATGAACTTCCTGGATATAGATTAAGCTAATTCAAACTTTTATTCGCTACTGTGACCGAGTAAATAATAAAGGCAAGGTTCTTTTTTCAGGATGTTTAATATGTACAAAAAGGTGATTCTGTAAATAAATATAAACACATGTAAAACATATATATATACAATTTATACATGTAGTAATTCATCACAGGTTTAATAAACCTTTAAACTTTATCATAATCTTAGTTTACTTTATGTAGGCACTAAGAAGAGTTATAAGTTATATAAATTAATACAATAAATACCTTTTGCGAGGTGCTGTTGTACAAAATCGCCGGACCCACAGTGAAACAAAATTAAAAGTTACCGGGTTTTATTATAATAAAAATGATCTGATTCGATAATACTAACCAATGGGAATAACGGCAATGGAAGAATAAAGGAAGTGTTCACCAACTCAATCCGCCTGCGCCCACGAACTAACGTAACTTAAATCATTATTTTGAAACCATATGCATTTGAAAGTAATAAATTTTGTTGTATAATAAATAATTGATTAATTTTAAATCTGCCCACACTACTTACATTGCAGCCTGCAAAAAGTTTGCAAATACGTCTCTATAAGCTGAATTTTATAATTATAACCTTGTGCATATGACTGCTAATTTCAGAAAATAAATAAAATACCTTTGATTACTAGTTTACAAATCGACTCAAGCTCTTTCAAAAAATGAGGAGAAAAGACTAACTGCATATGAAATATTAACACTGCAATCGGCATAATTTATAACAACATTTGGAAAAAAAAACCACTCGTAAATAATGTTTCAATCTAAGAAGAATATTATTAAATATACAATACATGTATACTAGTATACCATAATAATTCATTTAAACAATCATAATTTATTATTAAAAGCTCATAGGATTTGGCAATAATGTCAGACATGAAAGTCTAATAAACAATTAAACCTCTCCCAAGAACAAAGTGAAGTACATGTAGTAGGAATTTAGCCTGTACATGTACAGGATATTTTTTTTACTATGAAATATTAGTATTATAATATAATTATGTGTTCAAAGATACAAATACTTGGGCTCAATGGAAAATTTAATAAATCTTATTTTTTCAACATAAGAGAGTCACTTAAGAAATGAAAACAGAAGATAAAAGTTACTTTCGTTTGATAAGGAATAGTGAAGTCGCAGGAGGCGCTGGCCGCCCACAACAAATACCGAGGAATGGCGGTATCTAAAAACGGCGTGCAGAACATGCTTAAGATGGTCTGGGACCCGGAAGTGGCAAAAATTGCGCAAAGATGGGCGGAAAACTGTAAAACGGAACATGACGGAAACCGAGAACGGTTTATTCCAGGTGAATTCAAACTTACTTGAAATTCAGGACACTCAAATTGCAGAATTTTGAATTAATAATTATACATCTGTAGATACTGAATTAGTTCCGTTCCAATATAATAGAGATCTCAATAAAATCAATTTTGAAGGTAGTTTAAAAAACAGAACGATCAATCAAATTCTTAATTTATTAACAGAAGTTTCTTTTTTTGAATAATTATAAGCGTCATAACGTTTAAAAATTTAAAGATATCATGCACTCCAATCATTCTTAAGGTCGATTCACGCTGGGACAGAACCTCGCCTACAACCATTTTGGTTCTATGACGTGGGACGCTGTGGTCAAACTTTGGTACGACGAGGAAAAAGATTTCGTGTATGGCGGAAACACAAACGACTATATGAAGATTGGACATTATACGCAGGTAACGCTGCGGTGCCAAAAATGTAACTAACTGGGCCCTGTATCTTGAAATTGCAGAATGATATTTCCCATGCGAAGTTGTGCCGACGTACATGTATATATGTTGTTATATATTTACAGTATACACACTACAGTATATATATATATATATATATATATATATATATATATATATATATATATATATATATATATATATATATATATATATACTGTAGTTTTTATTGTGGAGCATCCAATAATACTTGCAATGAAAATCGATAGATTTATCTCTTATATCTGCCTGACATTTTGATATTTTTAGTTGGTCTGGGCGGAATCGTACGTCCTCGGCTGTGGCTACAGTGTTTGCAATGGTACTCACTTCTACGTGTGCAACTATGGTCCGGCGTAAGTATACTTCGTCAGCCCTTACTGACCTCTCTTTTCTGAAACAACCAAAAACATGAATTTTATTAAACTAGCGTGAATATCATGTACACTACACATGACCTTTTTTTAATTGCTAAGAGGCAATAGCCCCTCTAGCCGACTGGGAACCCCTTACGAGAAGCATGGCGCGCCATGCAAGTCCAGCGACGGAAACGGTTTATGTGGTGGGTAAACAATTTTTCAAAAATATAATGTTTGAAACGAATATTGAATCATGCTTGAAAATTTTAATTTTGATTAATTTGAATCTGTGGTAACTATCGTCAGCTCGTGGATCGTACGTCATTCAGAAGTTGTACGTGCCATTCGATGTTACGAAGTTGGCAGTGAGTTATAACGTAATTCCCCTATGCATTTGTTTGTGTGAGATCACACTTTAAAACGTGATCCGAATCTTGAATTAACTACACATAGTAGAATTATAAAGTTTTTAGTTTTAGTGGTTACACTCCCACCATCGTCGGAAACCCACGGTCGGTCTCGCTTCTCTTACCTCGAGGTAGGTAAGAGAAGCGAGACCGACCGTGGGTTTCTGACGATGCACTCCCACATACATTTCAGAATGCGGTACAACGATCTGTGAAGCAAATGCCAAGAAAAATCACACTACTTGTGAATGCTCCTGTCCAGGTACAAATGTCTACACGGGCAAAAAATGCGAACGTAAGTCATAAAAAATAAAGTTAACAATAATTCAACACTAAGCTAATTTGGTACAAAAGTATTGATCTTGTATTTATCGTTACCTGATTAATATTCCAGTGACTTGCAGTGGACAACAGGACCCCTATTATTGTGCTTTGTCCTACACCAAGGACCAGTGTATTCGGCTCAGTAACGTGGCCTTTGATTGTCCAGTTCTATGCAATGTTTGTCCTTGTAGGTATTTCTTGTCGTGCAACAAAATGAATGTCTTTCCTATACCACGCCCCCCCCCCCCCCCCCCCCCAATAAAAAATTCATCTAAAGTCTTTATTGCTAAGCTTTATTTGAAATACAACTTCATATTGAGGCCTAATATAAAGTACAGGAAACGCGAATTATACACTGATTTTAAGCCCACCCCCGCCCCCTCCCGTGGTAAAGTCATCGCCTATATATATAGCAATGAGATACAAAATATACTTTCACATGATACCGAATGTATCATCAATTTTTTTAGACGCAGAGAAATCATACAAAGAGGGGAGCACGGCTACAAGTTGCGTGAAAGTTGGCGGATGTGCCAGTAACTCCAACGGATCTAACGGGAGCGGTAGTTCCAATACCGGTGGCGGATCAAATGGGAGCGGATCAAACGGAAATAATGGGGCACGAATTGAATCACATAATTTACTGATGTTTGTTACACTGTTGCTTACGTTTTTCGTTGTGTACAAATGAAAAACAATCAATACAGTGTCAATATTATAAATACTGCTACTGTTTGTGAATACTTTTGCATGTATACAGTTGTATCTTTTCTGCAATAAATATTGATACATGTACTGCTTCCTACATTCTTTTATTTTCCCTGATTTAATTTCACCTAATGCATATTTCACTTTTCGAAAGACGTGTATAAGCATTAAAGCATATTCCGAACAAAATGTGCAACTGACATGGAAACAAGCAAAATTAATGTATAGAAGGTAAAATAACCCCCCACCCCCAACCGGGAAATAATTCAGAAAAATGGGCCAAAGTGGATTTCATATTTTTACAAAATAACTGTACCGAGAAATGATTTTCCCAATAAATTCATTTGAAACCCCTGGTACTGTCGTTAAAACATTTCTTGTTGTACATGTTCGTATATAATATACTGTGGATAATTACCCGTAGTATATTTGTACTATGATACATGTTAAACAGGATACGTGGCGGTCGCCTTTTGAAATTTTATAAAGACTTATCTACAACAATTTTCTCTCCGAAATTCTAGCAAAATCAAAAGGTACACATTTTAACAAATCTGTTTTCCACTTACAACAACTTCAATGCGTAAATGTGCCCATCACCCTTCTGAATTGATGACACGTCCATTGCCTTTATCAAAATTCATGCTCCAAATTCAGTCTCCCGCTTCTCATTTCAATGAGACTTTATTATTTTTTGAAACTTTATTTTTTCTGAATTTTGAATCTCGCGAAATAATGTGTAAATAAAGTCCTTAAGTATAATAGTATTTAGCTAACATATAGTTTACATGCAAGTGGGTCGACGTTGGACATTTTTCTGAGGTGAGCTATATGGCCTATGGATCTGTTGAAAGTAGTGTAAATGCGTGTTGCTGTTTTCATAATTGAAAGATTTTGAGTAAAAGTTTTATGAAATGAAAAAAATCCACCAAATCTTCCTGATTCGAGCTAAACACTTTTTAAAGATTAGTCATCGAAAGTGTTTACCGTAGTGAAAACCAGGAAGTCATGTATGAGTGACGACAATGGATGTAAAGACAAAAAAGGAAATAGCGGGTACAAAAGAAAATGAAAATGTGTGCAGCACAGCTCCAAGTGTCGTTGATTGTGATAAAGGTAAACAACTGTCCAATAAGTTAAATTATAAAGTTACAGCCATCGTTTGAATGGGCAGCCATCCTTTGTTGAATCGTTAGTGATGACGTAGCTTTATATATATTGTTATAAAGGTATACTGTTGATGTTAATTGTCCTTATTTCTTTTTCGTTTATCATTGACGCATTTAGTCTTTATTATGATAATGGATGATAATAAGAATTCATTTTTTTTTTACCCGTAACGGGTACAGGTGAGAAAAGAAAAAATATGGCGCCACGTTTCAGTCTAAAACCATTTAAAGTTGAGTCTGCATTTAGAGTTTTCTAAAGAGTTTTCAATAAAAAAAAAATGGACCCATTAAAACTAAATGAATGTTTCTAAAGCTGATATCTACATCCCACAATCTACAGGTAAACAATTTTGCATTTATTTTACAATAGTTATTCGTATTGAATTAATTTTCTGAATATACTTGCTATGGGTATAACCATATTATACTGACATACATTTGTAGTACACTAGAACTCCCAGTTGAATATGATATCTCTCCAAAGATATATCAATTTTCTTCATTGATGTGAAATGCTGAATGTTTCTTTCGAACCATGCATGCTACATTTAAATATGACTAATAATGATGTATGCGAAAAATGCAATTTTTCATACAGATACTGTTCAGTATGACAAATGTTTAACATTTACAATATTCAGTATGACAAATGGTTAACATAAATCTTATTCAATGGTTGATGCAAAAATTATTCAATAAAAAATGGGTAACACATTCATTGATCAATAAAAAATAATTAATCTCTAGTTTTAATCCTTACTTGTAGATGTCCCTGTTATCATGTCAAAGGAGATTAACGATGCCTACCCCTTGATTTTTGCGGACGATTATTACCACCCGGATAAGACAATATGCCCTCATTGTAAGAATTGTGTCCAGCCTGTAGTCGTCAGTAAAATGGGATTCTTGCCATTTCTTATGATGTGCTTCATGATAATGACGTGGTGAGTAATATGCGATGACGTAGTAAATGGAAACTTAGACGTAGTATACAGAAACTTAAAATACGAGTTTACTCATCGAATGGCAAATAAAGATAAAATAAAATTACATCATTTGATTATCTGACTTCTGAGTAATTTAATAATTTTAATAAAAATGAAATTGTGATAGTGTTCATTTCAATAGGGTATATGTTATAGGTATTGTGCAAAAATTGTCAACAAAATGTTAATGTGCAAATTTCATTGCGTTCGTATACAAACTTAAGTCATTTGTTTTTTTTAATTTATGTAATGCTTTGCTTAAAGAAAAGGCAAAAAACACGTATTGCATTACGCAACCATGGACTTCGATTTTAACAATCAAGTATAGTGTAAAATATGTACCAAATCATTAAGGTAACTCTATTTTACAGCATCTTTGCCCTCCTGTCGTGGCTACCACTGACAGACAAAAGACTTAAGACGATCATACACTACTGTCCCATGTGTAACCGCGAGATCTGGAGACTCACCCGAATGTGATTCTCGTGTGACCTTCACTTAAATTGACCTTATACTTGCATGTATATAAGGCTGATCCCGATGCATGAAGAATAAATGTGTTGTTTGCATCAGATCAAACTATTAAGTATGGCATTTAGCTCAGAGGAAAATCCCTTATATGCAAATGAGTTGGAAACAAAATTGGGAAATTTTCATTAAATATTTTTCATGCGGAATATCATCGATTGTTTTATTGGAATGGTGTGCAATAGCGGATTAAGTGTTACATGTATTGTATGTGCACATATATACTAGGATCATTTTTTGTAATGGTATATCATTTTTAACCGAGTTGCGTGTTCTCTATTTCCAGACTTAGATGTTCTTTGTATCACGTGTGCGTGTATCAGTTTTCTACCTGTAAATCCATCTTGTGTAGTTTTTAGGGGTGTCAATATACCTTAATGTATATCACTGTTAAATCAAATGCATAAAAATCCATATTGGGTCATCACAGTGCAATTTTATTGCAAATCGGTGCAGACATGTGATAAATTTACGTTATCATTGCTATCATTTTTTAGCGTAAACTTTATAAAATGATTTATACATACATGTTAAACCATGTCAGAATGAAAAAAGTAGGGGTTTTTTTTTTTTAAAGTTTTTTTTGTATTTTTGGTAGTTTGTTTCCTATTTAAGATTCAGAGTCTTAATTGATATCATACTATAATGTTATATCACTCTGTTTTATTTGACAAACTACATATCAAGTCATTTTTACCATATATTATCTCATGATTTATAAGATTAAAATGCATAATGTGTCCGCCCCTTGGCTTATATAACTGCATTTTTACATCATTGTATACTATACTCAGCATTCTTAAATTAATTTAAATATACATGTGTATATATACATGTTGTTTTTTGTTTTTGTTTTTGCTTATACTACATATATAACTTATTTACAAATGTATTTGTACATTTCTTATAAAAGGTAGATAAAGTCAGCGAGAAAGAGATGAAAGATAGAATTTCAATTATTTTCAATGGAATGTAATTATAACTAATTGAAAGAAATGATTTTAAGAATACTACAGTTATTTGTACATTTAAATACATTTAGACAGACCAGCGCTTTTTGTCTCATTTAGATATGTTTGAAATCATTGTAAATAATAAAAAGTAAGTGAGTGAAATTAATAGAAGCCTCTCATAAATCTTATAGCGCTAGCATAACAATATCAATATTGACATCTATTGTGTCTTGAAATAAAAGGTATAATTGTTCATATCAATGAAAATAGTAAATATGTTTGTTGAGTAAAAAATTCTAAATAATGAAAACACTTTCGATATAAATTATGTATTTTGCAATCGAAATTTATGGGATTTTGTTAATTTAGAAAACGAATAATCTTTAAAAGAATCTATTAATAGTTAATAAAATTCACCAATGCAAGTAAGTGCAGTAGGAAAGAAACCACAAAAATTGTTATCATAAAATATGAAAACTATTATGATAATAGGGTTTAATTGACGATCAGATAAAACATTATTAATTTAAGTTGTTTATCTAATCTTAAAATACTAATAAATGACCTGAAAGTTTATTGGTTTTTTTATATAAATGTTTTTTCAGATTTGGTTCATTTTAAAACCATTCATTCAATGTTTTTTTTTCTCATTTACGGAAAACATTGACAGTTGATGGGTTTTATGAATAGATTCTATTGTTGTAACGTAGAAATTAACTGCATACTTAAACATTACCGTCGTCTCAGTTACAAAGGTATTGTGTGTTTATTTAAAAATGAAATTTGGTGTTATGACTAGTTTTAGTCATAACATTTTTAAATAAACATTTGTTGGAAGACGATATTTACATTTCTTAAAATGATTTATTAAAATCACAGTCTACATGGTCATTGAAATGGTGTACAGGTAACTAAGGAGTGTAAATTTCCAAGAAATATTTTTTGCATTTAATCTGTATGCCATTTTCTGTATTGAGAATTTATTTTGACGAACTTAAATGTTTTTTGATTGTAAAATCCAACATCTTAACAAAGTGTGAAGGGTGATCATAATGCAAGATGACTGAACTGCAATTTTGAGATTCAAAGTATTGTTTATAGTTAGGAGATATTCCATTTAATTATGTAATCAAACTTAATTCTAAATAAAAGCACTTTATTGAATAATATAACTCTCGCATATCATTTTTCGGAGTTGATTTTTATCAACTCTCCTATGCTGCTAATCTAGTATAACGTAAGTTAAACAGTGTTTGGACCTAAGCACAAATCAAATGGAAAACCATTACCGCTGACAAGACATAAAATCTGAAAAGAATTGATAAATTCGATTTAATGAATTCCGAAGCATTGTTTGCCAAGGATAATTATTTATGAATACCTTGAAAATATTCAGATTTTAAATGGTACGAACAATAAAGAATTTATTGTAGTCGTATATATTCATACTACAGCGTCCAGTAAGCTGGTTCCTCACTAAAACAATAACCAAGTACTGGAAAGGGTAAGCAAGCTTGTTGTTAATCTGTAAGGAATATTTTCCATTAATATTTCATTTTGAGGTACAGTAGAGTTCCAGTACAAGCTCAAAAGTGTTTCTTTGTTAGTGTTTTATCTATAAGAAGAAGTCAGAATTGCATACAAAGTAAGGTGGATAAAGACATTCCATCAATTTTAAAACAAAAAATAGCTGAAGGAGAATAACTACATTTATTTACTCAGTTAGTAAAATACTAGGTATATTATGACCCCGCAAAATTTTGAACCCGGATGATACGCACCATATTTCATGGTAAAAATCCTGATAATAATTTCTTTACTAAACACGTGTAATCGCAAGTTGTTGACACTACCATTACGCCTACATTTTTATTAAATGCGTTTGCACGTTCAAATGTTGGTGAACACCTATGAAACGTGTACATATTTAACTCTCGGCTTCTTTTATTATCGCAAAAAAATATTTAATAGCAGGATAATTGGATTCCCTCTTTCTTTTATGTAACACCGACTGGAAAGATGACTTGATTGACTTCTGATTTGTTCGCTTTAAAAACAGATTTTATACCGAAAATTATTAATTTTGTTAATTTGATATAAGACATACCCAAGGAGAAAAATAATATCAAAATAGAACTCTCCTGTTGGTTTAGAAATCAAATAATGTTAATCAAAATATCTTTAGTTAATAAACTTTACCAGGTTAGTGCTGTTGGAAAGAAACCGCAGACATTGTTATCTCATGAAATATCAAATCAAAAATCGGTTTTGGATATCTTTAATATCCCCAATGAACAAAATTAATTTGATTTACCTTATTTATACTGGATTCCAAAGCTTTACAAAGTCCTTAAAAACAAAGATATATAGCAGGTTCCAGTAAATGTTCTACCAAACCTCTTTCTTTACTACTTACTAAAATTCTTACAGTAGTAAAGGAGAAACTTTAAGAGCACTGTACACCAATATACTCCAGAAGCGTTGTGAATCAGATGTGGATACTTAAAAAACTCTAAAGAATTATTAGAAACTTTGGGTCACAAAATCTTACGAAAATCAATAACATCAAAACGTACGATTCTTGAAGGCTTTATACAACCATTCCCCATGACAAATCAAAATCTAGGTCTTTTGATATCATCAACAGTTGTTTCTTCAATAAAAATGGAACTCGTAAAATGTCTTACCTTGTCATTGGAAATCTAAAACATTATTTTCTTAAAAACCATTCTGATTGCACACACAAGTACTCTGAAGTTGACATGAAACAGATGAAGACTCGGTTGTATCTTTTATTTCAAGTTCACTGGGATATATCTATTCGACGTAAGTATGGATTGATAATACGTCGTCGATGTACCTGAATGTTGAGTGAGGCCACAGCAAATGATTTCTTTTTTCACGTACAAGTTTTTGAATAAATTTTGCTTCATTTGAATACAAAAATAGGTCTGCTAACAATGGGGCGCAACTGGTACCCATAGGAATTCCAACAGATTGTTGGAAGACTTGATTTCCAAAAACTTCATAGATGTTGTCTATGAGAAACTCAAATATCTTTTTAATATCCACTTCAGAATTTTTGTGTGCACAATCCGAATGGCTTTTAACAAAATAGTTTTGCAAATGACCGGTGACATGGTAAGTAAATTTACGTAATCCATTTTTATTAAAAAAGCAGCTATCAATGATGTCAAAAAGACGGGACCTTAATTTATCGGGGGGATGGTTGTATAAAGTGTGGAAAAGTCGCAAGGTTTGATGCTGTAAATTTTGGTGAAAACATTGACTAACGATGGGTTCTAATAAACGGATTCTTTTGTTGTACATAGTAAGAAAATACATAGTTATACTTTGCAATCTTATCAATCAAATGGGCTATTTACATTTCTTTATCTTCTTTCAGGTTACAAGATCATCGAAATGATAAAGATGACAAAAGAAGTTCAAACTTCAAAAACATATTTTTGCAGGAAAAATATAAATGTTGTTTTCTTAATTGAAATTTATTATTATGGCAAACTTAATAATGATAAAATTTCTCTCATTATAAAAAAGCCCCTAAAATTTGAATCCTTTTAGACTTTAATTTTAAAGAAACCCCGACAAAAGCTGACCATAATCATGAAAAGATTAAAATTTTAAACTATTTCGAATCTTTAAACAGGCCCGGTATCTGCTTGTTACTTGTAATGTCTCATTCAACATGTCGAATGAAAATGAAAATATGCCAATCTAATTCTTCTAACTATCCGCATCCGGAGACCTCTTACAGACACGATGACACAGGAAGATTCGAGTGGGACCACTACAAAGAGACTAATTCAACACCTACCGTGATGGTAAGGGCGAGTACTGTTCCCACTCCCTACACGTGTCACCTTTTCCTTATATAGGCAAGTGAATCATAGTTATTTTTTATAAATCATACAAGACTTCACTTTAAACACAAAAATGATTGAAAGTACTCGGTTGATGACTCAACCATTGATATACCATTTACATTCTGTTAATACAGATTTGAATAAATCTTGCAATGGACACAATACAACGAAATTAAAATATTCAAGTAGGATTACATGCATGCGATAATTTAACTAAATCAGCGTGTATAAACATTCAATAAATAAGTACATGTCAAATATCTTTGAATTTGACTTTGCATGCAAGGCGTTTTCGATATATAAATAACTTAACGTTCATCAAAACATAACGTCAGAATTTTGTTAAATAAAACAAATTATGCTATTAAGTGAAGTTTGCTTCCGTTGTTTTGCGTGTTAAAGTGTTTAATGTAACACTTTTTTTAAAAAGTTGACTGCATACACAAGCAATGTAATTGAGCTATAACTAACGAATCAATAAAGATAAGTTGTCAAGTAAATAAAAACCTTTTATTTTTTTATGATAATTTCTGTATTTTACTGTGTTTGAACTATCAAATTTCTTAATATATATTATATTTCTTTTCATAAAGCACTCAATCTAAGGTTTAGTTATTATTTCGTAAAAGTCAGGACTAGTTGATAATGACTTGATAAACTTGATATTTAAATTAAAGAAACCAAATGCCGCAACACAAAAATAAATGACAGTTTTATTTGGCTAATCAGTCTGACATCTTAGAAAAACATTTCCTAGGACACTTCTGACAGCCGATCAGAAAATGCTCACATGTACTTTAATTTTCGTTTTCTATATTTGAACGATTTATGCAATTTATATCGGGAACTAATGCAGGTTATACTTCAAATTTTAACAAACCTTGTTATTGTGCCACTTGATGAACGGGTCAAACCTCAATGTTTCCTCAGGTATCAAAGAAATTCAACAGGTGAAGAAGAGGTTAATAGAAGGAAACATTTAACATATTTTTCAATTGTTAACTAATTTTACAAGTTTCGATTTAAACGGGACTGATTATTATATTCAAAGAAAAATATTTCAAGTATGAAAATAAAAACGGATTCATTTGACAACAGACAATTAGTCTTAAATTAGGTATATTCTTTTTAGAAATTGACATACGATAAAACCGTGAAATAAAAACTAAGGTCGACATTATTGTTTTTTATAGACATGAGTGAAAACAACGAACTATCAAACTTTAAAATTTTCTAAAGTTGGACATAAAATGAATGCCGAAATAAATTATGAATTCGTGATAGAGCTTTTAGGCAATAAATATGTCAACACATGTACACAACAATATAATATGTTAATGTAAGTAATCACATATTGCTCCCATTAATGTTTTTTTTGTACATTTTGCATGTATAGAATACTCGTATATATTTGTAAAAAGTGTTTTAAAAATCTTACAAAATTGTAGCGGTTTTACAAGTCTAATTTTAATGAGGTTGAGCTTATATTTGTATATAAGTTTTCTGTTGTATTTGTATAAATTCGCAATGACAATAAAAATGTTGTACTTCATATTCTTGACAGTTTTTACTTTAATATGGATAATTCTTTTGGCAATGTTTATGTTGTTTAATGGGTAACTAGGTCAGACATACAATCCCTTTTTATTCAACGTATTTCCTCTTTTTATGACATATTTAATTCCTTGATCTACACGTGTACCTTTAATATACTTGTATACATTGTACGTTGATATACATAACATTAAACTGAACTTGAATTTGCATTTTTAAATAAGAATACAAGTGATCAAATTCTAAATTTTAACAGCTTTTATTTTTATATGGATAATTAATTTGGAAAATTTAATGTTTCTGTTTTTCTTCTTCAAGAAATATGTCATACTATTTTTTAATTTAAGTTGTAGGTGCTCATTTTTTAATTCAAGTTAAAATTGCTCCAAATAATGAGTTGTTTGATGACAACACAAATATTAATCCTGTTTTAATCTGCACAATTATGACTGAGACATGCTTAATGCTAAATGTTCTATTTCTAGATTACTATGCAAATAATTTATTTCAAAAGTTGAAATAGTTCATGATGATTTTTTGATCTTTGACTCAGTAGTATAATGACTCAGTGAATTAAATTTACACGACAATTATTCTTTATATTTTTAGAGCCATTTCTAATCATGCTGCTTGTACTTTATGATATTAGGTTAAAGATTACGCAAACGCAATACTATATGATATTGACCAACCAAACAATAATTTTGATTATTTGTTTGTCGGTATTCTAATAGTAGATACGTCATCCACTGAGATGTTTAAGGTCGTACATCCGCTAGTTTGTGGTTGTCGTAAATCTTTCATTTTTTCTATTAGCATGCATTAGGATTCAATGAGTGAAAATGAAACGTAAGGTGACACTATTAAAAAGAACACACCAGCAACTAGGTATGCAAATCAATCTCGAAGGCATGACTATTGCAGTCAATCATTCAAGCCAAAACCATTGATGTTTCTTATGACTTTATATATATAAATATTCGGCGGTCTACCTTCATATATAACTGTGGTAGTTTAAAATATAATTTCATTAAGAGCTTTCACCATAACGGAGAAAGGACATCAAAGAAGGCTCAGGTCAACAGGAGTCTGCCTAATAACTTTAAAGTCTGAAGAAAAGAAATTTCGAAGAACTATGTCCTTTCCAAAACTCTGTTTGTTTTTTCTGTTAGTCGTACCTGGTGTAATAGATGCACAGCTGGATTGTAGCATAGTTTTGCATGGGACATACGACTACATAGTCGGTAAGTTCTTTGATATAGAAGAGGCATTCTACTTACAAAAAAAGATTGTCTTATAATCGATGTATACATTTATAAGAACAGAGAATATAAAGTATCTGTAACTTATCCATGTTTTTGCAGAATTACATCAAGTTTTAAAACCTTATACTTACATAATATTAGTTACTATAGATCATCAATAATTATTTTATAATTTTTATCAAATGAAACTCTATCAATGTGAAATTAAGCCTAAATATTAGTTTGCAATGTATATAAATGTTCTTAAACGTATATAGCATAAATACTTACCCTGTTTCTTTAATTACGAAATTGACGCAAAATTTAATACGTGCGAAAAAGGGTGTACTTTCTATAGGGCGAACCCTGAAGACTATTGTTTGATGTATTGCAAAAAGAGGGAAAAAAAGCAATTGAGTGGGTGGAAATGAAAGAACTAATTATCAAAACCCTTAGTATTGATGCAATATGCATTTATATCAAGGAAATGCATGAACAGAAAGCTTTTTGTTAATAATATATTGTGCCATCTGATTTACGAGTTGCATTTCCGTATCTGGAAGTAAATAGGTTAATTTTCGTGATCCATATTTCAAATAAATCAATCAGAAAAGAGTTACATGTAATGCCAAGGAAATGCAACGAATCATAAGAATTGTTTTGTTAATGGTTGAAGATCATTGTTAAGAAAACTATCACCAATCACACTTACGGTAATTTATCTAAGAAAATAAAAATATAAAGAAATGGACTTAGATGTTGTTGATGATGATGATGATGATAATGGAATTATATAAGCTAATTCTGGATGACAATGCGTTTATATACCAGACACACGGTTTAAGTGATTTTTTACATATTCAATTAACTGTATCAATTAGAATTAATATGTAGACGAATACAGATCATAGCTGGTGATCAATCAATTCCCCTGACAATCACTTCTAAAACAAAAGGCAGCTAATCATGATTTTTAGAAGTCAAACCAGTGTAAATTAATCTACATATGGCATTAATCTACACTTTTCATACAAAACCAGCCTTTTAATGGGGTCCTGTCACAATATCTCACTGTTTAATTAATTGACATTACCATCAAAGGTGACACCTTGGGTCATTGAAGTTACATCGCTGACAACAATGCTTCATTTGAAATCCACTATTAGCTTTCTAAAGACATTGTAAACAAATTCATTATTTTAATCTGAAACCAGAGATGGCACAAAATTTCTCGTTAAGCCATTATCAACACGTGTGGATTTAGAGATATTACAACAGTATTTATTCTTACATGTAAAGGGCAAAATGACGTTTACATTTCTTTACTATAGCTGAATGATAAATTAACAATGGTTATATTCTCTTTGATGAAAACTATTAAGTTGAAAATTTGCATCCTGCTTTGCATACATTTAAGCATAAAAATTTTCTAAATAGAGGTAATTCAAGTATTGAATGGAATGCTTTTTTGTGTTAACATGTATGATGGCACAAAAAACTCACCAAAACCAAAAGTATCTAGATTTTCTTCTCAAATATCAGTTATGTGGTCTTCGAATTTACCGGGTGTTTTCAATCTGCATATTTTCCAAGGATCGAAACAAACCGGTGCATGAAATATGCTATTTGATGAATACTCTTAAACAGTCGCAGCATGTTCGCGGTAGTTTTGAAACATAACGTTACTTCTAAATTTGTACGAAGAAAAATTTAAAAAATAAGTACCTAATGAAATTTCATTTGGCCACATCAGAAATTCTTTAAAGACATTCAAAATCTTTTTCTATTCATAAGTTTACAAACTGCAAAACCACGCCCAAATATTTCCAATAAAAGACATGTTATGTTCCCTTGTAGTGGGCGGAGGTACTTCTGGGGCAGTTATTGCATCAAGGCTATCCGAGGACCCTGACATCCGGGTCTTGTTATTGGAGGCGGGAAAACCAGACGATGATATTTTTGAAAGTCACGTGATAGACACGCCTGGTCTAGCATACAGTCTGGTTGGTAGCAACGTGGACTGGAAGTATGAAACCGAACCTCAACAGTTCTGCTGCGGCGGCCTTAAAGAGCAGGTACCTATATCCACAGAAATCTCAAGAACTTGACTACATGTACATATGCATACCAAAACCTATATATTGACACGTTCTGTAAATGCATTATAACTTATCAATATGTTTCTCTAAAAAATGTCTGCATATGTTCGGGTTTTGCAGTCAGAGTGTATAATTGCCTTCAACGAATTTAGGCGACTATATACATGTATATTTTTCCAAAATTAGCAATAAAAACTGATAATGAATTTCTTCACCACACATATACATTTTTGTCGTCTTAATCAACAGAAAGTTCGACTTTCACGAGGAATGGTACTTGGAGGTACCTCAGCGATTGATTCAATGGAACACATCAGAGGAAGCCAGCATGTTTTCAACGAATGGGAACAATCCGGTGCTACAGGCTGGAATTTTACCAACGTGAAAGATTTCTTCAAGATGACAGAAGATGTCAACATCAAACGGGTCCCACTGACAAGTAAGTGGTTTATGAGAGCGACCTTTATCTTAATGCAGTCCACTCAGAGCATAGCAATAGAGTTTGATCAAAAGGTTAAATTATTTAATATACATGTGGTATACATGTTTGAATCATGACTTGTAGATCACCGGGGACAATGCGGCCCTCTACACGTCACGGAACAGAAGGACGATTCACTCAGATACTCCATGTTTAAAGCTGGAACTACCGAAATGGGCTGGCCAGTGATAGAATGTAACATAGGCGAGAACATTGGTAAACACCTTATTTTGTTTACAAACACAGGCCATGCATATACATGTATATTTAACAATGACCTCAGTTATTATTAACATCACCTTGATTGGTGTAATAGATAGTCCATGTATTTCTTTAATGTGTCATTCCATGTTTAGGTCTCTGTCGAAGCCAACTCACTATAAAGCAAGGAAATCGAATTAGCTCAGCTAAAGCATACCTAAATCCTGTCAAACGAAGAGTAAACCTGGACATCCAAACCGAGGCAAAAGTGGTGAAGGTTGGTACATGTAGTTTTCAATAGGCATTACCAATTGTGTTTCCAATATATCCAACCTCTTCGAACGTGCCTTTCATAAAAATAATATTCTCTCTTTTGCAGATAAATATCAATGAGTACAATCTAAAAGCAACGGGAGTCAATTTTATCTACCGAGGAAAGAACTATACCATCAATGTCCGCCACGACGTCATACTTGCAGCAGGCCCTATCGAAACTCCAAAACTTCTCATGCTCTCTGGCATTGGCAAGCCCGACCATTTAGCGGCTTTAAATGTAATTTTTTGAACAAAAATGACACAAGTATATTCTTAATTAACATATCAAAATAAATCTTTTCATGGAATAAAATACCTTTATATATTTATAGATAACAGTTCTAGAAGACTTACCAGTGGGTAATAATTTACAAGACGGCTACTCTGTACCTTTACGAATGTACGTTAACGTACCAACCTACCGGCCGGACAAACCCATGGAGAATGTACAACGCTGGAGAGATTACATCTACCTTAGACGAGGTGCGTATAGCTTTAACTAGTAAGATTAATAGAATTTTTGTGGTCGCCGAAGACAAAGTATTGAATATAAGCAATCTTGAGAGCCAAAATTATGACTTTAAAGCATCATACCGATTCCCGATCCACACATACGGTTCACCTTTGTTGTTGTACATTTGTTTGGCATTTAGCAATTTTACTTTTTTCTTAACAGGCGAGCTTGCCGATGGTCTTACTGATGCCCATTTCTTTCTGCGAACGCTGCCGAGTAAATCCTCTAAGTATTCAGACATAGCAATAACCGTCATCAACATGTTACCAGACAATGACCACTCGCTCCTGATGAAGATGAACGTGGAAAAAAAGGTATGCAATTGCGACTTACACTGAAATTCCGGCATGTCTAAGCCATGTCTGTAGAGACGTCTTCCTTAGTGTTTTTAATACATGTATGTGTTACGTCTTTTGCTAGGTGCGTGACACTTGGTACAAACAAGGACGGGGCAAAAACGGTGTTTTGCTAGAGATGAAGTTGATGCATGCCAAAAGCCGGGGTACTGTCCGATTAAGGAGTGCCGACCCAAACGATCCACCGATCATTGACCCGAACTACTTGAAGGAATCTGTAGATGTTGAGGATTTACGTAAAGGTAACATAATTTGACTTGAAAATGACTTTCGAAGACTCAAAACTTGTGATTGATTCATAGACTTATGCAAAAAATTAATTTTTTTTCAGGTGTTGAATTCGTTCAAAGTCTTGCAAAGACTGTTGCGTTTCAATCTGTCAGTGCGGAATTGGAGCGAGATCTAAAAGAATGCGAAAATCATCCAACCAATTCTCAAGACTACTGGAGATGCTATATCCGATATTTAGGATACAGTTCAAACCAGATAGTTGGAACTGCTAAAATGGGAGGACTCGATGATAACACAACTGTAGTTGATAGTTCTTTAAGGTTAGTTTCACAAAGAGTTGACATATAATTAAGGATCATGATATTTTAGTTAAAAAGTCTAAAATTATGAAAAAACGTTTTGCAGGGTTAAAGGAATCACAGGATTGAGAGTTGCTGATGCATCAATAATGCCACAAAGTACAGGGTCAACTCGCGCATCGGTAATCATGATTGGCGAAAAAGCGGCTGATATAATCAAGAAGGATTTGGAAGAACACAGAGCTAATCGAAATAACCCCCAAACCTTCATAAATGCAGTCAAAACTACAGAGCCCAGAAATCTGGATCCTTTAACGTCCAGCGTTTATGACACAAATACATCAGTTGTTAAACTTGAAAACACGGAACCGATTGATCCCGTGACTGCACCGTTAAATTCTGCATCGGAAACGGATCTCTTCAGTATCTTTGAACAACTGATAATGGATCCTGTTGCGAACCCACAACCACCTGTTGCGAAGGAAGCTGGTAGCTTGGCTGGATCGGTGGACTTAGCCACAGGACCTGGTATTTTGGACAAATCGGGTAGACTAACAGAGGATGCCTTGTTAAAACTTGTTGGCGCTGCGTCAGGGCCCAAAGAATTGACCATTGAAAATCCAGCTATAAGCCAACCTACCAAACCTCTTGATATCGCCAAAGCTGCAAGAAACACGGTTAAACACACACAGGAAAAACCCACAATGGGCATTGCTACAGCAGACATTTTCTCTGAAATCCAGAATCTTTCACTTAATCAGCAGGGCATAAGACTGGATGCAACGCAACGACCACCTTCAAGTAATTCAAATTCATTAAAAGTTGAGCGAAGTCGTGTAACATTGGGATCAACGGCCAAATCCCGTGCAAAAAACACAGGTGCCACTCGACAGCAATCCATCAAAAACGTAATGAATCCTGTAAGAAATGAAATATCCGCCCAAACACGTCACCAAGTAATTGATATGCATTCGCTTCTACATGACCAAACTATATCAAACCCAACGAACAAAGTTGTTGATATGCACTCTCTTTTAAATAGCCAATCGCCCTCTTTGAAGTCAAAGAACTCTATCTTACCTGAATCTCTCGGGTTAGAGAGAAATGCAAACCCAAGCATGGGTGGAGTAGGGGACTTGCGTCGTTTGTCTGATTCTTTGCAGAAAAGCCGCGTTTCCTCTTTTGGTATAGAGTCATTATTCGACCACCATAGAGACGCGTTCCCGAGCACGGAGCCTGATGTTCTGAATTTTGCTGGAGATGCTGGTTCATTGTCATCAAACAACTTAGGAAATAGAAATTCAAACCTCAGAAGAAATCCGAAGTTTTCATAACAGTTTCATGTCATTCTGAAACGTGCTAGTATACATAAACAAGCAAATTGTATATATATATATATGGTTTGACAATTTGTTTTATTATGATGGTTATACAAGAGACGAGATATTTTCTTCTGATCCACCTCAAAGATTCTGAATACACTCCCAGCGATCTGCTAAAAAACCGTCAGAAATCTATGATAAGTTGTATCGTCAAATTTGACAACCACAATGAATTCCATTAATTTAACATAAGCTAGACAATTTAAGCACAAATTAAGACTTAATTCAATCGTGCAAATTAGCAATTAAAAAACAGTAGATGTGGTTTATGTGGAACATCGCCCTGGCTTACTTATCTGTTGGTTTTTGAAATCATTTTCATTCTTGGCAATTAGCTGACACAATTTACAACAGTGCTTTTCATAGTCTTTGCAGAACGCTTGTGGTTCGTTTGTGTAAAGGCATCGTTGTCTGTGCTCACAGAGCGCAGTGCTATGCTGTTCCATTTCATCACAACCATCGACACTGAACAGAACTGCAGAAAGTACTACAAAATATAGAAATGATCCTGATAAGAGTCGAGGAAACCGGATAACCAAGAAACTAATGTTGTTAACACATGAATACCTATACCCTGGAAAACCATGTACTTTTTGTTCATTCCCATATTGCTATCTTTTTTTTGTCGAAAGCAAAAGTGGAACGATAAAAATATTTATGTACACTGGTCGGTACAGCGGAAAATGACCAGCTTGACTTCAAAGTTATTTCTAAAAGATGTAACGTGTAGATACACTTATGAAGGATATTTATGTGAAGACTATTTGATTTACATGTACCACTATATTTGTTTTTAATCATATATCTCCTATTTATTTCTTATTTAATTTGTATTGATGATGAATGGATGAATGTTTACGTATAAATGAATTGTTTTCGATGTTTATTTTCAAATGTATTTTTGTACACATCTGTCATTTAGTTTACAATGTAAGTGATGATTTTGTTATAGGCCGCGTAAGGCTTTAAAAAGCAATTATATAATGCTAAAGTACATGTACCAACACGGTCAGTACTCTTTATAATGCCATATTTCAAAAAGATGGGCATATGAATCAAATTAGAAGTCATTATTACACTTTGTGTATCTGTGAACCTGTATCTAAAATTAAAAAAAAGATGGTTTTATCTGCATGCACAGCAATCTTATAAATGCATATTCGAAATTTCATTTTTTTTATCGGATAATAATTGGATTGTAAATTTAACGAAGATAGATTTTATTACAGCTTGTATAATTATTAGTATATAAGATATATAATAAACATGATTTGTTAAATATTACATTTCATCTTGGTTTTTTTTTATATGAACAGAGAGAGAGAGAGAGAGAGAGAGAGAAAGAGAGAAAGAGATTATCTCACCTGCAACTGCCATACACAGAATACGTATGCCCATGTTTGTTAGCGAAGCCATTTTACACAATGATGCGTAGACATGCAAGTGAATCAAATAATCGATATTATTTTATTTCCTCTCATCCTGTTCATCTGAAGCTGTCAAGATAATCCTGTGAAATTCATCATCTTATTCCGATGTTATTTTTCTCTTTGGACTGATTTAAAAATGATACTGCGATAAAATTTTAAATCATAAGTTTGAGAAATAGTAAATTAGGGACTGTCCTACAGTATTGACTTTTAATGTGTTAAGTGAATGTAAATTTAGCAAAGATCTTTTTATCTTACCGATTAAAATAAAGACTTATGTTTATCTAAATAGAAGTAATGAATAAATTGATATTGATTTGTGGATCGAAAAAATGTAAAGTTTGATTTGTATCTGTCAAATAGACATTTTCAGTATTTCATTTAGTTGGACAGATATTTTTACATCAATGCTACAATTCGTGAAAAAATAATTTCTTTTCTGAGGCTTCTCTAAACTAGCAGGGGTCGTCCAGGGTTTAGACAAATGCCCTTATTCGGGTTTTCCGTATGAAAAATTGAAATGGTGAAAATGGCGGGCGGCCGGGCGGCTGCCAAAAGGGTAGTATCTCTTTTGTATGGATATTGTAACTCCTCATACAATTTTCAAGATAGGAAGTTTTTGTTCTGCAGATCAATTGTACATATATCAGAGATGTGCATATTACTTATTTTCTGATAAAACAAATTTATAAAATATAAGCTGTTGAACTTGAGCCATTTTTTGACAGTTCAGTTGTAGATACATGTGTATGCAAGATATGTATATTACTTGTATTTTGTTTTTGTGAATTTACAAATACCAGCCATTGAACTTTTCCCCATAATATTGCACACAAGGTGCATAATTTGTTAAGATAACTCCTCCTACAGTTTTCAAGATAGAAAGTTGTTTGCATTTCAATTGTACAAACATTTTTTTTGGATTAAGGATACTGCTCATACAAAAGAAAACCCGGTTTACTGTCACATTGACAGCTTTCTCTCGCTTTATCTTCACATAAAAGTGATTAATATATATCCTATTTCATGGCTCATATAGCGTTCTCCCCAGCACTCATTTCTCTTTGATGTTACATTCTGGACCAATAAAATGAAGTGTTATATGCTACCCTATAAATATCTAAACGTGACCCCCTTACAGTCATTTTTCTTCAATACTAGTATTTTTATACCTGAAATAGTATAGTGCTCTTCTACCTGAATTTCACAACGTCTAGAATATCTGCTCTTAAACTGATATTTTATATATAAACCCCTTATATTTGCTTGAAACATTCTGGACCTGCTTGGCATGCTGCGTATTGGATCCGATTGTTCTCATATATAAACGGCATGCTTCTCTATGATTCTCCATGTTACCATCTTCGCTAGCCAAGGGTTTACGATCCACTCTGCTCCTATACAATACGTCTTATGGTGACACTTCCTCTCGATCTTTTGTAAAAGACATGTCACTGTAAGAAAATCAGGGCGGGGAGGGGGGATTTTTATGGCAACAAACAATTTTTTTTAATTTGAATTTAGGGCCTGTGCATTTAGGTACTTAACTGTATTCGAATGATCCATCAGTTTATAAGAATTACAATTAATCCACTAATTACTCATCAATAAAATTATCATTGATCATTGCATATCAATTCAAATTGAATGTTCTCCAATTCAAGGAAAATAGTTATAAATTATTCACATATACATCCAGGAAATTGCTGAGTAAGCCTGGAAGACGTAAACAGATTTAAAATTGAAAAATGTGATGAAATGTTCTACATGTAGAAAGAAGTTAATAAGATATTTTCCAGATAATGTCGTAATAATAGTTTAAATCAATTAATCTAATTTCACGTTTTGGATCTGGCTCTTTGCACGTCGCACATTCTGTTGCTTGTAATCAACAATCTGTTTGCTGTAACAGTTGCACTAGCTATACGTTTCTATGATTTCTGCGACATACATGCACATTAAGTGAATATACATGACTCACCAGGATGTTGTTTAGATCGCATCTGTTGCAAACTACGATGTAAATGAATTGAAATTTACTTTTAAATATATAAATCTAAATTAAAACCACTGCTTATGCTTAATTTCACATACAGTAAAAATCCCGAGTTTTCGAATCATACTGTTAGTTGGGAATGGGTAACTATTTTCTATCGAAGAACTAATTGTTCCGTGTGTAAAAATGGAAGTATAACCCAGACATCACATTAAATAAAAGTTAATAACTGTGTCCAAAAACCATATTTTACCATTTATTTCGCGTGACACTAACATAACATTAGAATAAATTAAACGAGACTGTGAAAAAAATTACAATTTTGAGGTCAAATACATGTAGGTGTGTTGGGACAATTTAAGTTTAATATACACTATTTATAGTGCTTCTTAAATTCGCGGCCAACTAAGTAACATTAAAAATGTTACAAATTTTAATGCAAACATAAATAGCAACATTTTTTTTTATCTTGTAATAAATTGAAAGACGTCTTTGTAAATAAATGAATAAAGTTTTTTTTTTTATAGTTCGTAATTTTATTTGATTTCATGCTTTTAAGGCAAAAAGAACATTTCATCTATATTAAACTATACCAACGCTTTTAACAGCAGTTCAAGTAAATCTAAACAGATCAAACGGATTTACAAAGGCTATCATTGATATGGCTAAAAATATAGTCTATAAATTGCATAAATATACATCTCTCTGTGTCAGTATAACGTTGAAATAGTTAACAAAAACAATATCATGGATGACCATTTTCCACTCTGGGAAATTGTTAATATAAGTCGTAGGTAGAGATTCCACCTTAAAACAATATCCAAAGAACACTGAATATGCAGCTATGGCCGACTGCTCGACAATAATCTAGATGCAACTATACCGATCACATATTATGCAACGGTATGTACTTATTCCGGTACATGTGCTGGTTCTAGCAACCATAATCACACCTTATAAGCACTTTTAAATCTATTTACAATTTAAATAATGTAATAAAGAAATGTAAAATCTAAGAAAAAAAAAATAAACTCCACCATTTAACGTCCTCGAATCCAGACGATGTGCATAATCAAGTACAAGTTCACTTATACATATCTCAAACAATATTATGCTCTCTCTCTCTCTCTCTCTCTCTCTCTCTCTCTCTCTCTCTCTCTCAAATGTCGAGCTGCAAAATGTCAGACACCGGCCGTTAGTACGTGTTCAGGTATTTGTTGTGTAAGAAGTAGATATATATATATATATATATACACGCGTATAACAATACGGTCAGCTGTGAACATGAATGAGATTAAAGAAATTGCGGTCACTCAGCAGCTTCTCTCGCACGGAAGTCTCATTTTGCTGCCAGATGTTGCACTTAATCAGTGCAACAGTTGCTGTATTATACAGCCTTCAAAATATCTACTCCATCACTACAATGTGTTCTTATGCCAACCGTGTGCTTTTGGTCCAAATTTAAAACACAGTTTCTTCGGCAGGCCTCTGTCTTTTGGAATATCCGCAAAGTAGCCTTCTTTTCTTGAATATCTACAAAAGACGAAGCAATAATTTATCATTCATTATTAAAACAGATTTTCCTCAAGAATAATGATTTATTGTATTGCCAAAATCTGCATTTATTTTACCCAAATTGTCATTACCGTGAATAAAACTCCACTTGTTAGTTGCAAATGTCTTTCACTATGCAAATTAAAGCTATCCTTAATTTCTTTGATATACATGTGCTTGACAGTTGATTAATTATGTTAGATATGTCGGCCAATTTGAATCGTGTTGTGTCGTTTTGTTGTGGTTTCGGTTTATCAAAATCAATTTAACATCTATACATTAATGTAAATTGATTTAATGTAATTATAACTCACTGTGTTACTACAGGCTTTGAGAAGATTAATCTTAAGCCTAATTTCCTGCATCGTTTAAAAATAGAAGGAAAGTAACTCCAGTCTATAGTTCAGGAAAGAAGAAATCTTATAGTTGTCTTTCCTTAATGTATTTAGAAAAAAGAAGCTCACCTGAGTGAACGACTGAGCTTTTCGTAGGTCATTTTCGACCGGTTGTTTTTCTTGCTGCCCCATTGTTTGGCCACTTCATCCGACTTGACGACCCGGAAAATCCCTTCTTCTTCCGACTCCCATTTGATAATCCGCGGACAGTACCGGTCGTCGTGCAGGAGATCGCGGATAAACTCCCACAAATGATACACGCTGGATGCTGAAAATTATAATCAACATTTGAAATTTTTTTTTGAATTGCCGTAATGAAAAAAAACGGGCCTCTAATAAAAACCGAAATGTAAATATATTCGTTAAGTAAATTTTACGGGCAATATTGAAATCAGATGTTCTTATTTGTTAATTGTAGATCATGGAAATTGTATTTATTATTCTGTATTTCCATTCGATTTGTTACTGGTTGATCTGTGAAAGAACATTTATCAGCATGTAGTTTTGATATAATTATTTTATAATTAAACATATTTTTCTCGAAAGGTATTTGGGTTACAATTTGTGTACCAATATTCAAAAAAACTATGGGCAGATAGTTTTATCCAGACCAACAAGCCTTTACTTCATTCAAAAGGGAAGGTAATTCGAAGGAAAATCTAAACTTCTCCATGTTATTTTATAATCTTAATGATTTTCATGCATTATGAGGGTATCCCTCTTATTACATGTAGAGGTTTAAGTTAACACTTACTCTGTCCCTTCTTCCTCCCAGGGCGCTTCTTTTTCTCCGAACTACTGGAATGTTCGTCACTGTCCGTCTCACTCATGACGTCATCTTCATCTTCGTAGTACTTGGACGGCAAGATTGATGGATCCGGAAGACCCGTGTTGGGTTCGGATTTTACTTCTATTTCTGATAGGGCGGGGTCTCGATGAGAGTGGGCCATGCGCTGAAGAGCAATCATTCCTGGCCGATGATTCAAATCGGCGCCGGAAGAATCTGAAAGACAAGATGCACGGTTGTACTTTCTTGGCAATAAAAAGTTTAACCGTTTACCAGATTTAACGTGATAACCGATAAAGAAAAGAACTATTATATAATACACATCCCAAGCATTTTCTTTTAAAAAAAAACAAACTATAACCTTATAATTGTTTTTCGTCACCATATTTCAAACGTTAGCTACCGAATTGCAAGTTTGAAATATGTGACGTAAACATTTTTACAAAATTATAATTAAGAATATCTAAAGTGTATTTTACAATCAAAATTGTACAACTTCATAATTTTTAAACAGTTTATATAACAATGAAATAAACGAGGTTTGTAATGTGTTCACGCCATAATATAATTTACACGAGCCTGGTAGCAACAGTAAAAGAATTTACAATGTAAGAATATGAAATATTAATAATATACAAGTACGCCAAACACGGCATACCTGAGCTATAGTCCGAGTGATCTCCCGTTGATCCGGGGCTGTGGGGGTATGACGTCAAGGATCCGTCGGTTGGTACCTCTACTTCGTACTGAACTTGTCCGAGTTCATTGGTGCCGTCACAATTCGCGAGGGGCTGGGAGACTGACCACATAGGGAAGTGGACCAGAAGGTCGGAAGGCTGGGACAGCTCGTATATACTGGAGTCTGCAAAAAAACACCACCACACACGTTAAATCCACTACTGACCGCTAGCGAGAAAGCCCTGGGCAGCCCAAAAACGAGGAGATTTTATAGCGATAAGCAGTTCACAAAACCCTTGTACAAGAAGAGAAAACTAAAGAGTCTCTAAAGTAGCGTTATGTGCATTTTAACTTCCTCATCCGGGTCTTTCAGGAAAACTAGCAAAAAATGTCAAGAGCTTTTCAATGGACATATAGACCCTTTTATTTCTTCTCTAATTCTGTTTGTACACTTAAGCACGATTACAAAGATATATTTGTTATTTTCCGCTATAAAATATTGCAACCTATTTGAATTATTTGAGATATGATAAAAAATTACATTAAAGGCAAGAATTGTTCATATGCATCCTCGTTAATATGTATAGCCACCATGATTATCTTCCAAATCTCTCTTTTTCTTTCTCTCTTTTATAAGTTTAAACTTTCTGTAAGAGTCATTTCTAACGTTTTAAAAAAAATAGTTTCAGCGCTAATATCTGTGTCTCTGTATAATGCAAAGTCATCCATATGCTACTAAGACATACTGAATAAAAGAAAAACAATTTACTGGGGTACATAAACAATCGCCGACGGTGTGTACGAGATTTTATCTTTGATCCGGTTTAATTTACTTCCATATATGAAAATTGCAAATCTTTGCATTGATATGCCGTAAATATAACTATTGGACATTATATATAGATTATGAGAATTCTGAATGCCCAGTATTGAATTTCTCATATATACATGTGCATACAAGCATTGTTCCTCAAACAAAAGAAGAGCTGGCAATTGACATTAAAAACGTTTCTTTTCATAAGTAAATATCCTTTATTTCGATAATATTCAAGAGTTTGGGGAAATAAGTTTGTCGATGCATCGCTGTTTCATGAAACGAAACTAGAGAAGAAATAGAAATACTGCATGAATGGCTCCTTGCTGAGCATTTAAACATTACATATCGCCGACCATTATTGAGATATTTAAATAGCCGTGAGCCCAGAGACAATGGAATCCCTGATTTCTGGGAACTACCCAGCGTTCACCGGAGCCCAAGGTCGTTTGCAGCTCGCAGGGGATTCCCAATGAGTTGTAAACGTGCATTGTACCCAAAGTAAAATTGTTAAGATTTCTTTCAGTTTTACAACTGTTGAAAATATCAACCTTTCAGGGAATGATACCATATTCAAATTATTAAAGCTCAAATTAGTTTTGTACTTGTGGGTACGCTTTTGACATATCACAGTTTTTATATTTTCTAAAATTTACCTTCGATATACCTGTATACCACAAATATAAACTTAGCACTTTCTTCCCTATTGCACAAATCGGTACCATGCAACCTTTGCTAAACTTTGTACATAGATGATTCAACATTATTTATGTAAACACAAAGATAAAATAAGTTTATCGGTAATATGAGAGAGAGAGAGAGAGAGAGAGAGAGAGAGAGAGAGAGAGAGAGAGAGAGAGAGAGAGAGAGCGACCTACTGTATGGATCCCTGCTTATTGATTCATTCTGACACACCAAACATCGTGTACATGTAATACTTGTACAACGCCTTTCAAAAATACCCACATTTTAACTTCCGTCCCTAATATGACCCAGGTAGGCCCATGATTAGAATTATTTGTAATATTGATTACATAAAAGATTATTAATGCTTAGAGTTTTTCGATGGAGGTATGGTATAAAAAAAAAAGACAAATAATTCATCTAAGTGTAACAAGAGAAGTGCTCTTTGTTTCAAACTACAGAAAGGTAAAAGTCAAAAATAGTTCTTTGATGTAATTTGTGTCAAACGAAAAATCTAGAGTAGCAATAGAAGTCCATTAACGTCAATATGATACAAAATAAATGAAGCGTATGCTAAAGTGTTTGCAATGACCAGGGGCAGTCGGCAGAAATCACCCTTTATCATTTTAGAAGGAAATAAAAACAAGTAAATAAAAAGCAGGTAGCTGTTTAACGTGGATATGCAACACGATTGTCAAAATAATAAAAACCACTATTGTTTCCAAATAGGGAAATATTCACTACGCAATTTCTACTTTCGCTTTGAGTTGTTATCAGCCCTGCATTTTTTGCCTCTTACCTTCAGGATCTGAGAGTGCTGAAGGATTGAGGAAGTCACTCTCGTCCAAACCACGCCCGTCAGAGCCAGTGCCCGCCATATTGCCTAAGGACAGGTCCAAGGGTCCAAAATCTTCAGCTGTCAGCGAATCTGTTAACACATCGGCGAGCTGCAAAATGTCCCAGACCAGGAAGTTAAATTTCTCGGTAAACAGTGGTGATCTGGGTCGCAATATTTATCAATACAGCGCACGCCAACCTTACCTGCCTGGGCTTTTAAATGACCTTTTTCTGGATAGGTGCAAGGCATTCTACCCTGACAAAGCTGTTTAGTATTAATAGAAATATGCACCAAAGGTGATTCCCCCAAAATAATTCTTTCCATATGATACTTTTTTTTTTGGGGGGGGGGGGGGGCATCTATTCATATATCTAGTGTTAATTTCGGAGAACGTGACAACTCGGCCGAGTTTTCTTACATAATTCCGGTCAGATTTGACATACACTCCCTCCCCAATAAAAAAAAAAACGAGAAAGATAATAAATTTGCAAAACTTAGTAATGATATGTTGGTACCTATTAAAATATGTGAAAGAGCATACAAACATTTCATACACGTCACTGTTGATTTTGTTTTTGCAACAGAATGAACATTGTTTTAAAAAAATCAATTGAAATATTCAGCAGGCGTGAACAGGTATCTCCAAAACATCGGAATTAGTTGCAATAATGTAGCCCTTTCTGGATATAAATATCAATGATGCATGTCCGCATGTAACTTCCAAAGATAATCAATTGAACCCACATGTATGACACATTGACTAACCATGAGAACAATAAACGTATTCGCTTTATGTTTAGGTAAATGGACCTTGATGTCTGCAAAGTCTTATCGACAGTGTACATTTATAAATATATTGTTATAAAGTGGAAATTCAATAGTCAAGATAATCTATGATACATAAAATAATTTCCGTGACATTAAGTATCATTCATTATTATTAGTTTTTTTTATGATAAATTTTAATAAAACAATTTCAAATCATGAACTTACCGACGGAAAAATGTGGGCCGCCATAATCCCGTTGAAGACATCGGCCCTGCCATAAAGAAATAAAAAGTATATTTATATACTGTTATATAGATAAAATGTCAATGCCTTCAAATCGTTCAAATACATGGATTGGGCTTTTTTAAAGTTGATATATACATGCAGCTGTCTGCATATAGGAATCAAACCCTTGAAAATATACCACTGAAATTTAAGCAAAATTTCACAACGATAGAATTTTGCATGTAAACGAAAATTAAAATTAGAAAAACAAAACGAATTAATAAAAACTCTCAATTTCTTAGCATTCAGGCTCTATCCGCACAAACATGTACACATTACAAAAGATTTGCGAATCGAAAATATCAATTTATTTCATACCACGTTCATAATATAGTGAAAAACAAAAAATAATTGATAGTGAGCGCCCATCAAGTGTACAACGGGTATTTCTTATCGACTGAAATGAGGAAATATATATAATGAAATGTATTGGTCAAAAAGGACATTTTATGTAGTAGGTAAACAGATGTGACCCACATTCGTAAGTTTAAGTTCCTGGTTTTTTTTTCGCAAAACAAGGAAGAAAAATTTTTGTCAACACTGCAAACTGAATCATCATTCTTGTGTGAATACACCAAGGTGAACAACTAAGCAACTGTTTATTTATTGTAAACATAAAAATCAGCCTCAGTGAGTGACCAAGTATAAACACAACACATGTACGTGTGTACATCTAGATTAAACATGCAATTGTAATATTTATCTACCGTTCACATATATGTAGATTGTATATCAAATTACATAATTACACGTATTTTACTATATGCGCCTACAGATAAATTGTAGCTTAAATCTATTTTTACATCTTATAATTCATATATATCAATGTACGAAAAGTAATTGACAATGGGTCAAAATAAGATCAGTTTAAATTTTCTCCATATAATGGACTAAAAGTCTACGATTCTCCGGTTAATTATTAATTGTGAATCCTAGCCGTAACACACACACACACACACACTCTCTCTCTCTCTCTCTCTCTCTCTCTCTCTCTCTCTCTCTCTCTCTCTCTCTCTCTCTCTCTCTCTCTCACTCTCTCTCTAAGGTTGTGTTAATACGTACATGATTGTATTTAAACAATAATCTAAATTATTATTGTTGCCTTTCATACATCGATTCCATCACATTAATAAAATTCCGATAAGCACGCAAAGTAGATTTGAAATTTTATTAAAACCACTGACAATACACGGAATAACGAATAAGTTTATTGGCAAAATTTGATCTCCGGATCAAGATTTTTCTGCACAGGCCGTTCGATAAAACTTGTGCTTTGAATAAAACTTGTGCAGACATATTTTTAAAACTGATTTTAAATCTATCACAAAATATAATATTGTTGTTATTTTACGGCACATTGAATGTATTGTTAAATAGTTACACAAACAAATAACCAAGGCATGATAATTGAAAATCATAACTTACTGCATCAACTATTGTTGTAAATAATGAAGCTAAGGATTATCTACAATCAGTTTTTATAATCAACACAAAGCGTTAAAGATACCGACTCGCCCACACCCTGAGCCCCAGTCCTACCCCCAAAATAGTCTCACCTCATCGGAAATCACTGCTTCCCCCGGTGCTGTGATGAATATCACTGACCGTGTCGACGAATGGGAATACACCTACTCTGTTGAATGTTTAAAAATATCCCCGGATACTTTCGTTTTAGCTAAGTTAGCTGTAATATGAGATCGTTTTTTTTTCTTTATTCACGCTCCGGGCCAGAGTGGACGACCTATTATCCCCGCCCTTGTCCGTGATTTTGTACAACATCGGCAGGTAAAATATTCCCACACTCCTCACCCTTACATTTAACATCATGGTACAAAGTGATTATAGAGTTGCAGAACAATTTATGTTGTCAATTGTCCAACATAAAATGAACCCTAACTATTGTTACTTTGTACTTGAAGAGCCGTGTGGTCACTCGTTCGGAATTTCTTAGTGCGTTATATAAACGCTGTGATAAAGAGCTCTAAAAGCTTGGATTTTTTCCCTCGAAGCTTAAAGATTCAAATAAATGAGTGCAATGCATTTTTTGCCTTTAAGTGCTTCATAATTCGATGAAAGTCATTTTGTCGACATTTACACTTATTTGCGACGCCTGTTACTTTTAAATGTTTCCTTATTTATTTCTTACTTATTTTATTTTTATAAAAGGAAAACATAGAGTTGAAAAAAAAAACACTATGACAAACAAACGCAAAAATGATTTTACAGTCAGGAAACAATCTACACTTAAAACATATTGCTCGAAAAATATTTGGATATTTATTTCTAATTGAATACGAAACAACCCCATTGTCCAGGTTTATTGCCATAGATAACCAATTAATTGTCCTCTATTAGATTTCATATTCTATAGAAACATTCCTTATGATACTTAAAACTCTATTATACAGTACGCGTGTACCAAATATGACATTCTAAGGATCGCATGTAACCTTATTTTTTCTCATGTTGTTACCATATTACCAACCCAACTCCCGGGCTATTTAAAGAATTGAATATGCCGACGACTTCCAATGTTGTAAACAGATCGATTATTGACAATTTTTGTCTGCATTCTGATGACACAGCCCAGTGCTTCTTGCACCCACCCTTCTCACTGCACAATAGCTCCCGACATCAGGAAAAAAAAAAACATGTTCCAAGTAAGAACTCACAAGTAGAAAGGTGCTTTAATGTATTATTTGCATGCATGTTTTTTTTTCAACTGCCAAAAGACAGATACCTTTGTAACCAAAGAAAAAGTTAGATTTCGTTGAATTTTCTATTTATAATTAAATTACATACATCACATTATTTCATTCATCAGACTATGGAGTAAATACATAATTTCTATAAACATTATGGTTAAAAAAATGTAAAAAAAAAATAAAAAATAAAAAAATGAAAGACTCGAAAACAAAACATAACAAATCCATTAAACTAACCTGTACTGCATTGAGCTAAGTTAGCCAACAGGTTGAACAGAGAAGGAGGAGAACACAGTCATCCAAAATAAAGGGAAAAAAACTCAAGTCTGCTCAGATAACAGTAGACCTGTCCATGCTTACATAAACAAGAAAAAACTTTTAAAAAAAAATCAAATACACAAGTCTTCCGGGTTCTCTTGACGAGGACACATTTACAGCTGGGTACGTTGTCAACGTATCAAATTGTTTGAAAAGGTGTCCATTCGGGACCATACAGGAAGAAAATAGGATTAAAATAACTGACACAATTTTTCTCTCTCTCAAAAGTTTACCTTATGTAACCGCGACTTACCTGCAGAGTTAAAATACATGTACCTCTGTTTGGGTAAATATGAAAGTATTATCAAGTTTTGCACATTGTGTTTGCCATTAGCTAGAGTGCACTTTTCTTATCTCCCTTTGCGCATTGTGGATATCGGAATGAAATACGAAGGCGAGGATTTATTACTCATATCTGAAACTCGTAGGAACATGTACCCCTTCAGAAACTTCATTCCAACAAAGCACCCGAAAGTCTACAAGATCTTAGAAAAAAAATTAAAGCAAATCTTGTGAATTTGATACCAAGCTTCTTGCAGAAGGAAAGTGAAGATGAACGCAAAACGGTCAAATTGCAAGCAATACACGAGTTTCATAACTTTGCAAGCACATTTACGATGGAGTTGGATGTCTAACACAGCATCCTGGTATTCCAAAGCAGTATTTTACAAAAATTTGATCATAAGCATGTATAGTTAAGCTACTAATCCTGGTTGGGTAATATCAATTGAATAGAAGTGTGTCAGTCAAAATTATCTCTCAATGGAATAGACACAAATGTTTGACAAATACAACATAGGCAATCTTGTTTATTATGTTATTAGTATAAATTGTCTAAGATATCCGTGGATAGTACAAAGGAAGAATGAAATTTAAAGTCATCTTTATGAAGAATTTTCCTTAATCTAACCAGATAAACAAATAGGTCACTGTGATAATATCGGCATACATAGTCTACCCTCCCCCCACCCCCTTTACTTTATCAAAGGGAATTTTGGAGTACTTCAAATAAAAACCACAGGTAGATAAGTTTAAATATTTCCAAAACCTGTCCTTGATATCTGAAGCGGATTTAGCTTCTTCTGACTTGCATGCGTTCATTATCTTCTTGAGACAATACACGACCCAGACAAGGAAAGCATAGGCATCTTTAGATATCAATTAAAATTCATACAAATATTTATTAAATTTTGAAATCAGGTATTCTGTTTTTCAATAGCAATCATACGTTTGTATTTATATCTATTGAGTATTTTCTCCCTTATTTCTTAAGAAATTCGATCGTGTTGATACAAATACTGACGAAGCCAAATCCCATATAGCCCGCCTACAAATACACGCCGACACATTATATGAACTTTTACAAACGCTTTGATGACATGGCTCAGTGGTTATATGGGTTGGGCCAGTAACCAATAGGTCGCTGGTACAAACCCCGCTGTGGCCACTTGATATTGTGAGTTGTGCACTTAGACAACTAAGGCACTTTATCTACACTGTCTCAGTCGACCCAGCTGAAATTGGGTACCGACTTACGCTAGGAGTTAAGCTGCGATGGACTGGTGTCCCATTCAGGGGGAGTCAATGACTCTCATCTGCTTAGCACTAAGGAAACCGGGGATAAGCACCGGCCTTCATGGCACCGAGAAGGGCTTTTAAACGCTTTGTTTAGCAGTGACAACGTTTATTCAAATTCCTATTATAAATAATATATATCTTGCCAATGTAAAGTTTTGTTTATTAAAAGTAATCAAAACGGGTAGCATGTCAAAAACATAAGCGTATTGTTTTCAAACTTACAATTGTTGTTATATGTGTACAAAACTTCTATCTATAATTTGGTTATGGAATGTGTAAATGTCAGATTAACCAGTCAACACCGGTGACAGTCTACGCCTCGATCGAGGTACCCTTTATGCAATATTATGAGAGAAAATTAATAAGTTCAACAGTTGGTACTTTATTCATGAATTATTAAAAATCAAAATCGTAGTAAAATGCACATCTCTGATGTACAATTAATCTGCAAAACAACAACTACCTATCGTGAAAACTGTAGTAGTTATCTGTACAATAGGGGTACTCTTTTGGCAGCCGCTCGCCCGTCCGCCATATTTTCCATTTTTCATTTCTTCAAAATTATCATTTTCAAAATCAAAAGATGAATGCAAACATAATGAGCTATCAAAAAGTTTTGTCAACTACCAATAGAGAACGCAGTCGAAATGATTATGGATTGCACGAGAATTTAACCTGGGGCAAGCTGGAGAACTGTAGCTCAACGGGAAATTTGGGTTGACGGACCGAAGAGCTAAGGTTCCATCCATAGGAAAAACTGTGTATGTATTGCGCACAAAAAGTTTCGGACAATTTTGAACTTATTAAACTAATTTAGGAATATACACTCGAGACATATCAAATTATCTTGAATGTAATTGAAATTACGACGATTGGAGTTTGATTTCCTTGTGCAGACCCAAGCATTAATGTAAGGATAATAAATATAACAAATCTGTCGTTTATTCAGTTATAAATATATAAATACTTAAATCGGTTGGAGCGAAGACCGTCACATATTCTGGCGTTTACACGTTTTCCAGAATCAAAATACAAGTATGAGGGTTTGCGCGGAGAAATGGATGAAGGCTGTACACCTTTTTACTTTTCTGAAGAGATTAGTGTTTATGTATCCATAGAATTAACAGTTATAAAGAGTATCCACGAATTATCAAGACTTGTATAGTTTACTACCCACAATGAAAAATAAATTAAGAATCTCAACAATTTTCATGCAAAAACGTGGATTGTGTGTTCCCTAAACAAAAATGATTTTGACAAAAATTGTCCAAATAAAAAGGTTGTACAATAAGACGATGACTGCATGCGATGAGAGTGTGCCGATAGAGAATGGGCGCTTATACTTAAAGAATAAGGAATCATTCTTGAGTATTATGAGGTGATAATTTTGGTCGGGGCGTGGTCAAATCCAATAAAGACCGAAGGGCTTTATGATAGATTTGACCACGGTCCGACCGAAATTATCACCTCATAATATTCAAAGAATTATTCCTTATTACTTATATTTATATTATTTCCAATTTCTACACTTTAAAAACAACATTTTAAAAGCACTGTTTTTTTTAATGTAGCACATGCTAAATAATGTATGTATTACTACGCCAATACCTTTTCTCGGTTATGCTATAAGACACGCCCATTTTGTGTCGCTCATCTTTTATGAAATTATTGGGCTATAGGCTTCAAATTTGATTCGTAATGTTTTCACACACAAAGACAGTTGGAAATGTAAATATTATAACATATTGATTATGTAATATATTATAACATATTCATTATGTAATTTATGCATCTTCCTAGGTGAAGAGTTTCTGATCCGCTCCGCTATACATGTAGAGCAGAGCGGACCAGAAACCCTAGACAGTAATTTATGATGACTTCATTATTTTGAAATCGAGAATCGTAAATCAAATCAAAATAAATATTTCTTAAATATACAAAAATCGAGAATCTATCAGGCCCATTACAAGAGAGGCAACTCAATGTCTGCTTTGCACTTACATGAATATGTAGTTCTTTTTTTAATGCGAATATAGATCTAGTAAGGAAATTGTATTCCGGGGCATGATTTATAAATTATCTAATATATTTTTGTAGGAAAAACTATCGAACGTTCGATAAGAAATTGAACTTTTGCACTGGTTCAAACACATTAAGTTTGATGTAGAATTACACGTGGCACATTTCTATAAAGCATTGTAAAAGTACATATTACTATCATACGTGCCTTATATCTAATCTAGATAAAATTACGGTAGAGATTGATAGATTGTCACCAAAAATTTTAAATCTAAGTTTTTAATTGATAAGTTTATATTTTTATCCATATGTTATCTTCTATAGAAAGAAAATGCACCATCGGATTAAAAAAATATTTTTTACGAATTACATATTTTGTAAATGAAATTTTATGGTACCTCCATCAATTAGAGTTAAGTATTAAACTTCCGGCTTTCATTGTTTCTATAACCACACGTATTGGTTTCCGCGTGTGTTTACCTTATAACTACGATTTATCGAACCCTTTAGCAAACACAAACCATTCACTCTTTGTGAAATGAATGTTTCGCTCTTTTGCAGAAGTTAGAATGTTATCGCCGATTCTTACTTTGGCAGTCGCTTTTTTATTTTTTTTTAAATGTTTTATGCAATTGTTTAAAATAAACAAATAAACATATTCCCGTTCATAAATTTAATTGTAAGGCTACGTTTGAATGAAATGAAACCTGCCTGGCTGAACAAACCCCAACGTTATAAGGACGATAACTCGTACAATTTTTGTATCTTTAAATGTCTGCGGTAGAAAATTTTTCTTTTTAGATGATCAAATAGGATTAACTCCTTCCTGGTCTGAATCGGAATTGTTCTTTTCTTAGCTTGATATTAACCAGAGTTCCACAGAGCAATGAATTCTTAATATGAATAGGTATAAAGCTGAGTTTTCAAACACAACGTGTGTACAAAGACAGTTTACCCAGCAAGAAAGGTCGGGGAGCTGTGAAAAAATTGCGGAAATAAAATCTAAGAGATCCCCGGTGGATTATAAGTACTTATGAATGTGTGTAATAAAACGAGAGAAGAAAACAACACACACGTACATACATGTATATACACACATATACTTCAACTGAAGATAACTGTTGTATACACATTTGTATCCAGGATGTGTTACGACGATGAACGCAAGATAAACATAGCAACAATGCCGAGGTACTTAGGCACCGTGCTCAGATTTCGCTATCATAGCGGGCCACACTTCCTTATAAACACTACACAGATATTTATCCGCAGGCGTATACATTTAAGGCCTGTAGATACAGGTGTGTGGGTATGGTTTAGTTCATGTAAAAAGAATTAAACAGTTTTTTGATTTAACGAAAGGGTTTAAATGACCACTAAACCGAAATGTGAGCAGATCAGAACTTGTCTTATACGAGTCGGTAATCCATTTCGGACGAAGAAAAAATCAATATCGAATATTTCACAACCATCGCTCTCTAAAAAAATAAATATATCAAGGATAGTCCAACAGGAAATGAGATGTACAACAGAAGCTGACACAACTGTGAAACTGAATAATGTGTATATTTCTTTGGCGGGAATAAAACCCTGATTTTACCTGCCGTCTACGATGGCCACCCATAGCATAATCTCCAGCAAGCAATTCTACTTCCTCCTTTCGTGTTCAAATCATTGGGAGTCGATACATGCAGCGGTAGCGGCCTCGTGCCTTTTTATCACCATGAATTTACTTCCTCCTCCTATCTAGGTGGCTTGTGCATGTAAACGCCAGTAATAAATCAACACCGTAAGTAGAAATCACAAGTATATCGTCTTTACTTTCCACGAGAATCCATTTTAGTCCATCACACATTGTCAATGGCGACTAACACTCAATTAAACATCCTTGTGTAATACGGCGATGTTATGCCACGTTAGTACAAGCCAGGGAACGTTTTGACCTTCAAACAGGACATATTCGTACCAATCTCTTTTTTGTTGTTGCTCTTTTCCTTATCCGGGATTTGTTCGAGTTACAGATCGGCATTTAATTTATGTGTACACTCTTACGTTCGATACTCATACTCTCGGAAGGTCAAATACGGGGTCATTCACCGACACAAACAAACACACCTTCACATAAAATTGAAAAACCAGTGACCCAGATATTTTTTTTAAATTAATAAGTATAAAATCCTTATTGACATAACAGAGAACCACTCTCTCGTTCTTCGTTTGATTCTGTGAATGGCTAGTATCGTTGTTCCGAATTACTCGCGCATGTAAACAAAGCGTATGATTATCATAGGCGGATCTACAAGTTTGTGATAATGAAGGTGCATGTTTTACACCCCCTGACAGTGAAGCAAATAACAAAGTATAATTTACTTCCGCCTTTATAAATGTCAGGCGCAATATGGAAATTGTATATTCATTTTTATGGCCTTGTTTTTAAATGCACACTGTTGAATAATCAGTCACTGGTAAAAATATACCTATTAAACCTAAAACCTTACATCTAAAGTATGACGAATAAACTATAGCGTTTATACATGTAACCTGGGTATTTATCTAGAATATCATAAAATATGACGATCTTATATGGATCTGGACACGATGTACATGTATTCTACATTCACTGTAATCCAGTTTCTAGTTTCATAGCTAAAATTTCGTCCGTTACATGTAACTTACACACGGTCATTTAATGTAAAGTTTTCACCAACAGCGCAAAACAAAAAACAAAACTTGACCTAGATCTTTTTACTTAGGAACACCTGTTTGTACTGGGGGCCTGGAGTAAATATTTACCTGGTGAATGTAATAATAACAAAAAATAGTTATATACTTGCAACATTTTGTTTCTTTTTAAAGTCTACATTACAAATTAAAGTGATCTGTTTTTGATAGAAGCTTTTTCTGAAGCGGCACTTTCTAATTTTTGAGGTTGTCGATCCACATTACTCTTTTCAAGTAATCTACTATTTTGTATGATGCTATTTACTTTTTCTTTTTTTTCAAATCGCGTTACGTTTAAACATATGTAAAGATAAATACAAAGACATGTATTATTTGTTAAGAAATTCCAGCATGTTAAAAGCAAATAAAAGCTTGCGTCGAATTTTATTCACTTAATTATATAAATTCACTTTAATTAAACAATAAATTTGTTGCCATACCTCATCGCTATCGGAAAAAATAAATATATGAGGATAAAGATATATCAACTGAAGGAACGTGTGTTACCGACAAAGAATATTTTTGAAGTTTGCTACAGGACAATTTGTGTATTTTAAATTTATACATATTTTTGTACCTTAAATTAAAAACAAACATTTTCGATTATTTGTTATGAAAACTATTAATCATGCTTGTTTATGATATTATTGTTTTGATGATAATGATGGTTATGGTGTAAAATTATTATAGAGGTATTTTATTTTAAAACAATACGATGTATAAAAATGAAGATGACAATGGTATTTCATAAAGATGACGATGAAGATTATACCATGGTTTAGATTATGGTGAAGATAATGATACATTTATTCAACTGTATCCAAATTATGATAACGTGATGAAGCACTGCCCTTCAGTAAACTGAATGTTAAATGAAACGTCTGGAAAGGTGACTGAATGGCATAGCTATGTCATTCAGTCACATCTAAGTTACCTCTCCGACATATTTCAGTTGGCTGAATGGCAGAGCTTTATTCTGTGGGTGACAATGAAAGTTTAATGGATAATGAGCATAAAAGCTATATATTTACATTTTTCAGTGTCTTTGCCTTTGATAATACTACGAACCGATTTTGTATTATACAGTCCAATCAATTCAAATGACGTGTAATTGGGGCGAAAGTGGGGTTTGCTTATTTATATTCAAATATTTAATCGTACAAATGCTGAAAAATATATAAATATAAGAAATAAGGAATCATTCTTTGAATATTATGATGTGATACATGCAATTTCGGTCGGGGCGTCATCAAATCTATCATAAAGCCCCCTGGGCTTTATTGGATTTGATCACGCCCCGACCAAAATTATCACCTCATAATACTCAAAGAATGATTCCTTATTCCTTAAATATTGATATGATGCCGATGATGATGATAATCTGTCAGATGTTTTTTTTAACCATTAGAAGTTTACACGTATGTTTATTGTGTTTACAGTATATGCTTGGCTTTTACATGTAGTACTTATTCCTAACTTTAATTTACTCTTCTTTTTTTAGCTTTCTTGTCTGCGATATCTATAAATGTTATGTCAGCAAGTTGAAGTTGACACGTATTCAGTGTTGACATTGAAAAGAAAGAAAAAATGAATGATGGAATGTGTTTGTTTGTATGAGCACAGATGGCGTCTAGCTCTCGATCACTACATGTAGGTCATGTCACATCAACCCAGATAATTACTTACCTTAGCTTAAATTTTTTTTAAAAGTTTCTATCCAATAAAACCACCTTATTATTTTAGTGATTTTGACTCTGAAAAATTGGTCTAACAAAATGTGTGATCAAATACCTCATCGAACAATCAGTAAGATTTTCTGGGTACAACGACCGCTACTTTAGAATTGTTTTAAAATTTGATATTTTGAAAAACATCGTTTTTTAGAAACCAAACATAGTCAGACAAAGATGAGAGGATTATTTTAGCGACTATAACAGGAGTAGAAGCAACTATAAAAGATGCCTGTGCAAATTTGGAGAAGAATGTGGTTGTTGAGAATTAAACAAAACATAGCACTGTCCTTGCACAAACAGTTGATATTGTTAGGACGACAATGTCTCAGTTGTTGTCGCAAACAACACTTGATAAACAATATATGGCAGAAATCAAACAGAGCATACAAGTGTGATCTCTCAGTTGATACACCCTTCTATGTCTGAAATGAATGTTATGTAACCAAGTGGGCGATCTTAAAACAGTTTACTCATGTGTTTGATTTTCTTTCTTTTTTTCAATGTAAATGATCATCTGATGTGAACGTCTGAAAGTTGGAGAAACAATTCAAACAAAGGAAAACACGTTTAATGTAAATGATTGATGCATCTTACCAACTAAAATGATTGTCCTTACAATGTATGAGTGAATGTAATGGTGATGTATGTACCCATGCACATGCATGAATGCATGTGCGTTTCAAAGTGTCGGTGACACAGTTTAGATATATAGAAGTAGACAAGGAGTTTTACATGTTCCTCTAGAGTTTTTGAGTCGGATCGTTACTATAAGTTGATATACTCAGTGCCACTTCAGAGTAAGGAGGATAGCGAGTGAAAACTGGTGTTCGAAAAAGAGCGCGCTTAATGATGGTTGAGAAATTGTGACTATCAATGCCTAGGTTTATTTTAGATTTATACAAGAACGGAATGTTCGCATTTTATGACCATGTATATAATTATATATATGTACATTCAATCTAGATAACATGCAAAATTTTCATTTCAATACAGTTATTTTTCAAGTACTGTTAAGGTTCGTCGATTCTTAATAACGGTTATACATGTATCATACCAACCAACTAATAAGCAATCCCGTAGAGACTACGGAATTTATGTGTATATATAATGTGTGTATATATAATGTGTGTATATATAATGCGCAGATCTATACAGAGAAAGTGCAGTCGATCTTGCATAAAATTGACAAGGACATACTGACTCACACGCAATTTTAAAAAGAAGAAAAAAATACACGAAGGTCTTTTTATGAAAATAGAAATTTAAGTTCAAACTCGGGTTTTCAGTCAAATATTAATAATTGTATGCCCCCCCCCCCCCCCCAAAAAAAAAAAAAAAAAACTTCGTAAGATATATACCATTGCAAATATAATTTTTTGACATTTTCAATAAAGGGGTCCTCAACATAATTTTACCTATTTTAAAGATACAATATTTTAAAGACGAATTTGAATGCAAAATTAAATGCTTATGAAAATATGAAAGTATTACAGATAAATGCAGACTATGCATTGCAAAAAAAGAAATGTATGTGTTATTTGTTCTTTATGATAAATATTGTAGTAAAATATTTGAAGCGTAATAATTTCATTCATCGAAAATAGCAACGAACCAGGAAGATTATCTAAAAATAACTCACCGAGCGTTGCAGTATTTCGTATAAGGATGGAGAAACATACTTTTTGGAATGAACAATATTCCGTTACCCTTAAAAGATTAAAACCTCCTGCTGACGTTGACTTCAATTTTTCAGTATTTCAAATAATTGATGAATCGACCGGCACACAAATCACATTATGAACGAAGCAAATGGCAATTTTTTTTTAGACCGGCAACGGCTTAGTTTGACGAAATAATATTTTCCGCTGCGCGACACATGAACAGATAGGAAAAACACAAGTGCATCCGGATTTTCGGGAAACTCGCACTCGAGTTTTCTCGCCCGACCCTTGACGATTATCAGAGGAGGGTTTAGCGAATCTGACTCAGTTTGTTGGCTGCGCGGCTTAGGCCCAAACTGTTATGTCACTTAAAGTATACAACATCCCTTGTGTCCTTTTACCCTCTTTTTATTTTTACACTACAACGATTTTAACATGTACTAAACCACTTATTTCAACATGCCTTCATCATTAGAGCGAAAGGAAGATGTATGAAAGGTATAAACCGGTAAATTGATTGATGAAAAAAAGCTTTCACTTACCTGCAATTGACTCATTATACAGAATTAAAAAAAACAAAAACAAAACAAAGGCACCACGTGACTGATGTTCTTATTATCATCAATCAAGGACCTCATTTGCATATTTGCCTGCATTTTCAGAAAATAAAAGCGCTGGATAATAGTTATGCAATTTGAAAAGACAGTCTCTGATTTTTGTGTGTTATATATAGCATGACCCATGAAGAAGCGGGAAAATCCAGAAAGGGGAATTTATTGAGAAGAGTCATGAGTTGAATATTGTTCATATTTCATGTAAATCATCCATCAAATGATAACTGTGAGACAAAATAATTCATGCCTGTCTGGTCTAAAAATTAGAGACGTATTTTTCTGTTGTTCTTGCAATCCATAAGCAACAAAAGGACGAAAAATAAAGAAAAATATACACGTACATGTAGTTGGTATAATTATAAATATTGACGATGTATAAGCTATTTCACCGTGTGCGTCATACTTGTCGAATTTGAAAACCTCATCTCTTTAAAATCGCACAGACATATAAAATAAAAATACCTAACAC